>QLOH01000543.1:0-704036 GCA_026901365.1 Sesbania bispinosa | reverse complement strand
AGAGAGGGATCCTTTTATAGGTAAACGCTTCTAGCCGTTGGAGTGCCTTGGAGAAGAGGTTAAACCCCCAGCTGTCAAAGCAAGAGCTGTCACTTTCATGTACAACTATTTATCTTTCATTAATTTGACTGGTCATATCTTCTGGAGGGCACATCTTCTGTAGTTGGAATTCCTTCTTAAATTAAGTTTCCTTCTTCTGGAAATGTTCTTGATACTTCCAAAGGTGCAGGGAATCTATGTATATTTATTTTGCAGCTTGTATCCTCAAGGAAATCATAAATTGATGGATCAAGATAATTTGCTTCTTCTACATTCCTTACTGTCAGAGAAAAATGCTTCTGAAGTTCTGTCAGTATCTTCACATCCTTTTTCTTCTAGACAGATTTCATATATTCTTTTGCATTGAGAGGGATGTTATATATTTGTGACTAAAAACGGCATGATAGAATCGTGAAGAGCAGTATTTTCTATTCAGAAGGCTTCAACTGACAAAATGTATCTTCTCTGGAATTTAACAGCAACTTGTCATAAGTTTTCTCAACAACTTTCTTGCTTTCTTTTATAATGATTTCCTTATTTGAAATAAGCACACAACTTCTGTTATAATAGTATTTGATTTTGCAGATAAATCCTTAGGAAGCTTTAGTCAGTGATGATCTTATTTCTTCTAACCACTTCCTTCTGTTTCTTCTGAATAAGTTTTTCTGGAGCCTTTTATTTGTTTGTTCTTAAGGCAATCTCAATTGAAATCATTAGTACGATTAATTAGAATTATACTAAGTGTATTTTGAGAACTTGTCATTATGAAAACACCATAAGAGAATTCTTGGACCTTACACAAATAACGGTAAATAATGATAAGGAGATTGACACAATCCAAGACCTGCTAGAAGCACCAAAGCCATCAAATATAAGAACTTGACACAATTCGTAACCTGCCGAAAGCACCAAAGTTATCAAATATAGGAACTTGACACAATCCGTGACCTGCCGGAAGCATCAAAGTTTTCAAGATATAAGCAACTAGACCCTAACCAAGACCTATTGGTAGAACCTAAGTTATCAAGTAATTCTTTAATCCAAGAACAAAGGATAACCTCTCACAATGAAAAAACTCAAAATTTTATTGATAAAAACTGTCTACAAAACTGATTCTCAATGCTAATATATAGCAAAGGAATTTCATAAAATAAACTATCTAAAGATACAGTCCTAAAGTAAATAGATTTAATTCTAGATAAGATAAAATATAATCCTAAAAGATTTAATCCTAAATAAGATAAAATATAATCCTAAAAGATTTAAACATAATCCTAAGAGATCTGATATTGATTCTTAATAGATCTGATCCTAAATAAATCAGTTACGATCTGATTAGATACACTTTCCTGAAATAGACTCTCCTAAGATTCGGAAAACAGACATAACCGATTGTCAGATCGGATAACACTCTTGCACTTCAATCCAAGTTAAGTTAAACCACTTCTTTGGATCTTCTTCTGCTTAGTGGCCTATTTTCCTTTGGACTTCAGTGATCAAGAGTTGCAAAGTACGTGAAACCTTCCGAAGCAAGGAAACCTGCTGAGAGAGTGCTACCTGCTGAAAGAATTGAACCTCCTAAAGTTATGAGACAACGTACCTTTCGTCTTCAATATTATACTCTCAGATTACTTGTGCCTCTTATTCTTCTGGAAAGTCAGAGAAAGTGCTTTTTGACATATTTCAAATTTCTCTCACCAAAAGGCAAAGTCTGCAGAAAAGTACACACGACTCAGAAAAGTGAAGTCTGTGAGCTGACTCTACTACCTACTACTGCTGAGGGTTCAGGCTATGTGTCACAATGGGAGCATTTGCATTAAATGCTATCTCTCAACGGGAAAGCGATTGGAGTTCAACGGACGGAAGATATTCTCTCTATAAATACCAAACTCCATGTTGAAAGAACCAGAGAACGAAGAATAGAGAAATCGACTTGCTGAAACGCTGCAGAAATTTATACTCATCTGTTTCATAATTCTCTCATATTGTACAACAAATTCTATATCCTGAGTCTTACTCAGTCATTTGTACAAGTTTCCCAGTTCAAGCTCTAAACTTGTGTAGTTTCAGAGTTTGAGCATTCATCCTTTCAAACTGTATTTGCTGGGGTAGTCTGAAGATGTTGTGTTAAAAGAATACTTGGGTTTTCAGCCTGGAGAGGCTGTGTGTACAAAGAATACTTGGTTGAGCCTGGAGGGGCTTGTCTACAAAGAATACTTGGTTGAGCCTGGAGAGGCATGTCGGTAAAAGAATACTCGTGTTGAGCCTGGAGAGGCTTGTCTGCAAAAGAATACTTGGTTGAGCCTGGAGAGGCTTGTCAGTAAAAGAATACTCGGTTTCAGCCTGGAGAGGCTTGTTTGTAAAAGAATACTTGTAATTTTGCAAGATTAGTGAAAATTCAGTGGTGGTTTGTGATAAGTGAAAATCATATGATAAATTAGAGCACTTTTTAGTTCACTTATCAAGGATAAAATGGTATTTTTGCCCCAGTTTAATCCCTTTTTATTAAAAATTAGATAAATTGTATCTATTAATCTTAGATTTGAATTTGATGCTATTTTGATAGAAATATTGCTGATTTTTGCAGAATATTGCAAGGATTTGATGTGAGGGAAAGATATCATTAAATAAGGGAGATATCTGCAAGATTTGAAGTTTGATTTAAGGCAATTAATGAAGATTGGAAGATTATTTGTGAGCAATAATGAAGATTTGAAGAATCTGAGAGCCATTAATGAAGATATCTCTGCCAATCAAACAATTCTGCAGACAATCTTCCTAAATAAATCAAAGATGCTCAATAAATACAAAGATTTCATTAAATAAAGGGAAACAAGGAAAGACAAATAAGCCAAAACCAGTCTCGGGGAGATCAAATTAAAAAGAGAAAGTTTGGAGCTGCAGGACGCATGCTGCGCTTCAACCTGTGCTATAGCGCAGGATGAAGCGCAAGCTCTCTGGAACCTGCGCTGTAGCGCAGGGTGAAGCGCAGATCACGCTGATTCTTGCCCTGTTTTCGTTTTTAGATAGATTTCTCCCCAATTTTCTTTGTCTTTCCTTAGCCTATAAATAGGAACCTCTTACACCAGATCAGGTGTGCACGATTATTGTAATTCAGTTATATTCCAGTGATAATGCACCAGTTCTAATTTTAGAGTAGAGGAGGAGCGCTTCACAAGGATTGAAGATGGTGACAACATCTTCGGTGGTTTGTATGGCTACCTTGTGTAGTTAACTCTCCATTAGGATTGAATGTAATCAATTCCATTCCGAAGTGTATGTTGAACTCTATCTATTTATTTATGCAGTTCCCTAGCTATAATATTGGTAATCTTGTTCTGTGCTTAATTCCTAACTTCCGCGCTTGCGCCGGAGTTATAGGCTAGTTTGTAATTAACGTTACGACTAGGATTAAGTTTGGGGGAGCCTAAACATAGGAAACTCAACCTCTAAGTGAATGAGAATACTCGGTTAACCAGTGACTGAAACATGGGTGTTGCTAATGATTGATGGGTAGTGTGAGTATCCTAATGAATGGCATCTAAAGGATAGGCATGGTCTAATGGATCGATAGCAAAGGATTAGTTGATTATCAATCCAGGAAGCAAAACGTGGATGTATTCTAATGAGTGATAGGTAGTGACAGTACTCTAGCGAAGGTGCGTCCGGCGAGTAGGCCTCGTTTATCAATTAGTTCTTTTACAAACGGAATAAAGAAAGCAAAATAAGCCGACGGTAAGTCTATCGCTTGGGAGAACCCGCATGGATTATCTTTGAGTGTGAGTGGCGCCTGGTAACTCGGGGTCTTAGCAATATAGTTTGTCTACAGTGTTATAGTTCAAAGCCTATAAATAATAGGTAGTCTCGACATACATGAGGGGTGTGATGAGATGAAGTTCGATCCTAATCCAAGTAAAGTGTCTCTAACTCTTCCTTTTTAAATTCAATTGATTATTAATTTGCTATTTATGTTTTTCGCACAACAATATTCTCAAAACTCGTTTTTTCCCTTGATAATTAGATCACGAGTATACGTGAATTGACTGTTCCCTGTGGATACGATACTTTTCTTACTATTATACTACTGGATTTTTGGTTCGCTTGCCAGAAACCCATCAAGTATTTTTGGCCGTTGCCGGGGAACGGTTTCCAATTCGTGTAGACCTTGGCGGTCTAGTTATCAAGTTTTTATTTTAGGATTTTGTTTATTTGTTTTCTTAGGATTTCTTCTATTTATTACTCTTATTATTTTAGGATCTATTATTATCTTAGGTAATTTATTGTTTTTCTATTATTATTAATTCTCTTCAACACTTACCTTTTTCAAAGTTTCTTGTTTATGCTTCTGAGAGGTCAGGCGTCCCCCAATCAATTACAGTTCGACCTGGAAATAGAAAGGACGTCGCGAAGAAACAGAGGTAGGAACGGGAGAAGAAGAAGAAGGACAATTGTTGAAGAACCAAAAAACATGGCAGAGGAAGCTCCAAGAAGGACGCTAGGAGACTATATCTCTCATCAAGGACCACGTCACTTCTCAAGCATTGTGTTACCACCAAATGCCAGAGCTTTAGAGTTGAAGACTGCACACCTCAACCTCATTAGTGCACATCAATTCGCTGGATTGGATCATGAAAATCCAAATGCTCATCTTTCTAATTTTTATGAATTGATTGGTACTATGGGTTTCGAGGAAGGTAATTTAGAATCTGTTTACTTACGCTTGTTTCCTTTCTCTTTGATAGGTAAAGTTAAGGAATGGCTGCAATCACACCCAAATCAAAGCCTAACCAATTGGGGTGTGGTTGAGGAGAAATTCTTGACAAGATTCTTCCCACCAGGGAAGCAGATAGAAGCCAAAGCAGATATTTCTACCTTCAGACAAGGGATTGATGAGCCACTTTGTGAAGCTTGGGAAAGATACAAGTCTATGCTGCGCAACTATCCCAACCATGGCTATGAGGATATAGCCCAACTCAACATATTCTGCAAGGGACTTCGTTCAGATTCAAGGTCATTCATAGATGCGGCAGTAGGTGGAACTATCCTATCCGCAGAAGTTGGTCGAGCGCTAGAAATCATCAACCACTTTGCACAGAACGATCAACAAGCTCAAAGTGGAAGACAGCCTACGCAATTACCAAAGAAAGGGATGCTGGAACTCAATCAAAGTGATGCTCTGTTAGCTGAGAACAACTCATTAAACGTCAACTAGAAGCACTCACTGAGACGTTGAAGGCACTCCCTCAACAACTCAAAGTTGTCCACTCACAACCCATCCAAGCCCAACCATTGATTTGTGATTTCTGTGGAGGTGACCATCTAAATGGTCAATGTGCTAGCCAAGGAACACAACCAGAACAAGTCAACTTCATGGGTAACCAGGGAAGGCAAGGGAACTACTCCAACAATAACAACAATCAATATTCACAAGATTGGAGAAATAACAAACCAACTCAGGTTGGAGTCAGAATGAAGGAACAAGACAACCACCTTACCAACAGCAGCCCTCTGTTGTACGTTTGGCAAGTGTACCAATCGTTACTGTAGTAATAAAATATCGTCCTCAGGGATTGAAATTGTTGAGTACCAGTTTACTAATTTACATTAAGTTTGAGAAATTATAAAACTGAATTGGAATGCTAAATTATAAAATAAATGAAGTATAAAGATAACTAAAATTAAAAAGGAAAATTTAATTCTATAACAAACGTTAGAGAATTGATTTCGTATTCTTCCTTACAATTTCGTACCTTTTTTCAATTGATGCAAGTATTCTAATTACCCAATTGAGTTTTTAAGAGTTGTTTACCCCTAATTCCTTAGGCAAGTAAATCTGTTCATTAAACCTTAATCCCCAATTCCTTAGGAAAATTATGAAATCCAATAGAACTATGAAGAACACATTATCATCTCATATGAAAACTAATTAAGCAAACCCAATTTCCCAATTGTGATAAAGCTTAACTTGTTCTAACTCTAATCGCAAACAATCCCCAATTTCCCAATTGTGAAATTTCTCATAGAATAATCATTCACCAATGGACCATAGAAACAGAGATAGAACACAAGGAAAATTAGAATTACTAAGCATCAACGAAATAGGTTCAAAACATATAATTCAGAAAACTACATCAATCCTCTAACTAAGAAAATTAGCTATGCATAATGTAAAAGATAAAACCACAAGTTATTGAAGCAATTGGTTGCATGAAGGTAGCCTCCACCTCCCGGTCTTGGCTTCTTCTCAGCTATCCTTTCATCTTCTGCCAAGTCTCTCTATCTTCTCTAAATGACATGGTAAAACCTCCTCTATTCATTTATAATGAATTGCCTTTAATATAGGCCAAGCCCACTTTACAACTCAAAAGTCACGTATTAGGTCGAACCACAGGCATGGAAAAATCCACAACCTGCCTGTGGTTTGTTCTGACTTCAATTTATCACTTATGCGTTTCCACAGGTGTGGATCGATCCACAGGTTGCTTGTGGAACTTTCTGACTTCAATTTTACAGCTCTGCAGCATTTCCACAGGCATGGGTCGATCCACAACCTGCCTGTGGATTTCTCTGATTTCAAAACTCCATTCTAAAACATTTCCACAAGCATGGGATGATCCACAAGTGATTTGTGGAATCTTCTTTCTTGCCTTTTCTCATTCCATTTGTTTCCAACGATACTTTCCCTTCATCTTCTTCCAAACATGATTAATGCACCTAAAACATCATTTACAAGAAAAACAAGAAAACCAAAAGTATAATCTAAAACAAAAATAATACATGATAAAATAAACTAAATGATGCAATAATGTATGCAAATGGCCTAAACTAAAGCATGAATGCAAAGACAATTTAAACAACACACATCACTCTCAACATATGATAAACTGAACACTTTGGAATGTAAGATTGATGACCTTGTGCAAGGATTTAGTGGATTCAAGAAAACTACTGAGGCATCAATCAAGACTCTAGAGAGTCAAGTGGGTCAGTTAGCAACTGAGATGGCAGAGCACAGGCAACAACACTTCTCAGCTGTGACCCAAACCAATCCAAAGGAACAATGCAACTTGATTGCTACTGATGGCAACAAGTCAGAGGAGGAGGAACTTGATGAGGAAGAAGAAATCATCTTTGAAGAACAATTGCTCCAAGAGGAAGTTGTTCAACAAGATGAAGAAGCAGCACAAAAGGAAAAGGAACATCATGAAGAGAAGGTCTTAGTCACAAGTAAGTCATTTGACCCAGGTAGGTTTACTATACCCATCTCTATTGGTAATCTACCTCCTACTCATGCTTTATTAGATCTTGGAGCGAGCATCAATTTGATGTCGCAATCGTATTTTAACAAGTTGAGTAATGTGAAGGTCAAGCCTGCAAATGTGAGGTTACTTCTTGCAAATAAATCCGCTCAATGCCTTCATGGGATATTAGAGGATATTCAAATCAAAGTGGATAAATTTGCATATGTTGTAGATTTCTACATTGCAGAGATAGAAGGGGATACTGAAGTCCCCCTAATTTTAGAAAGATCCTTCATGAAAGCTGCTAAGATCATCATTGATGTTGATCGAGAAAAATATGAATTGAGCTCAAAAGATGAAAGTAATACGTTTCATAGAGGTACACCCAAGTTACAACAAACTGATGCTATTTCCAAAAATCCAACAAAGTTGCCAGGCTCCGAATTTCTGAGGAAGCCTAGGATGAGGATAAAGCATCCAAAGTCAATATGGGAGTTCAAATTTAAGAGGAGAAGAAGATCAACATCTGATACTGAGGAAGACAATGACAGTGATGGAAGAGTCAAAAATTGGCATGGAGGATAGGAGCTCAAAGGAAGAACTGGTATGTAGTCAAACATCATCCTCCACTTGAGGCCACCATAAAAGGGTTGAGTAACCAGGCGTCGAGCTAAAAGACGTTAAACAAGCGCTTCCTAGGAGGCAACCCAGTCTTTGTAAGTTTTAATTTTCATTTTGTTAATTTTTAGTTTTAGGATTTACCTGTTTAAATAGGAGATTGTTAAAATGAAGGATCTAAATTTTAAAGGAATGCATGGAACCAGTTAGGAATAGCAGAAGCAGAAGCATAAAAATACTGCAGATCTGCGCTTCAACCTGCGCTGTAGCGCAGGTGAAGCACAGAATTAAAATAAAATAAAGTGACTCTCTGACTTTTGCGCCTCACTCTGCGCTGTACGCAAGGTGAAGCGCAGCGGAACGCTTCAACTTCTGAGATGGTACGCGCTCCACTCTGCGCTGTAGCGCAGGGTGTAGCGCAGGAAGCGGATCTTTAAATTCTGAATTTTGAACGAGGGAAGTTCATTCAAACTTCCCCTCATTCCTTTCCTTTGCATTTTCTCTGAGTTCCTAACCCTTGCTTTACTTTTTTTTCACTCCTATAGCCTTCATTTTCAATTTCTGAGCTTATACCAGGTATGTTTTTATAATTTTCTTCTTTTTAACCGATTGAAATTTTGATTTTTTTATTTTATTTGAGCATGACCTTAGGATAGGAAATTTAGGATTTTAGGAATCTTTAGGAAAGAAATAATTATCCATAGTGCTTTAAACTAAATTGCATGTTGATAGGATTCTTTGTGAGTAATTCCTGTTTGTTTAGGTGGTAGTTTCTGAGTGCTCAATAGTTTCTGCAAATTATTTTGTTGGTGCATGTATGCTTAATTATTGCTCTGAGATTTTTGCATGCCCATACATAAATGATTGTGCAATATTACATGTTACTGATGACATGATTTTTGAGCATGAGTTTGGTTCTCACTTTGCCTGTTTAGAATTGTTTAGGACTTGCTTTAACTGATCACTTTAGCATGTCTTAATTAATTAATTGACATTTATTTGGTAATATTTAAAATCAAAATTTTTATGCACAATTGTTTGGTTAATTGATTGCTCTAATTATTGAAATTAATTGGCCATTTATTTTATAATTATGAGCAATTAAATATTATGATGCATAAATAATTTTGAGTTGCTTTGCTTTGCAGATGGTTCGCACGAAGAATGTTAGTGGTTCTAGTTCCTCTAGGAGGGGCACAGGGGTGCCAAGAGGAAGGCCCCCCTGAGGGAACCTGAGTTCGACCCTCATCGCTTCAAGGACCTCAAGTCCTTTGAAGCATACACTGACATTGCTGATTGCAAGTTCATCCTGGAGCGACCAGTCATCCTCCAGGAGGGGGAGTATGAGGATTTTACGGCTGAGATTCATAGGAGGTGATGGGACCGCCTCAGCCGCCCTGACAACTACTTTGATCCAGACATTGTCAGGGAGTTCTATGCTAACGCCATCAGAGACCACGGCGTTAACTGCAGGAGAGAGTCTTATGTTCGAGGACAGATTATCAGATTTGATTGCGATGCAATCAATGCACTTCTAGGACATCCCATAGAGGAGGGTAGAGACCTCGTGGAGTGCCAATACCACGAGAGGATGGATGCTGTGGGGCTTCATGGCAATGATCCCCTTGACATTGAGACTGCTCAGCTGCTATGCTTACCAGGGCGTTCCTTTGAGAGGAATGCATATCAGGAGGCTGCCAGGATTCACAGGCATGATATGACGAGTATCACATGGATGTGGACAGTACTGACGCTGGCCAACATACATCCTACAGGGCATGTTTCTGATATCATTATGCTTGTAGCCCACCTCATTTACTGTATCCTCACTAGCGCTACTATCGATATCTCACGGGTTATCACCAGTAGGATATCAGACTTCGCATCTTTTGTGGGGCGTCGGACCCCTAACTCCAAGATCAGGCTTGGCTTCCTTTCTCTCATCACCTCACTCTGCAGATCTAGGGGTGTAGAGGTGAACCCCAAGGTTCGCATCGCACTACCTATGACTAGAGCATATATTGAAGCCAATTGTATCCCAGTTGAGGAGTTACAGGATGATGAGAGCACAGCAGGCACCACCACCACCAGCAGACATGGATGCTTCTGTCTGGACCCAGCGTCTTGAGCCCAACACACTCATTTGATGGCTCAGATGTCCACTATTCACCGAGCAACTGTTCATTTTCAGAGTAGACATTATCAGGCTCGTGTGGACCCCATGACCCCTGCGCATTCCATGATTATTTACAGTGGCCTGGGGACAAGCTTATTTTCCCAGGGGATGGAGCAGCTGATGTCGTAGCTGAGAATGGAGCTGCTCACATGGACCAGGATGATTGATTTTTTTCTTTCATATTTGGTGCTTTTCCTTCTTTTTCTTATTATTTTTCTTACTTTTCTTTTTTTCCTTTTGATATGTACTATTATTATTGCCAATGATACATTATCTATATTATGCAATACTTATTTTGTTATTTTCTGTTTTTCTACTAGATCTTTAAATTTTTAGGACTTTTAGGACCTTAGGAAATTAGGATTTAAGGCAACTTTTCAAAAATCTCTGTAATTAGGTAGTTTAACTAACTGATAAGTGTAAAATTAGCGTTATTTTCATATAGTTTTTATTACACTTATCAAGGTTAAAATAGTAATTTATGCCCCAAAATATCCCTTTTAATTAATATTTAATAATTGTATTTATTTGATACAAATTTGAATATGATGCTATTTTAAATAGAAATATGCTATTTTATGCAGAATTATAGTAGATTTGGGACAAGAGTGGAAAAAGCATCAGAATGGAGGATATTGCAGATTCAGAAATTAAATAAATAAAAGAAAATCAGAGAATCCTGCAAAGAATCTTTTCAATTCAAATCCAAGGCAGATAAATACAATAATTCGGATAAAAGGGATAAAGGAAAACCAGATGAGATCAGAAAGGGGGAGATGAAACGAAATCAAATCCTAGTCCTAAATACTATTATCTCGTGTTATCTTTGTTTATTTTATTATTCCATAAAACCAACCTTTTTGCGAAAACGTTTTATTGAAAATACAATGACTATAACTCTACAAGTTAAAACTGCTCCATGTGGATACGATATCTTACTTACTCTAAAACTACTGGACTACTGGTAAACTTGCCAGGAAACCCATCAAGTTTTTGGCGCCGTTGCCGGGGAGCGGTGTCTCAATTTGTATAGTTTAGTGATTGAATTTTCATTTGTTTCAAAAATTTTCAAAAAGTGTAATTTTCATATTTTTTTTATTTATTTTCGTATTTTATTTAAAAAAAATTTGAAATTGGAAATTTGAAATTTATCTTACCTTATCTTCAATACTTATCCTGTTTGAATTCTTTTAGAATTTAGGATAAGTAAATATCATATTTCAAATTCAAATTCTATCTTAGAATTTTAGGATTTTATTTTTTATTATTATTTTTGTTTTTTATTTTTTTCTTTTTTTTATTTTAAAAATAAATTAGTCCACCTTCCTGAGCTAACAATTGTTTGAGATTCTTGAATAAGTACTTTTGACAGGTATCTCAAAATCAATTAATGGAAGGAACACAATCCAGAAGGAGGACTTTGGGAGATTATATCATGCCTAAGGGGCTATTTCATCATTCAAGTACTGGTCACCCAATTTATACAAAAGCTGTGGAAATAGATGGAGCACATCTTCAACTTGTTAAAGCTCAACAGTTCACAGGATTGGCACACGAGGATCCAAATAAACATCTTTTTACATTCCTGGAACACGTTGAAACTATGGATTTTGAAGAGAAGGACAAAGAAGCTGCATGCTTACATTTATTTTCCTTTTCTCTTGCAGGAACAGCCAAAGATTGGTTAATGTCACACCCCCAGCCGAAGTCTGAACAATTGGAACGTGGTAGCAGAAAAATTTGCAAGAAGATTTTGTTGCAAGCCATGTTACATTCAAACCAAGGCACACACTTCTTCATTCAAGCAAGAATCAAAATATTTCTCTCATGCACCGATTCAAGATGATGTTTCACCCCATAAGCAAATTGTTGAAGATGGACTCAAGAGGTTGGAACAGTCATCAGAAGCACTCAATAAGAAGATAGCCAACCATTCTCAGCCACCGCAAGCAGTTCACACTTATCTTATCCAGTCATCACAATTAATTTGTGACTTTTGCGGAGGTATCATCTCAACGGTGACTGCTCTTTTCCAGAAGAGGAAGCTGAAGAAGAGGCAACTGATCCTATCCAGTCATCACGATTAATTTGTGACTTTTACGAAGGTAATCATCTCAACGGTGACTGCTCTTTTCCAGACATTATAGAAGAGGAAGCTGAAGAAAGAGAATCAGAAGAAGTTGAAAAAGAAGAAGAAGAAAAGAAGAAGAAGAAAGAAGAAGAAGAAGAAGAAGAAGAAAGAAAGAGAAGAAGAAAAGAAGAGAGACTGAAGAAGCACAAAAAAGAAGCAGAAGAAGTTGATGAAGAAGAGGAAGAAGAAGAAAAAGAAGTGTTTACACATACACTGCAAGTCAAGGTTTACCATATCAAATGCACTTAGTTTTTCACCGTGATGAAGAAGAGGAACATCATTTTCTTTATTATTTCGTTCTTAACAAAGAAAAGAAATTAAAAGAAGCTGCTGAAGAAAAGAAAAGGAAGAAGGTGCAGTAGAAGAAGAAAAAGAAGAAGGAGAAAATGAAACACAAAATGGTGCTTGAAGAAGAATCTGACTGTGAAAGGGAAAAAGAGAAAGGTGAACCTGAAACAGAGGAAAAAGGTGAACAGAGGGATGATGAATCAAAGCCCGAGGAAGGAAGGGAAGATATATCAAAACCAACGATCGTGCCTTAACCAACCAGTCCTGCAAAGGAAGATCAAGAAAGGTATGGTACAAGTAATAATCCCTCCAGACCTCCCAAAAGAAAGGCATGCAAGCACACTGACCAGAACAAGGCAAAGAGAAGGAAAGTCATGCTAGAATCAAACTCAAAGCCTAGAGCCAGATTGAAAATCAAGTGGTCAGGAGTGTTTCATATCAAAGATCCCTGCAAGGCAAAGAATTTGAGAGCAACCAATGGTGAATCATCAAGGCTTCAAGAGAAAAAGACTCATGCACCTGAGAGCAAGAAATAAAAAAAGAAGAGTCAAGCCAAGGGAGTCAGAGGCATGGTCTAATTCCAGAAAGAAGCCCAAATGCTTAAAGACATTTCACACTACAAGTTGCTCCAAGGCAATGTTATGGGAGGCTTATGTGCCAAAGAAAGGAAGGGTGCAGCTCACAAGCTCACCAAAAGATTTCAGTATCAGCCACCCTAACAAAGCAGGCGTCGAGCTATCAGATGTTAAACAAGCGCTTTCTGGGAGGCAACCCAGAGATTTTTAAAGTTTTTAATTATTTTTAGTTTTGCATTTTCTTGTTTATTAATTAGGACTTTTTTTTATGAATTAGGAAATTTTCAAAATTGATTGAAATAAGTTTGTGGAAAATAAAATATTTTTTTTTTAAAAAAATAGGAAGTAGCAGAAAACGTGACTAAAAATTACAAAATCAAATTCTGTTTTCTGCGTTTCACTTGCGCTAAGCGCAGGTAAAGCGCATATTGCAATTTTAGTCAATGTTTTCTGCGCTTCACTTGCTTTAAGCGCAGGAGAAGCGCAACAGTATGAAATTTTAAAATCTTCTATTTTCTCATGTACTGTTTTTCTACTTCCTAAGTTTTTCTTTTCACTTTTTCCACTCACAAACTTCAATCAATTTTGAAACTTTCAAATTTCATATTTTTTTTTACCAATTAAAATCTTCATCTATTATGTTTTCATGATTTGCACTTTAGGATAGCAACTTTAAGATTATGAATATTATTGATTATATGTTATCTTTAATGTGTTTTTGGCCTGTGAGAAACATGAAGAACAATTTGCTTAATTGGAATACTCTTTGTTTTGTGAGTTATTAAATTTGAAAGTGTTATGCTCTATCTCTTTTAAAAATTTTAAACTCTCACTTTCTAAGCATTGATTGAATACTTGCAAAACAAATGAGTATATTATGTTTTTAGGAAGACATTACCAAGTGCAGTAAAATTTTTGTTGAAAATAATCTTTATGCATGCAATTGGTTAATGATAGGCTTCCATGTTCTTCATGAATTGGTGTTTGCAATAAGGTATCATTGAAATTAATTTGTTTTTAGCAACTAATTGTTTTTATTTACCTTTTCAGATACCAGACTAAATTGCTAGTCTTTCCCGTGGCTTTAGCTCACGAGGAGAAGACATGAAGAAAAGGATCATAGAATATGATCCCATTGTTGGAAAATTGTTCTAAATACAATAACACAGAATGAACAATTCATACAAGACACAATATTACAGTATGTTCATTACATATCAGTTTAAGATTACGTACCTGGAATCAGAGAAGGATCCATCTTTATCGTTCTTGATCTGAATGTGAGAGAGTACTGCTCTCTTTCTGGTAGGTATGCCAAAAGACAAGATACTGAACAGATATAACGTATCTGACAGTTTGTCTTATATATTAAAAACTGGTTAATGGGGGTATCAGTTTTATATCCTTACCAACAGAGACCAGGGATCTCTCAACAGGTTACTGAACAGTCAAGTTCATCACAGACCGTTCACTGAACAGTCCAACCCATACGGACCGTTCATCAGAAAACCCAATATACATATTATCCATAAATTAATAACAATGTGCAATATAATTGATATTAACAAATAATATAATTTATGGTTAATGTTAATCCATAATAACAAATAGAGAATAATAATTATATAATAATATTATATAAATATAACATTCTCCCACTTGGATAACATTAATTAATAAATTAATTATATCAATTACAACATAAGCACAACTATAAATTAAGAAATATAAACATGAATCACAAAGATAGTATCCGATAGGGATACATACCATATGCTTATATTTCATAAATAATGGATAAAAAATACAAAACATAATAAATGTGATCCCAAACATGGTTCAAGCATTTTATAAGCTAAAAGAGATGTAATAAAAATGACGTCAATGATAAATTTACATCTCATAAAAAAAAAATAACAATAATATAAAGTGCAAACTTCAGACTCCCACTAACCCAATACATCAAAAGACTTAACCACACCCATATGAGTTACATGATTTTGAAAAACTCCAACAGTTAAGCCTTTAGTTAGTGGATCTGCTAACATACTTTCTGTAGCAGTATACTCAATCCGAGTCTGAAAATCCAAAACTTTCTCTCTAACAAACAGAAATTTTATATCAAAATGCTTTGAGCGAGTAGAACTTCTGTTGTTTTGAGAGAAATGCACAGCAGCAGCATTGTCACAATATATCACAAGTGGCCTAGAAATACTTTCAACAATTTGAAAGCCAGAAATCAAATTCTTAAGCCACACAGCTTGACAAGTAGCTTCATAACAAGCAACATACTCTGCCTCCATGGTAGAAGTAGCTGTAAGAGTTTGTTTAAACACTCTTCCAAGAAATAGCTCCCTCCTGCCATCATAAAAACAAAAGCCGGAAGTAGATTTTCGGTCGTCAGGGGCAACCAGCAAAATCAGAATCAGAATAACCAATGACCTGAAGTTGATCAGACTTCTTATAGGTCAACATATGATCCTTGGTTCCCTGCAAATATCTAAAGACCTTTTTAACGGCTTTCCAATGACCCAAAACCTGGGTCGCTCAAGTATCTCCCTAAAGCATTAACAGCAAAGCAATATCGGGACGAGTACAAACTTGAGCATACATCAAACTACCAACAGCGGAAGCATATGGGACTTTTTCCATTTCAACTCTATCAATATCATTTTGAGGACATTGAGATTTAGAGAGTTTGTCACCTTTTTGAACCGGTACAGCACATGGGGAGCAAGAATGCATGTTGAAATCGTTTGAGGACTTTATCAATATATCCTCTCTGAGACAATCCAAGAATACCACGTGACCTATCACGAAAATCTGAATGCCTAAACAACAGAGGCATCACCAAGGTCCTTCATATCAAAGTGGCTATTTAACACAAATTTTGTCTCAGTCAAAAAATTCAACACTGCTACTAGCAAGAAGAATATCATCAACATATAAGACAAGAATGATGAAATGACTCCCACTAGTCTTCAAGTAAATGCACTGATCTGAAGCATTTTCCTTGAAACCAAAAGAAGTGACCACCTGATCAAATTTCAAATACCATTGTCTAGGAAGCTTGTCTTAGCCCATATATAGACTTCTTCAACCTGCAAACCAAATGCTCCTTGCCTTTTTCAACAAAGCCATCAGGTTGAACCATATAGACTTCCTCAAATAAATCTCCATTCAGAAAAGCTGTTTTGACATCCATCTGGTGAAGCTCCAAATCAAATGAGTTACTAAAGCCATAACAACACAAAAAACATCCTTAGTAGAGACGGGTGAGAAAGTCTCCTTATAATCAATGCCTTCCCTCTGACTATAGCCTTTTGCTACAAGTCTAGCTTTATACCTCTCACTTTACCATCTGGAGTACACTTAGTCTTAAGGACCCATTTACACCCAACTGGTTTACAACCAACTGGTAAATCCACAAGATCCCAAACATCATTGTGGGCGATAGAAGCTAACTCATCATGCATAGCATTTAACCAATCAGAAGCATGAGAACTAGAGATAGCCTCTCTAAAAGTAGTAGGATCATCAACATCACCAAGATCAAATTCATGCTCTTGAAGATACACAAGATAATCATCAGGTATAGAAGACCTGCGTACTCTTTGAGATCTCCTCAAAGGAACCTCTTCAACAACATCATCATGAACTTGTTCATCTACTATAGGTGTTGTAACATCAACAATGTCTGAAACAACTTCATTGTCATCATGGACAACATGAATCACATTATCTGCAGGAAAAGAAATAGATGGCACAGGAACAAGAACACGATCTTCTCTAAGAGTGACTGGTCGTGGTGTAATTCTCCCACTGTCCAAATCATCCTCAAAGAATATCGCACGATCGGACTCAATAACCCGCATGGAGTGAGAAGGACAATAAAACCTGCTACCACGAGAACCCACACAATAACCAATGAAGAAGCCACTGACAGTCTTAGGATCAAGTTTTTTAAGCTGAGGATTATAAAGTCTCACCTCTGCCTTACAGCCCCACACATGAAAATGTCTCAAACTTGACTTCTTCCCAGACATAAGCTCATAGGGAGTCTTTGGAACAGACTTGCTAGGTACTTGATTAAGAATGTACACAGCAGTCCTCAAAGCATCTCCCCAAAGAAAATCCGGTAAAGAGGAATGGCTCAACATACATCTCACCATCTCTAAAAGTGTGCGGTTTCTCCTTTCTGCAACTCCATTTTGCTGAGGAGTACCAGGCATAGTATACTGAGCTTCAATTCCACATTCATCAAGAAATCTAGCAAAAGGTCCCGGATTTCTACCAGTCTCATCATACCTGCCATAATACTCTCCACCTCTGTCAGACCTCACACATTTGATCTTCTTTCCTGTTTTCAATTCAATAGCAGTTTTGAAAGACTTAAAGGCATCCAAGGAACTTGACTTATCCTGAAGAAGATCTATCCATCCAAATCTGGAATAATCATCTATAAAAGTGATAAAATACCTATATCCACCCATGGCAGTAGGTGTAATAGGCCCACACATATCAGTATGGATAAGTTACAACACATCATCACACCTGTTTGCACCTGTATTTCTGACTTTTGCAGTAAGTTTGCCCTTAATGCAATCAACACAAGTATCAAAGTCAGAAAAATCCAGGTCATGTAGAATGCCCTCTTTAATCAACCTCTCAATTTGAGATCTAGAAATATGACCCAGACGTCTATGCCACAACATAGAGGAATTTTCATCAACTCTATTACGCTTATGCCCAGCAACAGAATTAATAGACATATCATTCAGATTCAGCATGTAAAGCCCATCACATAAAACTCCTGAACCAACAGTAATGGAATTGAAACAAACAACAAGTTTACCATTACCAAATTCAAAAGTGTAGCCACATTTATCCAAAGCTGAAACTGAAATCAAATTCCTCCTCATAGAAGGTACATAGACAACATCTTTCAACAACAAAACATGTCCAGAAGGTAAACATAAAGACACTACTCTTATATCTTCAACTGTTGCTCTAGCTCCATCTCCCATGATAACCTTGGACTCAACATCACTTGGTTTTCTCAGGCTTGTGAACCTCTGTAAAGAATTCACAACATGAATAGAGGCACCCGAGTCTAACCACCAAGTATGGGGAGGAACATTAACAACATTGGATTCAAAACAAGCTAGAGCATATAGGAGTATACCTTCCTTGTCAACATTCTTCTTCTTAAGAAGATAACAGTCAACTAGCTTGTGCCCAAATTTCTTACAATAGGCACAATTCCCCTTGAAGTGCTTCTTCTTGGGCTCCAAATACATTGGTGCTTTCCCTGTGTTCCCCTTTTCAGAACGAGATTTTCCTTTGAAACCCTTTTTCATAGGTTTAGTTCCAGAAGTAGAGGCAATGAATTGTACACTATGAGACTTGGTCCTTTTAATTGATGCTTCCTCTTGAGAAATAATGGCTATCATCTCATCAATTGTCCACTCCTCCTTCTGAGTGTTGTAAGAAGTCTTCAACACATCAAACTGAGAAGGAAGAGATTCCATAACCTGCCAAATCAAATAACTATCACCAAGCTCCACTTTTAGAGACTTGAGTTTGTTATAATAGTGCACAAGTTTCATCATATGCTCACGAACACCACTAACACCATCATATTTGGTCTTTTCAAGGAGTGACAAGTACTGACCCTTTTGAGCTTTGTCAAAAGTCTTAAATTTTTCACCAACCGAGCTCAGAAAATCCTTAGCCTTATTATTTTCTGGGATGCTCTGTCGAATAGACTTCTCCATGGTGTATTTCATCACCATGAGACACACTCTATTTGAGTGTTCCCATTTCTCATGAGAAGCTCTCTGGACAGCAGTGGACTCAAGAGTAAGAGCTGGTGGCTCTTGCTCTCTCAAAGCAAGGTCCATATTGGTAATTGCCAGATATAAATCCAGAGATTCTTTCCAGTCCTCAAAGTTTGTCCCATTCAAAGTTTTGACCGAAGTCAATTGCATAGGCAAAGAAGCTGGTATCAAAAATCAAAGAAACATTTAATATGCACATTATTATGCAATAAAAAATAAAAAAATAAATGTTTCTGAATACACAGCCAAACATGCCTGTAACACCAAATTTCCCATTCACTATGATCCCGCCTAAGGGTCCCGAATCATAATAAATAAGAAATATAATTAGGAAATAAAATACAATGCACAACTCACGTCATAAAGAAATCTAATACCGATAGGGTACAAGATAAATAATTGACATAAGATAAAATTCAAAGTACATTGTATCAAGAAATAGAACAAAATACATTAACAACAAAATACCGATAGGGCATGATTATCATTAATGTATTATGAAATTAATTAAAGAAATAACTAAATTATTCCATTCACACAAAATTTCATACAACTGTACCCACGATAGGTGAGTTCACAATCATATAAAATTATATTACTCATGCTCAACAAAATATAATAAATTTATATTATGCATGAACAACATATTAAATAAACACAAAACATATAAACATTGATACAAACAAGGGTCATTAAATTTTAATTCAAGTGTAGACATGCTACCAGGGAGAGTATAACATACTAACATGTCACCAAAATAACAGAGAACTTGTATAAAAAATTTCAGACCCAAAATCCGAGAGTACAGTATATAAAATAAAGTTTTATTCTCGAAATAATTAAAATAAAATACCTACAGGTATCCAAAAAATTACAAAAATATACCAAATAACCAGAAATTTAATTATTTGAATTTTAAATAAAAAATTAAATTTTTCTGGCCAAAAAAATGAACCTCACGCGCCCCCACGCGCCTGTCCCCGCGAGTGGGCAGACGCGGCGAGCACTGTTCATCGTCTTCTACCTCAAGCGGGTCGGACGATCCGAAAAAAAAACCCGATTTCGGACCCGGTTTTGCGCAGCGATTGACGCAGCGAAACGCCGCGATTTTCCAGCCACATGACCGCCGTGATGTGGCGGTTGAAACCCCCAAAACAATTTTGGAAGAGATCGATCCAAATGAGAGGAAAAACAGATCGAAAAACTAGTTGTTTGGGTCGAAAAAACCGTGAAGAAATATGTTCAATTCTCTCAAAATATAGAACCAAATCGCACCAAATTTTAACAGTATATTCCTAATACATGCAGTAGTAAAACCCCTCTATCAATTTGTGAATCAAAACAAAAATTTTGAGGATCCCAAATTCGAACAAATAAAGAAAAAACGGTTCATTCATGTACTGTATGTATACTGTTTAACAAGTATTCTGGAATGAAAAAACCCTAATTATTCAGGAATCATAAACAGTAAATAATTATGAGATTATCTGAATACGAATTCTGAACCATGAACAACTATAATATGTATCTTACAGGCTCTGATACCAATTGTTGGAAAATTGTTCTAAATACAATAACACAGAATGAACAATTCATACAAGACACAGTATTACAGTATGTTCATACATATCAGTTTTAAGATTACGTACCTGGAATCAGAGAATGATCCATCTTTATCGTTCTTGATCTGAATGTGAGAGAGTACTGCTCTCTTTCTGGTAGGTATGCCAAAAGACAAGATACTGAACAGATATAACGTATCTGACAGTTTTGTCTTATATATTAAAACTGGTTAATGGGGTATCAGTTTTATATCCTTACCAGCAGAGACCAGAGATCTCTCAACAGGTTACTGAACAGTCAAGTTCATCACAGACCGTTCACTGAACAGTCCAACCCATCACGGACCGTTCATCAGAAAACCCAATATACATATTATCCATAAATTAATAACAATGTGCAATATAATTGATATTAACAAATAATATAATTTATTGGTTAATGTTAATCCATAATAACAAATAGAGAATAATAATTATATAATAATATTATATAAATATAACACCTTGTGCTGCGCTGCTTTCCCTCACCGAGTCACCTTGCCGTCCTCGTTCGTGGCCGCCTCCATCGCCGGCGCCACTACCTTCCTTAAGGTCGAACGTTTCAGCCGCACCATCTGTCATCGGATTTGCGTCGCGCCCCTGTTCAGCAGTCACCATCTGCGTGCGCGACGCCACAACGCGACCTGCCACCTGCATGAGCGGCGACCGAAGCTCGGCCTTCTGATCCAGAGCTTCAACCTGCTGCAACTGCGTCTGCGAGGCGCGTTCCAGTGAGCCAGTGTATGTCTTGACCTTCACCAGAGCTTCAACCTACTGCTCATATTTTTTGTGCTCTGTGTATGTTTTGTATTTTTTTCCGGTCTGTGTATTTTCACCCGTGCCATGCAAATTGATCATCCCAATCAGCATTGATTCTAGGTGTTCTAGCAGTTGGAGAGCTCAATGGAGGTGTGACATGTGCATTGATGGATCCACTGTGAAGGTAGTAATGGGGAAGCTTGGGAGATGATGTCGAGGATGAAGCAGTGGAGAGGTTTTTGAGCCATGGAATGAGGGAATTACCATCAGCATTAGGATTTGTTGCCTAAATTGATTTCCTTCTTGTTGGCTTATTTTTATTGATAAATAATAAATCAAACTTTTTCTTATTTTTTTTCAATTTCTTAAGAATTTTTTCGTAATTTTTTATTGATCTAAGAAAATATTATTATTTTATTCAGAACCCGAGACCCGACCCGAACCAACCCGTTAGAGGTCGGGTTGGTTCGGTTCGGGTTGAACAGTAAAAAATAGAAAAACTGACCCAACCCAAATCGATATGTTTTGGTTGGTTTGGACTCTGTTTTACCCCAGACTCGACCCGACCCGACTACACCCCTAACAAATACATGAACATATTGGTGCCCAACTAGAGTGTCATGTCATCAGTTGACACCTCGTCCGATGCTTGGAATCATTTGAAAATGGTTTATGCCAACTGTTCATGTTCTCGTATAATGTTATTGAATGAGCATTACAATTATCTCACCAAAGGAACCTCTCTTGTTAGTGACTATATGCACTCCATTCACTCGGTTGCGGATGAGCTAGCGCTTATTGGTCATCCTTTAGATGATCTCGACCTTATTATTCACGCTCTCAATGACCTTGGTCTATCTTACAGAGAGCTACAAGAAAATTTAGCTCCATAATAGCTATAGAATCACTATATAACTAATAAAATCCGTAGCTACTACCCAACTATTTTTTAGCTACACTTTAATTTGCCAGAGAGAAAATAGCTAGAGATCATCCTTACTCAGGTAGGATTACATAGTATATTCTTATCGTATTTTCCTTATCATATGAATATGTGAGCATAAAGTTAGATCACATCAAATTAATTAAGGTTACATTAACCATATCCAATTCGTTTTGTTTGCATTCGTCGTCTCTATATAGAGAAATAGATATGATAAGAAAGGCTTGTTTCATTAATATATATATATATATATATATATAAATAAAAGGTTTGAATTTCAAAATTAAAAATTTAAATACTATTAAAAAGGATAATACAAAATATATTTGTTAGAATAAAATTATCAGATGTGGATAATCATATCAATTAGTTTACAATCTCCAAAGGCCATAATTTTTGTAGTCAGTTCATAATTTCTTTCTCTTTTTTATATGAGGCTAAGTACTCCTTGTATTAATTTTATTTTGATAAATTCCATTGCCTTATCAAATAAATATATCAATAAACATAGGTCCAGTCCTAGACTCCTGAATCCTGATAGACCTCCATGACTAATATGAGATTACGTACTGAACATGTTTAGCATAAATGTATTCATTATTTATTCGATCAAATAATTTCTTTAGGTCATGATTTGCACGGAAGGGGCTAGGTAGGGCCCCCATATTATCGGTTAGTAGTTAGTACTTGTAATAACTTTATTTATTTTTTAACTGAATTTTACATACTTACCTAATACTTAAAATAGAATTTTTCTCAAATATTAAAATCTAACACTTTCAATTCCTTTTTAAGTGTCATTTAATATTATGGCGTACAGATCACTAAGACATACAATTAATATTTTCATTCATATTAAAATTATTATCTTACTTTTATATGTCCTTTATTTATTTAATTTCTTAATAATTCTCTTGTTAATTAATCAAATGAAAATATGGATATAATTGATAAAATAATAATTAATATTATTTTAAACTTATAAAATAACATATAATTGTGAACAGATTTTTTTATTTTAAAATGACACTTTAAAGTTAAAATTAATGGAACAGATTTTCTATCACACGGAAAGTTAATTTTAAAGTTTTTAGACAATTAATAATGCCTGAGATTGGTTAATTAAAGAATTAAAAGTGATTTTTTAATGGAAAGATAGATAGCACTTAAGATTATATATCAATATATTGAATGATGTATTTTTAATATATATATATATATATTCCCTAACTTTTTATTAGAATTCTAAAAGCATTTGTTAAATAAACCAAAATTTTAAAGCTAATTTTGTTTTTTAAAAAAAGCTAATTTTTACATTTTATTAGAGCCAACAAAACGATTTATCTAGCCTGATTCGGGTTGACCTGAAATGAGCGTGAACTATTTACAGACGGAGTTAAAATAAGTCTAAATTTAATTCGGGTTCTAAATAGTGATGCACACGCCTAACTAAATGCTGCTAAGCCCTCCATTTTAATGGGTTTTGTGGGCTACACTTGTCAAATTTAATTTGAGCTGAAATGTTACTATCTTTGGTTTTATTTATAAGACCTTTTTTAATTTGATTCAAACATTATGTATTAATTTTTTAAAATCTCATCTAACTACCAAATTTATCTGTAACATCCCGATAATTATGACTAATTGAATCTTAAGAGATGTTAGGGTAATAATCTTAAGAATGACAATTAAGAAAAGAGTAAATTTAGAACAAGAGAAAAGACTTAGGATAAAAACCAAGTTTTAGAGTTTCAGCATTCTCGCTCAAGCGAGACTATCTCGCTTGAGCGAATTATGCAGCAAAATTGTAAAAATTGAGCGAGATACAGGGGAGTTTTGGAAGGCTCTCTAGACATTTTTTGCTTGAGCGAGAAGGGCTCGCCTAAGTGAGAATCGTCCAGAGAGGGGTCTTTTCTGGATCATTTTCGCTTAAGCGAGACAGTTCGATTAAGCGAGAATGTGAAGAAAAGACATGCAACCGGCACGCTCGCCCAAGCGAGAATAACTCGCTTGCGCGAGAATAACTCGTTTGAGCGAGAATCCACCTACAGGTTTAAAACCTTTAATTAAGTCTCATACTTCAAACTTTCTTCTTTCTTCTTCTTCAATTCTAAAGAGAGAGACTCTAATTCTAGAGAGAGGAAACGTCCATTTAAGCTTGGAGAAGGAATCCTATGCCAAGAATTCATCGTCCAACCTCCTCCCATTTCTTTTTTTCATTCCTTTGTCAATCTTAAGGTGAGTACAACTCACACACTCTCACTTTTTATAGTTCTGTGCCTTGAGCATCATCCCTACCTTTTAATTCCTATTCTTCATGCTTGTAGATGTTGATTGTTATGGATTATATGTAATTTCATAAATTAGGATGATTCATGCATTGAGTATGTGAAACCCTAGGTTGTGAAACTTAGGGAATTAGGTCTTTTGTTCCCATGACTATTGTTATCTGATAATTCATTGAGATTATGAGCTTTGAGTTAATCTAAGCCGGTTTCGACCGTGAGTTAATATAAGTTGGCTTCGGCTGTGAGTTAAAATAAGTTATTGTATGAAAACTTGGCTTCGATCTAGTAATGGGTGGGATTCGTCCCCGTGGAAGACATTCCCCGTAGTCTGAGCTCAGTTCTAACTCTAGTTAAAGTGATAAGATCATGCCTGCTGGACACAGCAGTGAGTTGCATCATGATTTTGCATCTAATGTGAATTGTAACGTGATGTATATGTCTATGCTAATACTGTTGCATGTCATTCTATGATAGTTTCCCACACTGCATCTGCATAAGTTGTATTCACTGAGACAATCGTTTCACCACACGTTTTGTGGACACAATCTAGATATGCAGGTACCTCCATGCACGGACCCTTGAGATAGAAGCAGGAGCATGCCTTGAGTTGAAGTTTTAGTTTTAATTTTGTTAGTTTTGTATAAGTGTGTGTGTGTGTATGTATGTTAACTCTTGTTTTGAGATGTTGAGATTGTAGCCTTCGGGGCATGTTTTATATGTATATATGTTTCCTTTTACAAATTGTTCAAGTTATCGTTGGTTACTTAACAAATCGTGGAATATTTTCGATATTCAAAATGACACGAATCAATTTCAGGAATTTGGGGTTTGGTTTCCAACGGACTAAATCCTGAATTAGAAATTAGGACGTTACATTATCCCTATTTAATATCAAACTCTATTGAATTTTTCACATTAACCAAATCTTGAAAACTACAAATATCATTAATTATGAAGTGTAAAGATGATAAAAGCTAATAAATGCCTCTAAAACTTAATAAATGGTCTTATAAAAATGACCAAAACAAAAATTTCAAGAGGATCTTATAAAAATGATCAAAGGGAATAAATCTTAAATGGATGGGTTTGAACTGGTCAGTAGACCTAGTGTCTGTTTGTTTACTGGTTAGACACAGTGCAAAATCAATTCTACATAATTGATTTCTAATCACTTATGTCTAACGTGTTTCATAAAACATGCATAACTTATTTCTATCCATTGATTCTATAGTCAATTATACTCAACATATTAAACCAAACAGACACTTAAACCATTTTGCGCACCTCTATGATATGCATAAGCGACAACATACAAGTGTGCATGCCTATCATTTGATGGTTACGTAGAGTGTATTTGACAAAACTAGCTGATAAGTTAGCTTATTGGATTAGAAGTGTTTGGTAAAACTAGTTGAAAATCTAGTTGGTAAATATAAAATGACATAAAAAGACATATTACATAAGTTTTGTTATATGTATAAATTCTGATCTTCCGACATTTCTACAACGATGATGCTGAAGGTCCTCGACGACGGAGAGACGACGACTGGTGGTGTACCTGCAGGGACTCTGATGCCTAAGTTAGTGTTTGCTCGAGCAGGGTTTCAGTAAGTATGGATTAAAGTGTACCTGAAAAGGAGACACCACCGTGTATTTATTGGGGTATTTTGTCGGGAAAGTCCGTTAGACAGTTTGTAACGGCTTCCTGCCATGTGCTCACGCGTTTTGCCGTGGTGACATGCACGCGCCGAGATATAATCGTAATTGGGGCCGTGATGCGTTGCCGGCATGTTGATGACGGTTATACTTGAAATGTACCGTGAATGTCATAAATAGACAAATGGGTTTCCTAGACGGCCCTGAAAAAGAACATGTCAGAAATTCTCTAAGTATATCCCGAAATTTGTTTCTAATGCCAAATTTGGCCGTGAACTATCTTGGTCTAGAACAGTTGCCCCCCAAGTCGGGTAGTTTATCATAAAGTAACCAACTTGAAATCCGCAGATGCCAGTGAATAATATTCGTGGATCCGGGTTATGACTGCTCCCGACATGATCCGGGGTGCCATCCGGGGTGGTGTCATTTTGTATTCTGATGTAACTGATGTGATTGTTGATTGACAACCGTTCACACCACGTGTCAACGTCATATTGTATTGGGCCCATGGACCTCATGTCTGGCACGATCATGGCCGTTGATTTTAAATATTTAAAAAGCAGGAGTTGGAGACGGTTTCACTTTTCGCAAAACAGACTTCTACTCTCTTTTTCCTCTTCAAACCTTGTCCCTCTCTGCAACTAGATTCCTGTGACTGTTGTAAGCTATTTTTTCGTGCCCTAGTACCAGAGAGTTCGAGGCGCTTGGCTATATTGCATGCAATTGGTGGCCGCTGAATTTCTGGAGGAATTTCAAGAATTTACTTCGAGATTTCTACAAGGTACTTCCTCAGCCCTTGTCTACTCCATCTTCTCTGTTTTCATTGTTTCTGTTGAGAATTATGTTGACGAGGGCAAAAGCTAAAGCTTTGGCTGCTAAGAATAGATGAAAGTGCTTCGTCGTTACGGAGGAACTGGAAAATCCTAGCATTCCAAACTTGGTGCTACGACGCAAATGTTCCTCCGGGGTGACAAATGTTGGGGTTTCCAACATTAGGTAGTGGCAAAAACTGCTCTCATCCTTAAACAGTGGAGAGAGTCCGGGGTGGTAACCGTGGAGTCTACCGGGATAGTTGGAGAACAATCCCGTGCAGACTCAACATCTTCAAATTTTGACATGTCATATGGACGTTTGGACAGGTCCGAGATGGGAACGCGAAAAGTCCACACCTCTCCTGCTACAAATTACCCCGTCCCGTCTAGCTTGGCTTCCATGACTTGGGTCGATACTGAAACTCTTGGGACGCCGTCCTGGAATGGTTCAGAGGAGGCGTTGGCGATGGCGTTCCGGCATGTCGAATGGGTGGAACCGGACAAGAAAAATGACTGGGAGTTGGTACTTCCCGAGGAAGAGGCACGAATTTGCTCCCAAGGGGATCTTCGGGAAAATCTTTTTGTTCCGATGAGCAAGACTCTATTCGAGGATTTGGGCTTTCGACTACCATTCAACGGCTTTGAATTGGATGTCCTTAAGAATCTCGGGGTTGCCCCCTCACAACTTCACCCAAATGGCTGGGCCTTCATGTGGAGCTTCGAGCTAACATGTTCCGCCTTGGGTTTGGAGGTACTCACTGAAGTATTTTTTTTCATTTCTTCTGACCATTAGTTATTAAGGAGGGGGAAAGGTATTCCTGGCTGGCTTTGCGATCCGGCCCCGGGGGAAAGATCTTCAAGATTTTCCAAGAGTCTTACAAATATTTCAAAGAAAGGTTCGTGTTCATCAATCCTTATGATACTGGAAGGGAGAATATCCTCGGCAAGAGTGGGACTGGGATAATTCATCCTTATTGGAATACATCTCATTTCCAAAGGACTTCCAAAGAATATGTGGTTGACTATGATGAGTTATCTGATGCTGAGCAACATGTCGTGGACATCCTACAAGAATTTGTCAAAGACCACGGGATTGTAAGTTGTCAATCCATGATGGCTGAGGGTGACAAGCTGACCTGTGAATCGTTGGATAAACGTCGACTTATCTTGATAATTTCCTTTACATTTAGTTGAATTTGATCTAACCTTTTTGTTCTCTTTTCAGAAGAAATGGCATCCAAGAAACAGCTTTGGATGGCGGAGAGATTAGCAAGGAAAAATGTTGTCGCTGTTAAGAGGACTAAAGATGCCGGAGAGGCTTCAGGGAAAGACTCTCAGATTGCTGAAGAACCAAAGGCCAAACAGCCCAAAATAGACGTTATCCCGGTGAAGGATATCCCGGAGAAAAAGGCTCCTCAGTTGAAGCTCAAGGGTTCTGCTTCAACCGTTCCTACCTTTGATCCTAAAGGAAAAGGAACTGCGGAATTTGGCATCGGGCTCCCGGTTTCGGATACGACGATGGCGGAAGTTCGACATCACTTGGTTGTTCAAGGACATAAGGTCTTTGGTGGGAAGTCCGCGGAGGAAATGAGTGGAATTTTTTAATGTCGCGTCTGAATGGGGCATGTCTTTTGCCATGCTTGCCCAATATTTTGTTGGGGCCATAAAGGATTTGGCAGCCCTTCCAAAGCTGACGAAGGAGTTCCACCGGGTGGCGGCCAAACTGGAGGTAGATGAGCTGAAGCTGCAGGATGTACTTGGGTAGGTAAAATTGCTAACTGGGGAATGGGAAAAACTCAACATAAGTGTCTCCGAGCTCACCCAACAAAATAAAACCCTCACCGAGGAGAAATAGAAGGCCCAGGACGATGTCAAGACAGCCACCGAGAAGGCCAAGACGGCTACTAAGGAAGCTAACACGACGAAGACCGAGTTGGAAACCCTGAGGGAAAGGGTTAAGGTGCTGGAGCTGAAAGAGAAGAAAGACGAGGAAGAGATAGAAAGCCTCGGGAAGCTTTGGGAGGAAGCTGTCGCGGTGTATTTTCATTCCGCGATCAAACAAATGAAGTTCCTGAATCCCGGGGTGGAGCTGAACACCCGGGGAATGTCCACATTATGCGTGGTTCAAGATGGTAAGTGGTACCGTGTTGAACCAAGCGACAACGTGGAAAGTTCACCCGAGGATGAGGAATCGGCAAGCCCAATTCTCGAAGCTGATGAAGGTGAGGAAGAACATGGGGACCCCAACGATGAAGAAGTAGCTAATGAAGAGAAAGGGCCCAACGATGTGGTGATCAACGTTGAGGATGATGGTCCTAACAAGGAAGATGCTATAAATGCAGAGAAGGTCTCTTCCCCAGCTATCAATGAATGAAGGGCCGGGATGCCGGTTTTCCTCCCGTATCTCTTTTCTGCTCTTTTAGTACTTCAATTTTTCTAACTTTTTCCTTGTTGGTGACAATATAAACAATTTCCTTTTAAACATACGAACTTTATTTTGCCTGACTTGTCGTGTTTAAATAAGCGTTCGTTATATGCGTCATATCTCCCATCAGGGTCTTGGTAGCTTTTGTTTTGCAATGAGGAATATAGTTCGATAAAATAAAGGAACTTAATCCGATATAATCAAGGAACTTAGTCCGATATAGCCGAGGAGTGAATTCGATAATAATCAAGGAACTAAGTCCGATAATAATCAAGGAACTAAGTCCGACATGGTCGAGGAATTAGATCCGACATAATCGAGGAATAAATCCGATAAGAATCAAGGAACTAAGTCCGATATAAGTCAAGGAACTAAGTCCGACATAGATCAAGGAATAAATCCGATATAATATGAAATAACAAGCCTTGAAAGTATTTATGGAGTAACTTGTCTTTTATGAAGGGAAACAAGCATGTGGTCAGGGTGCAGCGGAATAAATGGATTCCCTCCCTTGTTATGATCGTTAATACGAAAACACGAATTAAGGCATAAAAGGCATGAAACATAATGACATACCTTATGAGGATTGTAAACGAGGCAATAGCAACCACGTCTCTAGAGGTGTCCACGCCAACAGGCGAACTAGGAAACCCTCCTTAACTCTGCTAGTAGCCTTAGAGAGTAAGAGCGATTGCTCATATGTCTAGGGTAATGCATCTTATGCTATATTTATAGAGTGATGACTAGGGTTTAACCCCTCACTCTATTAACCCTAACATATATGGGCCTGGCCCATTATGTTATAATTATAATCAAATTAGAATTATTATCTTTTCCTAGTGGCTTGTTGTATGCGTGTGACCCAATAGGCTTTTAATATTTGGTTATGATATTAAATGAAAACCCTTTTATATTTAATATCATAAATAGTGAGCGGTATCTAGCAATACATCATTACCCAAATATTGAGATTATCAACAACTTTGACTAATCCTATTTTATGATAATTTATATGATCTGTCTCTTTGTCCAAATATCTAATTGAACTCAAGGGCATGAAATGTGTCAACCTTGTATAGTTCAATTTATGTTTTCTTGATCCCCAAGTAGACTGTACAGAAAATAAAACATCTCATGTTTATCCTCCTGAGCATGGCCATGCATTTTGCAGTCTCACTTTATCACGAGGCCTACAGATATAACTCCTGTTACATAGGAGGGACAAATCCCATCTAGGTCACTCACAACCCACCACATAATTTATTACCAAATACCAACTTTATGATCACCTTGTTACAGGAAACATTTGATGATATTTAAAACATATAATTCCTTATGTAGGAATCGTAGTGATTTCAGGTCAAAGGACTTCATATAACATTTATCAATTTAAGAAACGTTCATGACACTTATGTAACAATCCATTCAACGTTCTTAAGGTGGGTCTGTTCATTATACTATTACTCTTAATATGTACTTATGTGAGCACATGATATCTCATATCCATGATCCGTGAGTTGTGATCATCAATGAACTCACATACTAGTCTAAATGCATCTTTGTCCTAAGATGATACTTGACGAGGGACTATTTTAAGAATAGTTCTTCATAAGATCTCATGATCAAGTCATCTACTAGATTTCTTATGAAGTTTGAGCTTACTATTCTAAGGATATTAATTGTATTCTTAAAAGAATGAATTACCTTTATAAAATAATATGATACATGTGATGGATGTTTCAAAAACATATAAGTCTCTAGTGCATATACTAACATTTTATTAATCTTCGTTTGAATAGTTTCAAAGAACAAATCTGAGATACATGTCGGAGTGTTATGCACACAAAAGAATTTAGCTAAAGTACCTACGGAGATTTTTCGTGTTCCACGTCCAGGGAATGATTTCCCCTGGTAGTGTCTCCAGAGAGTATGCACCAGTGCCGGTTTTGGCCACTATCCTGTAGTGGCCTTCCCAGTTTTCAGCTAACTTTCCCCGGGGTGCGTTCTTGTTTCAGATATCTGCCCGTCTAAGGACAAGGTCTCCGACTTCAAATGTACGCGGAATTACCTTTTTGTTGTGACGTCGAGCCGAATGCTGTTTAATCGCGGCTTCACGGATAGAGGCTTTTTCTCGGATCTCCTCAATCAAATCGAGTTCTTCTCGCATCCTTCCGTCATTGAACTCGGGATCATGTGCGTGTAATTCGACTTCTATCAGGATCACTACATCCACCCCATATGCAAGGCGGAAAGGGGTTTCTCCCGTGGTTGAATTCAGTGTCGTGTGATATGCCCATAAGACATTTGGTAGTTGTTCCGCCTAGAGGCCCTTTGATGTGTCTAGGCGTTTTTTGAGACCTTTTAGTATAACTTTGTTAGCTGCTTCTGCCTGACTGTTGGTTTGGGAATGTTCCAGTTATGAGAACCTATGGCGAATATGGAAGTCAGATAGCATTTCTCGGAAACCCTTGTCTGTGAATTGGGTTTCATTGTTCGTTACCATAGTATGTGGAATGCCAAATCTGCAAATTACAAAATGATAAATGAATTTGGCTAAGTTCTTTATCGTGATCTTTGCTAGGTGTTGTGCCTCGATCCATTTGGTGAAATAATCAATTGCAACTGCGAGGTATTTTAGCTGTCCGGGGGCCACAGGGAAAGGTCCGAGGATGTCTACCCCCCACCAAGAGAAAGGCCACGGCGCTGAAATTGACCATAATTCTTCGGCGGGAACTCGATGTTGGTCGGCGTGCCTTTGACAAGACGGACATTTCTTAACGTAGTTGGCACAATCAATTTCCATAGTCGGCCAATAATACCCCGCTCGAAGAATCTTTCGAGCTAACGAACGCCCTCCGAGATGATGACCACAGACGCCCTCATGGATCTCGGCCATTACATAGTCGGAAAGGTCTTCCGAAATGCATTTCAGGAGTGGTTGTGCTAACCCTCTCCTGTAGAGAGTTTCCTGGATCAAACAATAACGAGCTGCCTACCTCTGTATCCGGCGTGCATCCTCGGATTTCTGAAGGAGCGTGTCGTCTTCAAGGTATTTTTGGATTCCTGTTTACCAACATTCACTAGTTTTTAACGCCATGATTACAGTAGGAAAAGGGATAACCTCCTGGATCACGGATCTGCTATTCCCGGAAGACCTTGTGCTTGCAAGCTTAGATAACACATCCTCTCTGGCATTCTTCTCCCTTGGAATGTGAGTTATTTTGACCTCAGAAAAACTATCACACAATTGCTTCACCTTTTTAAGATATTTTAAAAGTAAAGGGTCTCTGACCTGATAGTCACCCTTCACCTGAGAGACAGCGAGTCGAGAGTCACTGTTGATCCTTACTCGAGATGATCCTACCTTGGATGCCATCTGTAGTCCAATAATCAATGCTTCATATTCGGCTGGATTGTTGGATGTCAGAAATGAGAAGCTCAAGGAATGTTCAAGTATCACTCCTTGGGGGCTTTCAAGCAGTATCCCGACGCCACTTCCTTTTGGATTCGAAGATCCGTCGACATGAACTTCCCACCATCCATTAGAGACTCCTGACGCCGGCGTAAGTTCCGTGATAAAATCTTAAAGGGCTTGAGTCTTGATTGCTTGCCGAGGTTCATAGGTCACCCCGAACTCGGAGAGCTCTATCACCTATGACACCATTCTTCCGGCCAAATCTGGTCGGTGAAGGACTTGTCGGATTGGCTGGTTAGTTCGCACGACAACTTGGTGGGCCTGAAAATACCGCGAAGGCGGCATGCTGCCGTGATCAAAGATAATGCAATTTTTTCAACTTTTGGGTACCTGAGCTCCAGGCCCTGTAGTGTCTTGCTGACAAAGAACATAGGCAGTTGTTTTCCGTCTACCTCCCTTATCAAAACTACGACAACGGCTTCGTCGGCCACTGAAAGATATAAGAACAATACCTCCCCGACGTGAGGTCGATTTAGGACGGAGGTAGATGCTATAATTTGTTTGATTTGCTGAAAAGCTTCTTTGCACTACTGATCCCATGAAAATGCTTTCCCCTTCTTTAGAAGGCGGAAGAAAGGTAATGCTTGGGCCGTCGATCTGGCAATGAATCTGGTGAGGGCGGCAAGCCTTCCCGTTAGTTGTTGAACTTCTTTCACCGAGGTTGGACTCTTCATGTCTTGTACGGACCTGTATTTATCCGGGTTGGCCTCAACACCTCGTTCTGTGAACATAAAACTTAGAAATTTTCCTGCCCAGACGCCAAAGGTGCATTTCTTGGGATTCAAACGCGTGTTATACCACCTCAGTTGGTCAAAAATGGATCCGAGGTCTTGAACGTGATCTACATCCGTCTTGCTTTTCCCGATCACCTTGCCAATTTGATCGCGAAAAACTTTGTTTATCATCCGCTGATATGTTGCCCCGACATTCTACAGCCCAAACGACATCATAGAATAACAATAATTTGCGCCATCCGTCATGAACGCAGTCTTCTCTTGATCCGGTGGATACATCGGAATTTGATTATAGCCAGAGTAGGCATCCATAAAAGATAAAAGACAAAAACCAGAAGATTGATCGACCAAACGATCGATGTTAGGCAGAGGGTAAGAATCCTCAGGGCATGCTTTATTCAAATTTGTATAATCTACACACATCCGTCATTTGCCATTCGACTTCTTTACAAGGACTACATTTGACAACCAAGTGGTGTATTTGACCTCTTTAATAAAATCAGCATCAATGAGTTTGGAAACTTGTTGTTGGGCGGCTTCAGCTCGTTTTACCAACATCTTCTGACGTTTTTGCTCGACAGGCTTGATCCTTAAGTCCACGGATAGACGGTGGCAGATGACCTCGGGGTCCAAACCTGGCATGTTGGCGGCAGTCCATGCAAATAAATCTGAATTTTGGCGAATCAGTGCGCAAAGAGCCTCGTCATCTTCCGCGCTGAGTCCAGTCTCGACTTGTACAACTTGATCCGGGTTTGGGCCAATTTGTAATGGACTGAAGGTACCTTCTGGAACTGGTCTCAAATTGGCGAAATCCTCCCTAACATCCAAATCAGTTAACATTACCCCGGAGGAAGGCGGATGACTTTCAACTTTCTGAACTAAAGGCTCAGGTTTTTCCAGCTTCGTAATCTATAAGGATTCCTTGTAACAAGCCTGGGCCGCTATCTGGTCACCCCAGACACTGATGACCTCCCCATCATCACTCCAGAACTTTATTATAAGGTGGCTGGTGGAAATTATTGCCCCTATGGCGTTCATTGTCGGCCTTCCAAGGATGGAGTTGTAAGTAGTGGGGCAGTAACTACCAGAAAATGAACCTTTGCAGTTTTTGATACCGGGGGTTTCCAAAAGGTGACAAGGAGCTCCACATATCCCTCTAGGCGTATTTTATCACTAGTGAAGCCTACCAGATCACCGTCATTATAAGGTAGCAGGTCCGACTTCGGGATATGCAATTTCAAGAATGTCTTAAAGAACATGACGTCGGCAGAACTCCTCTGATCTATAAAGACTCTCCAGACTTCATGGTTAGCTATAAAAGCTGAAATAAGGAGGGGGGTCATCATGCCCCGGGATAACCAAGTCGTAATCGTCTTCTGAAAAACTGAGATGAGGTAGCTTCTGTCTTTGAGAATTATGCTCCGGGTGTGACGAGGATGAGGTTGAGAGGATTTCCTTCAAATGCCTCTTTGTAGTGTTTTCGCTTTCACCTCCCCCGGCAAAACCTCCCGCGATGACGTAAATCACTGGGTGCTCAGGAGGTGGACGTTCATCTTTTGCCGGGGTCTGCTGCCGAGATAAGGATGGTTGATCACGGTGATCCCTCCTGGAGGTAGACGGCGGAGTATCATATACCACAGGTCTCTTTGACCTTGATCTCTCTCTCCTAGGTGATCTGGTTCAGGATCTACTGCGTCTATGTCTGCTGGAATCATGACGGTGATCATCACGCCGATAATCACTTCTCCGCATGTCATTTTCTGGACGGCTGGTGCTCTCCCCACTTTCTTTTTTGTATCTGTCCAGCTTACCACGCGGATTAGTTCTTCGATCGTATCCTTTAGCTGGAGACAGCGATCAGTGTCATGCCCCTGGGTTTTATGAAATCTACAATACTTGGATTTATCAGTTGAGGATGTCGGCTTCATAGGTTTTGGTCTTCTCATCCCGACTTCATACATCTCGACATTCAAGATCTCATTTAGGATTTTGCTCCGGGATGTATTCAAGGGGGTGTAGGAGTTGTATCGCCCCAAAATTCACGATCCCCTTTACCTTCTTGCCGGCCACCCATATCATTCTTCTGCCCCTGAGTTGTGGAGGCTTGGCCGGGATTAACCTCCTTCACTTTGAGAGCAAGTTCCTCATCTTCAAGACTAATATATTCCTCGGGCCTGCTGAGGAATTCTTCCATTGTAGACGGTTTCCTTTTGGATAATTTAATCCAAAATGGGGAATGCGGAATAAGGCCATCATTGGCTAACATCAACTGTACCCCGAGCTGAATTTCCTAGACCAACAGGGCCTCCTTGGTGAAATGACTAATATAATCCCGGAGTGACTCCAAGGGCCCTTGTCTGATCTGCTTCAAGGACGCTTCAGTTTTCGGTTGAACTTTACTGGTGGTAAAGTTAGTTAGAAATTTGGCCCTCAAGTTGGCCCAAGTATTAATGGACCTCGGAGGAAGTGTTTGGAACCATCTGAGGGCAATCTTCTTCAATGACAACGGAAACACTATGCACATGATTGGTCCAGAGGCATTCCTGATTGACATGGCAGACTCATATATATCCAAATGTTCCAAAGGATCTCCCATTCCTTCATACAGCTCCGGAAAAGGAATTTTTTTGAAGCGCTTGTCAACGGGAAAGAGCATGATGCGTATGAGAACGGTAAAACAACCTGTATTACCTCATCATCGTGAATTTGACGAGATTCATCAATATTTGGCGATGTATGATTGCGAGGGCGAGAGTCTGAATGTACTGATTGTGATGAAGGTTGCGGAGAATGGTGGAGCTTATGCCTGGATGAAGGTCGACGCTCCTGTTGAGGAGATGTGTGATGTTCAGGCATCGGAGAAACTCTGGACGCACGCCGTGGTGAAGGCTGGCGTTCAGAGCCTCCTTCTTGTTCATTAAGACGACAGTGAAGTCGTTGTAATTGTTGCTCTGTCTTGAGCTTCTCAAGGCGTTGAGCATATTGCTCCAACATAACGCTTTGGCGGCGGATGAACTCCATGAGTTCCCCACGGGAAGGTTGATCTGACGGAGTAGCTGGAGAGCCATGGCTCCTGTGAGGAGGAGGAGGTGGAGGCAAATGAGGACGAGGCGCAGCAGGACGCGGTGGTGGAATTCCTGTTGTGGCTGAGACAGGACCAGTGGTTGCAGAAAAGACAGCCGGTGCAGTTCCACTGGTTGCGAACGGGATTGCGTTATCTCCGGCGGCGGAAGAACTACTTTTGGTTCCTACCATTTTAGATTGAGATGGAAGATCTTCAAGATTCACAAGAATTCACAAGAAAGACGGGAAAAATCAAGATGTGTTCCCCACAGACGACGCTAATGATCTTCCGAGATTTCTACAACGGCAGTTCTGAAGGTCCTCGACGGCGGAGAGACGACGGCTGGTGGTGTACCTGTAGGGACTTCAATGCGTAAGTCAGTGTTTGCGCGAGCAGAGTTTCAGTAAATATGGATTAAAGCGTACCCAAAAAGGGGGACACCACCGTGTATTTATAGGGGTATTTTGGCGGGAAAGTCTGTTAGACATTTGTAACGACTTCCTGCCATGTGCTCACGCGCTTTGCCGTGGTGACATGCACGCGCCGAGATATAATCATAATCGAGGTCGTGATGCGTTGTCGGCGTGTTGACGACGGTTATACTTGAAATGTGTCGAGAATGTCATAAACAGACAAATGGGTTTCCTAGACGGCCCTGAAAAGAAACATATCAGAAATTCTCTAAGTATATCTCGGAATTCGTTTCTAATGCCGAATCTAGCCGTGAACTATCTCGGTCCAGAATAAATTCTAATTGTGTTTTCTAAACAAAAATATATTATCATGTAATTATAATTTTAGATTTTTTAAAAATAATTAAATTCAATGAAAATTTTTAGTGATAAAATATTTAATTAAAAATTAAAATAAATATTAAATTTGACAAAATAAATAGTATAATATAAAAATAATTTCATAAAATAGTAAAAACAAATATCAATTTAATTACTTCATAATTTTTAATTATTTATTATATATATATCCAAACTATGAGTTTTTATGTTAATTTTTTGTTTTTATAAATTAAAATTAATTTAGACATGATATATAATTAAGTGATAATATTATTATTTTATGCCAAAAGGATAGTTGATAATATATAATTTCCTTTATGACGTGTAATATGCTTCTATTTATTTTTTAAAAGGTATATATACTCTTTTGATCTGGAAAAGACATTTTAATTATTTAAACCAATTGATCTAATAAGTATTAATCAAATTTAATTTTTATTTATTTTCAGAATTTTAAATTTCTGGATTATTCTCAATTTAAACTACTGTTACATTGAGTTTTTTTTTTTTTTCAGTTTTCATTGTCTCGATTTCTTGATAGTTATAGATATTGAGAAAAAATAGGCATTGAAAAATTATTTTTATTCATCTAATAGTAATATTATTAGTAATTACAATAAGAAGAAGATAGCATTACCTCGCACACAGAAAGCAATTGATCGATCACGTAGTACGTGAGGTGAAGAAATGCTGAGAGGGTGAACCCAAGAGGAGGAAGAAAGGATTTTATCTCCATAAAATTAAAAATAGATAAAAAAAAAATTAAAGATCATAAAGGGAATGTATAGTAATGGAAAAAAAGTTACAAATTAGAAGTTAATTAACTTATAGCTTATAAGATAAAACTTTTAAAATAAATTATTTTGAGATATTTTTTCAAAAACTTTTGCCTTTGTCAAATTATAAGCTTTTGATAAAAAAACTAACTTATATGTTAGTTAAATAAATTAGTATCTAGTTTAATTATTGGCCTTAATAACATACTCGTGATAAATGAGTTTATTCCATATATATAAACCTATAGGTTGCTGGTTGGAATTATTAATTAAAATAATTTTGACGCAGATTTACCATCATTTTAAGACTATTTTGCTCGAGAACTAATGTCATAGATAAGTATGAGATGTCCCTATCAGCCTAACTCAAAAAATAACACACAAAAAAAAAAAGAAACTAAATAAAATATGGACCCGTGATTAGAAAATTTCATGAAGATGAAGGAAAGGGTAAAGGCGATTTGCGAAAGACAAATACTTTCCATTCCAAGTTGCGGTTGCAAGCACTCACCACCTACCACACTAACGTTGCGTTGCGTAGTTGTTGGATTTTGGTGAATGCGGTAAGTGTAGTCGTTGTAATAGAACTATGGGCTAGTTCGTAGCTCACTGATTATATTATAGCTCCCGCGGAAAGGAAAAATAAAAATAAAGCTAACAAATCTAATTAATTTCGTCATCATGATCTCATAAAGAATAAACAATTTTTTAATCAATTTATGATTTTTTTTTCTGAGATAGCTAGAAATCGAGGTTTGATTCACATTTAACAAAGCTCACATTGTACAATATTTTTTATATTAAATTTACTGTTATATAATATCATTTTTAATTATCATTTAATTATGTTTTTTGCATTATTAATTAACTAGAGCATAGCACATTTATTTGAATACTTTTAATATTGCTAAGATATATAAATAATATAGTTAAATATATAATTACAGTTTTTATCTGTAAAAAAGTACGTTCTTAATTAATATATTAAAATTAAAACCGAATAATGATAAGTATCCTATATATCTAACATGTACGCGTGTATAATCTTAAAAACTCATAATCTTTAATCTTTCGGATTTTAAATTAAAACGACAAATACTATAATATGGGTGTTGTAAACACGCGCGTTAAAATAATGAAAACTATTTTTTAAAAAAATATAATGTTTAATAATTTTAATATATTAAATATTGTAATATTTTAATAATTTTTTTATTTTTAGTTCTTTAAGTAAACTAATAATAAAATAGGACAGAAAAAATCTAAAGTAATTAGTTGAGTGAAGCAAAACATTTGACAGGTAGTAGGTTTTAACCTCTTTTTTTCCCTTTGGGTGAGGTAAATGTAAATACCTTGATGTGCAGGTACTTTTTGAACCCGGAGACTTTCCTTGCTTTGGTATGGAACACTATCCCCTTATCTTAAATTTTTATTTACCAAAAAACATATGATAAGAAAGCCTTTTAAGTTTAAAAAAAAGGAAAACTTAATTATATATGCATGATATCCCTGATAAAATCTGATCAAGGGGACCTAATTAATTAAAATTACAGTGTGCGGGCACGTGCTTTTCATTTATTGCTTCTTGCTTGTAATAATTGTCTAAGAGGACATGATTTGAGGATCACTTAATTATAGTTGGTGTTATCATATTTTTTTATGTGTGTATTAGAGTATTTTTCTTATTCATTTTTTTAATAAATTTCTTTTCCTTATTAAAAAATAAAATATATTTTTATCCCAGCGAGTTTTTCTTAGTCCGCATAAATTTTTTATTTTAAAAGCATTCTCCAACAAAATTTCTGTGTCCTAAAATAGTCCATATCATTAATAAGTCTATGTTAAGTGATGATTTGATACATTTTTTTTATCCTAATCACCATTTTTAGTTAATAATTTTTAATTTTAGGTTTAATATATTCAATTCAAAACTTTGATTGTTAACCGAAAATATAATTAAAAGAAGAAGAAGAGAGATCGTGGTATCTAAAGTCCAAGAAAATCAATCAAAGATCTAGATCATGCATTTGTAAAGCATCTATTGAAAGTCAATCAAAGATCGAAAGCATCGAAGAGGTCATAGACGCAAGTAAACAAAGTTGAGCTTCCAAATCTAGATTTCCAATATCCCCACCATATTAACCGGTAAATCAGTTGAACTATTCGTAAATTATTTGAGCTCGGCTCGTTAAATGTTCGATCAAGTTCGTTTGTTTAATTAAATAAACAAGTTCAAGTTTAAGATTGTGCTCGATTATTTAAATGAGTCAAGCCCAAACCTTAGAAGCTTGACATTAAGAGCTGGTGAATAGCTCGCTTATTATATATATAATAATTAAATAATATAAATATTTAAAGTGAAATAACATTATTAAAAAATATAAAAGAAAAATAAAGTTATAAATTTATTTTTAAAAATAAATTATAAAATAATAAAGTAAAATAATTACTCTGTATATTTAAAAATAAATATTGAAATATTTCTTATATTAGTCAAAAAGTTATGTATTGAATTTTAAAAAATATAATATTTTAGAATTCTTAACTATATATATCATACATTAAGAATATATTTTGATTTTTATATTATCATTTAATAGTAAAATATTTATTAAAATACTAAATTATAAAATTTTAAATATGATTTAATGAAAATTTTCATACAACAAAAAATAATGAAGTTATAAATGAGCTAAACAAGTCAAGCCAAACTTTGTTTTTCTTTAACAAGTCAAACTCAAGTTTTAAGTTTGGCTCAATTAAATAAATGAGTCAAGTTTGAGCCACTCATTTTTATCACAAACCAATCCTGAGTTTCAAGTACTCGGATTGGCTCGACTCATTTATAACTATACCCTCCATGAAGACTCATCCAATTTCAGTTTTCTCATAAACTCTAATCCCATTCCCATCCAAAATATTATCACCTCAAATTCCAATCTCAAACTTAATTTATGCTACTAACCAAATCCTAACAAGTAGATAGCTGAGTCCCTTAAATATCTTGACAGGGATTCGATTCCTGCCAGTATATATGAAAAAGAATTTGTTGGGAGAGGTAAAACCCACTTCGGTGATCTCTACGCTTCGAAGAGATTAATCTCTAACTATCGGTTAGGGATACTTTTGGTTCATTAAAAAAAACTTAATTTATGCTAATCCCAAAACCAGTAAAATAAAAATAAACTCATTTCCATTTTTAATATCCGCAAAACACCATAATATTCAATGTTCAGAGATAGGTAGAGTGTGGCAGCATGCAGGGCTTTAAGTAACCTTACTTTCACAAGAAGGAATAACTAATGAACTCTTTAATTTTTTTTCTTTTTTCCTTATTTTTTAATTATATTTTATGTTAATAATTAGAGTTAATTGAATATGTTAATGATCACATATAGGATTAAGTTATTTCCAGCTAGGAAGAGTGATTAAGAAAAAATGTGTCACATCATCACTTAAGGGAAACTTATTAACGGTAGGGCCATTTTAGATTAAAAATTTTGGAGAGGATGTTTTTAAAATAAGAAAAAAATTGTAGAGATTAAAATTAAAATTTACTTATTTTATAGGGACAAAAATATATTTTATCTTTAAAAAAATTGTATTTTGATGAATTAGGCTCTGGTAATTAAAAAGAATATTATAGTGTTACTCTATTCACCAATAGTCATCAACCTTTTATTACAGTCACTAGCATAGCAGCTACAACCGCCTTAGTCACTAGCTATCATCTACCAACTTCAGTTGCTTTATGTCCTCAGAATATATATGAGATAGTTGCAACTTAATTGCAGGTGATTATGGCCTGTTGCCTTTCTGGTATGAGATGATAGTAGGCATACCTCACTTTGTAAATTTTTTCATAAATATTATAAATGAGTTTATCACTTGAAATTGAAGTTTGAGCCGTGAAAAAAACGTTGATGTTTGTTTTATTCATTTATATAGCTAAATTTATTATTTTGGTTTAATTTTCTTAAAAAATTAAATGTGATTTTAAATACTTTTTTATTAAACGCATTCTAAACATACTTTTACTTAAATTATTAAAATAACTTTTAAAGATAAAAATTAGTTATATTCTAATTCCATATCATAATTATTATAATTGTAATTATTATAATGTTTTATGCTAAAAATTGGTGTGAACATATATGGCCCTATATAAACATACACTTACCTCATCATTCGTTCAAGTTATGGAGCTTCAATCATTTTGATTCATTTAATTTTTCTAATGGTATCAAGGCTCATGCAATTGGGCTTTGCTGACTTGGATGCTCACTTTCCCGCAAACTTTAGCTAGGGAATCACTAAAGAATTAAATTAAAATTTCTAACTATTTTACCATTAAATTTTGCCATAGAGGCCGCATAGAGCTGTAAAAACGGGCTACCTCGCCCGATCGGCCCGGTCCAAAGCGGGTAGTGGATTTTTGCGGGCCGGGCTAATATACTTGGTTATAATTCGGTCCTCTAAAATAAAAGCCCGAGCCTGGCCCGGATTGGGTAGTGGGCTTATGCGAGCCGACCCGGTTAAAACATAATTTATTAAAAAATGTAGCTCATTAAAAGTTATAAAGAATTATACTTTTACAAAACTAAAAAAATTACAAGGCTTAATTGCATTTTTTGTCCTCCTATTATCATCAATTCGCGATTTTGGTCCCCTATTTTTTTTCGCGATTTTGGTCCCCATATTATTTATAATCCTGAATGTAGTTCAAAATTTTGGTCCATTTATACCTCAAAGTATATGTTAGAGGGACCAAAATCGTGAATTGATGATAATAAAGGGACCAAAATTGCGAAAAAAAAAGCAGAGGGACCATAATCGTGGATTGATGATAATAGGGGGACCAAAAATGCAATTAAGCCAAATTACAATATAGTTATAAAAAACATTAAAAAAAGTTCATATACCCTAATAAAACTCATTCAAATAAATTTAAAATACATTATAAATTCCCAAACGCATTCATCCATCAATCCTATTAAAATAAGATAATTTAACACATTCAAATAAATTTAAAACACATTAAAAGATTTTTCTCAACTTTTCATTTTTAATTTTCTAAAGTTATCCTTTATTAATAGAAAAACATATGGTTTATATCACAAAAATATTCAACGATGAGTATTCGAAATAAAAGAAAGAAGTAAAAATTACATTCGATATATTATAAAATATAATTTATATAAGTACTTCACTTATTAATATTTTACGAACGTCGTTAGTATTTTTTTATGATTATGAAAAAAATCAATATTTTTAATTGAAAGTTTCTTAGGTGGTACTTATATATTATAATTTATACTTTGAAAATAAGTGTTATACTATGTTTTGAAAATAAGTCTCTTTGGCTGCATTAAAACATAGGAAAAACGTGAAGTGAACACGACTTCGTGACCGTGCACAAAAACATATTTTAATTAATTGATTGATTTAAAAACTTATACTTTGTTGGAAAAAAATATATACCCTACAATTTGTTTTATATATATGCCGGTAGTTCGAAAGCCCGTCGGGCTACCCGGCCCGAACCCGGATTGTTGCCCAAACCCTGTAAAAATGCGGTTTCAAGCGGGTCAGTCCGGTCGGGCTAGCCTATTTTACCGGCTCAAAGGCCGCACAATGAAAAAGGATCCCTACGCATGATTTGCTACATATCACTACATCTCAATCATGACGGCCTTTGTGTGTGTGTGTGTGTGCGCGCGCGCCTAAACCAATTGCTTTTATTGCCTCCTCTTTGACCGACCCTAATCTCAATTATAATTTATATGCATCATATGCATAGTTAATCAGATTCTTGAACTCACATAATACCGTAACTGTTTTAAGTTTTAACTCGTTATACGCATCCGAGTGAAAGAAAAGCAGGCAGCCAGGCACTAGTGCTTGTTTCCATTGTTTACACATATTTTTTTGGTGGCTAAAAAACTTAGGATGAAGGGATGAAAGTGAAGTTGGTTGAACGTCTCTAGAAGGGGATTGAACAGAGACTTGTGTGAAGTCTGTTAATCAGTTTGAGCATTCAAACTTGACTCAAAGACTCAATATCCTTTAGTTTTAATGATTAACAAATAAGAACATATAAGAACATAGTAAGAACAAATAAGATTATATAAACAGATTCTACTGAGAAAGGTATTGGTTTGTTGATTGTGTTTCAGGTTAAAATATTCATTAGAAGAAGAAGAAGATTTGATGAACAGAATCAGAAGATAAGGATCAGAAGAACAAATGCAGGATTTAATATAAAGGTTATCTGAAGTAAAGCAACTCGTCTGAAGTACAGAAGTTGTCTGAAGTAAGCAACTCGTTTGAAGCATAGAAGCTGTCTGAAGAACGGAAGCCGTCTGAAGTGCTGAAGCCGCCGTCTGAAGTGTTGAAGCTGTCTGAAGTGCGCAAGCCGTCTGAAGACGTGAAGACCATCTGAAGACGTGAAGACCATCTGAAGACATAAAAACCATCTGAAGACGTGAAGACCATCTAAAGACGTGAAGACCGTATGAAAACGTGAAGACTATCTGAAGAAGCCTACAAACAGAATCAAGAATTTATCTCTTGAAGACGTTGCTAAAGTGTAAAGCACACTCTACCAAAATGGAGTACACTTATATCAGTATAAAAGCTAAACATGCTTTTATGCCTCGATCTAAGTCTTGCTCAAATGAGGTCTTGCTCAAATGAGGAAACTCTGCAATGACTTTCTCTAATGACTGCTGCACCTGCAACAAAAGGCATTTCAGTATAAAAGCTAAACATACTTTTATACCTCGACCAAAGTCTTTCACAAATAAGGAAACTCGGCAAAGACTTTCGGCAACGCATGCTGCACCTGCAACATAAGGGATCTGCGTGCGCAGACCTACACCTGCGACTGCTGCCATACAGAAGTGATCAGAAGACTAAGAAAAAGCAACCAGAAAGATGTTTGAATAAAATACAATTGATTCAACATCTTTATTCATCTATATCTCAGAAGAAGAAAATGCAAAGAAGAACAGAATAGCAATCAACTGAAGTAGAAGAAAAAGCTGGAATTAATATTCAAGTTGAAGAATTGAGAAAAGCCTGAATTAATATGATTTCAACATTGAAGAAATCAATACAGAAGCTAAGACTATATGATACAACGACTATAATATCATATGTCTTTATTCAAAGAAGAAACTACAACAACAGCTATTCGACAAGACACCTCACTCAAAGAAGAAAGAAGAAATGGTGTCAGGAAGCAAACAGAAAAGGAGCATATACAAAATAAGCAAAAGGACAAATCCAACAGATATCTCCTCATATACACTCCTAAGAAAAGCAGAAGAAATCAGAAGTCAGCTGAGGAACGCAGAAGAAATCAAAAGACAACTGAAGAAAAGCAAAAGGAAATCAAGAGAGAGAACATGCAAAACAATATCAAGAAAATCTCTCTAAAAGAGCTCATCTACAGAAGTGTCAGAACAGGACTGTCTGAACACTTATTTGCTTAAGAAGAAGCAACCGTTTGAGACCCTATTACACAACGACTATATGAGCCACATCATCAATTATCTCAACGGTATTATGAATCATCTTCAAACGACTATATTCCAACAGAACATATAAATAGCCTCAAGGAAGAATTTGAAGATGTTGAACTCATTCACCTGGTTCAATCAGTTGATCAAGATGTATTAGAAAAATCTTATTGGTTGTTGACCATGCTTACTTGAATCAACCAAGTTGAGAAAGTTGAAAAAGAATCAACCATGCTGCTGATCTATTGATCAGTTAGTCAAAATTGTAGTTGTTCAGTTGAACAACCAACCAGGTTGTGCTTAATCTCAAATGAACCAAGAATGGTTTGAAGCCGTAAGTATACCTTGGTTATTCCAATGATACGGGTGAGAATGTAGCCCATGGAAACCAATGGTTGGAGATCAAGGCTGAAGCTCAAATCCAGTATCTATCTAGCCAATTCTCAGAGGATGTCATTCCTCACATCAGAGACAAGATTGTACCTAATTTATACACTTGTATCACTGTCTTAACCTTGTACTTAGAATTCAACCTTTGTATCCTGAGTAGTACTCAGTTAACCTCTAGTACAGGAAGAAATTAAGTTTATGTTTCGTGGAAACTTAAACTTAGTTCAAATTGTAAACACTTTATGTGTCTGAGAGCCTGAAGAGGCTTGGTGGAAGAAAGAATACTCATACACTACTGTGGTTAGTGTCTGAGACCCTGGAGAGGCTTGGTGGAAGAAAGAATACTTAGTTGCAAAGCCTGGAGAGGCTAGACTGAAAAAGAATACTGCATATGTTGCCTGGAGAGGCAGTTGAAAACAAAAGAATACTTAGTCGTAAAGCCTGGAGAGGCTAGACTAAAAAAGAATACTGCATAAGTTGCCTGGAGAGGCAGTTGAAAACAAAGGAATACTCGTGTTGTCTGGAGAGACTGTACTCGTGAAGTCTGGAGAGATGGTACTCGGTAGAGCCTGGAGAGGCTTGCCTGAAAAGAATACTGCATGAGTTGCCTGGAGAGGCAGTTGAAAATGAAAGGATACTCATTGTTTAGCCTGAAGAGGCTGTGGTAAAATAATACTTGTATCAGAGTTCAGATAGTGGAAAATCCAGTGGTTGTTTGCCTCTGGGACTGGATGTAGCTCACGGGTTTGTGGGTGAACCAGGATAAATTTTGTGCCCAAGTCTTCTTTCCCTTAATCTCTTTATTTACAGTTTTCATATTTATGTTGGGGATTGAAAAGTTATTTTCATAACAAACTTAACACAACGATTTCAATAAAATGATCTTTCATAAGAACAAAACATGAGATGCTTCTCATATCACTTGAAGCATTACAAAGAATGTCTTTGGAATTACTTCTGAAACAATTATCTGAAGTGAGTCTGGAAAGACCTCAGTTCAGAAATCTGGAACAGACTTCAGACAACCTATAGTCATCTGAAGTATTTCAGAAACAATTTTGAAAAACATTCAATGTAATAATCTTCAGAAGATATCTTGAGAAGTATCTGTTTAAAATAATCTTAAGACTTAAAAGAAACTTTATTTTTCTTATCTTCCGCACGTTTTAATTATCTCTGATCTTAAGATTCATTTTAAACATTATTCATCTTCATGATTTAAATAAAAGATTTACAAGATTGACACGAAAAGCTTAAAACGCTATTCAACCCCCCTTCTAGTGTTTCCTGTGGTTCTAACAACTTGAAAATATTGTACCTGAAAATTCAGATTCAATTTGAGGTGGATCTCAAGTCTGTGACTTGGAACTCAGATTGAATCTTAACTTAGCGGAAGGTTAGGATTAAGAAAGCTTTAGCTCAGCAAAAGGTTAAGCTCAGCTCAGCAAATGTTAAGTTTATCTCAGCAAAGTTAAAACCTTAAAAGAGAATGAGTGAGACTACTGATCTCAAGTTGAGATGGGATCTGAGATGAGATAGACTTGAGATGTAAGATGAGATGCAGAGGCAGATCTTAGTTATGCAGAGATTGATATAAGTTATGTAGAGTCTTAATCAAATCTAATTTGTTTCAAACGGATAAGTCTCAGGTATTAGAAATGTGCAATATAAATAAAGAGATAGGGAGAAGAGATGCACACTGAGATTTATACTGGTTCACCCACAACCTTGGGCTACGTCCAGTCCTCACAACTTGTGAGATTTCCACTGTTGAAAAACCCGTCAATTACAAGTATTCTTACAGCCTCTTTAAGACGTCCCTAACACCAAGCATAGGCTCTCCTACCTTGGATGAGTCTCAAGTATTCTTTGTTCTCAACTGCCTCTCCAGGAAATCACTCATGCAGTATTCTTTGTCTTCAACTGCCTCTCCAGGCAACATATGCAGTATTCTTTGTCTTCGACTGCCTCTCCAGGCAACTCGGTGAGTATTCTTGTTACAGTGCCTCTCCAGCCTTTACAATCGCTCACACTAAACTCAGGCACCTCCTGACTTAGATGAGACTTGGTGATATGAGATGAGATGGGATTGATCTAGCTTAGACTACATACAAAATATGGATAAACAGCGAGCTCAGCTAGGTATCACGCTCTAAATCACTCAAAGAGTGTATACAAATCAGTACAAAACAAGAGCTAAACCTACTATATGATATTAGCTAAGATAGCATAGGTAGGTAGGTTGAGATTCACTTGAGACTTGGATTTTTCTGGTTGTGCAGCAGCATCTTTGCTGAGTCTCACCAGTGTCTCTCACCCTGTCTCACCATAATGAGACTCCTTCTATAGTCTTCAGAAAACTAGCTGTTGGAAGAGAGAGAGACTGTTTTTCACTTTTCTGACATGAGATCAGTCCTTTTCTGATGCAGTATCTGCTGTGACAGTGTACTTGCATTGACTTGCTTTTGTTGCTGAGACTCTGTCTACATCTGATCTCTGTGTCTCAGTCTGAGTATGATGTTTGCATCTGATCTCTGCGTCTGAGTCTGAGTCTGATGTCTGCATCTGATCTCTGCGTCTCAGTCTGAGTCTGAGTCTGATGTTTGAGTCTCAAGCCGAGTCTGCGTCTGTGTCTCAAGCTGAGTCTGCATCTCAAGCTGACTTTAGATCTCATCTTTGCTCAGCTTCATACTTCAAAGTGCTTATTTGTCATGCTTGGATTGAGTCTGATCTTACAATATGAGTTTGGGCCTGTCTCAATCTGACTTTGTAATTTGAGCTTGTCTCAAGCTAACTTTGAATCTCTTCTTAGTTTAGAATCTTCTATTCTGATCTTATCTCTTGATTCTGAAGCTAAGTCTGAGTCTCATCTTTTGGCAGATCTTTCATCTGACTTTTAATCCTTTCTTTTAAGTTTGTACATGAGTCTCTTCTTTGAGCATTTGTCTCACGCTGAATCTTAGTCTGAGTCTGCATCTGAACATGAGATAGCATCTGTGCTTGAGTTTGCATCTGATCTTTAGTCTGCGTCTCAAGCTGACTCTCGATCTCTTCTTGGCTCAATATTTTCATTTTGTCTTTTGTCTTGGCAGATCTTGAGTATGGCTTTTGTGCTTCATATTATCATGCATCTCAAGTGTTATTTTTTAGATTGCAAGTCTCTTTAGTATCTCAGTTTGTCTTAACACATGAGAAAATTATTCTGCAATATGAGAAGCTAAATTCTGCAAACACTTGAGCACACAGTTAGTAGAAACAAGACATCTTAGATATTCATCTTTCATATTTTCGCTTTTCTTGAGTCTCAAATATTGATCCTTTTTATGATGCAACTTAGTTCACTGTTTGAGCTCAACTTGACTCATCTTGATGATTGGTGTTTCTAGCAGAGACTCTTTCTGATTGTAGCTAAGACTTCATTCTGATGTGCACCTCTCTTAACCTAGGCTATCTTCATATTCAACCATTCTAAGCTTCTGGAGACTTTCTGATAAAGAATATGTCTTAAGGCCTTCTTCTGAAATTACCTTCAACATATAGAACTTCTAAGCGTTGCCCATTCTCCAAAGACAATTCTGAAGTCTGATGTTTCTTATCATTAGGATTCTGATCTGAATCTCAGGAAAGACTTACATTGTTTGCTCGATCTCAGGTTGACCTTTATCTTCATCTTCAGTCCGAGAATTACTACTAGTCTCATTCTGCAGCTGCCTCTCAATCTCAGTCTGAGCTTGGTCGTGGTTCTTATGATCTTTCTGAGTTCTTTACTAAGCATAAGAATCATGTCTTTCTAAGATCTCACATACAAAACATCAGTAACTTCAAGAACAGAAAACATTAAGTTTGATCAAAAGGTTTGTTGTCATTAAAACCAAATCTCAGAGGTTTTGCGCTAACAGATGGGGGCGTAGCCAGGGGGCTGGCAGGGGCCACGACCCCCCAATAATTTTCAAATTTTTTATTAACTATATAGGTCCTGTATAATATATTTCATGAAATATTATTTCGGTCCCCTTAAAAATTTCGTAGATTCTGTAGTATTAAGTACTTCTTTACGAATCTTGCTATTTATCTTTATTTTGTCAAAAAAAAGTTTAAACTTTTTATTATTTCATTTTTTATATTGGTTATTTTTTTATTTAGAGAAGATAAGATAATCTTCAAAATTATACATAAGATTTTATTAGAAATATTAGTCTATAAAAAGTAAAAAGATTAAAAGGGGAAACATACGAGCATCTCAAAGAATAGGAAAGAAGGGAGAAAATATCATTAGGTAATACAATATAACATTAAAGAAGATTTTGTTTAATTTGAATATTTTTTTAGAATTAAATGAGAAAAAAAACTAAAATTTGATTTACAATTATCTGAATTAAATAAAAGATTTAATGAAAAGGAACTTCTTATATCTGGCTCAACTTTAAATCCCCAAGACTTTTTAAAATCATTTGATATTGAACAAATTTATCAACTTGTTGAGAAATTTCATGCAGATGAAGGAACGAAGAGTTTCATTTAAATAAAATTTACTATTTTTAACTGAAATTATTTAATATTTTTATCATAATATTTAATAAGATTAAATATGTTTTTAGTCACTTAAAATATAGCGAAATCTGGTTTTGGTCCTCCATTTTTCAAAATCACATGATTTCAGTCCTCGTCGTTAGTTATATTTTGCTAAGTGATGACATATTAATATTTCGTGCAGATTTTTCTATGTATTTTCTTTCGAAATTTCCTGCAGATTTCAAAATTTAAAAGAAATTTGATTTAGATTCTAAAATTTGCGGGAAATTTACTATATATTTTTTTATAAGAAAGCAAAGAAATTTTATAACAACATTTTTATGTAAAAAAAATTATAGTTTTTTTTTTAAATTTACTACACATTAATTTTCTAGAGAAAAAATCGCAAGAAATTCCTGTAAATTTTTACTCGGGAAAAATCATAGTGAAACTGTGAAAGTGACTTAACAAAGTACAGTTAATAAGGAGGACTAAAAGCATGTGATTTTAAAAAATGGAGTATCAAAACCAATAAAAAAATAAATGATGGACCAAAACCAAATTTCATCATATTTTGAGGGACCAAAAACATATTTAACCCTTTTGGATATTTTATTCCGGCCCCCCCAAAGAAAAATTTCTGACTACGCGCCTTGATGATGCCCCAGTCCAAGGTAGGAGAGTCTTCCGGAGTCAAAGAGGTACTTACTTTAACCTCACCCCAAGTGCCGAGTGGGGTTCAAATCTACGACTTGTCATATGTGAGACTCTGTTTTGCTCCACTCGACCAACCTCTTAGGATTCTATTGTTTACATATATAGTGTTCGTTGAGTTATATTAGAAAGGCTTGCAAAGTATGTTTAAATCAATGAAGAAATTTTTTACTCTCATATCCTATGTCTCGTAATACAATAATATGATTTTAACGCCTAAATAAACACACCCTACATCTAATTAGTCCCTTTTTTGTGAACAAGGATTCCCTTTTCTAGGCATAGTGTCAATATTTCCTTCACAACATTACTGAAGTTCACAAGGTAAAATATTATGTTAACGTCGACTCGATCTATAGGCGCCATTTTTTTTTAAATTTAAACCAATATGGTACGGTATTCCACATCATGGTGAACTCGTTCTTCTAGTAGGGATTTTTTTCATCTACAAGACTTGAATATGAGTCCTTACTTAAGGGGAATCAAACATGTATTTGAGTACATGTATTCCAGGGTTAGAATTAGCGAAAACATATGTATTTATCTAATTTAACTCACAAAGTATAATTTTTTGGTAACAAGAATAGGAAAAGAACAAAAGAAGAAAAAAATAATTACAAATTATCACCCCCTAGGAAACCAAGTACCACTAGCATCGACTGCGAGTAAGTTAGACATGTTGCTTGGACACTCTTCCACTAAAGCCAATGGAGAATTAGCTACATCACCAACCTTAGCTAAGACATCGGCACAATTATTACCTTCCCTATGAATATGTTTGATATGTACACACCAATTCCGATTCTTCAACTGATGAATCTCATTAATAATGCTAGCATAGTTGTGAAAAGTAGGCAAAAGACCATTGATCAACTGTACAACAAGTAAAGAATCTGACCAACAAGTCACAAGTCTATAATCCTCCTCCCAAGCAAGTTGAAGGCCTTCAAGAATGCCAAATAGCTCAGCTTTAAGAATGTCAGCAACTCCAACATGTCCATAAAATCCTTTAAGCCAGCCTCCCAGTTGATTTCTCAAAAGACCTCCAAAACCTGATGGACCAGGATTACCCAAAGAACTACCATCAACATTAAGAGCTACAAATCCATCTCGTGGAGGAATCCACTTGATGGCAAGATGTTGAGGAGATAAATCATAATTCATGGCAATGGGGTTTTGGCAAAAGATGTTCTCCAAGCTCTTCACTTTGTTGATAAGTTGATGAAGATTAGTCTCTTTATCTTCAAAAATTTTTTGATTTCGAGCAATCCAGATTTCCCACAAACCTGCTAAGAAAAAACTTCCAAGATTTCTAGTGCACCAATATAACCAATCAAAAGTAGAAAGAAAAGAGCCAAATTCAGGAAAATCTGTAAAACCAAAGAACTTCCAAACTCTAGCAGCATTATCACAACCTCTCAAGCAATAAAGGGTATCTTCAACAAAGGTTTGACATCAAGAACATAAACCAGAATCAGAAATGTGTCTACTGAGCAGAAACTATTTAGTAGGAAGCAAATCTCTTGCTGCTAACCACACAAGAAATCTGACAGATTCTAAGGCCTGCAACTTCCACACCCAAGACCAAGATGTATCAGAAATTAGATTTCTAGATTGCTGAAGTAACCAGTAATAACCCGCTTTAGTTGAATACTCTCCAGACAGAGAACCATCCCAGACAATTCTGTCATCAATCCCAGCAGAGATAAATGGTTTTAGCTGCTGAATTTCTTCAATAACAGATGCAGGAATCTGAGTCCAAAATTGCTGGAAGTTCCAATCAAAACCATTCCAAACATCACTAATTATCAAATCAATATCATGGGAATTAATAAAATTGGTTCTATAACAAATAGGACCTGAGGGCAACCGAGGATCAAAAAGAAAATTAGATTGTCCATTACCAATCCTAGCTCTAAAACCATTCTGTAGCTGAGCAACAGCTTTCTGGATAGACCTCCAAATTATTGAGGCACCCTTATTGGTTTTAAAAACTTCAACACCCTTACCATACTTATTACATAAGATTTGAACCCATAGTTTATCAGGAGAATCTGTTAACACATTCCAAACAAGTTTCCCTAACAGTGAAGTATTTTGAAGTCTAGCCACTTTCATACCAAGACCTCTTGGGCATAGAAATAACCTCCCAGTTAGCAAGGTGAATACACTCTCAGACAACCAATGGATTTGCATAGAGTAGGTTGGAATTGAATTTAGAACTGAATTAACAAGAGTGAGCCTGCCAACTCTATTAATTAAGCAGCTTACCTTTCCAAGCAGAAGTCTAGAATTAACTTTGTCCAGAATAAAATCAAAGTTTTGTATTCTAGGTCTAGACAAAAACAATTTGAATAATAATAATAATAATAATAATTTTGGGTAGGAAAATTTTACCCATCTAGCTACTTGTTTATTTTTTATTAATATTATTCATGTAGTGTAAGATTCATTTGATTTTTATATATTTCATGTAGAGTGAAAAAGATATTATATTAATTATTCATTTTTTACCTTTTTATTGAAAAAAATTAAGTAGCCCCCCTTTTATCTCTCCATTAAAAAATGCATATATAAACTTGACTAATTTTTTTAAAAATTTTCCTCCACTTTTTATTCAATCATTTTATTTCTTTCCACGTATGCTTACTTGAAAACTTGGTCAATGTATGATGAATTTTTAATTTGTATTTTAGAATGAGTATTTTAATAAGTTAATTTTTAAATATAAAACTTTGATTTTCAATAAAATATTTTATTTATTATTTTCTCAATTAATAAAATCCTTTAAAAGTTAAGAGCATTATAAGCGTGGTATGTAATTTAAGGTTTGAGAATATGAAAAAATGAAAAAGTTATGTTGATAGGAGAAGAAAAGATCTAGAGTTTGAGGTAGGAGATCATGTATTTCTTAAAGTCACCCCGGTCACAGGTGTAAGGAGGGCTATCAGGGCCAAAAAGCTGAGTCCTCGTTTCATTGGTCCTTTTCAAATACTTCAGAGAGTCGGTCTGGTAGCTTACAGATTAGCCTTACCTCCTCAGTTATCCAATCTCCATGATGTGTTTCATGTATCTCAACTCATAAAATACATTAATGACCCTTCACACATCATTAATTCCGAGTTAATACAATTGAGGGATAATTTAACAACTTCTGCCAAACCCGCACGGATTGTTGACCGAAGTGTCAAATCATTGAGGAACAAGTCAATTCCACTGGTTAAGGTAATTTGGGAAGGTCAAACTGAAGAGGAAGCCACTTGGGAGAAAGAGGAAGATGTTTCTAAGCTCTATCCGGAACTTAACATATCGGGTAACCTATAAGAACAAAACTTAGGTCATATTAGATTCCTTTTGTTGTTTTGGAAATTTTGGGGACAAAATTTCTTTTTAGGGGGTAGAAATGTAACATCCAGAATTTAGGAATTTCTGTATTTAAGGTATGATTTAGAAGGTTATTTATGTGTTAAGTAAGTGAGGAAAATAGTTAGGAAAGTTTGGAAATATAATTGAGGTAAAGAAGCTTAAAAATTAAAAATCAGTATTTTAGCTTAAGCTAGAATGGGCTAGCTTAAGCTAAATATGCAGAAAAGATTACACTTTCAGTTTCTGCAAGTTTAGCTTAGGCGAGATCCAGCTAGCTTAAGCTAGAATTAGGGGATTTTGTACATGCTCTCTGGACATTTTTAGCTTAGGCTAGAAATGTTTAGCCTAAGCTAGCCTCGGATTATGTGTTTGTGCATATTCTCTGGATTTTTTTAGCTTAGGCTAGAAATGGTTAGCTTAAGCTAGAATGGCCTGACAGCATGCAATCAACTTTCTAGCCCAGGCTAGAATATTTAGCTTAAGCTAGAACTCATTAAAACAGTTTTTCAACATAGTGAACCTGATCTTTTGTCATTGTCTAAAACACACTTTTAAAACCTAGAGAGAGGAGGAGAGGATTTCTAGAGAGAAGGTGCTTCTAAGGACTTGAAAAAGGAATCAAAGGCAAGGAATCACCACACTTTTGGGCATCAATCCCCAACTTCATCTCTATTCTTCTCTTAGGTGAGTAAAACTCACCACCCACATACCTCTTTCCCTTGATTGTGAATCTTGCATGAACCCTAAGGCTTTCAATTCCCATTCTAATGCATGTATTTGGTACTTATATAGCCTTTTGATTATAATTGAGATGATAATGGTGAAATTAGGGCCAAATAATATATGAAACCTAGTGTATGAATTAATTGTAAGTTTCGTCGAGTTCGATAGTCATTTTTGAATCGGTTATAATTGAAATGTTATGTAAATCAAGAAACTTATGTATTATGTTAAGGCTATGGTCGTTACGGGTCAAGGACCATTATGTTAAAAATTTGGCTTCGGCCGTCAGGTATTGGTGGCGACTTAATGTCCCCAAGGGGGATACCCCTTGTAGTCTGAGCTCAGTCTAACTGCATGTCAAGTGAAAAGAACCCTTCTGTGGGGTAAAACAGTTTATGATTATGTTAGGATCATTGATTTTTAAGTAGGAATTATAGTGTTATCTTGAAATTGTTGTATGTTGTTAATTTAGGCTTATATGTATATAAAGTGAAATGTTTGGCACTGTTTTGCTCACTGAGACAAGAGTCTCACCACTTTTGTGGATTTTTGTTTAGATCATTAGCAGGTGGACGAGGTTCTAAGCTTGATAAGGAGTTGACTTACACCTATTAGGCGGAAGACCCCTTTTTGTTCCTTGTTTGAGATGTTAAAAATGTATAGTTCTAGGATTTCTTTTAGTCTTTGTTTAAAGTTTGTGAATTTGAGTCACCTGTACACTTGGTTCTTTTGGTCACACCGGTGTTATGTATATATGTAGATATTGTGTTTTTCAGGACAAGTTTCTTTGAAACCATGTATGAGATCATACTTGTTGGATTATTCTGTCTCCGATATTAAAATTGTTCCGCTTTAATTTCCTAACTCAAGGGATTATGCTTCCAATGGGCAAAATCCTAAAGGTCTTGAAATTAAGGATGTTACATTTTAATTAAATGTGACTTATCCATGCACTAAGAATGTTTTCCTTCTTTAATCTATTGCCATAATTAGAAGGAAAAAAAAACGTAATGGAAATATTTTCCATGTTTTGAATTTTGTATTTAAAAAAAATGAAAAGTTAAGGAAAATAGAGAATCCGACATCAATTCATTAGGCAATTGAAGAGAAATAATATATAAGGATTAAACTAGCAAATTCTTCCCTAACTTTTTTAGTGTCATACAATTTAGTTTAAGAAATAGAAAAATTTAATATAATCATTGACTTCTTGTTTTTTTTTTGTCACTATAATCCAACTACGTGTTTCCCATTAATTTTTTTTATGATGTGTCACGTTTAGTGATTTCATGTCACACTATTTGTCTTTAGGACACAAAAATAATATCATTGAGGCTGAGACATTCCAATGAAAGAATGGGAAGAAGAGAGAAAAATGGAGAATAAGGAAGCACACGGTTGTTGGAGTTGAAATCTTTTAAGCTATAAATTTGATAAAACCACGTTATTTTTGTGTCACACTGGAAACTGTAGGGACTAAACTGCATGTGACTCTAACCACATCATTTTTCTATTTCTTAAGGAATAAACTACATGACTCTAAAAAAGCCATGTAAAAATTATGAATTATCAAATAATTCCTTCCACATTACCTATACCATCCTCTTATCCTTCAATTCAAATATACAATGATCATAGCATTAATCACAATAAATCCAACACAAATTGTGGCATGCCCATAAGAATTTAGTGGATTGAATTTACCCCTATTACCCTTTCACCAAACCTTAAAGTTTCCTCTATGCCCCAAGTTCTTTTTCAAAATCTCTATCACCTAAAAATAAGACCACATATATCTTAGTCCATATCTTCAAACTCAACCAGTACGTCCCCTTCTAAATACCTTCTATTATTAACCTTGGTAAACTCCCCCTTACGATGAAATTAATACAACAGAAAAGATATCATACACCGATCATAAATTAAACACAAAAATTTAACAGCTAGTTCATACCACAAAGTAGAACAAGCAGAGATTTAGGGCAATAAAAATTATGGTTCCTAAGAGACAATGAACAAATATTAAGAGGGGAGTTTTGTCCGATGTCCAAAAAGTATAATTCATTTTTCATTTTTTAGGTTAGAAAAACTATTTTTCTATTTATTATGTAATTTACTAGATTATTAAATTTGTTAATTGACAAATTTGATGCTATATGAATGAGAATGATATATAAGCTTTCTGCACTACTAACAGACACATCAACAAAACTAATAATAACTCTAATAGTGAGGACTATTTTAAAAAAATTATTTTTATAAGAATGAAAAAATAAAAATATAAAAGTTAGGAAGACTAAAATAAAAATACTTATATTTTGGATAAATTAAAAAAATATTTAACCATTTTACATCATGTCAGTCATTATGAAAGAAGGCATCGTTATTAATTGTGGTCAATTAAGTCCTTAGTTGAGTCTCTTGAGTAGCATTCAAGATGTGGGGATGAATGTAACCAAAAAAAAAAGAAATGTGGTAATGAATAAAATAAAATATGGAGAGGGATGAAGTAGGTTAAGTAATAATAAATCGTGTATATGGTTGATAGATCACGTGGGTGCATGGGCTTGGTCAACGAGATTCACTTGAAGTTCAAATTTGAACAGCAATGAGGTGGTATCCACCTAATTTGGTAGGATCATGTGAATTTTAACCAATTATATGGAGTGTGTTGGAAAGAGTGTGTTGTTAGCACTCCTCTTATTTGATTTATAAGTCACTTAAAAATGAAAGTTGTGTCAAACATGTTTTTGAACATGTTCTTAAAAATTTAAGAGAGTTTTTATTTTATATGTAAAAAGCTTTAAAAATAAGTTAAATTTTTTGACTTATGAGAGCTTTCTTAGATGGCATCTAGAGCCGGTAAAATGGGCTAGCCCGACCGAGCTGACCCGTAAAAACCCGCAAAAATATAGGGTTCGGGTACTCATTTTAGAAGCCCGAATAACTCTCGGGTTTTTTAGCCCAGCCCAAAAAAAATTGCTACCTGCAAAAAATCGGACTACCTGCAAAAAGCCCGCAAAACGGTAGGGCTTGGACACTTATTTTAGAAGTCCAAATAACTTCCGGGCTTTTAAGCCCAACCAAATAAAGTCTGCTACCCATATCAAGACGGGCTGAATCGGGTAACCCGAATTGACAGCTTTCATCCCAATTCTAATCTCATCTTTGATAATTTCCTTCTTTCTATTTTATTTTTTTATAAAACAATCTCGCAGCGCCCTTCGCATCTCAGAAGTCAGAAGTAACAATCTCCTATCTGATAGTTTCCTGCTCCGCCGTACAGTAATTGCTGGTTATACTGCTGCTGTCCAGATTATGAGTCAACAAGAATGATGAGTCAAAGCAACTGTGCTGCTGCTGTCCTTGGAAGTTTATCTAGGGACCTGGTTAATTGCTAGTTTTTTTTTTTTTTTCGTTTCATTTTTTGTTTTCCACTTCATCAAAAAAAAAAAAAAAATCAACAGTACAGTAAGTTGTTGCTCATATTATTTTTATGATAAAACACATGTTTAACCAACAGAAAAATACAAAAGATAATTATGAAAATAATATAATATTATATTTGGTTCATTATTATTTTTATTATCCACGTGCAAATGTTTTTTAAATATAATCATTAACTACCGTTTGCTAACGTTTTAAAAAAACATTTTAATTAAATAAATTTTGTCAAGAGAGAAAACCTAAAAGAATTGTTTTATTATTTTTTTTAAAAAAAATATATCTTTAAAAATAATTATATACTATTTTTAAAATTTGCACACCGATCGCAAACTCAATACTATCAAATTTTGATTCATACAAAGAACGATTGGTGTTTAAAAGAAAAGATGACATATCTTATGTGATATGAGACCTTATCTATTGATCATACAACAAAAGATCATAGTTGCAACAACAACACTCCATAACTTTATTCAAATGTGTGGTGTTCAAGATGAAGAATTTGATAAATGTGACCGTGTTCCTGGATATATGGGTGAGTGCGAGGAAGAAATGAATATTGATGAAGAAATTGGTTCATATAATCCTAGAAGAGTATTAGATGATGGTTACATGGATAGAGTTCAGAATCAAATAGAACTTGCATTGAGGGGCAATAGAGATATATGATAATTTAGGATTTTAGGATTGATTTATGATAATTTAGGATTTTAGGAATATTTAGGATTTTATAACTAAATGTTCTTTATGTTAATTTTAAATAATATCTTATTTTACCAAACAACTTTTAATTTAAAAGTGGCTTTTAAGTTAAAAAAATATCAAATTGTCAAACAACTTATATTTTACTTTTGAAAGCTCTTATTTTTTACTTTAACTTTAAAGTAACTTATAAAAAAAAATAAATTGGGTCAAACGAACCCTTAATCTCAATTTTTTATGTTACTTATATTTTTTTTTTCATGTAAAACAATATTCTAGGATTTTCGCACTGTTGACTTTCAATGACCTTGACCTGTCAGTGTATTGTTTTGTCCACTTTGGCGCGCAGCAGCTGCCGTGCAAGTTTATGTTGGAAATAATATTAAGTAGGCCTATTATATCATAAACATACTAGCATAGTAGCATATATATAGATAAATCTATAATGTCATAATATGATTTTAAACATATTAATAGGTTAAATTAGGCTTTTAATTAAACAGGTTAGACTAGACCTGAAAAAATGGCCCATGACAGATAATAGGTTAAGTTGAGACCACGAAAATATAATGCAGATCAAACTTTGGATCTTGCAAAGCCTAGCTTGCAATGGCTCGGCTTACTTCAACCCCTAACTACTAATTAAATGTGTGTTTAGTTTTGTGTTAAAATTGACTAAACTCAAATTTGTATTTTCCAATTCAACTATTTATAACGTTAAAAACGTAAATTTACCACATTTTAACGTTAAACGAAACATGCTCTAAGTTTAAATTGCAAAACGACCAAAAGAAACCCACTTACCTCACTGACAACCAATGTTTTTAAATTCGGACTAGTAATTGAACCGGTGAAGACACCGGTTCACGGTTCAATGGTTAAACCATGGTTGAACCGGTTTTAATTAAATATTTTTTTAATATTATATAATATTTAATTAATAAAGTAACACAAAATTATAAGAAATTAAGATATATAAAGTTGTAAATCGGTATAAATGACTTTATTATAAGGGAAAAAATTAATAATGATTAGTAAAATAATATATATCTATGTGTAATTCTTAAATATATGTCTTTATTTATATTAAAAATATTCTAGATTAAATAAAAAATAAAAAATAAAAAAATTAGAATTTTTTTTAAAAGGACCGGTTCAACTGGTTTTCTGGTACCGGTTTTATACCGATTTTCACCGGTTCTCACCGGTTCTGAGCTCCTCCGATTTTTTGGGTTGAACGGACCAGTCACCAGGTCGGTTCCCGGTCGGACCAGTCGAACCGATCGGTCCGATCCGGTTTTAACAACAATGCTGACAACAAACAATACCAGGAGATCATTAATGTAACGTTAATTTAGGAGTAGAAGGGTCGATTTTTCATAATTTTCAAGAGTAATAGATATAGCTCTTACTCATCATTGATTCACACTACAAGAATACGGGTTTTTAGACGCGAAATGGTAGCGACGACCATTACTCGTCGCTAGTAGTGATGACTTGGCCGACATGACTTTATTGCTACATCATTAAATGTGAAGTTCAAAGTGTAACTGTGCCATTTATACTTTGTGACGACCCGATCGTCACTAGGTTTTATATTGTAATGACGGTCATACTATCGCTACAGTGAAAATGCCATTTTTTTAATGAAAATTCCATTTTTTTCATTAAAAATTTAAAATTGGCGCCTCTGCGTCACATGGGTAACAGCCTGGCCGTCGTTATATTTAAAACTTACGCGCACAAAACCCTTTTCCCCACCCCTCTACTTCTTCCTCCCTTTCTTATTCCCCCCTCACGACAGACACCCCCTGCAAATAGTAAAACTAACTGAAAATGGTAAAATGACATACACGGACATCATTAATTATTAAATAATGATAAGTGGGGATGGTTGAGGGATAAACTTGTAATTAATTTTCAGCTAGTAGCTGAAAATGAGAGTTTTTTTAAAAAAATGCTATCTCAAGTAGCTTTTCAAGAAAAATTAGTAGCTAACCAAAAAACTACCTTCACTACAAGAAATTTTGTTTTTAGCGACGACTTTTACTACAAGTGAAAAGTCGTCGCTACAACTGTCTCTAAAGTCATGGTCATCGCTACGTATTATTGTTATTTTTTAATTTTTTTATCTAGTGACGACTATGGCCGTTGCTAATGATATTTTTTTAAAATTAAGTTTATTATTATTTATATTATTTTAATATTTAGGGTTTAATATTTGTTAATTTTAAAATTATAAAGAAAAATATTAAATACTATATAAACATACTAATAGAGGAAAAAATTTATATACAAAGATTGTTCTATCATAATACAATAAAAGTATAAAAAACATGATAAAAAAAATCAATGGTGGCGGCGACGACGTAGGGGTTGTGTCGGGGGACGATCCTCATCCTCATACAACGGCTGGTCATCCAGGGCGTCATCATAGTGGGGGTGAGCCTGAGCCTGAGCTTGAGCAACCTGAATGTCTAGCAACTGCTGCATCTGTTGTCGGAGTCGTGCAAAGTCCTCCTCCAACCAAGCAACCTTCGCTTCAGCCCGGCTAGCCATCTCCCTTACTTCATTGACTTCCTGGTGCAGCGCTTTCTCCGTTGAATGTCGTGACTCGGACCCGTCACTCCCGCTGGTATGAGCCCGAGACTCCTGAGTAAGGCTGGTCACACCTGGACGAAGGTTGGTTGAGAAGTCCCCGGTGCCATAACAGCGGCCTCGGGTCTTTCCACCCGCAACATCCTTCCAGATCTGGAACTTGGTGGAGCCATCAAAGCTGGAGTTATCCCCCATCTTTGACTCCACCTCCCTCAGACGGTCCTGGTAATTTGTGTTTTGAGCACAAGTAAACGTATAATTAGTTATATATTCAATTGCAAATATTTGAAATTATGTAAAAAAACACTGATAAGCACAAACTTGGACTTACATAGGTGGGTCGCGCTCGGTCATCTACCCAGCCACCACCCTTTTCAATGTGGGTGACCACAAAAACTCATTGGGCTCTACCTCCCGCCCCAGCTGTCGAGACTACACAGAATAATTATACAAATTAATTATTTTAATAACAAATACAAAATTAATACAGAAGGGTGCTTGTTTATGCATACAATATCCAACGCCACTTCATGGTGGGCTCTGCGGCTGTGGTGTGGACTGCCCCCCATGTTGAGAAGCCCGATTGCTCTTGTTACGAGCGGACTTCCCTTTGAATTCATCCCAGCCGAGGACTGCCCCCCAGTAGGCCAAAAGACCCTCCCAGACCTCCTCACCACACCAAGTGGACTTCCTCCCAACCGCCCGGGCCTTGTTCATCATATCTCGAAGGCGGAGAGCAATCCTCTGCTCATACACCTTCTTGATTTGGGCCTCATCAGAAGGGTCCCAAGTAACTTTGCTTTGAAAAAAAGGTAAGTTATTAGAAAATGACATAACTTAAGCAAATATATATATATATAGTGTTTAGGGTTTTTATTTACCGTAACTCAGCCCACCACTTGTCTCATACATCCTGCGGGGTGACCTCCTACAGGTAATGAGGACCCCGAAATTGCGAACGAATCGCATGACCAATGACTGCGATGAGTGGGTTGTTAGACACCCAACTCAAAATAAACAAATTCAATATTAATTTAAAAAAAATTAAAGATTCAATATTAATAATTCAAAAGAAGTAAAAAAAAAAACAAACTCACCCCTTGTCAAATGTCGGATAATAACCCCATGAGGGTCTACCTCATGAGGTCGGCTGGAGCTGGAACCCTGGAACCGAACTGGCTCCACATCAAACTCAGGGTCAGGGTCCTCATCCATCTCAGCCTGAGCGTGCTCAAGGTCCACCTCCTGCTCATGCTTATGTGGAAGCTCCTTCTCCACCACTATAGGGATGTCATGATATCCCGGTGTCGGCATGAACCTCATTCCGTCCAATGGCGGCGGGTCACTTGCAACAGGTATACTAGTAGCTTCAGGGGAGGAAGAAGAAGACTGGAGGTGGGCCACTGAAGGCGCTGAAGTAGATGGCAGATCTCGCAGCTGATCAGGGTCACAGGGGATGGTTATCTCCCGACGGGCGTGATCTACCTATGCAGCCAGCTCGCCCGAAGGGATGGACCTCCCTCTAATAGGTTGGACCTTTTGTCCACCCTTACCACACATTCTGGGCATTTTTCCTAATTAAATAACTATATACAATATATAAATTAAATAATTATATAAATTATAATTACTAATTACTAATGAGTACCGTATATATGATTAATAATTATTAATTACAATATAGATTAGTAAATTACAATATATAATTACTAATTATATAAATAAAATAATTCTAATCGATATAAATTAAATAATTACTAATTACTTCTAATCTATATCAATTATTTCTTGTAGTGAATTATATTAAATAGCATACCTATAAATATATCACATTAAATAAATTAAACAACATACCTATATCACATTAATAAACTGATAAAACTTATAAACAACATACCTACTAAAGCAATGTTTAAAACTAATAAACCAATACCTATATCACATTAATAAACTAATAAAACTAATAAACTATTGATTACTAATAAACTAATTAAAACTGTAAAACTTACTTGTTGCGACGACAGAGAAGAAAGAGGGAAGGAGATGCAAATGGAGCTACGAGCAACTGATTCAGATTTTGATCGGTTCAAAACGAACCTATCAAAGAGGGGGAGTGTTTAATCATAGAGATTTTGAAAATGAAAGAGAGAGAGAGAAAGAGAGAGAGAAACATGGCTTGAACGGAGAGGAGGAAAGGAGAGGAAAGAGGAGGAGGAGGGATGTGGAGAAGGAGGGGAGGGGGAATGTTTTAGCGCGTTACATAATTTAACGTAGCGACGGTCTGGTCGCCGCTATGGCCATCGCTACGTTAAAACTACTCAGGCGTGCCAAAATTTAAATTTCGTAGCGACGACTGTTGCTATGCTTAATTTTAATATTTTCAGAAAATAAATAATTAGTTTTTAAGTGTAGCGACGACCCAACCGTCGCTACTACGTTCCCGCGTCTAAATCAACGCATTCTTGTAGTGCTTACCAAATACATCTGAAATGGTTTCAACTACTAATTTCAGCTTTCAGCTAGCTGAAATGGCTTACCAAACACACTCTTCAGCTAGCTTTTCAGTTAGTTTTACCAAACATGCCCGTAGTCACATATGGTTAGTTTTTTATTTTAATTTTTTTAAAATTAAAATAAAAATACTAACCACAAATTAAGATAGTTATTAAAGGGGAGTAAGTACTATAAGTAGGGTTGTAAATGACCTGATCTATTTGTGAATTATTTGAGATCGACTCGTTAAATGCTCGATCAACCTCGTTTATTTTATTAAACAAACAAACTCGAGGTTAAAATTTGACTTGATTATTTAAACGAGTCAAGTCCAAACTTTATAAGCTTGACATTAAGGACTCGTAAATAGTTCGCTTAATAGATATGTAATAGTTAATTAATATAAATAATTAAAGTAAAGTAAGATTAGTAAAAATATAAAAAAGAAAAAATAAAGTTATAAGTTTTTTTAAAATAAATAATAAAATAATAAAGTAAAAGAATTACTCTATATATATGAAAATAAGTATTGAAATATTTCTTATATTAGTCAAGAAGTTATGTATCAAATTTCAAAAAATATAATATTTTAGAACTTTTTAACTACATATACCATATATTAAGAATGTATTTTGATTTTTATATTATCACTTAATATTAAAATATTTATTAAATACTAAATTCATAAATTTGAAAAGTGATTTAAAGAATTTTCATAAAATTAAAAACAATGAAATTATAGATTAGCTAAACAAGTTAAACCCAAACTCTAAATTTGGCTCGTTTAAATAAATGAACCATGTTTAAACCACCCAATTTTTTCACAAACCAAGCCTAAGATTCACGTGCTTGGCTTGACTCGGATCATTTACCGCTCTAACTATAAGAGTATCGAAAATTTGTTCACGATTTACTCCACTCCAAATAAGTAACTAAGAGTGTGTTTGGTAAGTCATTTCAGCTAGCTGAAAGTTGAAATTATTAGCTAAAATCATTTCAACATTGTTTGGTAAGGTAGCTTTTTTGGGTAGCTACTAGTTTTTCTTAAAAAGCTACTTGAAGTAGCTTTTTTAAAAAAGGTCATATTTTCAGCTAATAGATGAAAATTAATTACAAAATTATCTCTCAACCACCCCCACTTATTATTGTTTAATAATTAATTATGTCCTTATATGTCATTTTACCATTTTCAGCTAGTTTTACCAAACACATTTAATAGTTTTTCAGCTTTCAACTAACTTTAAACTTTCAGCTAATTTTTTAGCTTTCAGCTAACTTTTCAGCTAATTTTACCATACAAATTCTAAATCATTATTACATGGGCAAAATATGGAATCAAGTTTGAATTCTTTTTCCCTAAAAAAAGTAGTGTCTAACACTTAAAAATAATTTATGAAGTACAATTATGATTTATAAACAATTCCAGTGAACTTTGACTTTTGGGCATATCAATCCAATTCCAAACAGAGAAGTCGCTACTTGCTAGAGATATTTTAAGGGATTAAACAAGATTGAAAACATGGCAAATTGAAATTTGACTCCTCTAAAATAGGAGATTCATTTTAGTGGATAAAATAAATAATAATAACTGTAATTATATATAAAGCACATGTATAATAATTTGTGTTATTATTAAATTTCATTTATTAATTTTTCAATCGGTGAAATGAATGTCAGAAACTTTAGTTGAAAGAGTTCAAAAATGAAACGAGAAGTGTTTTGTGGTTATGTGTTATTGTTACTGTCAATGAACAGAAACACATTTTGCATCTGAGACGTTTAAAAAGTACTGTACGAGCATTGCTAAGACCGGGAAATTTTTCTTATATGATAAGGTAATTAATTTTAAATTATTTCTATCCAATTTGTATCATAAAGCATATATCATTCAATATTTAATTGTTAATTTTAGAATAAATTCTATTTAATTTTAAACCAAACGATAATTTAGAGTGTGTTTAATAAGATATTTTGAGATAGATAAAAACTGAAATTAATAGCCAAAATCATTTTATCAGTGTGTGATAAGGTAATTTTTTTAAGGTAGTTATTAGCTTTCCTTAAAAAATTATTTTTCAAAAAAGCTCTATTTTTCAACCACTAGCTGAAAATTTAATATAACTTTATCCCTCAACAACTTTCACTCATCATTATTTCATAATTAATAATGTCATTATATATTATTTTACCATTTCCAGTTAGTTTTACCATATACTCCCTCCGTCACTAATTATAAGACCCTTTTTAAAAGAATTGAGTGTCTGTTAATATAAGACCCTTTACAGATTTTTAGATGAATTAATCATTTTTTCATATTTACCCTCCATTAATGTTTAACTCTTTTTAATTTCCCATATATTGATTAATGTGAATAGTTAATGACTTAATGGAGTTTTACCCACATGTTTAACTACACCATTAGAAAATGACTTTTGGAGTCTTCCACCATGTGACAATTAATGTCCCTAAAATATAGTGACATTTAAATAGGGGTATATTTAAAATGGTATAATTTTTTTAAAAAAATTCAATGCATTAACCAAATTAAATTTTCTTTAACATGTAAAACGGTTAAATGAAAAGACAAATGGAATACTTTTAGACCTGTTTGAATTTGAAAATGCAACTTATTTTTTTTGTTACAAGGGAAAAAAAAAGAACAAAAAAGAAAAGAAAAATAAAAAAGGCAGCCCGAGGCTACCTCAAGAAGCTAGCTCCTGCAAAATCAGCAAATAATACAACACTTAAAAAACTAGGAGGGCTAGTCCATGTAACTAAGTGTTCTTCTTGATTAACTCCGGCCTTGGCTAAAAGATCAGCATAAGCATTACCCTCTCTGTAAACATGATACAGATTACACGACCAATCTCTCCTCAGCAGCTATGAATATCAGAGATTAAAGCAGCAAACTTGTGATGCAGTGGTAAAACCTGCAGAAGACTAAGTCTAACAGCTTCTTTAGAATCACTTTCACACAATACATTATGGAAACCAAGCTCGCCTAATAGCAAACAGCTCTGCTGCCAGCACACCAATTGAACCAACATTTGCTGAAAAACCAACAATCCAATTACCAACACTGTCTCTAATTAAACCACCTGCTCCACAATAACCAGATGAATTAAAACAGCTGCCATCCACATTAATCTTCACAAAGTTACTGTCAGGAGGATGCCACTTGACTGAAATAGGGGCAGCAGAATGTAGTGGAGTATGATTAGCGGAAGCAAAGTCAGAAATCCAAAGGTTGATACTTCTAATTAGTTGGTTTATTGATCAAGGTTCAGCATCGAAGATAAAACTGTTGCGCCATCTCCAAAGCCACCAGAAAATTATTATGAAAACATTACCAGCAGATCCTGTTGCTAAGGATTTGAGCCAATCAGAGAAATTAATTACATAAAAATCAGAATGTTGAAGCCAGCCATATCTTGACCAAATTTCCAAGGTGTGTGGGCAATCTCTCATACAATGAAGATCTGTTTCAATGCCATTACTGCACCTAGAGCAAGCAGTGGAGCTTGAAAGATGCCTTCTATTTCTCATTTCATTAGTTGGTAATGCATTGTGTAAGGATTGCCAAATAAGGAATTTTGCTTTCTCTGGTAAATTAGATTTCCAAATCCAATTCCAACTATTAGTAGAATTTATATCAAAGGACTGTGATTATAGAAAAGAGTAACTTGCTGCAACAGAATAACAGCCATTTATTGAATTACCCCAGCACCATAAATCTGATAAATTGCTGACAATTGGAATAGGAATTTGCTGTATTAATTGAAGAACATGTGGAGGCACAACAGTTACTAAATTATCAAAGTTCCAAGCACCATTAATCCAAAGATCCCTGACTTTCAAATCTGTCTCTGAATTGTTAATATCAGAAACTAAATCAACAATTTTGTCTTGCTAAGACCATTTTGAAAACCGAAAGGAAGAATCACCAGAACCTAGTCTTATGGAGAAACCATCTTTCAAATGATCCATAGCCTTGCAGATACCCTTCTATATGTAAGAATCATTCTGCTTGTACTTTGTTTGCTGAAGAGAACTACCATTTTGATATTTATGGCTTAATAACTGAACCCAAGGCATGCTTCTATCAGACAGTAAGCTCCAAATTAATTTTCCCACGAATGCCACATTAGTTAGTCTTGCATCTCTTAAGCCCAACCCTCCATACTTCTTAGGTCTTGAAACAATATCCCATTTTACCAAATGTAGACCTCTAGAGCCAGATTTATTTGCCCAAAGAAACTGACGCATGGAAGAATTGACAGCTTCACAAATGGACTGTGGAAGCCAATATATCTGCATTGAGTAAGAAGGTAAGCTTTGCAAAACTGATTTTGAGAGACAAAGTCTACCAGCCTTGTTAAGCAGTTTTGCTTTCCAAGCAGCTAGTCTTGATTGGATTTTCTCCAAAATGGGATTGAAGGTAGCTCTAGTGACTTTTCCTTTAATCAAAGGAAAACCAAGATATTTCCCCAAATTATTTGAGAAAACAATTGGGGATAAAGTTTCAAGATGAGCTCTGTGTGAACGATCCATATGAGATGATGTAATTGCTGTAGATTTTTCTAGATTCACTTTTAACCCTGAAGCATTGCAAAATTGCTGTATTGTATCCTGTATGACTTGTATTTGATTAGAGGATCCCTTGCTAAAAAGAAGATTATCGTCAGCAAACAGAATATGGGAAAAACTAGGACCACCTCTACATATAGAGATAGGCTTCCATAAACCATCATTAACCTTTTTCTGAATTAATAATGAAAGTTTCTCCATACACAACAAGAAAAGATATGGAGACATAGAATCTCCTTGACGAAGACCTCTAGTTGGAACAATAGAATCAAGTTGAGCCCCATTCCAAAGAATAGTTAAAAAATTGGATTTAACACACCACATTATAAGCTGCACAGTTTTTAAAAGGAAAGCCAAAATCAACTAGAGTAGCCTGAAGAAAATCCCAATTAATACTATCATATGCCTTTTCAAGATCAATTTTAAATGATAAGAAACCTTTTTTAGCTTAAGACTTGTGCATAAAGTGAATAATTTCTTGAGCAATAATTGCATTATCACAAGTTCCCCTTTTAGAAAGAAAGCTAGATTGTAATGGACCAATTAATTCCATTAAAATAGGACGCAGTCTATTAACTAACACTTTAGAGATAATCTTGTAAATAACATTACAAAGATTAATTGGCCTAAATTGTTTAAACAAACTTGGTTTATCACCTTTTGGAATTAAAACAATAAGAGTTTCAGATAATTTTCTATCAAAGGTTCCATCCTCAAAAGCTTTTTTTAACTAAATTCCAAACTATCATCACCAATTAAATCACAGTATTGTTTATAAAAGAATGCTTGAAAGCCATCAGGCCAGGAGCCTTAAATGGTTTCATGGCAGAAATTGCATCCCAGACTTCTTGTTTTGAAACTGGAGCAATAAGAGATTGAAAACCATTTAAGCTAACCTGAGGAAAAGAGTTAAGGTCAATCAGATTTGTGTTAGTAGCCATGATTTTAGGACTAAACAGATCCTTATAAAAATTTAAGCATTCCTGCCTAAGCCTATCAGGATCAGAACACCAAGAGCCATCATTAAGAGTAATCCCATGAATTTTATTTCTTTTTGTTCTAATAATTGTTTGTGTGTGAAAAAACTTTGTGTTACGATCCCCAAATTTGACCCAACTCTCTCTAGACTTTTTATACCAAAGAAGTTCCTCCTGATGAAGAACTTTTTGATACTCACGTTGGAGATCTTTCTCTAACAAGGATAGATTATGACCTTTTAATCTAGCCTCAAGCTTAGCTTTTTTAGCAAATATATTTCCAAAAATTTCCTCATTAAATTTTATAGAACTCTCCTTAACTTTATTAAGACAATTATAAACATTGTTTTTCCCAGCAATCCAGGCTTCATGAACAATAGGATTAAAATCATCATGAGTCACCCAGCTAGCATGGAAACGAAAAGGTCTAGGGAGTTTGGAATTATCATTGTAACCACAGTGGAGAAGAATAGGCCTATGATCTTAATAAACTCTACATAAATGTTCAACATAAGCTTCACGAAACAAATGTTGCCACCTAATGTTACCCAAAACTCTATCTAAACGTTTTCCTATAGATAAAGCCCCATGAAGATGACGATACCAAGTGAATTTAATAAAATGCAACTTATTTAAGTGTTTATAACATAAGCTCTTATTTAATAAGCACTTAATAAATAAACTCTAAAAAAAAATGAAAATTGAAGAGAATATAGTGTACTTAAATTCTCCATAAGCTATTTTATAAGTTATTCTCAGGAATTTACTGAAATAAGTTGAAAACTTATGAGCATGTCATAAGCTCTTGTTTACTCAAACAGTTACATAAGTGCTTATGTCATAAGATAAGCTCAAATAAACTCTTTCAAATCAACTAGTTTTTCAGTTAATTTTATCAAATACTACTACACTATAAGTTTCCCTTAATTTTACCAAACATACTAGCGCTCGGAACACCCTACACAACAAAACTAGACAACCGTAACCAAGTGTCATAATAAAACCCGAATTAAAAGCACGTCGCCAATTTTTTTATGCTTTAAATGATCACGTGTCGACTATATTTTTCTTTTTGTTTTCCCATCTTGCATGCACTTGCTAGAAGAAGTAATGAAAAATAAGGCAACATGATAGAAGTCAGTTTCCAATTAACCATTTTTTCCTTTGATTTTGTTGCAATTACATGTAGTAATTCTAACCCTATGTGTATGTAACATACAAAGAAATAAAATCTGCTGCAAGGAATTTGGTACACGGAGACAGCAACCCTTGATCTACAGCATGAACTGCTTCACAAAACAAAACAGCCCAAGGAACACTGGTTTTGTTAATGCATACTGGGGGCGAAATGCTACAAGTTGTATGGTGCTGATGTGGGAATCTTGCGAATCCCTTCGTGAGTGCCAACTGGTTTGTTGGATAATCTACGTTTGTATCTTTTGAGAACAGATGCCAAATTTTGCTTTCCCGAAGGGAAAGCTACATCACCAGCTGCAGTTCCTGTGCGACCTTTCCGGCTAGAGATTGCAATCTCCACATCCTTGACAAGGTCAAACACCATTGATGCAGTTGTGCATTTTCCCCGGGCTGGTTTTGCTGCAGGGGGCAGCATCCCATTGGAAGAAGGTGGGTTTGACTTTTGTTGGTGTACCATGGGAACTTGAAGACAAAAGCATGGGGCCAAGGAACTGCGGGGCTTGAAAAAAGCCAGATCAATGACACCCTATTCATAAAGGGAAAAAAATTGACAAATAAGGTTCAGTGAAATGGAGAAAACTTTAGAGATTAGCCTTGACAAGAGAAAGCAAATATGTAACCTTGACAGCAGATTATGGCATGCAACAAACACCAACATTATAATGTCTACTTAATGCATGAGTCCTATATTGACAAGCGATGAATGCATGCCAACACCATATTGGAGCAAGTTCTCCATGTGATCAACAACCAAGAGAATAAACATCAAGTTAACAGCCAACAATTATACAACTAGCATCTGCTGTTGACTACATGCGAAGAGAACAGCTGAAACTTAAACTTTAGGATTCCTAAAATTTACCTGGAGGCGATTGAGCACATATGTGTATTTCCCCCAAAGCTCTGGCCGGCTCTCCATAAGCGAGAGGTCAAGCACACGATGGATACACCACACCCCAAAGCTTATTATTAAGTCTGCTCTCCATACGCATCCCTCCCCACAGTGAGGGATTGATGATACAATGAAACTAGAGCAATTTACCTCGGTATTTTTAATTGAACCAGACCTCCCATCAGAAGAGAAATAATGAGATTCACCCATATGATTGGCCCGGTTCATCTCTGCGGTTTCAACTTCATAAATGAATTTCTCCCTTGCAGCCACGCGATCAATCAGATCCTCATCAGCCCCATCATTCTGTCTAAACAACCAATCAGACCCTTCCAATTTCAAGAGCTTCACAATACATTGTCTAAAAGATGGAAGAAGTTTATTGTCCATATCCACAACCGAAGTAGTTTCTTGAGCAGTTGCTCTCGGCCTGCTTCCAACATCTTCTGTAGCAGCATTATGAATTTTATCATCCACCCCAAACTGCTCATAAGGCTGTCTGGACCAGAGGGATCCCGTACCATAACCAGAACTCAACTGAGAAGAAAGTACATCGCTGTAGCCTTTTGATGGAGAGAGTACATCAAAGGCCAAAGGAGCTCCCATCCTTGATCCAGAATTTGAATGTAATGATGGTTCATATCGAGTCTTACTTGCAGAAGATCCATATCCACCAACAGAACCATCCCATGGAGCACTCTTCTCGGACATGTGAACATTCCTGTGAGGGATGGCATATCCTGAAATGTCTGGCAAGCTGTGGTACTTCTTAGTATTTACTGAACTTACTGCATTATTTGTAGGTCCAGAAGAGAAAGAATCATAGTAGGACCTCTCAGATGGTAATGGGCAATTTATAGGGACAACAGTGTTTTGAAACCCTGGGGGTTGGCCTATGCCTAAACCATTCTGCAACTTTTGTCCCAACGCAAATGAAATAGAATTCCTGTAGTTTGTATTACCCATGGAAGGGGATTTCAGTGGAGACAATTCCATCAAACCATTTAAGTTATCAGAATTTCTGTCTTTACCAACCTGACTAATATATGATGCAAGCTGATAACCATGCACAGTAGCTGGCTGATAATCCCAAACCCCAGATGAAGGCAAATTGCGGACACTGGAATAACGCCTTTCACCAGCATCAAGGAGATTGCGGCTGGAGGTCTGTACATATTCATCTAATAATTGGATGGGATTTGCCTGCAGTGAGGAAGAACTTCTCTGAAGGCCATAGGAAGATTCTAAATTACTTTGCATCCTATGCTGCTTGGAAGAGTCATATGGAGCAGAATTCATTAAAGTCTCAGGAGCTCTCCTTCCCACAGATATTAAGTATTCAGAATATTCCTTTCCACATGCATCCACTTTCTGCAAAGAACCTGTGAGTCTTGAATCTACTCCCAGTAAAACATCCAGTCTATTAGCTTTAGCTTCTTGGGTAAATTGTCCATGGGAATCAAAAAGCTGTCCCCAAAATTCAAGAAGAATAGCAGCTAGCTGACGCCTTGCACCACGCCCTAAGCCTGCTAATCTCGAAAGACTTCCAATGCTATTCCCCCCATCATCACTTTTCCCACTAAGGCTCCTGAATGATGCTGGGCCATCTGATGCTGAAGATGGGGCACTTGCTGAGACTACTTTGGATGTTTCTTCAGTTTCCCATGAGTCTCCATCATCATCATCATCCCTTTCAGGATTTGAATCTCCCTCAACGTCTACAGTTTTCTCAACTGGGCCACTTTTTTCCCTTTTTAAAGTTTTGGCATCTCCCAAATTAATATGAGAAGTCTCATTAATTACAGTTGGTACAGCTTCTGATTCTGAAGCGGAAGCTGATTCTTTAACAGATGTTGGGGAGCAAGGAAATGATGTAATTGAATTAGTTTCCCTTACAGTAGTCACATGAAGATCAGGCTCCATGATAGTTTCTGGCAGATCAGGATGAAAACTTGTAACTGGTACATCTGAGTACTCTGATGTCCTTGCTAGAGCTGGTGATGGTTCCTTTACCTGAACAGATGCATCTCCATGATACCTTGTTTCAGTTAAATCTGATTCCTCATTATCAATCCGTGGATTTGATATGGTATCTTGTGTGTCCCAATTCCACGACTGAGCATCTAATTGAGCACTTGCAGATTTTAAAGGTGTAGCAGCTAACCAAAGCATCAAACAGAATGATGCAAAAGCAGTGCAAAGAAGAAATAAATAAGAGAGAGACACAGCATTCCCCACATTCCATCTCAAACTTCCTACCCAATCACTACTGCCAAATATCATTTCCACCACAAAGATAATGTTCAAACCCAACATCCCAATAAATATGATCAGTGCCAAAAATTCCACAAATTGAGGGATCTTGTGTACACCCATTATTGATCTGGATGAAGCAATTCGAAAAAGGGGAATCACAGAAGATGGAAGTTGCAGAGCTACCACAACCTGGGTGAATATAAGTAGTTGATACATCCCTTCAGCTCCTGAACTCCAAACACAATAAAGGGCAGGCAGAACAGAAACTACTCTAATTGTAGCATAATGAAGCCAACCCGGAATATCCAATTTTAAGAAACCATGCACAACTACTTCTCCACCTAAACTCCAAGTTAATGCTGTGATTTGATTTGAAAGAAACAGAATGAGTAAAAATGCAAGTAGGGCTGTTGGACTACGCAACACCTGCAATAAGAATCCTATATTTAGATTATACAGAATGTGTAAGACAGATGTGACTTTGTAAGTTGTAGCCAAATATCCTGATGTAGATCAATTATAGGTGGAAAGGAGACCTGTTCTATTGGCGATAATGCATCCTGAAAAGTAGCCAAAACAAGACCCATACTGTAGAACTCATTTGCTGCAGTATTCATCAGCACATTATTTACCAAATAAAGGCCACTAAAGATGCATATGATGGCCAAAAAATGGTTATGACACAAGGCATCCTTAGAAATGGTTGTTGATCCCTGATGCCACTGCAAAGAAGTAAATGAAGTCTCAGATTGACAAAAGAGCAATCAACATGAAGTTATACATTATAAGCAATCTTTTTTTACCTATGTGAACAGATGAAGAAAAGTGTGGGAAACTAATTAGATAAGACAAGCTTAAATATTATACTCCTTCCAGACTTGAATATAAGAAAAAAAAAACTAAATTCACATTAATTAAGAAAGTTAGTTAACCTCATTTAATTTTTTTGTTGTCATCTAAAAAACAAATTGCATTCCCTAAATTACTTTCCACGAAATACTTCAATTTTATTGAAAATACTCTCTTTCTATTGGCACATGGTTCATTAAATAGAGTCATTGAAAAATAAAATCTGAATTAAATAAAGGGTATTTTGGGATTATCTCATTAAATAAGGTGAAATTAGTTAAGATTTGCTTATATTTTAGTCTATAGTCCATCATATGTGAGTTTTTTTTTTGCTTATATTCAAGTCCGGAGAGAGTATATGCATAAACAGTATCTAAAGAGGACAATAGCTTCAATAATTTGTAATAAACAATTTTCTTACTTTCAAAAGTAAACCATGCAATAAGTTCAATTTATAGTTCCGGAGGCAGAAAAATGCCTGGGAACATATTTTCTGGTGACTTTCAAAATAAATCAGGATCCCCCTCCCCCCAAAAAAACTGTATCTATTTATTGAGCTATTCTGAATATTTATTACATGAAGAGGTGACTTTTATATGATTGGCCTCATGACCGCATCCTTAAATTCAAAAATAAATCTATTAAATATGAGTTTTCTGGAATGTCCTAAACTTTCTAATAGTAGAACTATAAAATTGTTCCAACAAACTTTTGTTTCAGGGTCTTGGAAGTTAGAGTGGAATCAGAATATTATCAAAAAAGGCAACTGCATTCAGAGAACAAGAGGCAGTTCTAAATTAGTAGTATGGATGGCATATGGGACTCACTATATGAAAGTCAATTTATGAGCCTATTAGTAAATGTTACAGTTCCCCCAACAACCATATCTAGCCATAAATAATCCCCCCCCCCCCTATTTTCTGCAAGATAGACCAGTTTAAAACAATCCCTGATTCATGCCACCAATGACCAAAGATTTCGCAAGCATGTAACATCAAATTATCAATCCAAATCACTAACTAGCATAGTTGTCCTTATTCTCCTTCATAAGCGTATTTGCAAGATCAACTTAAAACCACGGGAACCTCAGACAAAATAAGCAAATAATAAAACCATTCTTAAGATGTAGGCAAAATAAAACCATGATTATTCGTAAAGATCTTGAGATGAGCACCAGAAGCATGTTTTGGTTTTCAAACCACTCAGATTAGGAAAGGGTACAAACATTGACCATATAATATTCAACAAATTATCAGATAAAAACAACACACAACACTCCAACGATGTAACAGTAAACAAGGTGAAAAAAAATTCAAAACACAAGGATTTGGACACAGCTATGCAAAACCAAGTTATAAAAATAAAGGATCAAATATTTCTAGAAAAATGTGGAAACAATGGCTAGCACTGCTCAAAATCCATGTCTCCTTTGAGCGTAAGATTGATTATAGATAATAAACCTCCAGTACTATGGCATCTAGCCATGCAAGCCTGCTACAACGTGGCAAGAGGCAAACATTTAATTCTTATGAACTAGAAAAACATGAGATGTGAATGAATCAAGAAGCACACAAAAGATATATGCTTAGAAGCATGCTATGGAAGCGAATGTTTCATTAAATATGCGTAGAAGAAAAATTAGATATGACAGGAAATTATACCTGTACAATAGAGGAATGAAGGTAAAAGTTGTGAGGCACAAGAGTAGCTCCTAGAAGACTCATTAGCACAAATGCACTCTCCCCACTCAACTTTGTATTTATTCCATTAATAGATAATGGAATTTCTGGTTGGTTTATGAGTATTCCAAGTATGAAAGAAAGCAATACAAAACCTGCTACAAACAGGCCTAGGATCTTTGCCTTCTCAATATCCTAGACGAAGGAAATATGATAAGAGTATTGTTGATCAACAGAGATTGATGAATAAGCAAATAATAATACTTACAAGGAGGACAACAAGAAGTAGATGGAAAATAGCACCGGTAGCAGTTAAAAAGACACAGGTGAACAAGTCCCACCCAAAAAGAATATTTAATCCATGTGCCATGCCCAACATCTTGCAAAACAAGAAAATCATAGCAAGTCAAAACAAGTCCAGTAATGTATATAATGTCTTCACTGAAGAGCCAGCAAAATCTTGAAGGTAAATCAACAGTGAGAAATATTACCATGTTAAGGTCTAGCATAATCACTGAAAGTTCTGTTTGAACTCCAAGGAGCATGCATGTCCAATTATCATACTCATCACTGCAAATCTTTGACACAAAGAAAGTGAAGCTCTATAAGCAAAACTCACCGAATAATGTTTGCATGGAGTTATATTTGAGACTGTCTGATTGGGTCTTAAGTGATAGTTTAGAGCCAAAAACCAACTACAAACTCAGTAATCAACTCAACAAGCAGGTTAAAGAAACAACATATAACCTGACTCATAGCATAGGCACATGGCCAGACACAAACGGATTGTTATCAGAACATAATAAGAGGGAAATGAAGGGATCATCCCATTCCTTTATTTTTTACATGCAGGATGGAAGAAACAATTAGTATTAGTATGTATGATATCCCTACTTCCAAGTTATGTCTAAAAGGGTGGAATTAAGATAGAATAGAAATGACCATTGTTCAAAATGTTTTTATAAACTTCACAACAAATGATGCACTGGCAGAAGATTGAAACAATCATCAATGTTCTTAATTTCCTGAGGCACTAAAACTATAAACTAAAACAGCAATGGGGAAAACAAACTAATGAATTCTATCTGGCTCCATTTCTCTTGATAAGTACCTTCTTTTCAAAATAGCCTTCCATGATCCATCTTATAATTTCCAAATGTGGAATTGTTTACTCGAGGAGGAGTGAAGGACAAACACTTAAAAAATCACAAAACCAACAAACTATTCAAAAATCAAATAGAACTTTTTGGGGAGGGTGGCGGGGAGCAATTCAGAGTACAAAAAAGTTTCAAAATAGAACAACCATGATACATCAACCGGATAATTGTATAAAACCATTAAATGGAAGGTTAAAATACCTGAGCAAGATCTTTTCCTGTGACTACACCAACTTTTGCTGATATGTACTGACAGAAGATAGCTGCGAAATTGAAGATAAGAGTGAAGGCCATAAGATCAAACCCAAACCGTGCACCACCTTCAACAACTGCCACCCACTTCCCAGGGTCAACATATCCTATTGCAATCATAAGCATAGGTATAACAGCAGGAAGTGACCGGTGAAGAAAACTGGGAGGACGATTAGTGTTCTTTGTCTCTGCTTCCATTTTACTCTCTAGTACCACCGACCAAGATTAAGGCTACCGCCAAATTATGATGTTCAGAGAAAAACTTTAAAGTAGCAAAAACTCTCAGTGAGACAAATTAAATTGCTGCTAGTTAAGTATATTACTAGCAAAATACTCCATCAATTATAATTTACAAGTCATTCACAGAGATGTCAGCAGCTTGAAATACTAACTATAGTAAACAGGAGAATTAAAGAACAAGGACTTGCAACTTGCAAGCCAGTGAATGACACCCGCAAGTCCGCAACAATTCAACAACTAGCTTCCCTGAGTGCGCCAGTGAACAGTCTATAATGTTCGAACATTAACTGTGATCATCAGATACAAATCTGATACTTTCACTAAAGTCAACCTGCATACCATCTCATAATCTCTTCACCACAATCTTACTGATAATTTTATTCATCCCCTCAACATGACTGACAGTCAATCCAATTAATCCCAAACTTCTCAAATATCCTTTAAGACTCTCAATTCTAGTCCAAGAAAGTATCCCCTGATGAATCCAAACACTCCCTCCTCGGACTTATGGAATCCTGCATTGAATTAATTAAATGTTAGCAACATGAGTACCATAACTGAAAGTAGAAACAGCAATAACATACACCTCCAGACATGAAGAATACATCATTAACATGATTGATCACAAGAAAAGGTTCAAAATGGAAATCTCACGAGAAACTTCAATGACAAAAAAGGATGTAGCAAAATTATTTTACCCCAAAATTTGCTAAAATAAACCAAAAAGATAAAACAACTAGTCAAGTAAATGAAAACCACCTTGACAATCCTGAGAAGTGAGAACCACAGCAACAAAATTTACAGCATCCAGCAAGAGTTTTTAAAAAAAAAAAAAAAAAAGTAGTGAAGACAACTACTAGATCTTCGTAGAGCATCACAGAGCCAGCACAAAACAGCACGCAAAATAGAATACAGTTCAGTTCCAAAACACTACACTGTGAAAGGTTAAGTAACAGACAGAAGAGGAAGCGAAAGCGTTGGCGTGGATCTGATGCAGCTGAAGAAGAAGAAAGGGGAAAACAGTTGCGTGAATTTCAACGACGATGATGATTGGGAGTTTCATCGCACAAATAAAAAGACCGTACAGTTTCAGAGTCGTTAGGGTTCAGAAATCTTTACCTTTCTCAGATTTTCTTTTCATCTGCCACGAGTCTCTCTATCTCTGCTAAGCTATTCACTCCTGCAAAGTAGATCTCACTCACAGGCTCAGAATAACTCTCAGGATCATATATATAAAGATAAACAATAATTAATTAATAATTTTATCATGTAATAAATTAATATGATTAATGACACTAACTTGTGTGTATTTAGAGAGAGAAAGAGAGGAGCAGCTCGATTTTCCGGGAAAGCAGAGAGAGAAAGTTAAAAAGAAAAGAAAATTATGGTAATGGATGAGGGGTTTCAACTCTCAAGTTGTTTCAACTTTCAAGGCCACATTGAAGAGAGAGAAGGTATGAGTGAGTGAAGTGAGGAAAGTTTCACAAATGTGTTCTAAAAGGCTAGTACAAAGGTCTGGAAAAAAACAAAATTTACGTTTTTCTCACTCACTTTTATATACTAACCCCGTTTCTATTTAACTATCCACTTTGACTAAAAACACACATTAAGAATGTAATCATTACTCTTATTTTCATGGAAATAAATTTTAAATTTTCTATTTTACCCTTTTATCTCTTTTAATACTATTGACTCTCATTAGTTTTAATAGTGGGTCATTTATTAACATAAGGGTAAAATGGAGAAAAATGTAATTACTAGCATTGGGTTTATAAGTGGACAGTTAAATAGGATCAAATCTTTTCTTTGAAAGTGGACAGTTAAATAGGAACAGAGGTAGTAGCATTTTTTTATAACGGTTTTTGTAACATGTGTAGCTTGGCACAAAATAAGATATAAAAATGAAAAGATTTTATTGGAAATTACGACTTTTAACGTTAGCAATGCATTAATTGTTGTAATAGTCGTAATTTCCAATAAAATCTTTCCACTTTTGATTTCTTATCACGTGCAAAGTTGCACATGTTAGAAAAACCGTTTTTATTATTGTTGTAGCATTTTTTTCCTTCATTTCATTTAGGCTTAAATATGTTTCTGGTCCCTACATTTTAGCGAGTTTTTAATTTAGTCTCTATCCATTTTTTATTAAGCTTTTAGTCCCTACTTTATTTGTTGTTTATGGAATAGGTCCCTGCCGTTAACTTTGTTGTTAACTTTGCTGATGTGGCAAACGGAGTGCCTTATCAGCATGCCACATGTGTTATTTCTGCCCAACTTAGATTTGTTTTTAGTTCTTAAAAATATGTTTTTTTTGTTTTAGTCCCTACAATTGTTTTTTGATTTTTTTTTTACCTCAATTTCAACCCAATCCAACATCACAGCATCCTTTTGCTTCCACTACATTGTTGCATTTCAAATTCTGGAACTTCTAGTGGGTTTAAAAAAAATAAATTTTTTATTTATTCAATTATTTGAAATTTTAAACCACTTGGATTCACTATATATAGGGGTAAAAACCTGTAATGACCTTTTTTTCTCTGCAATTTTTTTTCTTATTGACTGACAAAATTTTGATTTAATTTACAATTACAAGTCTTTTTTGTTATTTAGCACAAATCTCATTAAGTTACAGGTTAATATAGACATAAATCAAATGAAAATTTTGTTAGTAAATAAACAGATAAAATAATAATTAGTAGAGAAAAAAAGGTTGTTATAGCTTACAGGTTTTCCCCCTTTATAGAGTGAATTCAAGTGCATTGAATGTTCAAACAATGTAGTGGAAACAATAGGACGTTGTGATGTTGGATGGGATGAAATTGAGGTAAAAAAACAAAAAAAAATGTAGGGACTAAATCCAAAAGAACCATATTTTTATGAACTAAAAACAAATCTAAGTTGGATAGAAATAACACATGTGACATACTGAATTTAACAGCAAAGTTAACGACATGGACCTATTACATAAACAACAAATAAAGTAGGGACTAAAAGCTTAATAATAAGTGGATAAAGATTAAAATAAAAAACTCGCTAAAATATAGGGACCGGAAAGCCTTTCATTTATTATTGTAGCATTGCTTTCTCGTCCTCTTGTTCTCCTTGTCTGTCCATATTTCTCACCATTTTCCATTTTTCTTGGTCTTTATTTAATCATCTAGCTGCTGTTGCTGAATTTGTTGACGACTTAAGACATAATCCAAAATTAGAAATGTTGACCCTATCTCCTTCTACGGAAGTATACATTGCAAATCATATATTTCTTTGTTATATTTAAAATTGGGTTAAATATGTTTCTAGTCCCTGAAATATAGTCGAGATTTAGTTTTAGTCCCTGTAATTTAAAACCAGTGGTTTTGGTCCCTCAAAAATTAAAAATACATCAATTTAGTCCTTATCGATAAAAATTTGTAGCTAATCCGTAGCAAAATTTGTAGCAAAACTAGGCAATAAAGACTAAATTGGTGTATTCTCAATTTTTGAGAGACCAAAACCACTTGTTTTAAATTACAGGGACTAAAACCAAATCTCGACTATATTTCAGGGACTAGAAACATATTTAACCCTTTAAAATTTTATTTTATTACAACCGATTTTAGCACATAAAATCTCCAACCGATTTTAAAAAATAACTGAGGATCTCGATCTGTATATATTATGTGCATTGTTTTGATAGTGATCCATGTTTAGAACCCGAAACTCACGTTCATAAGAGTAACCATGATGTTTGGGTGCTGAAATACATGCACATTTTCACATCCGGTGGAAGCTACCTGAAGTAGCTTATGGATCCAATGAAACTCACATTATACTTCACCCTGTGAGTTTCCATTTTGACATTCCAATTTTACCCAACCATGTCATGGATATATTTATTAGACATGACAACATTATACTTGATGCTTTATGGAGTGCGTACTTGTTTTCCTTATGTGCTTTGTTGACACTTAGACAAGGTATATTTTTAAAACTTATTTTCAAAGTAGCACATCAATACAAATTATGCAGTTTTTAATCATTATTTTTATCGGTTGTCATGATTGTTTGGAGTATGAAGAGAAAGTTATAGGACGTCCTAATAATGGGTAGCTAATACACATAACAATGAGAATGGGTTTACAAATCTTTAGTATTTATTTTTAATTAAAAAATTTGTCATGAAATAAAAAATGGTGCAAATATGTTTATTTTTTATTGTTAAAGTTAATATCAAATATATTTTAACAGAGAAAAATAGAAACCTAGATGGCAATGAACATCATGTCCCTTTTAGTAATTATAACTCCAAACATGATTTCTATTGATATCATCCAAACAACATTCACTTTCTTAAATTCACATTTGCAACAAGTTATCCAAACATTAGTCATGTTTACGCAAACTCAAGTTTACCCAAAATCACGTTTAGTAAAACCACATTAATTTAAACTCGGGTTTGCAAACGTTAATCCAAACACACCAGTACGCTTTTAAAATTATCGAAATGGTATAAGAAAAGAAGATTATTAGAATGGAGTAAGTTATATATCAAAAGTGAAACTTATAAAAGAAAATCATATATCTAATGTGAGACTTATTATTTTAATATCGATTTTTCTAACATGTGCAATGTTCGCACGATATAATAAATCAAGAGTGGAAAAGTATTATTGGAAAATGTAACATTTCATATTACCAATGCATTAAATGTTGTAATAGTTGTAATTTCAATAAAATCTTTTCACTTTTTATTTATTAACCCGTGCAATATTGCACATGTTAGAAAAATCGTTTCAATATTTAGTGCATGGAAGTCTCACATTGAAAGTGAGACTTCTATTTATTAATGAAAAAATGGAAGCCATATAAATGATGTACGATTTTATTGTATTTTTTAAAATAAAAAATAGAAGTCTCATATTTTACATACAACTTTTATGAGGTGTTGTTTATTTGTGAAGTCTTATATTTTATGCATGTTTCATAAAACTCCCGATTTACTATATCATTTGTTTCAATTGTACTAATATATTTTTTTAACAACAACAAAACTAATATAATTACTATAATGAGCACAAGGGGTGCCGAAACCCTTTTACAAACTCATCTGCATCATACATAAGATAAACACATAAATGGGCAGTTAAACTATTCTGCCACAGAAAAGTTAAACCCTTCCAACCCAACCCTAAACCAAAACCATACCCTTATTTAAATTAAATTAAAGAGCTTCTCTGGATTCAACTTCTCACCTCTAAATATAATATTGTTTCTACAAACCCATTAGACCACACAATAGCAAGCCAAAATGCTCCAAAAAATGTTGGCTTTGCTTTTTTACTAATCGAATTGCAACAATGTTGACAAAAGTTGTTTCTATACTCTTGAGGTAATGTTGTTTGAAAGCCTAACCAACCATATATCATCATCCAGATTTTATAAGTGACATGACAAGAACTTAGTATGCTTCCAAACCCATGAGTCGTCTTATGCTTCCTTTGAATGACTATAATCTAAAAGGTTATTGAATGACTCCACTTGTTGTTTCTCCCATTCAAAAAGGTCCTCCTCCACTTAATGTTCCACATCCAACATCCTTGAATCCATGAACCCATATAAAAACAAAGGCTTCTATATTTTGTGAATTGCAATATAACTTGTTAAAAAACACATTTTAAGTTATTTCCCGCCACCCAATTTGCTTCGCAAGAACTAATGGTTTCCCCTTCTCCTAAATCCTTTTTAGTTCTGTTTTCAAACCATCTTTTTTTTCTACCTTTCTCCCCTTCAAAATTTAAATCCCTCCACCACAAAGATCCCTCCTCAAAATTGAACATCTCTCTACCATTTTCCTTTCTACAATATTTTGAGAACAATATCCTACACCACAAACTTTCTTTCTCCACAAGCAACCTCCACTCCATTTACCCACTAAAGCTAAATTAAACACTTCTACATTTCTAATACCCAATTCCCCTTCCCACTTCGGTTTACAAATTTCATCCCACCCGACCCATGCCAATTTTTTTAGCAAACCTCCCCTTTGTCACTCATAAGAAAGACCTTTGAATCCTAACTATTTGATAGGCAACTATTTTAGGCCGTATAAAGAAATAAAGCAAATAAAGTGTCAAAGAGGACAAAAAATAATTGATCAAGCAAATATGTCCACCAATTGATTAAAGTTCTTGTCTCTAAAATGATAGTTCCAATCTTGCAATTATCTCCAAAGTCGGCTTCAATGTTTATGCTTTTCTTGGATTAGTTTCCACCGGAATCCCCAAATAGCCGAATGGAATAGTTGCAATATTGTAATTTAGACAATTTGCATATTCTAAAGTTGTTTCATTTACTACCAACCTGATAAGGCTGCTTTTGAAGAAATTAACCTTGAGGGTTGAGGCCTTCCACCATCTCAAAGCATCTCAACACACTCTTCATTACCAAAAAATTATTTTTGTTAGCTATCACACAAAGGATAGTGTCATTTGCAAATTGCAAATGAGTTACCTCTACTTCTTCTTTTCCCAATTTGATTCCTTCATACAAATCTTTATCTACTGCACTTCTCATTAGTCCACCCAAACCCTCCGCAACCATGAGAAAGAGGAAATGTGCTAGAGGGTCACCTTGCCCCAATCCTTTGCTAACAGATAATTCACTTGTTGGCGCTCCATTAAGCAACATTGATATAGAGGTACATTCCAAACATCCCCTCATCCATCCCCTTAATTTTTCTTCGAATCCTATTTTAAACATCATATAATTTAGAAAATCCCAAGAGACATTATCATACGTCTTTTCAAAGTCAGCTTTGAACATAACACAATATTTTTTTCTCCTTTTTGCTTCATCAATCACTTCATTTGCTATAACCACCCCATCCAGAATATTTCTCCCTCCAATGAAAGCACCCTGATTTAATGAAATAATTTCCTTAAGAGTACTTTTCACTCTTTCAACTAAAACATTTGCTATTATTTTGTACATTAATCCAATAAGAGAGATTGAGCGATAATCCCCTAAGTTCTAAGGATTTGAGCCCCTTAGGAACAAGTACCATAAAAGAGGCATTACATCCTTTTGCGAATTTCCTTGTTTCATGGAAATCATGCAAGACATTGCAAATGTCTTCCTTCAAAAGGTGCCAAATTTTTTGAGCATATATATATATCACTTAAAGCATTGGATTTGATACAGGCGGTTTCAACTAGTTGCCAAGGAATATATATTGATAAATAACCAAAATAGAAATAAACATTTGTACGTTCATATTTAATGAAAAAGAAGATAAAACAATAAGTGAGAGTTCAATTTATTTAGTATGGAACATCACTAGAAAAAATGACCATTTATGAAGGAAAAAAATAGTTGTGAACTAATTAGATCTAATAGAAATATAGGTTGGATATAATTAATAAGAGCTAGAACTTTCTATTCTCCATAATATTAGTAAGAACTTGTCATTCCATATACACAATACCATTTTAGGGACTAAAGTGAATTATTCTTAATATTACGTATAGGGACTAATTTGAATCCAATGTGTCACTTAACGTGACACGTCAGCACTCATTTAACGCTGTCAACCATTTTGGACTAAAGTGAATGGTGGAAACAAATATTAGGGGATTAACGAATACGTTTTGAAATCTAGAAGACTAAAGTGCATGACACTAATAAAGTCGAGGACTGATATGGGGGTTTACTCTAATTTATTACTCTATTCAGTCCTATTTATAAGACAATTCAGACAAAAACACACACGTATTAAGAAAAGTAATTAATACGTTGATTTTCAAGAAATTACTCTATAAGATTACAAGTTTACCCTTATTTAAAATTAAACTCTACTACCATGGTAATTGTGACACTTTAAAACCTTTTTATGGTCAACAAGGGCAAATATGAGAAAAACAATAAATGCTTCTAGATTTGTGTACTTTGTCTTATAAATAGGATTGTGGAAGAGCTTCAAAACATTATCTTATAAATACGACCAGATGGAGTATTAACTACTCCCTCCATTCCATTTTGACAGTCGTTTAAGGTTTCTACACACAAATTAAGAACAATAATAAATGACTTAAAAGACATAGTAATCTTACTAAATTACCCTTATTAATTTACTACACACTTTTTTTCATTTTACCTAAATATATTAATGAGTAGTGTGGTGCACAGTTTTTTAAGTTTCTTTTCCCATAAAAGTGGGAGGGTAAAAATGGAAAACTAACATTAATACTCACATAGAAACTAGAGAACGACTCATATTATGAAAAAAATTTATTTTCCTAAAACGACTATCAATATGAAATGGAGGGAGTATATTCATTGTTTCCCATGATAATGAAAGTACTATACTATTTTCAATGACAAGCTATAGGAGCTTGAGTTACTCCTCTACCAAGACTTTAATTAGGAGTAATTTTATCACTATTTCAATTATATAAAATTAAGGGTATTCCTATAATAAAATTAAAAGTTATGACATTATTAATTACAATTAAGTGCTATTTGATTCCCAATTGGAACAGTAAGACTCAATTATGTGGAATTGATTTTAAATCACTTTCGTCCAATGTGCTTCGTAAATAGTGCATCATTCATTTTCCTGGTATTGATTCTATAAATCTATCAAAATCAATTATACCCAACTGTAAACAAAACGCACGCTAAGTGGTTTCAACTTTCAAGGCTTTCCTTGATTTTAATGATTTGGTCTTATGTTTCTTATAAATACAACCAGAGGTATTACTTTTGTTGATTAATAGTAATGAATTTTTAATGACAATACTTTCATCATAATAATTAAATATCTTTTTATACTAACAATTCAAAAGAAAAGAATGTCACCAATTTAACATTGACTTACTTGTATTAAAGACTTAAAATATTGTCACAATACCATCTTAGTCACAAGTTAAATTTTTTAATATATGATTATTGTTGTCACCCCAAAATATACTCCCTTCGTTCTTATTTATAAGGCTTAATTGATCAAATCACACATATTAATAAAAATGGTTAAAACTAATTAATTTTTATTGGAGTTTCAAAATTAGTTTAACTTTTCAATTTTATCCTTATTTAATATTATTATTAACTAATTTTATTATTATTTGATAGTTAAAAAGACATTAAAATTAATAAAAATAAATAATGAAAATAACAATAAATGCTTATTTGAAATTGTAAAGTAACTTATATAAAGAGACATAAAAAGTTTTAAAAAATGTCTTATAAATAAAAACAAAGTTAGTATAATTTGATTTTTCCGAAAGTATATATAGTGTTAGTTTTTCATATAGCATATATAATAAATAATTATTGTCACAAAAAGCGCTCGCATATTTGCTAACAAAGGCTCCCAATACATAGATGCTCAATCTCTCTCATTTATCTTGTTGGTCATTCAGTGCATCGCATAATTGCATATGATCCCTGCGAGATGTTCATTGAACTTTGCTAACTCAGATAATGCACAGTTTTCAACTCATAAATCAAATACTAAATTTTAGTAGTTGATTTTCATTGAACTTCCTCTGTTAATCTTTAGCACTGAAAATAAGGTGTCAACACGGATTTCTGTGTAATTAACTAACATGGTCCCAGGTCATTATGCTGCCAAGAATTTAGTCTGTGTGTATATTTGTTTACAAGACCTAGATTGATATTTTTGGGTCTCTGTGAATTCTGTGGCCAAAGAATATACATAAATTATGATGAAAATAGCTTATTTTTTGTAAGAAAATGATAAAATAAATTTCATCAGTATTTTAGTTAAGGGTAAGATTCAATGCATCTTAATTATCCAATACTTGCCAGGCCAGCTCGGCAACTCGTGAATATGCACGTGTATGTAAAGGAGGGACTAGAGGGTATCCATGCATCATTGATCAATGTTGAAACTCATGTGCAGGGATGGAGGGGTATGATTTTTTTTTTTTTGGTAAAATATGTTTTTGGTCCCTGTAAATATACCGAGTTTTGCTTTTAGTTCCAATAATTTTTTTTTGTTAAAGCATGCTCCCATTTTTTTTTTTTGCAATTAGTTCCTCCCTTCAATTTACGTGTGTCAGATGCTGACGTGACACTTTTGCTCCGTCCTATGTGTCAATTAGTGTGTTTCTGACGGTCTTAAACTCATCCACCACCACCATCAACCCTCCCCTCCCCTCCTCCCATCCACCCAATGTTGTTCCTTTTCAGCACAAACTCATCCCCACACAGTATCAAACGATCTAACAATCCTTGTACGTATCGAACAAGATGGCGAAGATAAACGTGATAGGAGGAACGAGATTTAAAATGGCGCAAGCAAATGTTGCTGATATCAAATCCAAAGCATTGAAAAAAAAAGATTTGGAATAAACTACCTCTGTTTAAATCACACAATTTAGCAATGCATGCTTAATAATTAAATTTAAAAGAAAAATAAATTTCTGGAAAAGGGATGAACGCTGAATAAGATCGTTTATACTGTGTTTATTTACTACATCTTTCGCAGTTGCACAAGGCTAAATTGATTTGGATAAAATATAGGCTAAAACCAAATTATATATGGCAAAGAAATTTACACAAACTAATAGGCGTTATTCTCGCCAATTACCCATTTGTAGTGATACAATTAATTAAGCAACCAAAAGACAATGCACCAATAAGAAATAAGGGAAGAAGCATATACATAAACAGGGATCAGAGGATCAGTCCAAGATGTGTAAGTTAATACTCAATGTCCACATTGCAGCATTTTAAGAGCAACAACCACCATTTTGGGATGCTTGGGGTTCCTGTTTTTGCTTTAAAATATTCCTTTTTACTGTTGTTGATCCTTCTTCCAAAAGACTAGGAACTTCCATTATCTATGAAATGATGCATATTTATCACGATTGGATAGGAAAAAGCAATGCACCACAAATAATCCACATATCACGATTGTTCAGTTGGCCTCTCTTTTGCCAATTTGCATGGAGAAATACCCATATTGCAGAAGCTGCTCTGTTTCTTGCCTCTGATGATTCGGCTTATATTAGTGGGGACAACTTGGTGATGGAGGCTTCTCGGCTATTAATCGTTGTCTTCCTAGTTACATTGGCGTTTGTCTTTTTTTCTTTCCATTGTCTCTAAAAACAGCTCCGCTACACACCCACCACCAAGTCACCATTGCGTCGCAAGCACCACCATCCTGGTCGTTGCATCGCGCACCGTTCCAGTGCCAAACTCAGCCTTGCCATCCCTGCACCCGTCATTCTTTTGGAGTGGCAGGAGGCGGGGTTGCAGGGGGTCGAGAGAATGGAGGGGGGTTGGAGTAGCAGGGGGAGGGGAAGATGGTGGTGGAGTAGCTGAGGTTGGAGGAGGGGAAGCAGGGCGGTGGTGGTGAGAATTGGGAAATAGTGGGTAAGTTTATGGCGGTCTAAAACCGCCAGAAATACAACAATTGACACTTAGTCCAGAGAAAAACGTGCCACGTCATCATGTGACACACGTAAATTGAAGGGAGAGACTAATTGCAAAAAAAAATTTGGGAGGACGCTTTAACAAAAAAATTTTATAGGGACCCCTAAAAGCAAAACTCGCTATATTTACAGGGACCAAAAACATAATTTACCCTTTTTTTTCATAATATCCTCTCATTCAATAGGTGAAAAACTAATTTTTTGGAGTATTGTCAGACGCAAAATATGGACCCTCCCAATAGTAATTTTTCCATACGTAAATGAACGTAAATCTAATGATCGAACCAAGGAACACTTGCTTAAGGGACTTGAGTCATACATGTTGATAATGTCTAGATAAGGTATTATGTATGTACCCATCACCACTACACGCATTTACAAAAAAAAAAATGTTTGTACCCGCTCCCACCATACCTGAATGAGTAATAATTTTAATATCTATACTCTTACCTGAATGGTTCGGAAAGAATATGCTACCGTGAAATTTGCCATCAAGAGGTGAAGGTGGTGCGGTGGTGACCGCAATGGAGGCACCTGAGCTGAGGATTCGATGAAGTAGGGTTTTGGGGGAATAAAGTGTGGTGACGAGTATGGTATAATTGACAGCGAAGGAAAAATTGAAAGATAATTTTATATAAATTTTTATATAAAATGTCTGTGGAGTCTTAAATTGGCACAAATTTCAAAACGCCAAAATAAAACTTAACTTGTAGCGGGTTAATAAAACGCTAGAAAGCTCTTCTTTTACTAGCGTTTTCTGACCGCCAATAAAATCATGTTTTTTGTAGTGTACTAACACTTTGTTTGTTCAGGGGGAAGTTGGGTGGATGAAAAAGCGAAGGCTGGAAAATAAGAGAAAAGTGTAATGCTCACTGGTTGAGCATGGAAAAGGGAAGTGGAAGAACTACAGTACATGAATATTGCATTGTACATTTTCTGCTCAACATTGGTGAGAAAATGTGAGTAACTAGTGGTGGCTCGGCCTGTGAGAAGTCTCTCTTGCCCTCATGTGTTTATTTGTTCTATTATTGACTCACAATCATCCTATCACCACCTTCATCGCCTGCACCATGTGAGCTCTGCATTGCGCTCCATCGTCCCTCTTCATTGCCCTCCATCTTGCACCATGTACCGTTCAACTATAATGCAAGCTTTGTATTGTGCACCACCATCACCACGGTCAGTGGTGGATCTTGACTAAATATTTTGGGGGCATATATAAAATTAGGCTTGAGCTTAGAAAGATAGTACCTCTATTTATTTATCTTTTTCATTTGAAGAATTTTTTTCTATTTATCTGTACCATTTAAAAGTTGAAGAATGTATTGATTATATTTTTCTACTTTTACTCATAATAAAAAATTAATAAGTGAAACATTAATGAATCAAATAAAGAGATAAGATGTATATTAAGAAAAAACACAATAATTTTAATATAAATCAACACATTTATTGCATGTCCTAATCTGTGTGTTCTCATGTAATGAGACAGATATATAGGAATAGAGATAGTAGATAATAAAAGATAAATATGTAATGTGTGTATTTTGAATAAAAAATTAGTCTATAAATTTATCACACAAATATATAAGTTAATTTTATTGAGGGGGCCATATATAAAATTACATATATTTATTAAGAAAGTTTTTTTAGGGGGGCATGGCTCCCCCTCGGCTACTATATAAAACCAGCCACTAGTCACAGACCCCGCCCGCCACTATCCAACCACCATCAAACTCTACATCGTATGTTGTTGTCACCACGTACCATCCCTTCATTGCCTTCCACCGCGCGCCATCATCCAACCACCTTCTTCACCCTCCACTACGCACCAAAATTATTTTTTTTAGTTATTTGTATTTTCTTTATTTTTATTTTTTAAATAAAACTCAACAAATGACTCATTTTGACGAAACACATATAACTCAATCATGATCGAATTGGTTTAGATAGGATTCTAAAAAGGGGTGACTATATCCAAAGAAAGTTGCTTTTGACACCACCCCTTTTTTACTAATTACATCACCCTAATTTTTTTCTTTTTATGATTTAAATATTGATAATTTTTCTTCACCCTCCCACCACCCGTCTTCTCTCTCCACTCCCCAAGTCTACATTTCCCCTCCCACAACACCCTATCTCTTTTCCTTGTGACACTCATGTAAGGATTTTTACAAAAAATAATACATATTTCGGCAAATGCAACAAATGATGTGGCAATTGAGGGAACTATGACGATATAATTCAAATTAGTGATAAATTTGGGTAATTTAGATAATAATTTCTAGAGCGTTAAGAGACAGTAACATTCTTTTAAAAAAAACATTATTGATATCACTCAATTTGTTAATAATTGAATGAAAGATCAATGGAGTAATTATATTTATTAAATTAAAAAATGGTAAGAACTTAAGTAAAGTAAAAAATGCAAAAAAAAAAAAATTATATTGTTCTTACAAAGACAAAAAACCTAACTTTATACAAAAGGGCTACAATCGAACAAAGTCATAGTCTAGTCTTTGGGGGTGGGGAAGTTAAGAATGTGTCTTCCCCTGTTCAAGGCAGCTTTTTTTATAGGTCCGATGGTTGGTATTGCTGGATGAGTGATTATCTCCTATCAGCGTGATTCTATCCTTGGCTCTTAAAGATTATTCCTTTTTCGGATCTAGTTTGTCTCCTGTGATTGATCTGATTAGATGGAGGTCCTCTGATTATGGTAAGTAGTTAATGCATGTATGTTCAGTGCATCTGGACTTAGGGGAAGGCCGTGAGGATTTAGGAGAATGTTGACCGACCTTGTGCAGTAGACCTCGGCCTAGTAAAGTCAGACCAGTACGGCACACAGTCCCACAGGCTACGAGCTTTGCAGATCGAAGTAGGTTTGAAAGGTACATGCGACCTTGAAGTCAGACTGATACAATACACAGTCCCACAAGCTACGAGCTTTGCAGAGCGAAGTGCGTTAGAAAGGTTTAGACGACCTTGAAGTCAGACAGGTACGGTACACAGTCTCACAAGCTACGAGCTTTGTAGAGCGAAATAAGTTCAAAAAATTGAGGTCTGCTTTTTACACATATTCATATATGTGTACGTGTGTGTGTGTGTTTTTTTTTTAAGGAAACGGTTGCCTTTCGTTGCTTTGAATTTCAGCCGTGAATCATTGGGGCTTCGTCTAGATGCTTTGTTCTCGACCGTCCGATAAGTGAGTACCATTCCCGTACTTATTTTAGTCTCTTCATTTGCCTCTTTCTTCACTTTTAATTTTGTAACTACTATCTTTTGTGCTTGCAAGTAGAAGAGGAAGCGCGCGGGTGAAAGTCTTTGTTTTTCTATCTTCATCGCATTTCTTTCAGGTAAACTCTTGGTTCTTAATTTAAGTATTTTGCTGCTGCATGTTATTGTAGGAGTAGGCATTGTTCTGAATATTGTTATAATTTAAGGGTTTGTAGTTTCTTCTTGATTGGCTACTGCAACAAATTTGGAGAGTGAGTGTGTTGATGTTGTCAGGATGATTGGGGTTAGGGGTGGTGTTGGGGTTACAGATGGTGGACATTCCGTCGCGGAGGCCGCGCCTTCCATTGCTAGTGGGGCAAATGCCATTGGAACTTCTTCTCCTTTCCCAGAAACGAATGCTAAAAGGAAGGCTCTCATTAGAGTCAGGAAGGGAAGGGGAAAGGGAAAGGGGTCGACGACGGATGAGTCGTCGTCACGGCCGCTCGTGGTGGAGAAGAAGTTTAACAGTTCTGGAAGTCTGTTGGGTTATATACTTAAAGTTGATGTCGAGGACAAAGAGGAGAGAAGCTATGATTTTGTTACTTATTCCTGGGTTGACCTTCTTATTTTAGATACACAGTCGGTTTACCGAAGTCAAGAGGAAACCGTTGCCTTCACTCGCGAATTCGATTTTGTGAGGAAGGACTCCGGCGGAACTGTGGAGTGTAGTTGGTGTACCAAGGATGACAGGCTATGTTCCCGACCTTTGGAAGATGATGTCCGACCTTTTGTTAATGTGTTTGATACTATATTCAGCCGTCTTAAGGTGTTAATTCATTTTACTGGTTTTCAAAGTTCTGTTCTTCGTTTATTGAACGTTGCTCCGACTCAGCTTCATCCCAATTCTTGGGCTTTTATCCAGGTTTTGAGATATTATGTAAGAATTATGGCTATGTTCCTACCACCTTAAATTTCTTCTATTTTTTCTAAGTTAGATTTACCCGACCTCTAGGAATTATTCCCATAAATAGTCATTCTGGGAGGAAGCTTCTTGAGGCCTTAACTTCATCTTATAAGAAGTTTAAAGATCACTTCTTCCGTCTTCGGAGTGAGAAAGGGACGAGACTTTACAAAGATGATGTTGGATCTACCATTTTTCCATTATATTGGTCTCCCAGTCTGTAACATCCTAAAATTTCTAGAATAGATAAAATAAAATAAAAGGGAGGAATAATAGTATTATTATTATTAACTTTATTATGAATAATAATATTTAATTAAAAAGGGGGATGGGTGGGTTGGTGTAGGCCCAGCCCAATTAGATGGTTAAAAAGAGAGGGGTCATCTATTTCACCCTATCCTTTTCAAAAACGTCAGATAACCAAACCCTAGGGAGGAGAGAAGCGATTCCACAAGGATAAGGTGCCGCAGAGTAGATCATCAAGGGAGTTCTGCCAACCATTCTTGATCGTCATTCCTCAGGTACGGGGGGGAAGGGGTGCTATTATATGTGCCTATTGGAGTGCTTGGGTAGCGAGGGCAACCATAAGTCCCTCTAAGATTTCTAAATTTGAAAATTTATCTGTGAATCATGTGTTGTGTATTTGGAATTTGATTGGTTTGATGTATAACATGATATTCTTAATGAACTGAGTGATGGTAGCGAGAATAGCGAAAAAGGGTTAAATAAGGGTTTAGCGATGAGGAACCATAATGGATTAGATGTGAATTTTATGATAAATTGTCGGAAAGATTGATGATTTCACCAATATTGTTCGGTAAAAACGTGTTTAATTGAGTTAGGAACATCAAGAATTGAGTAAGGGTTGAAGAAAGGGTTGAAAAGGGGTAAAAATCGCAGGTACAATCGTTCTCGCATCGCCGGTAATCGATTACAGAAGACTGTAATCGATTACTGGGCTTTCTGGGCAGTCTTATGTGAAATTGGCTGCTGGTAATCGATTACAAGGAGCCTGTAATCGATTACCATAGTGTAAATTGGGCACCAGAGGCTCCTGGTAATCGATTACCAGGCCCCAAAATTGAGAAAACCGCTTCTGGTAATCGATTACAGTTGTTTGGTAATCGATTACCAGGCCAAAAATGAGTTTAGAGAGTGTTACTTATGGGATGTTGTGATCCTTTAATTATTTGATGGTAATTATATGAATCATTTGTTGAATTGATTGATTGAATTAGAGGTACAATGAGTCTTAATTGTGGCATGATACATTATTGAGTGATTATTACATGTGAATCTTCCTTACCTATAATATTGTGATGTGATGTGAAGTGATAGAGTAGAGGAGATTGCATGAGAAATTTGAGATATGACGTTGATTGCATTGAGCATAACATATGATGTATGAGACGCATGTGATACATGAGTAGCCAGACGTGGCTAACATATACCCTAGCCCTAAGAGGGGGCGATGAGCAGGGTGGAGATCATGATGGAGGACATTCGATGCATGACTCCAAGAGGGAGTGTTTTACAATGTGACTCATCTAGCCCATAAAAGGTGGGTGACGGTGAGAGGGAGCGAGTGTCCTTGCACGGGCCCATAGAGGGGGTGCGACCTATCGGCCAAGAGGGCATCTAACGGTAGGGCCACCATTGGTAACAACTAAGGGATTGATGAGGAGCGCCCATTGTGAGTCCTGATCTCTATACGTAACCTGTATCCTCCGTCGCCTCGAAAAACGAACATAACGTTTGACGGGTAAAGTCGTCTCTAGCCCATCACATCTAACAACATGTTTGATCCTGACTAACACCTTGAACCTGGATGCAACACTGGGTCGTACGAAGCCATCGATGTGGGCTTGTTCATTAGGGCCCGTTGGGCCAATGATGTCTGTTAACTTCGGGATGTCGTTGATTATTGGGCTACGGTCTAATATGACAAGAAGTCCAAAGATACCACTTGCTGGGTTGAACGCTTCGTTGACATCTTTCATCTCAGACGACGATGAATTCAAAAAGCTGACGCAACCCAGGAGCTGTAGAGACCAGACATTCATAGCATTCCCAGAACGACATCCATTACCATGACCCAAACTCAACATAGTTATGTAAGTGGCGTACGTTTCACCGGCACGACAAAAATTAGAACGAATTAGCTCATCGATAACACCCCTATTAGAAAATTTCCTTTTCCTATAGGACTTAGTATAACCACTTGTCCTAGTCAACGACGTATAGTTGCCATACCGATTAAGACCCGTATAATTGCCATAGACTCTCCGTCTAGTACTCTGTCTGTACCACCTACTGTAACTACCACGACCGAAATTATATTGAGACATGATTGATAAAAACGAAGATGAATTACATTCCATGTTCTCGGAACTTCCTTTCCATCTAATTTTTCCAATTGATAAGCTCCCTTGCCGACTTCCTTTCTGATTTTAAAAGGTCCTTCCCAATTTAGTCGGAGCTTTCCATCTTTCGCGCCTTTTCTAGGTTGCTCTATTTTCCGGAGTACCAAGTCTCCTTCTTTAAATTTCCTTGGGAATAATTTGCTGTTGCACCTTCTTGCTACTCTTGACTTGCATGCTTGTTCTGATACATGTGCTTTCATTCGGGTTTCTTCAATTAGATCTAAGTTTACCAGTATTTCACTGTTTGATTGAGCAGGTTGAAATTGCTGCACTCTGATATTTGACAATTCGATCTCAATTGGAATTACTGCATCTGATCCATATGTCAGCCTAAAGGGTGTCTCATTTGTTGTTGACTGTGGTGTTATGTGATAAGCCCGTAGGATTGCTGGGAGTTCTTCTGCCCATAGTCCTTTTGTGTCACCTAATTTCTTTTTCAATCCTATCAGGATGACTTTATTTGCTGCCTCTGCTTGACCATTAGACTGGGGATTGATAAGTGTTAAATTAATGTAAAAATCATATTTAATTTTAATACTTATTAAGGGAAAAATGGTAAATTTATACCCCAATTGATCCCTTTTTTGGTTAAAAGTGCGATTCTTATAATTATTTAAATCAAAATTGAATTTGATGTTATTTTGATAAAGATTCTGTTGATTTTTGCAGATAAAAGATTTAAATTCAAATCCAATCTCAAGATAGTAGCAATTAAGGATAGAATCAGCTCAAGATGGCAGCAAATAAGGATAGGATCTGCACAAGATAAGCTTAAAAAGGTGGGGAATCAGGAAAGCAGACGCGGAGGTCTGCGCTCCACCTGCGCTGAGCGTAAGTGGAGAGCAGAATTAGAATTTCAACACTGTTTCTTGCGCTTCATCTGCGCTGAGCGCAGGAACATGCAAACCTAATTTCTAATGGTTCAAAGCAAGGTTTCAACAGGTTTTCCAAAGCTCTATTTAAAGGACCTTTAGCAAGATAGAAAACGAAGGAGACGATAGAGCAGATTTGGAGCTAGAGAAAAGTGTGACAATTTCTCTATCGGTTTGTAATGGCTACCATGAGTAGCTAAACTCTCTCATAGGATTGAATGTATTCGATTCAAACCCCTATTGTATTTGGATTCTCTTTGTTATTTATGAATCTCTATTTTTATAATATATTGGTGTTTTTACTCTGTACTTAATGCTTAGCTTCCGCCTTTGTGCCAGAGTTATGATATGGTTTTATGGGGCGCACTGGAAGGTGGTTTTGTAAAATCAGGAGCGAGTTATTGGGTGCCTAGGAATAGGGATCTTGAATTCTGATTTGGGTAAGATCACTCTGTAGGTTAAATGCCTAGGAATAGGGTTTAATTTATGGATAGCTATTAACAACTGATCTTAATGTTATGATTAATTTGTTAAATCTCCAAGGAATTGGGATTTAGGGAGTTAGTTCTAAGGATTTCATAGTTGAGGAATCTTTATGAATGATATTTATTTGGGCTTCAATAATTATAATTATAAATTCTTAGATTTCATTGGTTTCCAAATACAAGAAGGGTGTGATAGACGAAGTTCAATCCTAGTTCCAGTAATTTGCTCAACCTCATCTCCCTCGTTTATTTACTATTGCAATCTACAGAACCAACCATCTCTCCGTACTTGATAAGTGTGACCACTAGAATTTACATTGTACTGTTCCCTATGGATACGACAACCCCTTTTACTTACTATTATACTGTTGAGATTTTGGTATGCTTGCCAAGATTTCAACAAGGATGTTCTACCGAGGTCTTGACAAGCTTAATGTTGTATTTGTTGCAAAGATCATCAAAATTTTTACAATCGAACTGCTTACCATTATCGATGATGATTGAACTGGGTATCCCATGTCGGCATATGATATTTTTCCATGTAAATTTCTTTATTTTTTTCGACTGAGATGGTTGTCAAAGGCTCTGATTCTATCCATTTGGTAAAATAATCTATTGCCACCACCAAGAATTTCAATTGTCCTGGAGCCAAAGGAAAAGGTCCGAGAATATCCATCCCCCATATAGAGAAAGGCCAAGCAGAAAGAATGTGGTGCAATTGTTCCGGATTTGTATGGTGTAAGGATGCAAACTTCTGGCAAGCGTCACATTTTTTAACAAATTCTTGGCAATCTGATCTTAAGGTCGGCCAATAGAAGCCGACTCTTAGAATTTTTGCTGCTAAAGATCTCCCACCTATGTGACTTGCACAGACTCCACCATGTACTTCTTTCATCACATGATTAACTAATCTTTCTGGAATACATTTAAGTAATGGCGAAGAAAATCCTCTCCCATATAATTCTTTGTTAATCATTGTATAACAGCTGACCTGGTGGAGAAGTTTTCGTGCTTCCTTTTTTATCTTCAGGTAGAGATCCTTGTGTGAGTTATTTGATGAGAGGAATCATCCAGGATTCGTCTTGTGAGATTGCAAGGGTCTCTTCATGATCAATAGTTGGTTTGGACAGAGTTTCCTAGATAACGTGTTAGAACCACAGGAAACATTAGAAGGGGGGGTTGAATAGTGTTTTAAGCTTTTTGATTGATTTTGGAAATCTTTAATTTAAATCATGAAGATGAACAATGTTCAAAACAAGTCTTAAGATCAGAGATAATTAAAACGTGCGGAAGATAAGAAAAACTGAGTTTCTTCTAAAGCTTAAGATTATTTTAAACAGAGGATTCTCAAAGTATCTTCTGAAGATTATTACAAAGAGTATTTTCAGGACGGTTTCTGAAATACTTCAGATGACTAGAGGCTGTCTGAAGTCTGTTCCCGATTTCTGAACTGAGCTCTTTCCAGACTCACTTCAGAGAATTATTTAAGAAGTTCTTCAAGGAACATTCTTTGTAATGCTTCAGACGACATAAGAGATGTTTTATGTTATATTTGTTTTAAAACTTCTTTTATTTAAATCGCTATGTTAAATTTATTATGAAAATACTTTTCAATCCCCAACATAAATATGAAAACTGTAAATAAAGAGATTAAGGGTAAGAGAACTTAGGCGCAGAATTTATCCTGGTTCACCCACAAACCCGTGAGCTACATCCAGTCCCAGAGGCAAACCACCACTGGATTTTCCACTATCTGAATCCACAGATACAAGTATTATTCACAGCCTCTTCAGGCCAACACAAGTATTACTTTGTTTTCAACTGCCTCTCCAGGCAACTCTTGCAGTATTCTTTTACAGACAAGCCTCTCCAAGCTCAACATGGAGTATTCTTTACAGACAAGCCTCTCCAGGCTCAACGCCGAGTATTCTTTCTTCCACCAAGCCTCTCCAGGCTCTCAGACACTTATCCAAGTGTAGAGTATTCTTTCTTCCACCAAGCCTCTCCAAGCTCTCAGACACTTATCCAAGTGTAGAGTATTCTTTCTTCCACCAAGCCTCTCCAGGCTCTCAGACACATAAAGTGTTTACAAATTAAACTAAGTTTAAGTTTCCACGAAACATAAACTTAATCTTTTCCTGTACTAGAGGTTAACTGAGTACTACTCAGGATACAATGAATGAATTCTAAGTACAAGGTTAAGACAGTGATACAAGTATATAAGTTTAAGTACAATCTCTGTCTCTGATATGAGGAATAACATCCTCTGAGAATTGGCTAGGTAGATACTGACTTTAAGCTCCAGCCTTATTCTCCAACCATTGGTTGTTCTTCCGAATAATCTTTGACTAACTGACCAATAGGTCAGCAGCATGGTTGATTCTTTTTCAACATCTTAAAATTCAATCTTGAGGCTATTTATATGTTCTGTTGGAATATAGCCATTTGAAGATGATTCATAATACCGTTGAGATGTTGATGATGTGGCTCATATAGCCGTTATGTAATAGTGTCTCAAACGGTTCGCTTCTTCTTAAGCAAATAAGTGTTCAGACAGTCCTGTTCTGACACTTCTGTAGATGAGCTCTTTAGAGAGATTTTCTTGATATTATTTTGCATGTTCTCTCTCTTGATTTCCTTTTGCTTTTCTTCAGCTGTCTTCTGATTTCTTCTGCGTTCCTCAGCTGACTTCTGATTTCTTCTGCTTTTCTTAGGAGTGTATATGAGGAGATATCCGTTGGATTTGTCCTTTTGCTTATTTTGTATATGCTCCTTTTCTGTTTGCTTCCTCACACCATTTCTTCTTTCTTCTTTGAATGAGGTGTCTTGTTGAACAACTGTCGTTGCAGTTTCTTCTTTGAATAAAGACATATGATATTATAGTCATTGAATCATATAGTCTTAGCTTCTGTATTGATTTCTTCAATGTTGAAATCTGTTCCATGCACTTAGAGAGTTTATATGTTCAGACAATTAATTTCTTCACATATACTCAAATGCTTGCTTTTATCTCATTGTAATTTTATCAGCTTCAACATGTGCTCATCTTATATAATTGTTTCAAGCTTATGTTAATTCTCCAGCCTGAGATGCTTTCAATAAGCTCTTTTCTTCAGATAATATATTTCTTCTTTTCTTCAGACGATTGCTGCTCTGTTCTTCTTTGCATTTTCTTCTTCTGAGATATAGATGAATAAAGATGTTGAATTTTAATATGTTTTATTCAAACATCTTTCTGGTTGCTTTTACTCAGTCTTCTGATCAGTTCTGGGCAGCCAGCAGGTGCAGTAGGTCTGCGCACACAAAAATGCCTTTTGTTGAAGGTGCACCAGGCGTTGCAGAAAGTCTTTGCAGAGTTTCCTTATTTGTGCAAGACTTTGATCGTGGCATAAAAGCATGTTTAGCTTTTACACTGAAATAAGTGTACTCCATTTTGGTAGAGTGTGCTTTACACTTTAGCAACGTCTTCAAGAGATAAATTCTTGATTCTATTTGTAGGCTTCTTCAGATAGTCTTCACGTCTTCATACGGTCTTCACGTCTTCAGATGGTCTTCACGTCTTCAGACGGTCTTCACGTCTTCATACGGCTTGCGCACTTCAGACAGTTTCAGCACTTCAGATGAGTTGCGTTCTTCATACAGCTTCTATGCTTCAGACGAGTTGCTTACTTCAGACAGCTTCTGCACTTCAGACGAGTTGCTTTACTTCAGACACCTTCTACGCTTCAGACGAGTTGCTTTACTTCAGACAACCTTTATATTAAATCCTGCATTTGTTCTTCTAATCCTGATCTTCTGATTCTGATTCTGTTCATCAAATCTTCTTCTTCTAATGAATATTTCAACCTGAAACACAATCAACAAACAAATACCTTTCTCAGTAGAATCTGTTTATATAATCTTATTTGTTCTTATTATGTTCTTATATGTTCTTTATATACTCTTATTTGTTAATCATTAAAACTAAAGGATATTAAGTCTTTGAGTCAAGTTTGAATGCTCAAACTGATTAATAGACTTCACATAACGGTCTTGTTGCTTCCTGCTTTCTTTGTGGTGGATAATTTAGCCAACAAGTCGGCTCTCAAATTCTGTTCTTTGGTAATATGCTAGATCTTGAAGTCTGAGAACTCTTCCTTAATGGATGTTACTTTGCTCAAGTATTTGGATAACAATAGATCTCGAGTTTGATATTCACCATTGACTTGAGAAGTTACCAATTGCGAGTCACTAAAGACTTCAATTTTTTGCACACCGACTTCCTTTGCTAGCAGTAATCCTACGATCAAAGCTTCGTATTTTGCTTGATTGTTGCTTGCTTTGAATTCAAAACAAAGTGATTGTTCGAGGATAATCTCATTAGGCCCTTCCAAGATTATTCCTGCTCCGCTTCCTTTCATGTTGGAGGAACCATCTACATAAAGGATCCATCGTTCTGGCTTTCCGAGTTCTTCAGATGGAGTTAGTTCGACTAAGAAATCAAATAAAACCTGAGATTTAATTGGGCCTCTTGGTTGGTATTGAATGTCGAATTCTGACAACTCAACTGACCATTTGATCATTCTACCAGCCAACTCTGGTTTCTTCAGGATTTGTCGAATGGGTTGATCGGTTAGGACGATTACTTGATGAGTCTAGAAGTAAGGTCTTAATCTTCTGGCTGCCATGATCAGGGCTAGGATGACTTTTTCAATTCTTTGATAACGGATCTCTGTCCCCTGCAAGGCTCTACTTACAAAGTAGACAGGATGTTGGCCATCTGGGAATTCTTGCACTAAAACAACAGATATTGCATTATCACTAACAGATAAGTATAGCAACAGCTCTTTACCTGACTCTGGTCTTCTTAAGATCAACGGAGAAGAAAGATATGCTTTGATGTCTCCGAACGCTTTCTCGCAGTCATCATTCCACTGGAATTTTCCTTCTTTCTTTAATGTTTGGAAGAAAGGTCGAAGTCGTTCTCCCGACCTAGGCAAGAATCTTGCCAGTGCGACAATCCTTCCTGCTAGCCTCTAGACTTCTTTGGTTGTGGTTGGACTCCGCATGTTGATTATAGGTTGACATTTTTCTGGATTTGCTTCAACGCCTCGTTCTGTTAACATGAAGTCGAGGAATTTTCCCGACTAGACAGCAAAAAAGCATTTTTCTGGGTTTAACCTCATGTTATATTTTCGGAGTTGATTGAAGATTTCTTAAAGGTCGGCTACATGATCACCATGTGAAGATGTTTTGACCACCATGTCATCTATGTAAACTTTGATGTTTTTTCCGATCTGGTTGGCGAACACCTTATCCATCAAATGTTGATACGTTGCCCCAACATTCTTCAATCCGAACGACATAACTTTGTAGCAGTAATTTTCATTGTCAGTAATGAATGTTGTTTTTTCCTCATCTACTGGATTCATTCGGATCTGATTGTAGCCAGAGTATGCATCTATGATGCTCAGAAACTGATAGCCTGAAGCTCCATCAACCAATCGATCTACACTTGGGAGAGGATATGTGTAACGTCCTAATTTTCTAATTCAGGATTTAGTCCATTGGAAACCAAACCCCAAATCTTGAAAATTAAACCGCGCCATTAAGAATATCGAAATCATTCACAACTTGTTAAGGAACCAACGATAACTTAAACAATTTGTGAATCTAAGACTATACACACACACACACACATATACATGACATGCCTTAAAGGCTACAAAATTAACATCTCAAAATAAGAGTTAGCCTATACATATATACAACTATACAATCCAACAAAACTAAAAGCTAAAACTCCAACTCGAAACATGCTTCTGCTCTCTACTCAAGGATCCGTGCGAGGTGGTACCCGCACACCAAGATTGTGTCCACAGAACGTGTGGTGAGACGATTGTCTCAGTGAAGTACAATGCAAATGCAGTGTAGGGACTATAATTAAATGATATGCAACAATTATAATATAATCATATACATCACAATCAACTTAAATAAATGCAAATTATGATGCAACTCACTGTTGTGCCCAGCAGACATGATGATCTTATCACTTAAACTGGAGTTAGAACTGAGCTCAGACTACGAAGAACGTCTCCTCCGGGGACGAATCCCACCCATTACTGGACCGAAGTCAAGTTTTCACATAATTACTTATTTTAACTCACGGTCGAAGCCGGCTTATATTGACTCATGGTCGAAACCGTCTTAAATTAACTCAATACTCATAATCTCAATGAATTAACAACTAATAAGAATCATATTACAAGAACATCAAATTCCCTAAGTTTCGTAACCTAGGGTTCCACATAATCAATGGATAAATCTTCCTAATTAACCAAATACATATAATCTTTAATAATCAGTATTTAATACATGAAGAAAGGAATTAAGAGAATTGGGATCATGCTCAAGGCTCACAACTATGGAAAGTGAAAGTGTGTGAGTTGTACTCACCTATACTTGACAATTGAAGGAAGGAGAATGAATGAAGGTGGATTACTTGAAGATTCCTTGCCCGAAAACCCCTCTTCAAGCTTCAGTTCAAGCTTCCTCTCTAAAACTCAGAGTCCCTCTCTCTAAACTAAAAGAAGAAGAAGAAGAAAGAAAGTTGAATTCTGATTCTAAATTAAGGGTTTTTTGCCTATAAGTGAATTCTCGCTTAAGCGAGATATTCTTGCTTGGGCGAGCGTGTCGGTTTCATGCTTTTCCTTCACATTCTCGCTCAAGCGAAATGTCTCGCTCAAGCGAGAATGATCCAGAAAATACCCCCTCTCTGGACGATTCTCGCTCAAGCGAGCCCTTCTCTCTTAAGCGAAAATTGTCCAAAGGGCCTCCCAAAAGTTCCCCTGTATCTCGCTTAAGTGAGTTGGCTCGCTCAAGCGAGATATGAAGAAACTCAAACTTACCCCTTTCTGCTGCATAATTCGCTCAAGCGAGATTCTAGCTTGAGCGAGAATGCTGAAACTTCCAAACTTAGTTTTTATTCCAAACCTTTCTTCTTATCTCATTTTTTACCTTTTACTTAACACCATTCTTAAAAATCATTATCCTATTCTCTTAATTAGTCTTAATTATCGAGATGTTACAATATGCATCCTTTGGGCATGCTTTATTGAGATCGATAAAATCAGTACACATCCGCCATTTTCCATTTGACTTCTTCACTATGACAACGTTGGCTAACCAAGTCGTGTATTCTATTTCTCTAATAAAGTCAGCATCCAGTGGTTTCTTTGACTCTTCAGTAGCAGCTTCTCTCCGTTCTTCTCCTAATTTACGTTTTTTCTGGGCCACCGGTCTGATATTTGGGCCAATCATTAATTTGTGACATACAAAGTCAGGATCAATACCCGACATGTCTGTCGGTGTCCATGCAAAAAGATCATAGTTGTTTTTGAGTAATTGAACCATTCTCTCTTCTAACTCCGGGGGAACTTTAATACTAATTTTAGTTGTTTGATATGGTTCAGCTCCTATTTAGATTATCTTCAAATCTCCTGTTGGTTGAGGTCTTCCCTCTGTGAAGTCCTCTCGTGGGTCGAGTTCTGTGACATGAATTCGCAATGGGTTCCTGTTGGGCGGCACTTCTCTTCTAGCTTTTGTGAGTTTCAGACTGTTTGTGTAACATTTCCGTGCATCATCCTGCCCTGCTTTCATAACTCCTATTTTTTTATGATCAACAGGGAACTTCATTGTTAAATGAGGGGTCGAGACGATCGTTCCTAAAGCATTTAGGGTTGGCATCCCAATTATCAAATTATAGGAAGTAATCGCATTAACCAAAAGGAATTTAATGTTTACCGTCTTAAATACTCCCCGGGATCAAAAAGTGGTGCGAAGATTGAGGTATCCCCTAACGTCAACTTGTTCTCCTGAGAAATCGATAAGGTTCCCTTCGAAGGGTCGTATTACGTCTGTTGGTAATGCCAGCTTCTCATAAGTACTCCAAAATAAAACATCTGCTGAGCTCCCTTGGTCGATCATGGCTCGTTTGACTTTGCAGCCTTCTATGTTAATTGTTACTACCATGGGGTCATCTTGGTCGATGTCCACCATTCCTTGAAAATATTTGTCAAAAAAGGTAATAATAGGAGAATTATGTGGAGGACTTTGATTACTGTTAGTGTTAACCGAGCAGATAGTTCGGAGATGTCTCCTCCTTGCCGAACCTGAAGATCCTCCCCCCTGCAAAACCACCCGAAATAGTGTGAATAGATCTTGCTCATCTCCTGGGGGTATTGGATCCGAGATCTTGATCATCATTGTCCTCCCTCAATCTCCGCCTGTAATTATCAGTCCGAGCAACGTCTCTCCTTTCCCTTGCCTGCCTTCCGTCGTACACATAACGGCTAAGGTGTCCTAATTTGATTAATTGTTCGATTTGATTTTTAAGAGTCCAACAGTCCTCATTATCATGTCCGAATGCTTTATGGAATTCGCATCGCTTTGTTTTATCCACTCCTTTAGGGATATGCTTCGGAGGTGGAGGTAATTCTATAATTCTGGAGTTGTAGACTTCTCTCAGTAATTGTTCTCTCTGGACATTAAGTGGTGTGAAGCTGGTGAAGGTCGGTCCAGGTCGTGGAGGTCTCATTATTCTTTCTCCTTTCCTCCCGTGATCTTTGTGAGTCGGGAATGTTGCTTGCCGATTCACCAAAGAGTTAGGAGTAGTATCACGTGATGTACCCTTGACCGTTTTGGATAACATGGCTCTGAGACGTCTTTTTGCTACCGTTGCCTCTTCGACATCAATCTATCCGGGAGCCTTTTTCCTGAAATTGGCTAAGTCAACAGGCTTTGACTTCGCCAATTCATCCGCAAATTGTCCCTCTTTAAGGCCATTAATTATGGCTCTGAGATGAATCTTTGGATCTAACTCTTTCACCTCCATTGCTTCTTTGTTGAACATGTTTATATAGTCTTTAAGTGGTTCTTCATCTTTGGAAAATACTGAAGAGACTGCCTTCAGTTTTCCTGAATGGGCAACTCGACGAAAACTGGTTTAAAAAAGAAGTGCTAAACTCACCGAAGTCATGGACCGACTTCGGGGCCAACGTCGAGTACCATTGTTGTGCTGGTCCTGAGAATGTGCCTGGAAATATCTTACATAAATTTGGGTCAGTAGCACCTGTTGTTAACATTACAGTATGGAACTTACTTAAATGATAATTAGGATCAGGAGTGCCATCATATTTTGATAATTCAGGATATTTAAAATGTTTAGGAAAAGGAACTGACATAATGAAATCAGAAAAGGGTGAAAATACTTATCTGTATGTTGTCTATTTTGAACTTGTTGTTGTTCATGATTCATTATCTGCTGAGTTTCCAATGAACTGGAACTTCTTTCATTTGTATCTTTTGTTTCTTCCGTTCTTGCGTTCTGCAATTCTGTGATTTGTTCCTGCATTCTTCTATTTTCTTCTTTAACCCTTTCGTTTTCCCTACGTAGCTGTTCCATTTGCTGGACAAGTTCCTGTAACGTAGGAACTCCTCCTTCGTCATTGCTTGACCTAGTCCTTACCATTTCACTTAGACGAACTTGTGGTTCTTTGGGAAAGTTTTACCAGAGCACCACAGTGGGCGCCAAATGTTCTTACAAAGAACAAAAACTTAACTATATACAAAAGGGCTACAATCGAACAAAGTCATAGTCTAGTCTTTGGGGGTGGGGAAGTTAAGAATGTGTCTTCCTCTGTTCAGGGTAGCTTCTTTTATAGGTCCGGTGGTTGGTATTGCTGGATGAGTGATTATCTCCTATCAGCATGATTCTGTCCTTGGCTCTTAAAGATTATTCCATTTTCGGATCTAGTTTGTCTCTTGTGATTGATCTGATTAGATGGAGGTCCTCTGATTATGGTAAGTAGTTAATGCATGTCTGTTCAGTGCATCTGGACTTAGGGGAAGGCCATGAGGATTTAGGAGAATGTTGACCGACCTTGTGCAGTAGATCTCGACCTAGTAAAGTCGGACCGATACGTCACACAGTCCCACAGGCTACGAGCTTTGCAAAGCGAAGTAGGTTTGAAAGGTTCAGACGACCTTGAAGTCAGACTGGTACGGTACACAGTCCCACAAAGCTACGAGCTTTGCAGAGCGAAGTAGGTTGGAAAGGTTCAGACGACCTTGAAGTCGGACCGGTACGATACATATATATTTATAAATTTACAATATATGAAAATATAATTAAGCCCTTTTTTTTTATATAGATGGGTCTTTTTCTCTTCTCAATTCCCTCTTTAATACTTGATAAAATGGGTAGAACTTTTGTTCTATTTCGTAGAATTGTTTTGCTTAGAGCAGCTCCGACACTACAAACCGGTGAAGCCCGTAAGAACCGGACCGGTTCGGAGTTGAGCCCCCAACCAGTCAACCTACTCATAGGAAAGTCAAACGTGCTTCTTACTAAAAAAATTCTGAAAGTGGCAGAGGTGGGAATCGAACCTGCTACTCCTCTATCTAGCCTCACGCTACAACCACCAGACCAAGGTTGCTCTTTGATATATATGTGCCAATTAATATATATATATTGTAATCTTTCTTTGCAACAACCTCCCACAAATGATAACATAATTTTATTTAATATTATTGTCTTTGATCTTTTTCAAATAAAAATGCTCGTTAATTAATTAATATAAAATACTATAAATATAAAGTTAATAAAAAATTTAAAAAATGATGTTTTATATAATATTTAATTATACTAATTTTATTTTTTTTATATCAAATTAAATATATACTTAAAAAATCATTTCTATTTTTATAAATATTATATATCTAATTATTAATTTATTGATTTTTATATATACCGGTTCAACCATTGACTCACTGGTTCGACCAGTGACCCATTAACCCAGTACCCTAACCGAGTCGCTGACCGGTCCGGTTTTTATAACACTGAATAAAATAATAAAAATATTGGTATGAATGGTGTGAAGGAGAACATTTTTAATCCAACAGATAAAGAGCTATATAGAGCACAAAAAAGCAACTTTTAGAGGAATTTTAATCTAACAACAAAGTGCTATAGAGCACAAAAGAATAAGCAAATTTCAGAGGAGTTTTTAGCGGGAATTCAATTTAATGAGAGGGCGCCACATGTCCCAATGTAAACATGATTATTAGTAAAAAAAATAGATAAAAAATAGAATTGAATAGAAGTGGAAGCGGTTGCAGGTATTCAAATAGATTATAGAAATTTGCATTCTTGGCCATATGAAGAAAGTATTTACTAGGAAATCCTGAAGCTTTTCCCATTAGGGATGACAATTGAATCCCAAGCCCTATGGGTACCCGCAAAAATTACCCGCAATGGGCAGGGTAAAAACCCGCAAAACATGTATGGGCGCGGGTACGAGCAAAAGCCCGCATTTTTCATGGGGACGGGCGCGGGTACTGGCACTTTGATGCCCAGCCCGCCCTATACCCGCACTCATATATATAATTATTTAATAAAAAAATCATATATAACTATATATAAGGATATATTAATTTTATTAAAAAATCTAATATATTTATACATATTTTTAAAATTGATATATATAATATTACAAATTAAAAATATATTTTTATAACTATCTATTTGTGTTTTTTTATAATATATGACTAATTAGTGTTAATAATCATTTTTTACAAATCTCGAAGAATTCTAAACATGATATCCAAGTTTATAAAATAGTGTAACGTGAAAGTATATTATAATATTTAATAAAAAATTTGAACTTTAGATCATTTGTTGTGTTTTAAAACATTAACATATTGTGTTTCAATGTAATTAAATTGATGTGCCACTGATATTTAAAAATTATGTTTGGACGATCTTCGAATAACTTTTTCAATTGAGATATGGTTTTCTTAAATTAATATTATTTTAGTAAGTTGTTATTTTTTTACTTAATAAAAGTGCGGGTAACGGGCGCAGATAACAGACATATAGGTGCCTTGCGGGTATGGGGACGGACACTAAAGTTACTGCCCACGCGGGTACGGGCTTTTTTTGAAAACGCGGGTACGGGGACGGGCACTGTGGTACCTTGCCTAGAGGATACCCATTGCAATCCTTATTTCCCATCGTCACTACTATCATTGCTGCTCAGATTAAGACATGATGCTCCTTATCCTATGTTAGCAGGTTGTTTTTTATACTACGTACCTCTGTTCCTATTTAACTGTCCACTTTTAAAGAAAAAATTTGTTCCTATTTAACTGTCCACTTACAAACTCAATGCACTAATAATTACACTTTTTCCATTTTACCTTTATGTTAATAAATGACCCACTATTGAAAACTAATGAAAACCAATAGTACTAAGAGAGATAAAAGGGTAAAATAGAAAGTTTAAAATTTATTTCCATGAAAACAAGAGTAATGATTACATTCCTTAATATGTGTGTTTTTTGTGACACCCTTCTACCCCCAAATGATAATACGATCATCATTTTAAATTATAAGGAAAATTATAGTCAACGTTGAGGTAAAAAGGTTCACATTCCTCATTTAAATAAATACTCTTTTCAAATCCAAACAGTCTCCATAAAAGAATATAACTAAAGTTTTCAAAGCATTTAATTTCCAACATAACAATAATATAACTTGGCCATATAAGGCCCTTAGAAATAATTTTCCAAATCTCTAAATAACAAAATAAAAGAAAATAAACTTCTAAACACTAAGCCCCGATGTCACAAGTATCAGAGCGAGACCCTGTCCCTTTAAAATTCGGCACATTGAGTGCCATCTTCTTCACCTATAAAAACCACAGAAGAGTATGCTGAGGAAAAGAATACACACATATACATGCAATGCAGAAGGCTACCCTTGTTCCCACCCATCACCATACATATCATCATTCATCTCAATCCACACTCTTTATATTCAGCACATTAACCCATCACCATACATATCATCATTCATCTCCATCCATGCTCTTTACATTCAGCACATTAATTTCACACTTCTCAAACAATCATAAAATGACAAGTATGCTCACTCTATGCTCATGCACAATGCCTCTTCCTAAGAGTCATGATTTGGAACTCCGCACAATGGGCGCACCTCATCAATCCCCTTAGTTGTTACCAATGATGACCCCACCGTTAAATGCCCTCTTGGCCGATAGGTTGCACCCCCTCGATGGGCCCGTGCATAGACACCCGCTCCCTCCCACCATCACCCACCTCTTATGGGCAAGGTGAGTCGCATTGTAAAACATTCCCTCTTGGAGTTATGTATCGGATGTCTCCCATCATGGTCTCCACCCAGCTCGTCTCCCCCTCTGTGGGCTAGGGTATTTTTCGCCATGTCTGGCTACTCATGTATCTCATGTGTCTAATACATCATATGCTCATGCTCAATGCATCATCATCATTTCACATATTTCTCACACAATCTCTATGCTCAATGCATCATCATCATTTCACATATATCTCATACAATCTCTATGCTCAACGCATCATCATCTTCATTTAACATATATCTCATACAATCTATTCTACCCTAATCACTCCACATCACATAACGAATATTATAAACATAGAACATCACATAAGATACTCACACCACAATACTTCATGCCACAGCTAATACACTTTATACATCCAATTTAATCTCATCAATCTCACAAAACAATTCATGAATTAGGTAAACATCCATCATATAAGTAAAGGTTCACAACATCACATAAGCAACACTCTCTAAACTCATTTTTGGTCTGGTAATCGATTACCAGACAGCTGTAATCGATTACCAGGAGCCTCTGGTAATCGATTACAGTATGCTGTAATCGATTACCGACGACTCGAGAACGATTGTACCTGCGATTTTTACCCCTTTTCAACCCTCTCTTCAACCCCCACTCAAATCTTGATGTTCCTAACTCAATTGGATACGTTTTTATCGATTAATATTGGTGAAATCATGATTCTTTCCTACAATTTACCATAAAATTTACATCAAATCAATTATGGATCCTCACCGCTAAACCCTTATTTAACCTCTTTTCGCTATTCTCGCTACCCATCATTCAGTTCATTAAGATTATAACATTGTACATCAACCAAGCAATTTCCAAACATACAACACATGATTCACAGATTAAATTTCGAATTTAGAATTCCTAGAGGGACTTATGGTTGTCCTAGCTACCCAAGCACTCCCGCATACACATATAGTAACACATCTTCCCCCCGTACCTTAGAGATGACGATCGAAACTGAATTTGCAGAACTCCCTTGATGATCTACTCTGCGGCACCTTCTCCTTGTGGAGTCGCTTCTCTCCTCTCTAGGTTTTGGTTATCTGACGTTTGAAAAAACAGATAGGGTGAAATAGATGACCCCTACCTTCTTAACTATCTAATTGGGCTGGGCCTACTTTGACCCACCCATCCCCTTTTTAATTAAATAATATTATTTATAATAAAAGATAATAATAACACTATTATTTCTTCCTTTTATTTTATTTTATTTATCCTAGAAATTTTAGGATGTTACATTTTTAGTTAAAGTGGACAGTTAAATAGGAACGGAGGTACTGTTTCGTTAACATCCTTTGGTCTTTGCGTTGTTTGGGTAAAGGTGGAATTTTGGGTGATGACATGACGTTGATATCCATTTAATTTGGTGCAGCACTCCAAGTTTGGTTTTAATTTCGTTTAAGATGGGTCATTAGGGAACGATGAAAAGTTGAAATCTTTGCGAACTGGATTTGGGAATTTTGAGGGAGAGGGTGATGAGTCATTGGGTTTGAGGGTTTGTTGTTGGGATTTGAGGGACTGAAGGTGAAGGAAGCGTTGAGTGAGGAGTTGTTGATGGAGGTGAAATGGGAATCGATCGGTGGGACCGGGAGAGAAGGAAGAGGAAGAGAGGAGTGAGCTTCGAGATCATTAATATAGGCCTTTCTCAGATTCTCATATATTCTTGGTGTCAACAAGTTTCAGAGATAGTCCTCAATGTGGACATTCTTCTTCTCTTGTTTCAAATTAGGAATATTTCTCTCATATAAGATGCACTTGTATTGGGTGTGGTGAAAAAGAGAAATGGCGGAAGATGACTGAGTGTTATTATTCAAAAGTTATTAGTTAGTTCTACATGCAATTATCAAAATGTTTCAAAAATAAATAAAACCAAACAGGCTAAACCCGTTATCACAGGTTATCTTCATTTGTGTACACCTTAGATTGATAGTAAACGGAGAAAATGTGGGATCCACAATGGATTTTTCTTTATTTTTTCTCTTATATATTGTTCTCTCATTTAAAAATAAAGGTTTTGAATAGGCAGTATTTATACAAGAACTCTATTACTCTAATCTCACTTACCCTTTTCACTTTAATAACTATACTCTAGAGTCTGGATTACTTGATGGGATTCAAATATTTCAAGTAATGTTAAGTACTGTTAACCACATGTATCTTTTACGAGAGATAATCCTGTTCGAACTAACATCTGTTATCTTATTTATATATTTACTCTTTTCTTATTATGTTGATATTTTATTTTTCTTTTGTTAGAAGGAAACGTTTATATGGATTAGATGTTTTCATGTTAGATTTGGTTTTACATTTTTGGTTTGATTTTTTTCCACTATCCTTGGACCTTAATGAGGTATCGGATAACCTCCATTGAAGTATGTAGATGATTGATTAGACTTTTAAATAACGTTACAATATATTTTTGGTTTTTACTTGTGCTATTTATTTTTAATTTAATGTATGCGAGAAAGTTTTTATTTTATTCTTCATAATTATTTCCAATTCCATGCATCTTTGTCATTCATTACCTTTGTAATAAGGGAAGATTACGTGAGTATTTTATCCGGTGTACACACACATTTTTAAATACACACATATACATTTAATAATAAATAAATATATTAAAATATAATATAATATATATATATATATGTTGCATTTAAAATAAAGTTAAAATTGATATATAGATATTACAATATTATTAGTTTAAATTAAGGATTTAATTTAAATATATATTTAAAGATATTTACTTTGATTTAAATTATTAATTCACAAAATGATCAATTATTTTAACCATAACATTCAGCTTGTAATGTTTTATATAATTTTAATATCATTATATCATTTTTATATATATAGTTAAAATTGTGAGACATTATAACTAATTATCATATTATTCAAATTTTTAAATTTAATCATTTGTTATGATAATAAATTAAAGATTATATATTATTAAATAATAAAAATAAGATTTTGAATTTAAACTAAGAAAACGAACTAGGATAGGAAAAATTAAGAGTAGGTTAATGATTAAAATCATACGTACATATTATGATTTTAAAAATATCAATTTTTAGAAGATTGAAAGAGATTTGAGCGAAGATTAAAAGATTTTTATAAAGAAGAGGTGGTTGAAAAACACACTTAAGAAAATAGTGAGAAAATATAAAAAATGTCACATGATTTTTTTTACTAAGATGGTATATAGAAAGTAATCCAGTATTTCACTTTCCAAATTGTGGATTCAAGTTTATAATATAAGATTATATTATTGGCTATGAAATATATGAGTTAATTTGAAAATAATTATTACATATCGGAATAAAAATATAATACTTTTAATCTCTATATTTAAAATTTATTTTTAATTTTTAATTTTTAATTTCTCCCTACATTTTTATATAATATAGGTTAAAATATACTTATAATTAATCCCTATAAATACATTTCTCTTCATATTAATTGGTCTCTATTTATTTTTTTTTGAACATTTTTTTATCTTTAGCTTCATTGTTAGCATTTTTCATTTTTGATTTTAAATCACTTCAATTAAGTGATAATCCGGTAAACAAATTGCCACATTATCACAATCATTTCGACACATTTAGTCTAGTGGCATTTAGAGTGTGTTTGATAAGCAAGTCATTTCAGCTAGCTGAAAGCTGAAATTAGTAGCTGAAACCATATCAGCTGTATTTGGTAAGATACCTTTTTTGGGTAGCTACTAGCTTTTCTTGAAAAGGTAGTTGAGGTAGTTTTTTTAAAAAAAAATACTGCATTTCATCTATTAGCTGAAAATTAATTACAAGTTTATCCCTCAACTACTCCCACTTATCATTATTTAATAATTAATGATGTCCTTATATGTAATTTTACCATTTTCAGCTAGTTTTACCAAACACTTTCAATAGCTTTTCAACTTTCAGCTAGCTTTAAGCTTTAAGCTAGCTTTTCAGCTAATTTTACCAAACACACTCTTAAACACATCATAACCTCCACCCCACCATACACATCATCTCTCACACTCTCTCTTCTCTCTTCCATTCCCTTTCTTTTCATTTTACCACATTCACCCCCACCCCCACCCCACCCTTTTCTCCTTTTTTTTTCCCTTTCTCCCTTCACCCCCAATACTTTATACCTCTAAATCCAAATCCAAACATTACTCGAACAACTTGGAGGCCTAGATAGAATAATCCAAGGCCTTATCTAGATTATCACTCAAAGCTCTAGTGTTTAAGGTCAACTTCAAAAGATAGGCCTTGATTTAGGTTGTCTAGGAAGGACTCATACATAACACGTGATCAACATTTTCTTGATGACTTATATTTTATTGTTGATGATGGATTGATCTGGTGTTTGTTGCTATTAGAGGGCTCATCTTGCAATGGTTCATGAAGAAAAACACCAAACAGTTGTGTTTAAGTTTTCACAGCTAACAATCCAAAGGCTTTCTTCTTTAGTTTACGTGTTCCCATGTTTTGATTTTGGGTTATGGGTATTGCAAGAGAGAAAATGAAAAGTTTACAAGTTTTTTTAAAAAAGGGAACTTTATTCTTTAATTTGAATGCTAGTGATTTAAAGGGTGTGAGGTTTTGCCGAGAAATGGTGTCCTTATACAACATATGCATATCAGAGACATTTATGATGGTCCTCTTAAGTTTGGGACCATCGATGGAACCTCCTTTTTGAATCGTTGGATTATCCTTCTAGAAGATCAACCATTGAGATAAAATTCTCATATGAAATCATTAAAATTGCAGAAGAAGCAACTTTTGGAAATAAACAACCTTTTCTCATCTGAACACCAAGTGTCATCAAGGTTGGTCTTGGATGGCAATGGCCACACGCGACAGTGGTAACAGTGATATGGAGAGTGTGAGTGTGTGATGACAAAAGTGTTGCCGCAACAAACCATGTGAATGGAGCTCTATTGCACATCACTGGTCATTTTGCATAAATAGCAAAGGTCACAAAAGGGGGGGAGTAGCACAAGTTCAGGTACTGGTCAGGGATGCATGTGTCTCACCACTGAATCGTTGCCCTCTCTCCCACTTCAAATCTATTTGCTAAACAAGTTCAACACACATTTGTCCCCCACTCTCCAATCACCCTTTTTGGTATTATTTCTCTTCATTTCAGAATTGATTTCCTTCTTTCATGTTTCTAATTGGGGTTTTTTCATCTTCTAGTTTTCCATGATGTAAGTGAATGCTTTAAGATTAACTTGTTTTGTTTAGATTTAGGAATGCTTTGCATTGCAACAATTAGGTCTTTATTGATTTGTGGAAGGGAAACGAACCAAATTTTGTATGTATTTTTTTCTGTTCTATACGAAGCTAAATAGGTGTGTCATGAGTGTTTGATGTATTTTCACAGATTAATCATTGATTTGTAATGTGGTAAGGAGGCCGGAGGCGCATTATGCATCTGTTACCAGTAATGAAAAATATTCACTCACCATAACTGGGAGTTTCTAAAAATGAGAAACCCTTCAAGATCTTCCTGGATGATGAAGTTCTAATGGTCCACATTGATTCTTCCCCTTCTTCTCTCGTTTCTCACTTATTCTCTCAACTTTGAACCCAACACCACACACTTTGTGCTGTTGTAGTTAAATTTGATTGCTTCTAAAACAAGTTGTTGTTAGTGCGATTGTTGTATGACACTAATTTGTGATGATTTTGTTCGGTTGAATTGTTATCAACCAGATTTAAATATGAGTTTCTTATCGAAGATGCTTTGATTTTCCAATGTTCATAACAAGGGTCACTTACTAAAATATTATTTTATTTAAAGGATCTAATAGCAAATATATTTAAAGGTCCATCGATGGTCCCATTCTTAAAGGGACCATCGTAAGTGCCACCTATGCATATCTATTCCAAAGCAATAAGGTATGAACAAGTGCAACGCAAATTAAGGAAAGGAAAAAGGAAGGAGATAAATTGAGTACATGTTGTACATGTACAACATAGAGAGAGAAAGAGAGAAAAGAGGGAAAATAGAGAGAAATGTGGGATGTGATAGGTGATATGATGGAGAGAGATAGAGAGAAAGTGTGTTGTATGAGTTATTGTATGTTTTTTGTTGTATGAAAAAGTTATCTCAATTGAGTTTATTGTTTTTGGAAGTTAGATACAATGTAGAAATGGTAAAATGGGTTGAGCCTATCGAGCCAACCCGCTTAATTCGCTTTTTTTTCGGGGTTGAGTGTAGTACTCAACCTACTAACCTATTTTGGATTGCCCAACTTAACCCACCAATTACGTGGGGTAGGGCAGATTGACCTGTGGGTTGCATTTTTTTGTTTTACTTATTAGTTATAGATGTCAAATTTTGGAGCTATTATATTGTAGGATTTTCTTTTGTGATGGAAATTTAGGGTGAGGGGATGACACCTCAGTCGAAGGTAGGAAAGGCCTCCGGGCTCAGAGAGCACTTACAGAGGTACTTACATTTACCTCACCCCAAGGGGACGAGTGGGGGTTCGAACCTGCGCCCTGTCAGATACGAGACTCTGTCTTGCTCTACTCGACCCCTTGGGGTTATTATATTGTAGGATTTGTCATACTGTAAAGATTGTTTTGGATTAAGTTAAGTGGTTGAATGATGTTGGAAAATAAGCATGCACTATGCCAAATTTAGGATATAAGAGCACCTACTTTAGGGCGCTCCCGTGTTGGTTAGCGCATATAAATTGACCGTTTTAACTTCAGGGCGTTTAAAATTTGGGCGGGAGCGCCCTTAACATTAAAATATTAAGGGCTCTCCATATGAGTGCCCTGAATTTGGTATTCCCTTCTCTATTCAGGGCGCTCCTAGACGCGCCCTAAAGACGCACAAGTACAATATTTTTTTATAAAATAATGTTGAGGGCGCTTCCAGGAAGCGCCCTCCCAGTAAGGTATTAAGGGAACTCCAGGGAAGCGCCCTTCTATTAGGGCCCTAAAAAATTTATGTTTTTTCATTGTTGTTTAGGGCGCTCCTGGGAAGCGCCCTCCCATTAGGGCGCTCCAGGGAAGCGCCTTGCTTTTTAATGAAAATATGAATATAACGTTTTTATTTCCCCGCTCTCAGTTCCATCTCTCTTTTCTCACTCTAAACCCTGACTTTATCTCTCTAAACCAAAGCCTTCTCTCACTCCCTCCCTCAACCTCCGTCTGTTTGTTCCCCTCCGTCCGTCGCGTTCGGCGTACCACCGCGAGCGAAGCTTCGACCTCCGTCCGTCGCGTGCGTCTTCCTTCTCGGCCTCCGTCGCGTCCTCCGCCGCGAAGCTTCGACCTCCTCCGCGAAGCTTCTCCGTCCGTCGCGAAGTAGCTCGTTGTCGTTCCAGCTACACCGCCACGTCTTTCTTCTTCCTCGTGTTCTCCGTCCGCGAGCAGGTTTTTTTTTTTTTCCTGAAATGTTGTTTCCTCATGCACCACTATTTCTGCTATGTGCCACCATGTTTCTGAACTTTGTGTGTTTCTGCTAACTGCACCGTTGTTTCTGCTACCTGCACCATTGATTCTGCTGTACTATAGTTTTCTGCTACCTGCACCACTGATTCTGCTAACAGCACCACTATTTCTGCTACACCATTATTTCTGCTATCTGCACCACTATTTCTGCTTATTGCACCATTGTTTATGCTAGTTGCACCACTGTTTCTGCTAGTTGCACCCTTTTTGTTTGCATCCTATTTTTTATTAAAATGATTGTGATATAACTATTATTATTCATATTGATGTAGTTGTTGATATTAGGATTGGAAATGTGTTGCATAAATTTGTGATACTTAAAAAAATAGGTAAAATACTGTTCAAATTTTTAGAATGAAGTAGTTATGCATGTAGTAAATTTGTTATTACATCTAAATTATGTGTTCCTGTCCGAGTCAATTATAAATGATTTGATGTTTTGTTGATAGAATATGGATCGTTATTGGATGTTTGCAAACCGTTTGACAAATGAGTATGAGGAAGGAGTGGAAATGTTCATAAGTTTGTCGTTGACCATGCAACAAATCCTAGAAAAATTGTGTCCTTGTATGAAATGTTTTTTTTCTAAGCAACTAAGTGAAGCAGAGTTGAGGAACCATCTTTCACTACCAGAAAAATTGGAATTAGAGACGGAAAAAATCCGTCTCTAAAATGAAGTTTTTCCGTCACTAACGAGGTTAGAGATGGAATCTGTGTCGTCGCTGATCTGGGCGTCGCAAGTTTGTTAGCGACGGACTTTTCACGTCCGTCTCTCACTAGAGACGGAGTGGTTCCGTCTCTAAGAAATAATAAATCCGTCTCTAAGAGAATGATAAATATTTAGTGATTCTGTCTCTAACAGAGACGAAATAATCTGTCTCCAATCAGAGACGGAATTAGTTTTCCGTCTCTAATCTGATGAAATTAATTTTTGAACTTCCCTCTCTAACTTTTAATTTTTTCTGATTTTTTTTTAGTTTTTTTATCAGTTCAAATATCGTGTATACATTTTTATAGAAATACTGCTAATTCAAACATCAAGATGTTTGACACCAGAGGACATTAATAAACTCAAGATCATACTACTAATTAAATTCCAAAACACACCAACTCACAGGTGAATTGAATGCTCAAGATAAAAGTAGCACAAGTTCAGGTACTGGTCAGGGATGCATGTGTCTCACCACTGAATCGTTGCCCTCCCTCCCACTTCAAATTTATTTGCTAAACAAGTTCAACACACATTTGTCCCCCACTCTCCAATCACCCTTTTTTGGTATTATTTCTCTTCATTTCAGAATTGATTTCCTTCTTTCATGTTTCTAATTGGGGTTTTTTCATCTTCTAGTTTTCCATGATGTAAGTGAATGCTTTAAGATTAACTTGTTTTGTTTAGATTTAGGAATGCTTTGCATTGCAACAATTAGGTCTCTGTTGATTTGTGGAAGGGAAACGAACCAAATTTTGTATGTATTTTTTTTCTGTTCTATACGAAGCTAAATAGGTGTGTCATGAGTGTTTTATGTATTTTCACAGATTAATCATTGATTTGTAATGTGGTAAGGAGGCCGGAGGCGCATTAAGCATCTGCTACCTGTAGTAATGAAAAATATTCACTCACCATTACTGGGAGTTTCTAAAAATGAGAAACCCTTCAAGATCTTCCTAGATGATGAAGTTCTAATGGCCCACATTGATTCTTCCCCTTCTTCTCTCGTTTCTTACTTATTCTCTCAACTTTGAACCCAACACCACACACTTTGTGCTGTTATAGTTAAATTTGATTGCTTCTAAAACAAGTTGTTGTTAGTGCGATTGTTGTATGACACTAATTTGTGATGATTTTGTTCGGTTGAATTGTTATCAACCAGATTTAAATATGAGTTTCTTATCGAAGATGCTTTGATTTTCCAATGTTCATAACAAGGGTCACTTACTAAAATATTATTTTATTTAAAGGATCTAATAGCAAATATATTTAAAGGTCCATCGATGGTCCCAATCTTAAAGGGACCATCGTAAGTGCCACCGATGCATATTTATTCCAAAGCAGTACGGTATGAACAAGTGCAACGCAAGTTAAGGAAAGGAAAAAGGAAGGAGATAAATTGAGTTTATTGTTTTTGGAAGTTAGATACAATGTAGAAATGATAAAATGGGTTGAGCCTATCGATCCAATCCGCTTAACTCACTTTTGTCCGGGGTGGAGTGTAGTACTCAACCTACTAACCTATTTTGGATTGCCTAACTTAACCCACCAATTATGTGGGGCAAGGCAAATTGATCTGTGGGTTGCATTTTTTTGTTTTACTTATTAGTTATAGATGTCAAATTTTGGAGCTATTATATTGTAGGATTTTCTTTTGTGATGGAAATTTAGGGTGAGGGGATGACACCCCAGTCGAAGGTAGGAAATGCCTCTGGGCTCAGAGAACCCTTACAGAGGTACTTACATTTACCTCATCCCAAGGGAACGAGTGGGGGTTCGAACCTGCGCCCTGTCAGATACGAGACTCTGTCTTGCTCCACTCGACCCCTTGGGGTTATTATATTGTAGGATTTGTCATACTGTAAAGATTGTTTTGGATTAAGTTAAGTGGTGGAATGATGTTGGAAAATAAGCATGTTTCACTCTTGGGAGTTGTAATTGCAAAGGATAGAAATGTCATGAATTTTGGGTGGTGATACTTCACGGTTATAGAGTAACTTTATTTTGAAATTATTGCTTCAGCTTGCTTGAGAAAATGAGGACTCCTAATTTGTTTTGGTTGCCTAGTACCTATGGAGAATAATTTTAATTTTTTTTTTCATTTTATCATTGACCAACCCATTAACCTACACATAATGATGCATGTTGACATTTTCTAACCAATTTTTCAAAAGTGCATTAGCTTGTCCTTTAGGAGTTGATTATGGGCTAAGGCAGGTTAACCCACTTTGACATCCCTTAATAGAGTGAGAAAGGAAAAATAAGAGTTTGAGGAGGAATGAATTATATAAGGATGGTATTGGAAGAGATGTATTGTGATCATGGGATTTAAGTGATTTAATTTGAGGACGAACTTCATTAGGAAAGAAGGGTAAGTCTAAGGTGAACCAGTACACAAGTAAAATTACCTGTTGTTGTAGGTTGAAACGGTTAATATTTTGTTTTTTTTGAAAGTTTTATAAATTGCAAAGTTGTCATCCGCTCATGAACTCTGACCTGTTTCATCGCTTGGCTTAGCCTTTACGACGGCAACGCATATCGCAATGGCACTTTGCAAGTTAGCATTTGATGTCAAGTGAATGAAGACTTGTTGATGAAGATGTTTGAGGGTGTGAAGGAGGAGGAGCTACTGGGAGTGAGAGGCACGGTGGGGGACGTTGGGCACCAAACATGGCAGCGCTCTGGAGAGGCGATGACCGTGTGTGGTTCAATGCTATTGCCAGACACAATATTTTTTCTGCTATCCCCAAAATTCTGTTACACACTAATTATAGGTTGGTAAAGTTTTTCTTTAATGCAATTCTGCAAAAAAAAAATGGAAAGAAGAAGAAGAAACAAAGTGATTGCTTTCTAGATCTTCCTGCTTCACAATATTTTAATGGCGACTATCCTTTTTTAATACATTAGAAACTATAATGTGAAGTTGGTTATGGAAATATTGTTTCCACGACCATAGTTAAGAGAAACCCAATCATATAAGGGACCAAGCTGGGGAAATAACATTGTTTTAGTAGTATTTATGAATTATGAAAAACACACATTTGCCGATTTGTGAGACAAACTAGACGTACAGGAAATTGGGGTGAATATGCAAAACCCAAAAAACCTCCCATGATAACTTGTAACAGGATTGTATCTTCAAATCTGAATCGTTGAATATAATATTAATATATCAGACGATTGGGATTAATTTGTGTACACATACACAAGTTTTTCATTTGTGTACGTTAGATTCGCTCGACCTAGGAAAGAAAGGGAAGAATAAAGGCATAAAATCCATGGTTGCAGTTTTTTTTTATAAGCCAAAGAAATTTAATTTAAAGGGAGTACAACGGGTACTCCAACCCAATACACTTTATCTCCTCAAACTACCAAAACCCATACTAACAAACAAAAACCTGTGAACAATCACCTAGCCCCACATAAAATAGAACAAAATGCAATGACACCTATACCAACTAAAAGGAGTATATGCATAACAAATCCAAGTGATGGAACAACAAGCTTTAAATAAAAACCCTCATTGGTACCCCATCACCTACAGACCAGAAAATGAACCAAATAAAGAGACCTACGTATGACTATGAAGTGAGAAATGACAACAACAATGTCTACCCAATAGCCAGCAAAATTTACAGCAAAAAAAAAACAAGAATGATCCAACCGCACCAGCATAATTGAAACCGCAAATTCTGTGAGCAAACATTGACAGTACTCAAACTTGTAGTGAAGTATCAGCTTCAATAATCCACAAAGTTGCAGTCAACTCCAAAGAAAACCAGCAAAACATTATCTGTAAAAACTGAGGCGGGCTGCAGAAGATGATTCCCAAGAAGAAAAAGAATAAAAGAAAGAGTTGTCCTTGGATTTAATCCAATTCCATGCCCGAATCTTTATAATATCTAACAAAGCATCGGGTAAAATCTCCTGAGCATTAAAAATAATCCCATTCTGAGCAAGCCAAAGAGACCAAACAATAGCTTGCCAAATAACAACCCATCTTGACCGATCTTTACCAGTGCAGTTTGGTAATCCAATAAATTGTGAAAAATGAGCATAACATACATTATGATTAACAGAAGAGATTCCAAACCAATCCAATACTAACATCCAAACTTTAAAAGCATAATAGCATTCAAAAAGAAGATGGGAAGTAGTCTCCATAACTTGACCACACCACACACAGTTTCCATCAGAAGCTTGCAAAACATTCCTTCTTATTAGATTCTGTTTTGTTGGTATTCTATTTAATATAACTTTCCATACAAAAGCACAAATCTTAGACGATACCAATTTAGACCAAATATACTGATGTAGTGGCATTTCTACAAATATACCATCATCAACAATGACTTTATAAGCTAATTTGACAGTATATTGTCCATCAGGATTCCCAGTCCACCACCAACTATCATGTTTTTCAGCCTGTATGTTTGCTGAATTTAATTCAGCTATTAAACTTATTAATTGCTCCTGCTCCCAAAGAAAAAGACTTCTTCGCCAATCCCAATTCCACTCCAAAACACCATCTGTCCTTCTCACCATCGCAGCAACTGAGACATGTTTGTTTGCTGCCACAGAGTATAATCTACTATACTTCTCACAAAAAGCATTAGAACCACACCAATTCTCCATCCAAAAAGAAGTATGTTGCCCATCCCCTACCACCTTCACACCCCTATTAGTAAACCAACCAAATGTAACATTGTGAGCGGTATCAATACCCCACAAATCCTTCCACCATTTAGACCCCTTACCTCCCTTACAACTCACATTTGTCATAGTATTGCCATATATAGATTCTAACACCCTATTCCAAAACCTATCGTTTTCCACTAACAATCGTCATCCCCACTTTCCCAAAAGAGCTAAATTAAAAGATCTTAAATCCCGAATGCCCAACCCACCAAACTTTTTTTCTCTACACACTTCCTCCCAAGCCACCCATGCTATCTTAGTATGATTATCATCCCCTCCCCAAAGAAAATTACGAAATAAGGATTCAAGTTTAGAAATGATACCTCTCGGAGCCTTGAAGAAGGAAAGGTAATAGATCAGAATAGAATGGAGAACGGACTTCAAGAGGACAATGCGACCACCAAATGACAAAGTTTTACATTTCCATGTATACAGTCTTTTCATCACCTTAGACACCACCGGTTCCCATGTCTTCAGGCTTGTTGGATTAGCACCAATAGGGAGTCCCAAATAGCAAAATGGTAAAGAGCCCACCTTGCAGTTCAAGAATTGCGCCATCAACTCCAACACATTGGTATCAACATTGATACCATAAAGCTTACTCTTAAAGAAATTGACTTTAAGGCCTGCCACCAATTCAAAAATTTGTAGGATAGCCTTTATAGCCCAAATATTATGCATAGAAGCTTCACCAAGAATAATTGTATCATCAGCATACTAGAGGTGTGACACTGATACTGGCTCACAACCAGCCTTATATGCAGTAAACATATGTGACTCCACAGCTTTACACATTAATGCATTGAACCCCTCCGCAGCAATAAGGAATAAAAATGGAGCTAAAGGATCGCCTTGACGTAGTGCCCTGGCAATCCCAAATTCAGAAGAAGGACTACCATTCACAAGAACAGAGATTCTTGTAGAACACAAGCATTCAGCTATCCACTGTCTCCCTTTACTCGGGAAGCCCATCCTTCCCATCACATACTGTAAGAACTCCCAATTAACTGAATCATACGCCTTCTCAAAATCAACTTTAAACAATAAACAACTACTTTTTTCCCTCTTGATTTCCTCAACGGCTTCATTGGTTATCACAACACCATAAAAAATATACCTCCCTTTGATAAATGTCGTCTGACACTCTGATATTACACTAGCAATCACCCTCCGCAATCTATTGGCCAACACCTTTGCAACCACTTTATACATGCAACCACTCTTTGTGGACTATCTGTTTTTGGCATCAACACAATGAAAGAGCTATTTGACCCTTTAACCAACCTGCCATTTGTATGAAATTCATGCATAAATTCCATAAAATCAAATTTCAAGATATCCCAAAAATCTTTAATAGAGTTAAAGTTATACCCATCAGGGCTAGGACTTTTTGACCCTTCACAATCCCACGCAGCTGCCTTCACTTCTTCTTCTGAAAAAGGCGATACACGAATGTTGGCATCCAAATCAAAAACATTTTTAAAATGGACAGTGGACACCATCAATTAAAGGTCTTCTCCAAGAGTTGTCCTGATAATGCGCCTCAAAGAACCCCCTAACCGCCTCTTTTATTGTAGATGGTTCTGAATACCAGACATTATTGATCAAAAGAGATCTTACCCCATTAGTCAATCTTATTTTATTAATGCACGCATGAAAGTATTTGGTATTTGCGTCCCCCTCTGTCAACCATCTTAATCTTGATTTCAGAAAAAGCAAACTATCTTTCAAAGTCATATAATGAAAAGCTTGAGCACGCCATTCCTTTCTTTGTAACACTTCTTCATCACCCAAATAATACTCTTCAGCCTTTAGATCCAATAAATGAGAATTATTCATGGTCTCCCTTATTTTAGTATCCAAATGCCCAAATGAGTCCTTATTCCACACTCTTAACCGATTTTTCATCTCTTTCAACTTCTCTTTTAACACGAAAGCAGCTCGGCCAACCACCTGTATGTCCATCCATTGTTGCTTAACAAAATCTGCATAACTGGAATTAAATCTCCAACAATCAAGGACCCTAAATGGCTTTAAGCCCCAATTAATATCCTCAGTTTTTAACAAGACAACACAATGATCTGAAAGACCCCTCTGAAGACCCCACTATGAAGTATTCCTCCACTGTAATAACCAAGAGTGAGAAACCAAAAATCTATCCAGTCTACTCATAGACTTACCATCAGCCTTATACCATGTGTACTTTCTGCCAATCAATGGAAGATCAATTAATTCAGCCCCTTCAATAAAATCAGTAAAACAATGCATATCATCCACCCTCCATAAGGTAGACACCCCTTTTCTTTCACATTTAGATTTTACAGCATTAAAATCCCCCCCAAAACACCACAAATCTCCCTCACGGCTCCTCTTGAGATCCAATAAATTCCCCCACAACCCCCTCTTACTAGATAAATCACAAGGGGCATAGACATTAACTATATTACAGAAAATTTTTTCATCCCCCCACCACCCACAAACACCCAAGAAATGTGAATCAGTAAAACTCTCAACCAATAAGAATTTTGATTTACGCCACATGGATAGCAAACCTCCTGACAACCCATCAGAAGCTCTAAAGGTCCAACCAAAGTCATCACCCCCACATATAGCACTACAAAATTTATCATCAATTTGTTCTCTTTTTGTCTCCTGAATACAAATAAAGTCCACATTCTCAGCTAGCATCAGCTGCCGAATTTCCTTCTTTTTTAAGCGGCCCCCAAGTCCTCTAATGTTAATAGAAGCAACAATCATGTACACAGAGAACACCTGTACTTCCGATTACTGTTTTAAGCAATTAAGCAATCACTCTCTCGCCCCTTCCTATTGCTTCCCTGTCCCTCCTTTCCATACTGGATAATACCGCAATGCAATCAGATTCACTCCCATAATTTGATATTCCCAATTCTTTCCCAAATCCCTATACAACCTTTGCTACATCAATAGAATTATGATTCAAAGAAGATTTAATATGTTGAATCTCCAGATCAGAATCTCGTACCTTGATAGAGTGTTCCACCTGCTTCTTTGGTCTTCCTCTTCTCCGTTTTGATTTTACAATAGCTTGTGGGCACACTGGAACAAAATCCCTGACAGTTTCCACCTCAATAATTGGAATTTCAACTAACTGATCTTCATTCAGACGGGGAAGAGCTCCAAACTCAAGCGCTCCAAAATCTTTACCGTTGCTTGCATCATTCAACTAAGTAGCATGATTATCTTCGAGAATCATCTCCCGTTCAACTTTACCAAATAACTCCTCTGAACTTCCTTTGTGCCCAAAAAGCACCTGTTGCTGGCCCACTTCATGTTGGGTATATTCTGGCACTTCATTCTCCACATACTGCACATACCTATTACCGCCAGCCCCTTTTGATTTACCACTTCCATGCTCATTTTGTCCACTAACACCACCAGCCCCTAGGCCTACATCACACCCATGAACCTCTCCAACATCTTGGCCCACATCACGCCTCTGTATATCTCTAATCCCTCGGCCCACATCACGTTTAGGCAACTCGGGAATGGGATTTACAATATAAGTTTCTCCACCGCCATCCCCTTGGCCCACATCCCGCCTATGGACCTCTCTAACCCCTTGGCCCACTCCACACAGCTGTACCTTTCCACTCCCTTGGCCCACATCGTTAATTAACTCAGTAGTGTGATTTGAACTATCAAGTTCTCCACCACCTCGGCCCACCATGTCCACGCCTACAATAGATTGTGATAATGAATCAAGATAATCCCTTCTTGCATCTGGGCCGTCATTATTGCGCTCACCATGGGCCATGTCTTGATCAAGCATCATATCACCGCCAATTGCATCATAATCGCTCCTTGCATCTGTGCCATCCTTGTTACTCTCACCATAGGCCATGACTTGATCGAGCATCATAACATTGCCCTTATAAGACTTTTCAATTAGGTCGTGAATAGCGTCCTTTTGAAGACAATTTGCTTCATACAATTGATGCTCATTTATTTGATTTGCAACAGAAATCCCCTGAATCCCGGCTAATACTCCTCCATTAGATAATTCATCAATGCTCCTATGCTGGGTAGAGACGTTTCCAAAATTGCTCTGTAACTGCTCTTCAAATTCAAATTCAAAATTTACATCTTCCCCGTATATGCCGTCTTCAAATTTCTCCCACTCATCGTCTTCAGAATTAGTATCAGAGTAGCACTGAGTTGATATTAGCGAAGGAGGTGATTGACCTCTAAATAACACCTTCCATGGATCAACAAAAGGGTCCTCGATTACTCTAATTGAATAAAATAAATCATTAATCATGACCTTTAACAACCTGTTAATAGTCTCTAATGATGAGGTTTGAATTAAAATCCGAGCAACATCTAATCTGGCCTTACTCTTTGTACTTGTGTCCATGCACACATATCTCCCAAAATGCATAGCAATCATTTTAAGAAATGATTCAGTCCAGGTGTGTAACGGGATTCCTTGACATCTCACCCAAACATATCTATTATTCACAACTTCCCCAAGTGTCCAAGGACGAACATCACTAAACCATTGAACAAATAATTCCTCTAGTTCTTTCAGCAGTTCCATAAAATCTTCATCATCATGTGGTTGAATAAGAACCATGTCACCTCCCATTGGAGTTACCACTACAGAAGTAATTCCTGCAGCAATAATTTTATCCTGTAACAGAAAGACTTCATCGACTTGATGAACTTTCCCGACATAACTTTTGGTCAACCATTCCATCTCCTCGTCTCCAACATGAAATTCTAACCCATTCCAACCTGAATTATTGGAATTTTTTGTTGTATTTTTTGGTTGCCATATCAGTTTGGGAACACCTCTAACAGCATCCACGTAGCTTTTCCCCCTCTCCACCCCTCCTAGACTATATACTTGATCATGTCTCTTCTGTCGTTTAGATTGAGTCTCACCCTTCAACTTGCCTTCATCAACCTGTTTCTTCTGAAACTTGGAAATATTCACCTATAATTTGTATGAACCTGTCCAAATATTCTGCAATCTGTCTTCCATACCAATTGGATCATTATTATCCTTAAATCTTACAAAGCCAAAGCGATTTCCTCGCTTATCCCTCTTATGAGGAATATAGACATCCCTTACGGTTCCTCCCCACAAAACAAATACTTTCCACAGACCCTCTACACCATATTCATCCGGAAAGTTTGTGAAGAAATATGTTATCTCCTTGCCATAACTATTTCGAGTAGGTGTCCTTTTCCATCGTTGTTCCCCAATGAAGTCCTTTGGTGATCGATTGTCCTCTGCTATCCTCGCTAATCCCGGTCACATATCTTTCCTTCGTCGTGGTCTCACCAAGGTCCATTCACTCTCCCTTGCTCTCCTCACTCTCTCCATTCCACCATCATCCAACTTTTCCCATAACAATAAGATAAAATATATCCAAAGAAAAAATTAGATAAATTGAAAGTAATTAAACGGTATCCATGGTTGCAGTTTAATCAAAGAAGAATAATATTTATTTAGTATTGTGTGTAAATTGTGCTTCAAGTGGTAGGTCATGTAGACAAAGTGAGGGGTGGAGGAAAAAAAGGAAATGGTGGGGTTGATGATGTGTATATAAGTGTGGGACAAATGCGTTGATGTTTGTTGTTACGTTTGGCAAGTGTACCAATTGTTATTGTAGTAATAAAAATATCGACCTCAATGATTAAAATTATTGAGTACTAGTTTACTAATTTACGTTAAGTTTGAGAAATCGATATACTGAAAATGATTGCTAAATTATAAAATTAAAAAAATTAAATATAAACAAAATTTTAAAGAAAAATTCAATTACTATAAAATGTTAGAGAATTGATTTTGTTTTCTTCCTGATATTTTCTTTCCCTTGTCAGTCGATGCAAGTATTTTAATTATCTATTAAGTTAATTACGAGTTATTTACCTCTAATTCCTTAGGCAAGTAAATTTGTTCATTGAAATAGGAAAATTATGAAATTCAATAGAACCGTGAAAAATAATTATCATCTCATATAAAAACAAATTAAGCTAGCTTGCCCAATTTCCCAATAGTGGCAAAGCTTAATCTGTCCTACCTCTACTCGCTAGTAATCCCCAATTTACTAATTGTAAAATTGCTCACAGAATAACCATTCACCAATGAACAAATATAAACAATGATAAACCCTAGGATAATTATAATTACTTAATATCAACCAAAAGATTCATAACATATAATTCAGAAAACTACAACAATCCCCTAACTAGAGAAGAAGTTAGCTATGAAAGGTAAATGATAAAACCACTAATTGATGAAGCAATTGATTGCATGAAGGTAGCCTCCACCTCTCGGTATCGGCCTTCTCCTCATTTGCCCAATCGTATTTTATAAAGCCTTTTCGTCTCCTAGGTCTCTCTGCCAACCAAAATCATTTTGACGCTCTTTTAAGTAAAGTTGCGTTTTTATGTTAACACTCGAGAGAAAAGTGCATAACGCTCGAGCGTTAAACTTGAAACAAAAATAAAAATATTAATGAACTAATTTTATTTTTAAATTCTAATTTCCTAAAATAAAGATAAAAAATAAAAAAACAAAACAAATAAAAATAAATTTAATAAAACTAAAATTTTCTCAACCAAATTTATTCTAAAAACTACTTTGCAACAGGACTCAATAACATATAAAGGGGTACAAGAAATTCACAAATTAGCGATGGGCAAAAGTCGTCGCTAAGAGAGAGAAATCGTCGCTACCAGCTAATTAGTGACGGCCACAAGGACGTCGATAATACAGTAGCGACAAACAAAACAATCATCGCTACATAGGGTCTGCTAACCCGACGCTAAAGTCGTCACTATGCTGAAGTTCGTCACAACGTTAAATGATCAAAGGGTCATCATGAAGCCGCCACTAATAATTTTGTTTATTTATTTATTTAAACTAGGTACGGTCGTGACTGTCGCTACTAATTTAATTATTTTTTTAATTTTTTAAAATTAAATATATGGTTTTATATTTAATTATATTTTAATTTATGGATTTACGATTTAATCATTAGAAATTTAAATTTTATTTATTTTAAAAATTTTATATCATATTTGTTAACGATCTGATAAAGAAAAATAATAAATAATATCTAAAAACACCCACACAGAAAATAAAAATATATATAAACAGTACATACAAAATTTGTACAAATAGTAAAGTCATAATAATACAACAAAATCAAGGTTGATGGCGACGACACTGCTGAGGTGGTGGGCCACCAACATCATCGAGAGACTACCCTACCGTGAGGGTCCCGCTCATGAGCAGTACTAGAGCTGGCACCCATGCTTAGCATCAGCCTCAGGGTCAGCCTTGACATCAATCTCAGGCTGAGCGTCACCCTCGGGCTTAAAGAGATGTGGAAGCTCATCCTGCACCTCTGTACCAATCTCATAATATCCCGGAGTAGGGATGAACCTCATGCCATCGAATGTTGGATGGTCAGGTGCAGTCGGATGGTCAATATCTGCAAGGGTGGCCTGCACGTACGGTGGAGCTGAAGAAGAAGGCCGGTCCGACAGCTGATGAAGGAGGGTAAGATTGGTCCTCTCCCGACGTGCACGAGTTGCTTGTGCAGCAAGCTCGCCCGGAGGGATGGACCTCCCTCTCACTGGTGGAACCTTCTGTCCACCTCGACCACACATACGAGGTATATTACGTAAAAATTATATACATAATTAAAACTAATTCTAATTATTTATATACATAATTAAAACTAAACCCTAAAACTAATAATATAAACTGTGAAACTTACCTGGTGGCCGGCAATGGAGGCTGGACAATGGAGGGCAGTTGTGGCCGGCGAAGAAGGATGGTGGAATGGTGGAAATTGGAGATAAGACGGTGGAATAAGGGTGGGGGCGCAACAGTGGGAGAGAGAGGTTGGGGGAGCAACGGAGGGGGAATGAGAGGGAGGGAGACGGCGGCGTAGGGGAGGCAGACGGAGACACAAGAGGGGAGGGGGAAAGGGTTTTGTGCGCGTAAGTTTTAAATGTAGTGACGTCATGTCGTCGCTTATGTGACGCAGAGGATCCGATTTGAAATTTTTAATTAAAAACATAGTGACGCCATGTCGTCGCTATGTTTAAGGCTTAATTGCATTTTTTGTCCCCATATTATCATCAATCCGCGATTTTGGTCCCCTACTTTTTTTTCGCGATTTTGGTCCCCTATTATCATCAATTCGCGATTTTGGTCCCTCTAACACATACTTTGAGGTATAGAGGGACCAAAATTTTGAACTACATTCAGGATTAGGAATAATAGGGGGACCAGAATCGCGAAAAAAAAGTATGGGGGACCAAAATCGGGGATTGATGATAATAAGGGGACAAAAAATGCAATTAAGCCTTTAACGCTATTTTTTAATTTTCAAGAAAAAATGACATTTTCACTGTAGCGATAGTGACGGCCTTACCGTTGTTACAATATAAAACTTAGCGACGATCGGGTCATCACAACGTATTAATGACACCGTTACATGTTGAACTTCGCATTTAATGATGTGTAACAACGAGTGATGATCATTGCTACATTTTCGCGTCTAAAAATCTGCATTCTTATAATGGTAGAGTGAAAGTGTTGATGTGTAATGTCACATAAACTAAATATGTTTAGGTGACAATAATGATGTGGCAATTTGTTTGCTACATCACCAACATAACTGATTTAACAATAGGGATGCAAAGTGTTATTAATTGTGATAAAATAAAAATAAAAAAAACAAATCTCACAATTTTTTAGATGTGTAATGCCACATAAACTAAATATAATGATGTGACAATCCATTCGTTACATCATCAACATAAGTGATTTAATAATAGGGATGAAAAGTGATATTAATGGTGATAAAATCAAGAATAAAAATCTCATAATTTTTTAGGAACTAAAAATAAAAAGGGACTTATGTTTTCATAGAGTAAAATCATATTTAAATAATTTTTTTAATATGGAGATTAAATTAAAAATGTTTATATGTATGTTATTAATTATTATTTTCATATATTATTATTATAAAACAATATATTAAATTATAAAAGGTATATATATATATATATAATACTTTGAAATTTAGCGACTAAATAAAACATTATATAATATAGACTAAATTAATTAAAACCTTTTATATAGAAAGTAAATTAAAAGTAAATATCATTTATTTTTTTGTGTAAACCAATGGTATCCTCAATTTTTGTGTAAACTTTAGGGTTTAAGGTTTAGAAATAATTTTTTTTTTTTTTTTTTTAAAAAAAAGCAACGATAGATCCATCAAAAGAAATAGAAAGAAAGATGAAAACAGACAGAGATGGAGTAAAAAGAATATGAGGAGATATGATCGAATGAAATTGTTGTAAATGAGAGAAAGACAAAGATATAGCATAATGGAAAAAAAAAAAAAAAAAGATGATGAAGGCTGAGAGACGGTAAGATTAAAAATGAAAAAAAAAATATTTCAAAAGTTTACATCTAGAGTGTGTTTGACTTGTCATTTCAGCTAGCTGAAAGTTGAAAATAGTAGGTGAAATCATTTCAGCAGTGTTTGGGAATGTAGCTTTTTTGGTAGCTATAAGCTTTTCTTAAAAAGCTACTTGGGGTAGCTTTTTTAAAAAAGCTCCAATTTTCAGCTACTAGCTGAAAATTAATTACAAGTTTAACCCTTAACCACCCCACTTATCATTATTTAATAATTAATATTGTCCTTAAATGTTATTTTACCATTTTCAACTAGTTTTACTAAACACATTCAATAGCTTTTCAGCTTTTAGCTAGCTTTAAGCTTTCAGCGAGCTTTTCAACTTTCAGCTAGCTTTTTAGCTAGTTTTACCAACCACACTCCTAATCACAAAGAGAAAATGAGAGATGAAGAGTTTGTTTTAATAGAGAGAATAAATCGTGAAAGGTTGTGGAATTAAAACTTAGTATTAGGCTTTCAATAAGGAGGATGAATGGGCATTGTTTTATGTTCTCCGTTTTGAAAATCAAAATGTATCTAAATTCTAATTGGTACTCTCTATCCACTAATGACATTATATTTATTAACATGTACAATTATATTACTAACTCCATTTAGACGGGAAAAAATGCTCTCAGACTACGTTACTATGAGTGTTTGGTAAGTCATTCCAGCTAGCTGAAAGCTGAAATTAGTAGTTGAAATCATTTTTCAGCTGTGTTTGGCAAGGTAGCTTTTATTGGTAGCTACTAGCTTTTCTTGAAAAGCTACTTGAGTTAGCCTTTTTAAAAAAGATCTCATTTACAGCTACTAGCTGAAAATTAATTACAAGTTTATCTCTCAACCACCCCCACTTATCATTGTTTAATAATTAATGATGTCCTTGTATATCATCATTTTCAGTTAGTTTTACCAAACACTTTCAATCAAATCAGCTAGCTTTTCAGCTTTTATTCACACACACACACATGTATGTATGTATGTATGTGTGTGTGTGTGTGTGTGTGTTACAAGTGCAAGTATGGGTAGGGTGGGGTACTATAATACCCGTCCTCGTACTCATACCCATTAAAAAATGTCGTTAACCCAGATCTATTTGGTGGGTACTTACCCTACCCATTGAGAGTAATTTTTGCCGGCATTGACTGGATTTGGGTCCAATTGTCATCTCTACCTGAAGTGAATGATTAAATATTAAAAAGTACTGCACGAGCATTGCTAAGACCGGGAAAACTTTCTTATATGATAAGGTAAATAAAACAGTGCAAAATTAATTTCACATAATTGATTTTAAATCATTTTCGTCCATTGTATTTCGTGAAGTATATATCACTCATCTTTAACTGTTGATTCTAGAAACAATTCTACTCAATTTTAAACCAAACATGCATTTAAAGTGTGTTTAATAAGACATTTTAGCTATATAAAAATTGAAACTAATAGGTGAAACCATTTTATCAATGTGTGATAAGGTGTTCTTTTAAGTAGCCACTAGTTTTTCTTAAAAAACTATTTTTCAAAAAAGTTCTTTTTCAGTCATTAGCTGAAAATTTATTATAATTTTATCTCTCAATAACTTTCACTCATCATTATTTAATAATTAATAATGTCCTTATATATTATTTTACCCTTTTCAGCTAATTTTACCAAATATTTTTATTTAAATCAGCTAATTTTACAAAACACATTCTAAGTTGGTCGGTAGTTATCAATTTGAGAACATCCAAAGTTGTCACCGTGATCCATCCAAAAACATAAACCACCTTCGCTAGTAATCCATCCAAAACATAAACCACCTTTCACCATACTAGCGCTCGGAACACCCTACACAACAAAACTAAACAACCATAACCAAGTGTCATAATAAAACCCCAATTAAAAGCATGTCGACAATTTTTTTTCTGCTTTAAATGATCACGTGTCGACTATATTTTTCTTTTTGTTTTCCCATCTTGCATGCACTTGCTAGAAGAAGTAATGAAAAATAAGGCAACATGATAGAAGTCAGTTTCCATCTAACAATTTTTTCCTTTGATTTTGTCGCAATTACATATAGTAATTCTAACCCTATGTGTATGTAACATACAAAGAAATAAAATCTGCTGCAAGGAAATTGGTACACGGACACAGCAGCCCTTGATCTACAGCATGAACCGCTTCACAAAACAAAACAGCCCAAGGAACACTGGTTTTGTTAATGCATACTGAGGACGAAATGCTACAAGTTATATGGTGCGGATGTGGGAATCTTGCGAATCCCTTCGTGAGTGCAGACTGGTTTGTTGGATAATCTACGTTTGTATCTTTTGAGAACAGATGCCAAATTTTCCTTTCCCTTCGGGAAAGCTACATCACCAGCTGCAGTTCCTGTGCGACCTTTCCGGCTAGAGATTGCAATCTCCACATCCTTGACTAGGTCAAACACCATTGATGCAGTTGTGCATTTTCCCCGGGCTGGATTTGCTGCAGGGGGCAGCATCCCATTGGAAGAAGGCGGGCTTGACTTTTGCTGGTGTACCATGGGAACTTGAAGGCAAAAGCATCGGGCCAAGGGACTGCGGGGCTTGGAAAAAGCCAGATCAATGACACCCTATTCATAAAAGGAAAAAAATTGACAAATAAGGTTCAGTGAAATGGAGAAAACTTTAGAGATTAGCCTTGACAAGAGAAAGCAAATATGTAACCTTGACAGCAGATTATGGCATGCAACAAACACCAACATTATAATGTCTACTTAATGCATGAGTCCTATATTGACAAGCGACAAATGCATGCCAACACCATATTGGAGCAAGTTCTCCACGTGATCAACAACCAAGAGAATAAACATCAAGTTAACAGCCAACAATTATACAACTAGCATCTGCTGTTGACTACATGCGAAGAGAACAGCTGAAACTTAAACTTTAGGATTCCTAAAATTTACCTGGAGGCGATTGAGCACATATGTGTATTTCCCCCAAAGCTCTGGCCGGCTCTCCATGAGCGAGAGGTCAAGCACACGATGGATACACCACACCCCAAAGCTTATTATTAAGTCTGCTCTCCATACACATCCCTCCCCACAGTGAGGGATTGATGATACAATGAAACTAGAGCAATTTACCTCGGTATTCTTAATGGAACCAGACCTCCCATCAAAAGAGAAATAATGAGCTTCTCCCATATGATTGGCCCGGTTCATCTCCGTGGTTTCAACTTCATAAATGAATTTCTCCCTTGCAGCCACCCGGTCAATCAGATCCTCATCAGCCCCATCATTCTGTCTAAACAACCAATCAGACCCTTCCAATTTTAAGAGCTTCAAAATACATTGTCTAAAAGATGGAAGAAGTTTATTGTCCATATCCACAACCGAAGTAGTTTCTTGAGCAGTTGCATTCGGCCTGCTTCCAACATCTTCTGTAGCAGCATTATGAATTTTATCATCCACCCCAAACTGCTCATAAGGCTGTCTGGACCAGAGGGATCCAGTACCATAACCAGAACTCAACTGAGAAGAAAGTACATCGCTGTACACTTTTGATGGAGAGAGTACATCAAAGGCCAAAGGAGCTCCCATCCTTGATCCAGATTTTGATTGTAATGATGGTTCATAACGAGTCTTACTTGCAGAAGATCCATATCCACCAACAGAACCATCCCATGGAGCACTCTTCTCAGACATGTAAACATTCCTGTGAGGGATGGCATATCCTGAAATGTCTGGCAAGCTGTGGTACTTCTTAGTATTTACTGAACTTACTGCATTGTTTGTAGGTCCAGAAGAGCAAGAATCATAGTAGGACCTCTCAGACGGTAATGGGCAATTCATAGGGACAGCAGTGTTTTGAAACCCTGGGGGTTGGCCTATCCCTAAACCATTCTGCAACTTTTGCCCTAACCCAAATGAAATAGAATTCCTGTAGTTTGTATTACCCATGGAAGGGGATTTCAGTGGAGACAATTCCATCAGACCATTTAAGTTATCAGAATTTCTGTCTTTACCAACCTGGCTAATATATGATGTAGTCTGATAACCATGTACAGTAGCTGGCTGATAATCCCAAACCCCAGATGAAGGCAGATTGCGCACACTGGAATAACGCCTTTCACCAGCATCAAGGAGATTGCGGCTTGAGGTCTGTACATATTCATCTAATAATTGGATGGGATTTGCCCGCAGTGAGGAAGAACTTCTCTGAAGCCCATAGGAAGATTCTAAATTACTTTGCATCCTATGCTGCTTGGGAGAGTCATACGGAGCAGAATTCATTAAAGTCTCAGGAGCTCTACTTCCTACAGATATTAAGTATTCAGGATATTCCTTTCCACATGCATCCACTCTGTGCAAAGAACTTGTGAGTCTTGAATCTACTCCCAGTAAAACATCCAGTCTCTTAGCTTTAGCTTCTTGGGTAAATTGTCCATGGAAATCAAAAAGCTGTCCCCAAAATTCATCAAGAATAGCAGCTAGCTGACGCCTTGCACCACGCCCCAAGCCTGCTAATCTCGAAAGACTTCCAATGCTATTCCCCCCATCATCACTTTTCCCATTAAGGCTCCTGAATGATGCTGGGCCATCTGATGCTGAAGATGGGGCACTTGCTGAGACTACTTTGGATGTTTCTTCAGTTTCCCATGAGTCTCCATCATCATCATCCCTTTCAGGATTTGAATCTCCCTCAACTTCTATAGTTTTCTCAACTGGACCACTTTTTTCCATTTTTAAAGTTTTGGCATCTCCCAAATTAATATGAGAAGTCTCATTAATTACAGTTGGTACAGCTTCTGATTCTGAAGTGGAAGCTGATTCTTTAACAGATGTTGGGGAGCAAGGAGATGATGTAATTGAATTAGTTTCCCTTACAGTAGTCACATGAAGATCAGGCTCCATGATAGTTTCTGGCAGATCAGGATGAAAACTTGTAACTGGTACATCTGAGTACTCTGATGTCCTTGCTAGATCTGGTGATGGTTCCTTTACCTGAACAGATGTATCTTCATGATACCTTGTTTCAGTTAAATCTGATTCCTCATTATCAATCCGTGGATTTGATATGGTATCTTGTGTGTCCCAATTCCACGACTGAGCATCTAATTGAGCACTTGCAGATTTTAAAGGTGTAGCAGCTAACCAAAGCATCAAACAGAATGATGCAAAAGCAGTGCAAAGAAGAAATAAATAAGAAAGAGACACAGCATTCCCCACATTCCATCTCAAACTTCCTACCCAATCACTACTGCCAAATATCATTTCCACCACAAAGATAATGTTCAAACCCAACATCCCAATAAATATGATCAGTGCCAAAAATTCTACAAATTGAGGGATCTTGTGTACACCCATTATTGATCTGGATGAAGCAATTCGAAAAAGGGAAATCACAGAAGATGGAAGTTGCAGAGCTACCACAACCTGGGTGAATATAAGTAGTTGATACATCCCTTCAGCTCCTGAACTCCAGACACAATAAAGGGCAGGCAGAACAGAAACTACTCTAATTGTAGCATAATGAAGCCAACCCGGAATATCCAATTTTAAGAAACCATGCACAACTACTTCTCCACCTAAACTCCAAGTTAATGCTGTGATTTGATTTGAAAGAAACAGAATGAGTAAAAATGCAAGTAGGGCTGTTGGACTACGCAACACCTGCAATAAGAATCCTATAATTAGATTATACAGAATGTGTAAGACAGATGTGACTTTGTAAGTTGTAGCTAAATATCCTGATGTTGATGTAGATCAATTATAGGTGGAAAGGAGACCTGTTCTATTGGCGATAATGCATCCTGAAAAGTAGCCAAAACAAGACCCATACTGTAGAACTCATTTGCTGCAGCATTCATCAGCACATTATTTACCAAATAAAGGCCACTAAAGATGCATATGATGGCCAAAAAATGGTTATGACACAAGGCATCCTTAGAAATGGTTGTTGATCCCTGATGCCACTGCAAAAAAGTAAATTAAGTCTCAGATTGACAAAAGAGCAATAAATATGAAGTGGTACATTATAAGCAATCTTTTTTGACCTATGTGCACAGATGATGTAAAGTGTGGGAAACTAATTAGATAAGACAAGCTTAAATATTATACTCCCTCCAGACTTGAATATAAAAAAAAAACTAAATTCACATTAATTAAGAAAGTTAGTTAACCTCATTTAATTTTCTTGTTGTCATCTAAAAAACGAATTGCATTCCCTAAATTACTTTCCATGAAATACTTCATTTTTGTTGAAACTTGTTTCAAGTGGAAATACTCTCTTTCTATTGGCACATGGTTCATTAAATAGAGTTATTGGAAAATAAAATCTGAATTAAATAAAGGGTATTTTGGGATGATCTCATTAAATAGGGTGAAATTAGTTAAGATTTGCTTATATTTTAGTCTATAGTCCATCATATGTGAGTCTTTTTTTTGCTTATATTCAAGTCCGGAGGGAGTATATGCATAAACAGTATCTAAAGAGGACAATAGCTTCAATAATTTGTAATAAAGAATCTTCTTCCTTTCAAAAGTAAACCATACAATAAGTTCAATTTATAGTTCCAGAGGCAGAAAAATGCCTGGGCACATTTTCTGGAGACTTTCAAAGTAAATCAGGAACCCCCCCCCCCCCCCCTCTCCCAAAAAAAACTGTATCTATTTATTGAGCTATTCTGAATATTTATTACATGAAGAGGTGACTTTTATATGATTGGCCTCATGACCGCATCATTAAATTCAAAAACAAATCTAATTAAGATGTAGGCAAAATAAAACCATGCTTATTCGTAAAGATCTTGAGATGAGCACCTGAAGCATGTTTTGGTTTTCATCATTCAGATTAGGAAAGGGTCCAAACATTGACCATATAATATTCAACAAATTATCAGATATAAAACAATACTCCAATGATGTAACAGTAAACAAGGTGAAAAAAAATTCAAAAAACGAGGATTTGGACACAGCTATGCAAAACCAAATTATAAAAATAAAGGATCAAATATTTCTAGAAAAATGTGGAAACAATGGCTAGCACTGCTCAAAATCCATGTCTCCTTTGAGCGTAAGATTGATTATAGATAATAAACCTCCAGTACTATGGCATCTAGGCATCTAGCCATGCAAGCCTGTACAACGTGGCAAGAGGCAAACATTTAATTCTTATGAACTAGAAAAACATGAGATGTGAATGAATCAAGAAGCACACAAAAGATATATGCTTAAAAGCATGCTAGGGAAGCGAATATTTCATTAAATATGCGTAGAAGAAAAATTAGATATGACAGGAAATTATACCTGTACAATAGAGGAATGAAGGTAAAAGTTGTGAGGCACAAGAGTAGCTCCTAGAAGACTCATTAGCACAAATGCACTCTCCCCACTCAACTTTGTATTTATTCCATTAATAGATAATGGAATTTCTGGTTGGTTTATGAGTATTCCAAGTATGAAAGAAAGCAATACAAAACCTGCTACAAACAGGCCTACGATCTTTGCCTTCTCAATGTCCTAGATGAAGGAAATATGATAAGAGTATTGTTGATCAACAGAGATTGATGAATAAGCAAATAATAATACTTACAAGGAGGACAACAAGGAGTAGATGGAAAAAAGCACCGGTAGCAGTTAAAAAGACACAGGTGAACAAGTCCCACCCAAAAAGAATATTTAATCCATGTGCCATGCCCAACATCTTGCAAAACAAGAAAATCATAGCAAGTCAAAACAAGTCCAGTAATGTATATAATGTCTTATCTGAAGAGCCAGCAAAATCTTGAAGGTAAATCAACAGTGAGAAATATTACCATGTTAAGGTCTAGCATAATCACTGAAAGTTCTGTTTGAACTCCAAGGAGCATGCATGTCCAATTATCATACTCATCATTGCAAATCTTTGGCACAAAGAAAGTGAAGCTCTATAAGCAAAACTCACTGAATAATGTTTGCATGGAGTTATATTTGAGACTGTCTGAGTGGGTCTTAACTGATAGTTAAAGCCAAAAACCAACTACAAACTCAGTAATCAAGTCAACAAGCAGGTTAAAGAAACAACATATAACCTGACTCATAGTATAGGCACATGGCCAGACACAAACGGACTGTTATCAGAACATAATAAGAGGGAAATGAAGGGATCATCCCATTCCTTTATTTTTTACATGCAGGATGGAAGAAACAATTAGTATTAGTATGTATGATATCCCTACTTCCAAGTTATGTCTAAAAGGGTGGAATTAAGATAGAATAGAAATGACCATTGTTCAAAATGTTTTTATAAACTTCACAATACTCAAATGATGCACTGGCAGAAGATTGAAACATTCATCAATGTTCTTAATTTCCTGAGGCACTAAAACTATAAACTAAAACAGCAATGGGGAAAACAAACTAATGAATTCTCTCTGGCACCATTTCTCTTGATAAGTACCTTCTTTTCAAAATAGCCTTCCATGATCCATCGTATAATTTCCTAATGTGGAATTGTTTACTTGAGGAGGAGTGAAGGACAAACACTTAAAAAATCACAAAACCAATAAACTGTTCAAAAATCAAATAGAACTTTTTGGGGAGGGGGGCGGGGAGCAATTCAGAGTACAGAAAAGTTTCAAAATAGAACAAGAACAACCATACTACATCAACCGGATAATTGTATAAAACCATTAAATGGAAGGTTAAAATACCTGAGCAAGATCTTTTCCTGTGACTACACCAATTTTTGCTGATATGTACTGACAGAAGATAGCTGTGAAATTGAAGATAAGAGTGAATGCCATCAGATCAAACCCAAACCTTGCACCACCTTCAACAACTGCCACCCACTTCCCAGGGTCAACATATCCTATTGCAATCATAAGCATAGGTATAACAGCAGGAAGTGACCGTTGAAGAAAACTGGGAGGAGGATTAGTGTTCATTGTCTCTGCTTCCATTTTACTCTTTAGTACCACCGACCAAGATTAAGGCTACCGCCAAATTATGATGTTCAGAGAAAAACTTTAAAGTAGCAAAAACTCTCAGTGAGACAAATTAAATTGCTGCTAGTTAAGTATATTACTAGCAAAATACTCCATCAATTATAATTTACAAGTCATTCACAGAGATGTCAGCAGCTTGAAATACTAACTATAGTAAACAGGAGAATTAAAGAACAAGGACTTGCAACTTGCAAGCCAGTGAATGACACCCGCAAGTCCGCAACAATTCAACAACTAGCTTCCCTGAGTGCGCCAGTGAACAGTCTATAATGTTCGAACATTAACTGTGATCATCAGATACAAATCTGATACTTTCAATAAAGTCAACCTGCAAACCATCGCAAAATCTCTTCACAACAATCTTACTGATAATTTTATTCATCCCCTCAACATGACTGACAGTCAATCCAATTAATCCCAAACTTCTCAAATATCCTTTAAGACTCTCAATTCTAGTCCAAGAAAGTATCCCCTGATAAATCCAAACACTCCCTCCTCGGACTTATGAAATCCTGCATTGAATTGATTAAATGTTAGCAACATGAGTACCATAACAGAAAGTAGAAACAGCAATAACATACACCTCCAGCCATGAAGAATACATCATTAAGATGATTGATCACAAGAAAAGGTTCAAAATCGAAATCTCACGAGAAACTTTAATGACAAAAAAGGATGTAGCAAAATCATTTTACACCAAAATTTGCTAAAATAAACCAAAAAAATAAAACAACTAGTCAAGTAAATGAAAACCACCTTGACAATCCTGAGAAGTGAGAACCACAGCAACAAAATTTACAGCATCCAGCAAGAGTTAAAAAACAAAGTAGTGAAGACAACTACTAGATCTTCGTAGAGCATAACAGAGACAGCACAAAACAGCACGCAAAATAGAATACAGTTCAGTTCCAAAACACTACACTGTGAAAGGTTAAGTAACAGACAGAAGAGGAAGCGAAAGCGTTGGCGTGGATCTGATGCAGCTGAAGAAGAAGAAAGGGGAAAAGAGTTGCGTGAATTTCAACGACGATGATGATTGGTAGTTTCATCGCACAATAAAAAAGACCGTACAGTTTCAGAGTCGTTAGGGTTCAGAAATCTTTACCTTTCTCAGATTTTCTTTTCATCTGCCACGAGTCTCTCTATCTCTGCTATGCTATTCACTCCTGCAAAGTAGATCTCACAGGCTCAGAATAATTCTCAGGATCATATATAAAGATAAACAATAATTAATAATTTTATCATGTAATAAATTAATATGATTAATGACACTAACTTATGTGTATTTGGAGAGAGAAATAGAGGAGGAGCTCGATTTTCCGGGAAAGTAGAGAGAGAAAGTTAAAAAGAAAAGAAAATTATGGTAATGGATGAGGGGTTTCAAGTTTCAACTCTCAAGTTGTTTCAACTTTCAAGGCCACATTGAAGAGAGAGAGTATGAGCGAGTGAAGTGAGGAAAGTTTCACAAATGTGTTCTAACTGGTTCAGCGAATTAATGGGCTAAGGTGTTATGTGCATAAAATCTCCAACGGAAATTAAAAATAAGTGAGGATCTCGTTCCGTATATATTACGGGGAAATGCTACGGAGTGTCATTGGGTTTCTAGTTAAAGAAACTAAAAAAAAAAAAAAATATTTAAATATGTAGTATTTAAGGTTAAAGATACAATTAATACTTTAATTTCCAAAAAAAACCTTCGGCTGCATGTTTGGATAGCTTATAATTCCATGTTTAGAACCTAAAACTCACGTTCATAAAAGTAATCACGATGTTTAGGGGTTGAAGTATATGCACGTTTTTTTAAATTCGGCGGAAGCTACCTGAAGTAGTTTAGATCATCTCTAATGGGAGTTGCTTAGAAGAGTTACTTAACATAAAAATTATTATTTTAATGTGGGTTCCACAAGTTAAATTGCTTAAAAATGGGTAAAAGTTGTTTATACAAGCAACTCAACTTGTGAGACCCACATTAAAATAATAATTTTTAAGTTAAACAACTCATATCAAGCAACTCTTATTGGAGTTACTCTTATAGATCCAATGAAATTCACGTTCTACCTCAACCTGTGGGTTTCCATTTTCCATTTTGACATTCTGATTTTACCCAACCATGTCATTGATATATTTATTAGACATGGCAACATTATACTAGATGCTTTGTGCGGTACTGATTTTCTTTATGTGCTTTGTTGACACTTAGACATGGTATATTTTTAAAACTTATTTACAAAGTAGCACATCAATACAAATTATGTAGTTTTTAATCATTATTTTTTATTGTTTATCATGATTGTTTGGAGCATATATGAAGAGAAAGTTGTAGGGACTAAGGAGTCCTAGTAATGGGTAGCTAATACACATAACAATGAGAATGAGTTTACAAATCTTTAGTATTTGTTTTTAATTGAAAAATTTGTCATGAAATAAAAAATGGTGTAAATATGTTTATTTTTTTATTGTTAGTGTTAATATCAAATATATTTTAACATGGAAAAATAGAAACCTAGATGACAATGAACATCGTGTTTCTTTTAGTAATTATAACTCCAAACATGATTTCTATTGATATGATCCAAACAACATTCACTTTCTTAAATTCACGTTTGCAACAAGTTATCCAAACATGAATCATGTTCAGGCAAACTCAAGTTCACCCAAAATCATGTTTAGTAAAACCACATATATAATTTCTTAATAATTTCTTAATGGGGGTAATGTGTCAGTGCACTTTTGCACGGTTTATTAACTGTTCTTCTCCATTTTTTTTCCATCACGGCAATGACCGTCGCTCTTTTTTTTTTATTTTTTCTCTCAGACGCTGTTCTTTTTTTTAATTTATTTTTTTCAATTCTTTTGTTATTTAAAATGTTTTTTACCAAAGAAAATGTTTTTTTTTACAAAATGGTTGTGACTCATTTGGCAATGCAGACTGAGATTATGGGAAGAGCTCTCAGGTTCGATTCCCACTAAATACACTTTTCGGGAGGGGTGAGGGGCCTTAACTGTGACGGGTAATAGAGAACACTTGTGGTTAACACAAAAAAAATGTTAATTTTTTCACTTTTCCAATATATCATATGTCTCATTATTTTATTCATAAATAATTTAATCTATTATCTCTCTTATTTATTCAATCTATATTAAAATCGTTTCCCATGTGTCATTTTTCTCACTTACATTCTTTTAGTTTTTTCATTATCATTTTAATAAAGTGATTTTTTTATGAACCACAAGTATATACTCCACAGGACACGGTCCTCCTTCTACCGTTTTTTTTTGTTTTCTTATCACACATTCATTTTCTTTTTTATCATTCTTATATTAAAATATCTCCTCTTATTATTTGTTCCTATTAGTATGTTTAATTACAATAGTGTTGTTTTTATAAATCACGAGTATCCTCCACGGGGGCAGTATTGCTCTTACCAACTGTTTTCTTTCCCCCACTTTTTATCACACTTTAATTTTCTTTTTCATTATTATATTGAAATAGTTTATCTCATTATTCATTAATGTCTTCATTTATTATCTCTCTTATCTATTCTATTGATCTATTTATTCTCTGTCCTAAAATTGTTCTCCCAATACACCTGTCACGCACTCTCAGTTTCAGTAAAATTATTTTTTTTATGAAGCTCATGTATCTTCCACAAGAGATAGTCATTTCTTGCCGTTTTCTTTTTTTTTCTTTTTTTATCATAATTCATTGTCTTTTTTTAGTTTTATTATATAAAAATATTTTTTTCTCATTATTCATTCCTATTACTATGTTTCATTACAAGAGTGATTTATTTACGAACCACGAGTATCCTCCACGGGGCTAATTGTGCTCTTACACTTTTCTTTTCCTTTTTTCCCCATTTTTTATTTAATTTTTTATTATTGTATTAGAACAATTTCTCTAATTATTCATTCATATTTATTTGTTTCAAGTTTGTTGCTTATTTATTGTAGAAATATTTTTGTCTTTATCCATTCCTGATTTTTCATTACATAAAAAATATACATTAAAAAATATAATAAATTTGTTGATTTATATTAAGTTTAATATGATTTTTTTCAATATATCATTTATCTCTCTATTTTATTTATTAACGTTTTAACTTATTATCCTTCTTATTTATTCGATTTATTTATTCTATTTACTCTATATTAAAATTGTTCCCACAGTACACCGATGCAATATTGCTCCTACCATTTTTCATTCTCACACATTAGTTTTCTTTTTTTTTTATTATTATTATTATTATTATTATTATTATTATAATATTAAAACAATTCTTGTCAGAATCCATTTAAGTTCTTTTATTACGTAAAAACACAAATTAAGAAATATAATAATTGTGTTGATTTAGTGATTTACATTAAATTCAATGTATTTTTTTAATATATCATTTATCTCACTATTTGTTGTACTATGCAATGGTGCGCAGTTAATAGTTACTGAGCTTGTCGCCAATGTCATTGGAGCATTCGTTGTTGCCACTAATGGGCAAGGGGACAAGATATATATTCATTGCATGAACTTGATTCCAACTGATAGTATGTCTTCAATAAAGTTTCAGCGACGCCAGCTCCCTATTTGTGTTTGCTTTGCAATGACCATTAATAAGAGCCAGGGTCAAACTTTGTCTCGTGTGGGTTTATATTTGCCACGACGTGTATTCAAACATGGTCAGTTATATGTGGCAATATCTAGGGTGAGAGTCAAAGGCGGTCTAAGGATTCTTATTGTTGATGACAGTTTATGTCGGGCATCCATGATTGATTACATTGTATATACAGAAGTCTTTGACAAGATATAGATCTTATGTAGTTCACAATAAATTCATAGAAGCATGATAATTGTTAATTAATATAATAAAATATCAATGTATCAATTATTGTCATCAAATTAATTTATTTAGAACCCGTGCATAGCACGGGGTTGACACTAGTTTATTTAAACTCACGTTTGCAAACGTTAATCCAAACACACCAATAAGCTTTTAAATTTATTGAAATGATATGAGATAAAAAGATTATTAGAATGTAGTAAGTTATATATCAAAAGTGAAAATTTTTAAAGAAAGTCATATATCTGATGTGAGACTTGTTATTTTAATATCGGTTTTTCTAACATGTGTAATGTTACATAGTATAAATCAAAAGTAGACAGTTTTTATTGGAAAATGTAACATTTCGTATTATCAATGCATTGAATGTTGTGATAGTTGTAATTTCTAATAAAACCTTTCCTTTGATTTATTAACATGTGCAATATTGCACAAGTTAAAAAAACTGTTTTAATATTTAGCGCATGTGAGACTTCTATTTATTAATGAAAAAAATAGAAGCCATATAAATTATGGACGATTTTATTGTATTTTTTAAAATAAAAATAGAAGTCTCATATTTTATATACAACTTTTATGAAGTATTGTTTATCTGTGAAGTCTTATATCTTATGTATGATTCATAAACTCTCGGTTTACTATATCATTTATTTCAATTTTACTAATATATTTTTTAACAGCAACAAAACTAATATAATTATTATAATGAGCACAAGGGGTGCCGAAACCCTCTTACAAACTCATCTGCATCATACATAAGATAAACACAAAAATGGGCAGTTATACTATTCTGCCATAGAAAAGTTAAACCCTTCCAACCCAACCCTCAACCAAAACCATACCCTTATTTAAATTAAATTAAAGAGCTTCTCTGGATTCAACTTCTCACCTCTAAATATAATATTGTTTCTACAAACCCATACAGACCACACAATAGCAAGCCAAAATGCTCCAAATGTTGGCTTTGCTTTTTTACTAACCGAGTTGCAACATTGTTGACAAAAATTGTCTCCACACTCTTGAGGTAATGTTGTTTGAAAGCCTAACCAACCATATATCATCATCCAGATTTTATAAGTAACATGACAAGAAAACAACAGATGGGAAACTCATTCATTAGACCATTTGCAAAAAGACACAAAGTGTATTTGCATTTTTCGGAATGATACCTCTCTTTTGCAAGTTCATCACCATTGGTAATTTGTCCATCAAGGATCTCCATGCACAAATAGTTACCTTACTTGGAACCATTTTTTGCCAAAATCGTTTGAAGAAGGATTTATCCAAGACAGTTCATGATCCAGCAAGACGCCATATGCATTTTTTATTGAGAATACTTCATCCTTAGTATGCTTCCAAACCCATGAGTCGTCTTGTGCTTCCTTTGGATAGAAGGCTATTGAATGACTCCACCTGTTGTTTCTCCCATCCAAAAAAGTTCCTCCTCCACTTAATGTTCCACATCCAACATCCATGAATCTATGAATCCATATAAAAAACAAAGGCTTCTTTATTTTGTGAATTCTCCCCCCCCCACCCGATTTGCTTCGCAAAAAACTAATGGTTTTCCCTTCTCCTAGATCCTTTTTAATCCTGTTTTCAAATCATCGTTTTCTTCTACCATTCTCCCCAAAATTTAAATCCCTCCACCACAAAGATCCCTCCTCAAAATTGAACATCTTTCTACCATTTTCCTTTCTACAGTGTTTTAAGAACAGTATCCTACACCACAAACTTTCTTTCTCCACAAGCAACCTCCACTCCATTTACCCACTAAAGCTAAATTAAACTCTTCTACATCTCTAATACCCAACCCCCCCTTCCCACTTCGGTTTACAAATTTCATCCCACCCAACCCATGCCATTTTTTTTTTTGCAAACCTCACTTATGCCCCTCATAAGAAAGACCTTTGAGTCCTAACTATTTGACGGGCAAATGTTTTAGGCAATTTAAAGAAAGAAAGGAAATAAAGTGTCAAAGAGGACAAAACATAGTTGATCAAACAAATGTGTCCACCAATTGATAAAAGTTATTGTCTCCAAAGTGATAGTTCCAATCTTGCAATTTTCTCTAAAATCGGCTTCCATGTTGATGCTTTTCTTGGATTAGCTCCCACTGGTATCCCCAAATAGCCGAATGGAATAGTTTCAATGTTGTAATTTAGACAATTAACATATTCTAAAGTTGTTTCATTTACTCACAACCAGATAAGGATGCTTTTGAAGAAATTGACCTTGAGGTTTGAGGCCTGCCACCATCTCAAAGCATCTCAACACACTCTTCATTACCGAAAATTTATTTTTGTTAGCCGTCGCATAAAGGAAAGTGTCATTTGCAAATTGCAGATGAGTTACCTCTACTTCTTCTCTTCCCACTTTGATTCCCTCATACAAATCTTTATTTATTGCACTTCTCATCAGTCCACCCAAACCCTCCGCAACCATGAGAAAGAGGAAAGGTGCTAGCGGGTCACCTTACCCCAATCCTTTGCTAATAGAAAATTCACTTGTTGGCGCTCCATTAACCAATATTGATATAGAAGTGCATTCCAAACATCCCATTATCCATCCCCTCAATTTTTTTTTCCGAATCCCATTTTTAACATCATATAATTTAGAAAATCCCAAGAGACATTATCATATGCTTTTTCAAAGTCAACTTTGAACACAACACATTATTTTTTCCTCCCTTTTACTTCATCAATCACTTTATTTTCTATAACCACCCAATCCAGAATATTTCTCCCTCCAATGAAAGAACCCTATAGCAACGGTCTGACCGTCGCTACAATATAAAACCTAGCGACGGTCAGGCCGTCACAATGTATCAATGACACAGTTACGCGTTGAACTTCGCATTTAATGATGTAGCGACAGAGTCGCGACGAGTGATGGTTGTCGCTACATTTTCGCGTCTAAAAACCCGCATTCTTGTAGTGGTAGAGTGAAAGTGTTGATGTGAAATGTCACATAAACTAAATATGTTTAGGTGACAATAATGATGTGGCAATATGTTTGCTACATCACCAACATAATTGATTTAACAATAGGGATGAAGAGTGTTAATAATTCTGATAAAATAAAAAATACAAATCTCAATTTTTTAGATGTGTAATGCCACATAAACTAAACATGTTTAGGTGGCAATAATGATGTGACAATCCTTTTGTTACATCATCAAGTGATTTAATAATAGCGATGAAAAGTGATATTAATAATGATACAATAAAGAATAAAAATCTTATAATTTCTTAGGGACTAGAAATAAAAAGGACTTATGTTTTCATAGAGTAAAATCATATTTAAATATTTTTTAATATGGAGACTAAATTAAAAATGTTTATATATATGTTATTAATTATTATTTTCATATATTATCATTATTATTATAAAACCATATACTAAACTATGAAAGTTATACATATAATACTTTGATATTCAGTGACTAAACAAAAAAATTATATAATAGAGACTAGATTAATTAAAACCTTTTATATAGAAAGTAAATTAAAAGTAAATATAATTTTTTTTTGTGTAAACCAATGGTATCCTCTGAAAGATAATTAAAGATTAATCGTTTTCGAACCGTAGATATCATCATGATGGCTTTTACCTTTTCCAACAAAGTAAATATTACACACACACACACATATAATGGCAACAAATAATTTTAACATTTAATTAGAGAAGGTTTGTGTGGATGGTACGGAGAAAAGCAATTCAACCCATGGGTAAGTCTAAGGTACACCCCCTAAAGTTAGGTTGTAGCGTACGATAGGTATACATTTGTAAACAATCTCTGAAATCGTTTAGCTGTGAAAAAGAAACCATCCTTCCTCCCTTTTTTCTCCTCTTGTGAGCAAATTGCATTGAGATCACCAAAACAGATCCACATATTAGATGACTCCTATGCTAGATGCCTGAGAAGTTGGAACATAAGCCTTTTATTTGCCTCCTCAGGGTACCCATAAAGACCAGTGATAATGTAGGGAGATTCATTTTCATCATTACACTGAATAGAGATGTGATTGGATGAAAAGGATTTCATTACAAGATCAATTAAGTTATTCCAGAAAAGGGGCAAGCTACCTGTTCTCCTATTAGCACTTCCTGAACAATCCACAATAAACATATTGGTAAACCCACCTTTGTTTTAACATACTCCATCTCACTCTTTGTTCTCTTAGCTTCCATAAGGAACACTAAGTTGGGATCTTCTCTCCTAATCAATCTCTGGAGAGTACGAACTGCACGTGGGTTCCCAAGCCCCCGATAGTTCCAACTTGGAGCAATCGTTGCTTTAGGCAGTATTGGGAGTCCAACACTGCCTCTTCATCAATATCCATTCGACTTTTCTTGAGTTCTCCATTTTCCTCTATTTCCATTTCTCCCTTCCGTTTCTCCTGAGTTGAGGCATTCTCTGTAGTTGTAACTGGCGCATTCTCACGTGCTCTTCTTTTTCATCTTTTCTGAGTAAGGACAGGTATTGTAGCATTATTCAATTCCTTTTCTACTTCTTCTTCAACAATTTGTAATCCCCTTTCTTCTTGATGATTTCCTTTGATGTAAACCTTCTCAAGGCTTTTCTGAATTAGATCAAGAACCAACTAATTCTCCCCCGCTTTTTCTTCTGAGATATTCTCAGGTACCTCACTCTCTCTAGTTAGCACATTATTTGCAACATCATCTTCTTTTGTGGTACAACTAGACACTCTATCTCCAGAGAATAAATTCTTGCGTACACCTGAAATTGGGTGGCCAAAACCCTCCTTGGAAACCTTGGTTATACGTAGAGGGGATGCTTTCATCCACTCTCCATATGGTAAGTTGTCAAGTTCCCCTTCATCTAGATCACCATCCACATCTAGGCAATTATTGACATGGCCTAGTCTTCCACAAAATATTTGGCAAAATTGGGAAGCCTTTCAAATTTGAATAAAATCTTTGCCTTTTTATTCCCATTTAATTTAATTGCACCATCAACCCTCATTTAATAGGCTTCATGAGATATATTTTTGCACGTAGTCTGAGGAATTGGCCAAATGAGTTCTCTAATGATTTGTCCCATTCTTCAAAATTTCCCAGGCAATCTCCAAGCATCTTTGCTACTTTATGAGTGCGACAGTTTAAGGGTAGATCATAAACACGAATCCAGAAATAGCATTTATGCAGGTCAAGTTCTGATAGTTGAATAGTTCCATGTATATGGTCCATGACCATCACATGTTTATCAAACGTCCATAGGTAGTCCTTCAATATGAGATCTCTATCTCTTTCGTTAAAAAGTCTGACTGAGAAAAGATTTGCTCCTAACTCCATTATTTCCACACCTCCTCGTGCTTTTAAACGCAAGTATGTTGAAAGAATCCTCCTTCCACACCTTGCATACAAGACAAAATTGTATCGTTTTCTGTGGCTGTGCCTCCCTCAAGATTAGGGATGTCAAAAAAACCCGTACCCGTGGATATATCCGTAATGGGTACCCGCATATTTATATAATGGGTGAGGACGAATATTATACTACTCGCGCCCGCGGGTACCTGCATACTCATTAAAACATATTTTTTATTAAATATATTTGAATATTAGGAGTTTTTTATTATTTTATGATGAGATATAATTTATTTTATATTATTTTATGATGATACTCTTAATATATTAACACGTAATGATATTATATAATGATTATTTATATATATAGTATGATATTATAATATATTATATAACATTTCCTCTCTTTCTTTTTATAAAATTTTAATTCTTAAACATTAATGGATACCCGTGAATACCCGCGGATACCTGTTACCCGCATGGATACCCGTTAATTTTAGCGGGTATGTACACGGGTAGGCACTACCCGCCCCCACCCTGCCCCGCCCCGTTGACATCCCTACTCGAGATTAGATAAAGGCACCACGTGGGATTTCTCCTCGTCAGTAAATTGTATGCTCTTCCAATGTTCCATGATTTCCACACCATGAACAATGATTACCACCACAAGGGTCAAGAATTCCCCAGAGGAAATAAACCAAAATTGACTTTGGATACAAACCACTACACCTATGCGCCGCCAAGGTAAAACCCTAACAGAGTCTGGTGTAATACTTAGTGTAATTTTTGTATTGTAAATTGAGTTGTGCATTTAGTAGAATAATTTAAGAGTTTATATTATATATACACTGTCGGTGTGAAGAAATTTTACACAGACATCCAATAATGTGTTGCCACATCATTTATTGAATTTCATAACACATGAGATGTCATATTCATTGAATAATGTGGTGCGCGACACACCATTAAATGTCCGTGTAAAATTTATTTACACTAATAGTGTATATTAATTAAATTCATAATTTAATAGCTAATATAATAATTATTATATGCATTTCATACAATGTTCAAGTTACAAAGTATATATATATATATATACACTTCCGTAATAGTGTCACAGCATTATATATGGCCATGGACCTCGTCACGACTTTCCAAGCAGATCCTAGTCACATCATCGTCCGACGCCACCACCAATCGCGTGGTAGTGTGTGAACCTGAACGCTGTATAGTGCCTAGAGGGGCATTTTCGTCAACGTGATGGGAAAATGGCAGCAACTTTCGTTTCGTTACAACGAGCACCTTATGACTGCTACGTGTAACTGGTTTCTATATGTTGTTTCTGTTTTGGGCGTTTTTCTTTCATTTTCTTCGTCTCTCTAAATAAACAAATCACTTCTCTACCCTAATACCCTAATATACATTACATAGTCGTAGATTCACACTGCACACGACGGTTACATTTCTTTGGGTTTGGGATCAAAGAGCATGTCATTCCTCACTATGTTACTAGGATTCTTAGGCTTTGGAATTGGAATACCAATCGGTATTTTCTTGGGTTTTTTTACCTTTGTTTTCTTTGAGCCTCCAGATGTAAAGGTAATGAGTCTCTTTCTCCCTTTCAATGATTACTTTTATTTAGAATCACTGAATTGCCATAATTTTCTTTGTCTTGTTTGCGATGTTTGTGACATACATAGTTGGTTAATGCTACACACACTTGTGTAGGGCATATTAGTGAGACGATAAGAGGGATTAATTTTCATCATCCAATTATATATTTTGTCTGAGTTAAATCTAATCTTGTTTCTTTTTTATAATTGTATGGTCAAGATTAATATGAGAACATGCTCTCACTTGAAGTACCTTTGTTGTTTGTTCTTGAATTTATATCAAGAGCTTCAGATAATCGTGCTGCATTATGGGCATGATCAGTTTATCTAGAAATGATGTTGTTGCTACTTGTTACATATTAAGGTTTAAGATGAATTTCTAACAAGTCATTGCAGGATCCAATAATTATAAACCTTCGTGATGCGGATACAAACTATGTGCTTGATGTTCTGCCTGATGTACCTGCTTGGATGAAGCATCCTGATTTTGATCGAGTAGGCGCTGACCTTCTTTTCATTGTTTACGGTTTATTTTTTGATGTCTGTTCTTTTTTCCTATTCTCTTAAATTTCTCATTGTTGCAGATGTTTTCATCTATATCATGGTGCAGATTGATTGGTTGAACAAGTTCGTATCAGATATGTGGCCCTATCTTAATAAGGTTATTTTATAAAAGAACATAATCTGTTATGATGAGTTCAGAGCTTCAAATTGATGTGATTATAAGATTTGATAATTCAATTTATTTAGGAGATATGTAGTTATTAGCTTAATAGTAGTTATTTACTTTTGCAGGCAATATGCAACATTATAAGACAGAGCACTAAGTCCATTGTTTCGGATTACATAGGCAAGTTTACTATAAAGTCTGTAGAGTTTAAGAATCTCACTCTTAGAACCCTACCACCAATAATCAATGGTAAGTACTCCAGAAGGATGTTGAAGTAAATGAATTTGTGCACAATATGTATTTTTCCTCTTTGCAACATATACAAATGCTCTTTATTTTCTCTTATTAGTTTATTAGTCATTTTTGGGATCTTGTTTATCAATATAACAGGTGTCAAAGTGAATGAAAATTATGAAAATGGACTATTATTTGAGCCTGCGGTTAGGTGGGCTGGGAATCCTGACATATCTCTGGTGTTGACATTGTTATGGCTTCCAATTACAATACAGGTTAGACAAAATTTTCAGGCGATGTGTCAAACACGACTTGAGAGGGTCGTAGGGGAAGTTAATCAAATGAATAAAAATAAGTTGAGATTTTGTTTAGTCTAATTATTTAAAGTATATATTAGAGTTTAGAGGCATCTAGCTCGTTCTTTATTTTAATATATAGTCACCATCTTACTTTTATAATGGTATATTGTCATGTGAAGCTTACTTATGTTTTTAAAATTCGAGTCAGTTTAATCAGACCACGTTATTGATTATAAATACCCATTAGTTTATACCTGTTTCCAATATATATTTTTAATTTAATCTACATGTGCTTGTTCTCAGCTGGTAGATGTACAAATATTTGCTGCACCTCGAATAATTTTAAGGCCTCTTTTGCCAACATTCCCATGTTTTGGAAGTATAGTTATGTCCCTGCTGGAGAAGGTAATTAGTGGGAAACTTTCAGGCTTATATATCAAGTAGCACTTTGGTTTGTGAATTAGAGTTAGTAGGGTCATGATTCTAATGCATTTTAATGCAGCCGCATGTTGACTTTGGGCTGAAGCTCATGGGAGTGGATATTATGGCAATTCCTGGTTTATATCAATATATTAAGGTTCTTTCGCTGTCTCTGTTTCACGGGTTCACTATAGGCTATTAGGTATCTATATAGAGTAGAAGAAGGTTTATGAAAAGGTCAACTAATATCTAATCATAAAATTATCAAAGTTGGACAATTTTAACTTTTAGTCATCATAGTAGTTAGACTGTTAGAGGATAAAATAATGTCTGTATAATTTATGATTTCCAATAAATGATTTTTTACTACTCATTTGTCAATGCAGAGTTTCTAGTGAGTTGTAGGCTGAAAAAGGCATTTGAAGGTATTGCAATAATAATATAGTAATTCAGGCCTCTGTCTTTCATTATCTCTGTTTCTCATGTTTTTCCCACACGGCCACACCTATAATTTAGATGTACAGCACTTACACTATACATCAGATAAGTAGCTTTTATGCAGTAATTAGTGCATGAGAATCAAGATTTCTTCTTTTGTTCTTTTTTTGGCAATTATATGCATCTTTTTAGCATCATTTTATATGATGTGCATGCACATGGGTCTGGAGTTGAAACTTGTAGGCAGGTAGCACTTAATAGACGGTCTTCCTGTCACTGCAGGAAACCATAGAAAAACAAGTAGCAAGAATGTATCTGTGGCCCCAAACTTTGGAAGTGCCAGTGCTTGATGGTTCAGTGTAAGTCCCAAAAATAACATTAGTAAGCGTAGCATGCATATGGGGCGGTGATTAGGTATCTTTGCTAGAGTTTTTTTATTCCTTTTTTCCCCTTCATTTGGGCTTTCTTGCAGTAATAAAAAATCTTTATTATCTCAACCAAAAAAGAAAAGTGCTTAATCTTCTGATTTTATTATTGATATACCTACAGAGGGGCTACAAAAAGGCCTGTTGGCATATTATACGTAAAGATTGTGAGGGCACTCAAACTCTTAAAAATGGACTTATTAGGAACTTCTGACCCTTATGTTAAACTCAGTTTAAGTGGGGACGGACTCCCAGCAAAGAGGACTTCTATAAAGATGAAGAACCTTAACCCTGAGTGGAATGAGGAGTTCAAGCTTACGGTCAAGGACCCTGAATCTCAAGTTCTTCAGCTTCATGTATATGATTGGGAAAAGGTTCATTACATTCTTTCCCAGTCTCTCCAATAATATATACACATACGGGCCTATGTGCTTGGGTAATGGCAAAAGTGAAAGTCAACTTGACTTGATAATTGAAGCATTTGTTGCTGCAATATGATGGTTATGATATAAAAATAAAATATTAATGGTTCGGATTACTATGCAATTCTTCGTATGATCTGTCTTAACGAACTTAAAAAAATTATATTGGTCGGATTCTTTGTTGAGATAATATTTTTAAGATTTGAAGGTACAATTATTGAGCTTCATATTTAATATTTAATTTGTATTCCAGTGTTATTATTAGTTTAATAGTTTTCACAAATCATTATCATCATCACATAAATTAATCAAAAATAATTCTTTCACAGTTTATTTCTATACACGTATACCCCTACACCCTATTTGTATGATTAAAAGAATATTCCCCCCTTTCATAAAAGAGATATAAGGAGAACGGTGTGAAAAAAATCAAGATTCTAAATTAATATGCATTCTTGTGTGTGGTTAAACAACTTATCCTCAAATTCTTTATCATCTATATATCAAAGCTCATAAATCTCTTTCGTATAATTTGTTATTATATTTAACTTTAGTGTGCTAATGAAATAAATACTTAAGACAGTACAATCCACACCAGTATTTTAATCTGGTTTTTAAGGTGAAATTTTCATTATGCAATAAAAATGCTATTGGTTGTGCAGGTTGGGATTCATGACAAGCTGGGAATGCAAATAGTTCCATTGAGGTTGCTTACCCCGCATGAGACCAAAGAATTCACACTCAATCTGGTCAAGAACACAAATCCTAACGATCCTCATAACAAGAAATGGAGAGGACAACTTGTGGTGAAGTTAACATTTAATCCTTTCAAGGACAATGGTGAATATGGGGCAGAGCCAAATGGGGTTGAGGATGTGTCTTGCCGTGGTTTTGGCTTACTTATGGTTACAATCCAAAGTGCAGAGGACGTTGAGGGAAAGCATCATACTAACCCATTCGCTTTGATCACTTATAAAGGAGAAAAGAAAAAAACAAAGGTTATTACTTTGACATACGTTAAATTTGATTTTGTTGAAAAAATATGAACCCACAATTGTTATCTTAACTTTTTGACTGAGTTTGATTGTTTTTTTTTCCTGGGATTTTCTTGCTCAGATGATAATGAAAACCAGGAACCCATCTTGGAATGAGGAGTTCCAATTCTTGCTTGAAGAGGCACCTGTAAAGGATAAGATTCACATTGAAGTCATGAGCAAGCGGAGAGGGTTTAGTCTCAGACCACAGGTCAGTGTAAGATGTTTGTGTTGTTTCCCATATTTGTCTTTCTTGTTAAAGTACGCTTTCTGTTTTGTAGGAATCACTGGGTTATGTGGATATCGATCTTGTAGATGTTGTCCACAATGGACACATCAATGAAAGGTATGATCTGATCAAGTCAAGAGAAGGGGTCATACATGTTGACATACGGTGGAATGTGATATGATGACATGAGGCCTTGAATAATTCAGGCTCCAATTCAATGCTCTCACTATTTCTTCTCTCAAGTTTATTAGGAAATTTTTGTGGTAACTTGAGTGTTTGTTTTTCAGTTAGTTAGGCAAGTTAAAAAATCAGTTCTACGTAATTAATTTTAAATAATTTTCGTATCACTCATTAATAATAATATTGATTTTAGAATCAATTTTATTTCATTGTAAATCAAACGCGCACTTAGTGTATGACAAAGGGATACAGGGAAAAAAAAAATTTGACTAAATTGAACATGGACAGTGCAATTCATTAAGGTTACTTCTTTATTTCCCTTGTTTAATGCGGGCTATCAAACGATATGATAATAGGAAGATAAAAAGTTAAAAGTAGTTGAAAATGAAAACATTTGCTTTTGTTTCAGAAAAAAAGGCAAAAGATTCAAGACGAGTATATCATATTTTCTTGCCATTTTTTTTAAATATCAAAAGACAACTTTTTTTTTCTGGTAAACAAAATAACAACTCTTTGTGCACTTGTTTACGAATGCAAAGTCTCATTTCGCCCACTTGCAAACCAAAAGGAAGAAATCCAGCTTTCATTCGGTTTCCTCCAAGGAAAAAAACAAACACATAAACATTTCATTTCGCCCCACTTGCCAATTGGATCCATCCGCAGGCCTTTGGGCCATAACAACATGCCATTATCCATTTGGTAATAAAAATATCTCTGTACAGATTTCACCCATAACCCTTTCATCATTCATATGTCTACACTTTACCACGTCCTGACGTTCACGTACAAGTATTTTGCTAAAATATCTATGCACATAAAATTAAATAGAAACAAATATCTAATGTCAAATTTGTAAATGCCATAGTAGTACCCTACCTTATCGGCATGCATTCTCTGATTCTCACCTCTCCTTTCCCTTCCATAAATATCACATTACTCACCTCACTCACTCTGATATCAAACCCTCACACTCCTTCGTAGCACACTAAACCCTATTTTTCCTTTTGTCTCTCAGCCTTATCCGTTAATCCTTAAACCATGTCTACCTCTGCGGCTTCTCTAGCACTCCCCACTCTCCAAACCAAACAACCTCTGTGTTCTCCCCAACGTTTCTCTTCTTCCCTCTCCCTCTCTATCAACCCTAACTTCAAGCCGGTGTCTATTTCCGCGGCTTTTCTTCGTCCAACACTGTCGCTGTCGTCTCGTTTCGTTTCCCGTGTTGCCCTCTCCTCCGAATTCGACCAGGAAGAGGACACCTTCAGCGATGGTGACAGCCCCAACTACTCCCCTGACCTCAAGCTCTTCGTCGGTAACCTTCCTTTCAGTGTCGACAGTGCCCAACTCGCTGAGCTTTTCGAAAACGCTGGGAATGTAGAGATGGTTGAGGTAATCACAAAGTTTGTTTTTTTATGCTTTAATCAGGTACCCTTTTGTAAGGAAAAAAATGGGTCACGATGAATTAAACTTGGGCTGGCGACAAATTACGGTCTTGTTTCTTTTTTCCCGGATTTTGAACTTGTTTGCTTTTTGCAGGTGATTTATGATAAAATGACTGGGAAAAGCAGGGGTTTTGGTTTTGTGACCATGTCTTCGGCTGAGGAAGTTGAAGCAGCTGCTCAGCAATTCAATGGCTATGTGAGTTTATATTGTCATAATGATAAAGATAATTTATGTTAAGAATTTCAATTTTTTGTTTTAGGGCTTTAGTGTTGTTTCAGATTATGAACCATTTAGTGAAAGTTGGCTTAATGTGAACATATTTGTTATTATCTGTTAGTGTTATGTTAATATGTTTGTTGTTATTTATTATGTTATATATGCCTTTGACCATTTTGTTTATAACATCTAAGGATAAAGAATCTTTGAAAATTGGTAGGAACTGGATGGAAGGCAGTTGAGAGTAAATTCTGGACCACCACCATCTCGGAGCGAGAATTCTCGTTTTAGAGCTCCTTCCAGAGGTGGTTCTTTTTCAGATAATGATAACCGTGTTCATGTTGGTAATCTTGCTTGGGGTGTTGACAATTTAGCACTTGAGTCATTGTTTCGCGAACAAGGAAAGGTTTTGGAAGCAAAGGTAATCTATGACAGGGAAAGTGGAAGATCAAGAGGCTTTGGATTTGTGACCTACAGTAGCCCAGAAGAGGTCAGCAGTGCTATTGAGTCCTTAGATGGTGCGGTAAGCATGCCAGTCCTTCCCCTTTGCAAAGTGGATGTATTAAGATAATTTGTGGTTTGCTTTCTTTGCTATGTTTAAGTATGTTCTAGGAGAAATGTAAATGAGGTAGGACTTTTTCTTTTTCAGAATTCATATATCAAATTCAGATGGGTATGGAAATAATTTTAGGTTCAAAGCATTTCATCAAATTTTTGTTTTTGTTAAAGTTTGATCTTGCTGTATGGATACCTTACTGTTTGAAAATCTACATTTTGGAATTCAATGGATGAAAATATCTGTGTTAAACAAACTGCAGTTTAATGAGTTGGAATTTGTGAATATGTGTGGTTAGTGGTTACATCTTAACATGTTCCACCTGAGTCTGATTATTTGAGATTGGTTGCAGGACTTGAATGGCAGAGCTATAAGAGTCTCGTTAGCAGATGCTAAGCCCAGGCGTCAATTTTGAGGATTTTACCTTTCATCTATACCCGATCAAGAGAGGACTTTGGTACTATTCTATACCTATTTAATACATATTGTATTTCTAATGCAAGACATCTTAGAATTATGGTGTTTCTTTTCCTCATTAATATAAGCATTTGGCTAAATGTTCCAAGTTCTTGGTATTGTCTGATCTTTACAGGTAGTTGGGAGTTATGCGGCTGCAAGTTATTGATGTTTCCAAACAGTTTTCATGCATTCTGAATGCATCTACACACAGTAGGAATACCTGACAAGCTTATTCCTGGAGAAGAGCTGATACTCTCTTTTAAAGTTTAAAAATATGCTCCAGATGTGATGGTTTTCATTTGAAACTGATTTGTAGTCCGCATTTCACTGATTTGTTATTGAAGTAGATTACTCAGTGTTTATTGGTTACCCGTTCGAACTTCCCAACAATGATGTGGAAGAAATTTATTGTTGCAAATGTGCTTGGAAACATTTTTATTTTATAGATTACTTGTTAGATGGGAAGAAATTATGTGATTTGTGGATCTTGTGATATCTATTTAGGTTTCATGTTGAGAGGACTACATGACCTGGTTCTTCTTGTGACTATATTTATATAATTCCAGAGGAAGGGTATTCAATTAACTATACGACAAATTGGAGATTTACTAAAGATTATGAGGGGGTTGAATTTTAACACGGGTCTTAAAACTTGTTTTAGCTATTATAACATGGGTTGTTGTCCAAGTTGAGATTGCAGGATTGATAACATACTTCTGAAACATTAATAATTTATAGATAGATTATATTGTTCCAACTCAAAGCTTTCCAATACCTTGTGTTAAAATCTTTTGAGGGTAATGTATCTTGAAAATTCTTATTATCCAACCATGTGATGGTTGGAATCTTTTGTCATGTTTGGTTATAAAACAATTTAACATTTTGTAGCCCTTCAATTTTTTTTAATGGCCTGGATAATTATCTACTTTATCTACTTTTCTACCATGTATTTTTTTAGTCTAATCAATGAACATGTTTGTTAAAAATCATGTTATCCGTGTTTTTTTGTTGGTATGATATTAACAATGCAAGTTGTTTATGCTGACATTCTTGAAGCAACATGAATTTGCATATTTTCCAATAATCTATAAAGAATTTTTTTAATCATTCTCGCGCACCAAATAACAATTGTAAGCCTTTCTTTATCCTGTTTTCTTCTTTTAAGTTGTTTTGTTGCAAGAAAATGATCAGTTTGTAGCTTGTTAAACAAACTTTTCCATATTAAAAAACATTTAATAAAGAATTTGTATTTTCTTTTGCTTATGAACCCTAATTATTTCTGTCTTTGTGTGTCAACTAAACCATTCTCTCTGAAAAGACAAAATGATTTCATATCATGTCTTAACTTGAACCTCATGTCTTGACTTTAACCTCTCAAGCCAACCTTGAAAAAGTGGTACAGAAGGTTGTTGAGGGTATATAGTGTCATTGTCTCCTTTGTCATCTCCAACATTAGTTCTCCACCTCACACGATCTTGGTATTTGAGAAATCACTCATAAAACAAACATTCTTCATATTTGGAAATTATTTAGGGATGACAATAGTTTTCCTCAGGGCAAAGTACTATAGTACTCATCTCTATATCCACACCCATATTTGCGTGGCAATAACACTCTAATACTTGTCCCTATATTTACCTGTCCATATCCACGCCAGTTACCCACACTTGAGTAAAGTGAAAAATTAGTAACTCACTGAAAAAACATTAATTTATGAAAATTATACAATTAAAAAATTATGCAATAGTCTTTTTTTTTGTCATTAAATTTGACAACGTTGTGGGGAGGTTCTTTGGGCCAGGGCTTTTTCAACTCAGCCCTTTGGACCAAAAGGCAAGAAAGCCCAACTCCTATAGTACTTGGTGAGCCGGATTGGGCCACTTTGAGCCCAGTGCAGAATATTTAGGATCTCACATGATGGATAGTATGATTCAGGCTTCTAGCCCCATTCCTATTTTCTAGATCGGCTTTAAATGAATTTGCTCCATCTCTATCATCGCAGGAAAAAAAAAAAAAATTCAAACTCAAAGGCTTCGAATGGAGTAATTGGTTCTTATGGTTATCCCCGAATAATGGGGGAATTGTCATCTCATCTCATGTGTGATGCTTCCTAGCAAGGAGTTTGGTATTTGTACATACATGAATTCATCAACTCTACATTTATTATTTCTTAAAATAGAGAGTTAGAGAGAGCATAGGTTAAATATTTTATTAACAAAAAGTATAATGGAAATGATATATAAATAACATGGTTAATTTTGTGCGCTGCTGGTCTCGTTGGCATTTATTTTGGATAGCTGCAACTGCTATTGGTCTTACTGCCATCCGAACGTTTGGTTTGGGTAGTTGAGGTGTATGATGCAAATCTACCTTTGCCTTTAATGCTACCACCTTTGCAATTGCAATATGCATCGAGCCATTAATCTCTTTATTCTTCTCTCACCCCCTGAGTCAGTCACGGTTATTTTGCTTCGATCTTTAACTCCTCCTCAGTCACTCGTTAATGATATTTTATTTGAAAGTGAACCCAATGTCATGCGTACGTCATCTCATTCTCAGAGAAATTGTGAAGAAACTCAGAGACTCCTTAATCAGTTATCATTCTTTTTTTAGTGTAACTTCTTCATTTAACTTAATTTTCCAAGAATTTTGCTTCCATCAGCGGTTTTTAGTTACAATGAAAAATGACAACAACAAACTATTAAGAAAATAATAAAATGGCACACTTAATCCAAATATAAAGCAAAACGTTTCAATCACATGAAGTGGTTTCATTTCATGAATGGATTATCTTACACAAGTGTAAATAGACAGTTAGACACCCTTATCGTGTGGGGGAAAAAGTAACAGAATTTTGAGTTTATGGTAAATGTCATTGGTGGCACCATATTTATCATTTATAAATATGAATTTTTAGCAACATAACTACAATAAAAACCTCCGGTAAGAGGTAGAACATGATGGAAAACTGGAAAATATTTTAACAACTATAACTATATTCATGGAAAGAAAAAAAAAAAGAACATTTTCAGATTCTATATAATCATATCATATTTCTACACATTCCTGATATTAATCCACAGCTGTCCCCAGACAGTACATTTAGTAATGTTGAGCTTGACATCAATCTCTGCAGTAATGTTGACTCAGGTTCTCAACAATGCAATGCAACATCAAACTTTTATTATTCCCCTCCTCTGTCCCCATGGAGGAGGGTTACATTCTACACATGAATAAACATTAAATCAAAAACCTATTTCTTTTGGAAAGCTTCAAAGGTCCACTAACAAATAAGACACGATCTGAATTTTGGCTAGTATGCATTCTTTCAATTCTAATACCTTCTCACACAGTTACAGTACAAGTCATGTAAATCAGTGAAGAAGTATAAGCAAAGTGGTTTCTCAATGGAATGAATAAAGGCAGTATTTTGAAGGAACATGGCCTGCAAATTTTTCTGGTTAATTAAATTTCTTCTCCTTTCTCTCTCTCCCTTTTCTAATTGGTGGTCTTCCTCTTTCTACTTCTCTTCCATTATTTCTCCACACAATTGAACTTTAATGTGCTATTTTTCATTGATACGTTTTCCCACAATGCACCTTAGAATTTTGCATGGATATTAAAACGGAAGAAGTAAATAAGGGCTGATTTTTGTGACTCTACATGGACCTCATGTTTGTTTCATTTCACATTCTTCCTTCATTAGTTTCATCTTTTTATCTCAGGAAAAATGATGTCCATATATGAATGACCATGAAGTCCAAGGAGCGACGACTTTGAATCCTTCACAAGCTTTTTGCAGTGTCAAATTCACAGGTTTTACCTGCACTTTCCATTAATAGAACACAAAAAGATTATTGTACCTATAGTTTACAAACAATGTAAGTTGTCCTACTTTTCTGTCACATGATTTTTGGGGAACATGGTACGAAAAATTTGCTTCGATATTTTGTGGTTGTGCTCTTAAATAAAACCTTTTCCTTCTAGTTATTAATAGTACACCAGTATATATGTTCTCTTATGCCTCCAAATGCAGGGTGAGACTAAAAAGTTGAATCAAAGAACAATGGCTTCTAATATATCAAGATCTGTAAGGTTTGTCACTTTGCCTGTTCTTCCCTTTGATATTGCAAAACAAACTTGCACCTAATTAGAATTTTGTGTATATTATGCCAGTGCCTCTATTAGCTTATTCATGTTATAGGACATTATCAATTCATGTAATTACAATTCTGTAGAATTTGGCTATTTTCATTACCTTTTGGTGCTAAAATTCAGTGTTATATGTCCTCCCAGATTTCGTGATGATGTTGAAACAGAGAAGTTAAAGAAAAGCCAAGAAGATCACTTGTCAATGCTAGCCTATGAGATGAGTGATGAACAGAAGCTTGGAAAGGATGAAGATGAAATAGGGAATTCATTGGATGGAAGAGAACTTTCCAGGGTTTTTTCTGAGGATTATGATGCAGCAGAGATATTGATATTGGATCCTAGGGGGCCAAGAGTAAATAGATGGAACAAAGTTTTCTTAGCAGCTTGTTTGATTTCATTATTTGTGGATCCACTATTCTTTTACTTACCAGTGGCTAAGAAAGAAAAGTGCATTGATATGTCTGCTGGTCTTGAAATATCCCTTACCATAATTCGGTCAATGATTGATGCATTTTATATTATTCAGATTTATGTTAGGTTTCAAACTGCTTATATAGCTCCTTCCTCTCGTGTTTCTGGTAGAGGAGAGCTTATTATAGACTCTTCAAAGATTGCATCAAAGTACTTACGTAGAGACTTTTGGTTTGATCTAATGGCTGCCCAACCACTACCACAGGTATGTTCCTGATATAAAATGTGTATTTATTTCTTCTCTGATCTCTAAATTTCTGAAAATTTGTTGGTGAACAAACAAAGGAGATGAATTAGTTCTTATAAAATAGATGACAAGTCCATAACACATGCAAAGGGCAAGAAAATTAACTAAAAATCTAACAGCAAGAGTTATAACCAAGCAATTGTAAAATTGAAGAGTTAATTAAGGCAAGAGAAAAGATTTCAAACAGTGGTTTATCTTGGTTCAGCCACAACATCTCCCAAAGAAAAAGCTTGAGATATTTTTCACTAAACAACCTTAGATACATATCTTAAATACACACACTTTTCTTTTCATTTTGCTTTTGTAAGTGAGCTACAAAACGTTGCAAAATCTTAAAGAATGTATGAGCAATTCTAAGCATGATTAAAATATGAATTTTAAAGAATTTCAGTAAAATGTATGGTTTGCACACACTTGTAACATGGCTCATGTATAGCCATCTTGACTCAGTAACAAGGATCTGACTGGTTGAGTGATGTGAATACATATTTGGACACATTAAAGAGTAGATACATTGAACAATTTTTTACATTCTAATTTTTCATCTGGACTTTCTGGTGTCCAAACTCAACTAAGCAGATCCTAAAAGCCTCTCCTTTCTGCTATGATAAAACAATAATATATACTTATATACCAATATACTAAAAGTCTCATCTTAGTTGTGCCATTGGCTGAATTTCTTAGGGTCATTTGCTGAAATAAATTGATGTTGCAGTTCAAAATGCTATTGTGTCTCAGTTGGATACACATCCTGTTTTATTTCTTCTGCTGCAGGCTAACAATTTCACAATTCATATATATGTTAGGTACTGATTTGGGCTGTAATTCCAAGTCTAAAGGGGTCACAAATGATTGCTTCAAGGCAAATTTTGCGCCTTGCTACCATTTTCCAGTACCTCCTGAGGTTGTATCTTATTTATCCTCTATCTTCTGAAATCATCAAGGCGAATGGGGTAATGATGGAAAAAGCTTGGGCTGGGGCAGCATATAATTTGACTCTCTATATGCTGGCAAGTCATGTAAGTCACTGTTAACAACTTGTGATGGACTTAGTACTAGTAGCCTTTTATTTTGGAATATTTCAAGATCTCTTTTTTTCTGTTTTTCATTTGTTTTTTTTTTTTGTTATTAACTATCTCTCTATTTCAAAAAGGTTTTAGGATCCTCTTGGTATCTGTTATCCATTGAACGGCAGGATGAATGTTGGAAGAAGGCTTGTACACTTCAGTACCCACATTGCCAGTATCATTATCTTGATTGTCAAAGCATAGGTGACCCAGATAGGACTGCTTGGTTCAGATCAAGCAATCTCTCAGGTCTATGTGATCAGAACAGTGATTTCTTTCAATTTGGCATTTTTGCTGATGCTCTCACTATGAAAATTACCAGCTCAAAATTCTTCAACAAATACTATTACTGTCTTTGGTGGGGACTGAGGAATCTAAGGTAACTCAACTTTTTGATGCCAAAGTTGGATAATTCATCAAACAACAAATTTATTCCATCTTTGATTCACCTATATTAACTTGATGGCAATGAACATAATTCAGAACATAATCATCAGTTCACTGAAAACCACTGATGCAACTGATAAGATTCCAATCAACCATATCTTAGTGAACAAAAATTGATTACAAAAATAAACCTAAATTTTCCTGTTTTGTTTTGCTATAATTAAGTCCTTTATGTTCTGTTTATGGTCTCTTACCAGTTATTCATTCTTGATCCTTGAGTTATTTGATATTTCCAGTCCCCATTAGAGTTTGTGATATTCTAACCAATTCTATGACAAATTTGCAGCTCTGTAGGACAGAATCTCTTAACAAGCACACATGTTGCAGAGATAAATTTTGCTGTGATTGTTGCAATTCTTGGATTGGTGCTTTTTGCACTGCTTATAGGCAATATGCAAGTAAGTGTAGCCAGTCTTTTAATGTGCTGCAAGTTTCAAGACTTGATAATTATTTGCAAAAATAAAATCAGTGTGTTGGTATATCAGTTATCAGGATTATTTATAGTTTTTCCCCCTTTTGGTTTACTAGGAATATTTAGAATATAATATAAAATTTGTGAACCTTGTGAGACAGTTAGACGGGCTTTCTGTTCATTGAGTAGATTCATTGTCATGACTCATACTTTGTAATGAATTGATGATCCATAGCATATATTAACTATGAAGCTTATAATAATCTTTAATTTAAAATTTTAATAGTTGGTTAACTATTTTTATTGCAAAAAGCTTATTCAAGTACTACCTAGGACCTTGATGACTTGATCCATGCCTAATTGCTAATTGCCCACTTTCATTGGGGGATAAAAAAATGCATCATGTAATATGCATGGTCTTTGATTTTGATCATTAACCCCAATACTCATATCTTGAACTTTCATACAAATTCTTTTCTGATTGACAGACCTACCTGCAATCCACCACTTTGCGGCTAGAAGAATGGAGAATAAGAAGGACAGATACAGAAAGATGGATGCATCACAGGCAACTCCCTCATTACCTGAAGCAAAATGTGCGACGTCATGACCAATTCAGATGGGTAGCTACAAGGGGAGTAGATGAGGAAGCTATTCTCAGAGACCTTCCTGTGGATCTCAGACGTGACATTAAACGCCACCTTTGCCTTAATCTAGTTAGACAGGTAAATATTTGTTGTATTTTCTGCATGTGCTGCTTTCTTTGACACAGTTTTGTTTGTGAATTAAGGATGTTTCAAATAAGTACATGTTTGGTTTAGCGTTGTAACGTGATAAACTTATGTTTCTAACGCTAAAAATAATTGAGTTGACAAATTTAAATTTGAGTTTGGTCAATCTTTAACGTCAAACCAAACATAGACTAAGTACCTGTTTAGTTCCAGTGGGGAACAGTAAGAATCAATTTTATGGAATTGATTTTAAATAACTTTTTCCTAACGTACTTCATAAATCGTGCATCATTCAACAGTAAACAAACAGACTCCTCAAGTAGTATTCAAGTCCTAGTCACAACACATGCAATATTTTTCTTATCTTGTTAATGTATTAACTATTACTTAAGAAACAAACAAATAAGAATGAAAGTACTTATTGGTCATGGCAGGTACCACTATTTGATCAGATGGATGAGAGGATGCTAGATGCAATATGTGAAAGGTTGAAGCCTTCTCTGTGCACCCCAGGAACATGCCTAGTTCGTGAAGGTGACCCTGTCAATGAGATGCTCTTTATTGTTAGAGGACGCTTAGATTCTTGTACCACTAATGGTGGCAGAACTGGGTTCTTTAACTCATGCAGAATTGGCTCTGGTGACTTCTGTGGTGAAGAGCTTTTGCCATGGGCCTTAGACCCTCGTCCAATAGTTGTCCTTCCTTCCTCAACTCGCACAGTGAAAGCCATCACTGAAGTGGAAGCTTTTGCACTCATTGCTGAGGACTTGAAGTTTGTGGCAGCACAATTCCGCAGGTTACACAGCAAACAACTTAGGCACACATTTAGGTTCCACTCCCATCAATGGAGAACATGGGCTGCATGCTTTATACAAGCAGCTTGGTTCAGATATAAAAGAATGAAAGAGACAATTGAGCTCAAGAGAAAGGAGGATCTGATGATGGCTTATGTACCTGGAATTGGCAATGAACATTTCTCTGCTCCTCTGCAGGGCCCAATGGGCTCAAGTTTTTCAATGTATGCTGCAAAAATCACAGCTAGCCCAAGGAAAGGTAGGAGCTTGAGATATGGTTCTGAACTAGACATTCTTGGGGCATTAAGGAAGCCCCTTGAACCAAACTTCAATGATGATGATAGTTGAAGAATTAAAAAAAAAAAATAGTCCATTTGGAGAAGGCCTATTAATCAGTGTGTATGTTAGGAGCATTAGTGGAGTATATGGTGCTTATTAGTAGTCACAGTAAAATATTGTAACTATGAAGAAGAACTTATCTTTTAGATTAGGGCCAAGGATGGAAATAAACTAGATCTGAGGCAAAATTTTGCATGAATAAATGATTTGACTACTGGCACAATATCCTTGTCTCAAGTGGCACCAAGTTCCTTTGGACTACATGATTCCAAATCCAGACTCTAATTCTGGAGAGGTCTCTGTGTTTGTACTTTAGCCTACTGTTTATCTTCTCATCACACAGGTAATAGACCTCTTTTGTTAAATAAATAAAAGGCTACTGAATATAATTGATTGAAGATTGTAATTTGTGGAATACAAGACTCAGTGGAGAAAAAAATTTAATTGTTCAGGGTGGAAAACATGGCATACTGCTGGATTGCTGTGGTGTGGACAAGGGTAAAGTAACATTTTTGTCCCTATAAAATAATCGAGTTTTTATTTTCATCTCTGGAAAAATTTTCTTTTTTATTTGATCCTTAAAAAATTTTTAAGCTATTTTCTGGTCCTTGTTGTTGATTCCACTATTAATTACAATGTGTCGAATGCCCATCACAATTAGTAATCATGTGTATTGTACCCTGACACATTATACAACAGTGAAAGCCTCTTTAAACACATTCAAAGACTATTTGTGATATATATGAAGGAGGAAATGTACAAAGAATTTCAGATCAAATTGACCATGAAATTTGACTCTCTAAATGAGTTTAAAGAAGCTAAGACTCTTATATAACGTGATATGGTACTTCTGAAATATTGTTGATTATTATGGGTGTTTCACACATCCACAATTAACAGTATATATAATGAACATTAAGGACTAAAAAATAACATAAATATTTTATAAGGATGAAATAAAAAAGAAAAATTTTTCAGGGACAAAAATAAAAAACTTGGGTATTTTATAGGGACTAAAAAGTTATTTTAGCCGGAAGGAAGAAATTTAAACACTTCAACATTTTTTTTGGTATAAGAAAAAGAGATTATGCATAGCTATGTTTTTTTTTTTTTGGTTGAAAAACAAAAAATGAACATTTAATTGTGCAAATTGGGAGTTGCCCCATGCATAGCTATGCCCAGAATCCAGATAATAGTAGCTGCCAAACTTTGGCATGGTTCAATGTCTAACCTTTTTTGTATAAGCCCAAGAAAAAATGACAATTGACTTACATTCCAAACCATTTTGGGCCATGGTTTAGAGCCTTTTGCACACAGTTTGTTTGTAGCTTTATACCAGTTGTACATGTTTGTGGCTTGTTCTGCTGTTCTTGTGCAATGAAATCCACTTCGACCAAAAAAATGTGATCTTTTAGTTGTTAGCTAACACATAAAATAAATCTATTAAATCCTTAAAGTAATTACAATAACTGGTAATACCATAATACTAATTTAAAGTTTTATTAATTTATTATTCTGCCCCCTCCCCCAATTATTTTTAAATGTCATTTAAGATTTTAACATATAAATAAAAAATGTAAGCAATACTCTCATTTATATAAAATTATTATTTAATTTTTTATATACACTTTATTTCTTTAATATGTTGCTTTTTTATAATTCTATTTATTTATTAATTAGGAATAAATAAAGATGTGATTAATATCATTTTAGACTTCTAAAATAATAAATAAATATGAATAAAAATTTCCCAGTTCCCACTATCTAAGGATGCATTTTATATACTACTATTAATTAATTCAATTGAAGCTTATCTAATTCCGAGATACTGTAAGTGCACATATCATGCAAATTTGTGCAAATCAAAGTGGCCACAGCCGTAAGTTTTGAATAAATAGATTAAATGTAATGATTAGACAGTGCATGTTAGAGACAAGTACATGCTATACTCCCTAGCATTATGTACACCCTTTGGAAGTCTGTCTTGCAAGCCAAGCCAAAAGAAGTAAAAAACAAACCCAAACAACCAAAAATATATCAAAGTTTAAGCTCTTTCCGCTAATCGATGCAGCCAAACTTATTCATTGACTATCATGTCTAGCATGGACAAGCTATGCATTGATATCATAGTGCTTGCATGCTTGATTTAATAACCATATTTACTAAACATTTTTAAATTACAACTCGTACACCTTGATCAATAACTATATAGTAATAGTAGTAATATAGTATAATTGTTACCATTCGTTCACTTAACTTGTGTACTACTCTCTCCACTAGATTAATTTGTACTCCTTCCACTATCAGCTTAATATATTTATAGACATAAAAGTAAATTATAAAATAAAAATTTATTTCTAAAAGATAAGAAACATCATATAATATTTTTTTTAAAAAAATTGTGAATGTATTTTTAATGAAAGAAATTTATGTTAAATTAAAAAAATTATTTTTAATCATCATCCATCAATTAATAGTTAATAATATTTTTATTTTTAATGAGAGAAATATTAATAATTAATAATATGTTTTATATTTAACATAAAATTTTTGCTAATTATAATATGTAAAATATATATTTATAAAAAATTTAAGGTGGGGAGGCCTAAAACTATTGAGTGGTCTCCCCTTGGGTGGGCAATGGGTACTACTAAACTTGCCAATTAGAAATTGATTTATTTAAGGCTTCAAAAGCGTGAAAAATTATTAAAAAATCAAATTAAATATGCTGATAGTAAGATGAGAAAGCCAGAGAAAACATATTAGTAATATTGGAAGTTCCGAAAAGTGTTGAGAATGTTAGTTAGAATTAAAGATCGAGTCACGTTGTCTCAAAACTATGTGACAGGTCTTTACGGATGCCATGTTCAAATGTTACCACCTTTAATTGCTTTTGACTTCCGATCCGGAATGATCATTCTTGTATCTGGCTCTAGTCAAAATTAATATATGTCATAGATCTTTTTTCTTCTTGTTATTCTTGCCATTTACGACAGATTAAGTAATACTATAGTTTTATTATTATAGGATTAGTCTTTGATTAATATTTTATGCTGCAGATTTAATTTTATGGATTTTTGAAGGGCTAGTTTTAGCCATGTGGAATGCAAATAGTTGCATGATTCAATTTTGATTTCAGCGCGATTAATTATATATATTACAGTATTTTGTAACATATGTCTGCACCTACTTCTGGAAACGTGTAACGGGCAGTTTGGATGCAACTTCTACATAAAAACTTTTAGGTAAAAAATAATAGAAGAAATGAAAAAGTCAAATGAATTTAACTCTCCATAAGTTGAAATTAGTCTTTGTAGTCCACTTCTACAAAAGTGCTCTCAATTAACTTCTCCATAAATAACTGATTTCAACTCATTGAGAAGTTAAATTCAATTAACCTCTTTCATTTTATTCTATTATATATTTTTCACCTAGAAGTTCTTCTGCAGAAGTTGCATCCAAACTGGGCCTAAGCCTTGTATATATAAGTTCCCATTCCATTTTTTAAAACAATCATTGCAAGTTCCAAGCGGATGTTTGGTTAATAGTGGGTTAACAGTGTGTTTGGTAAGACATTTCAATTAGCTGAAATTGAAATTAGTAGCTGAAAATATTTTAGTTGTGTTTGGTAATGTAGTTTTTTTTAGTAGTTTTTTTTAAAAAGCTACTTGAGGTAATTTTTTTTAAAAAAAAACTCATATTTTCAACTACTAGCTGAAATTTTATTACAATTGAATCCTTCAACAATTTTTACTCATCAATATTATTTAGTAATTAATGATGTCTTTATATGTCATTTTACCGATTTTAGCTAGTTTTACCAAATACTATCAATTAAATCAGCTAGCTTTTATCTTTCGGCTAATTTTTCAGCTTTCAACTAGAGGAGTAATACTAATTGGATTGAACATATGTTTGAAGGGTGTCTAAGGTGAACACAAACGCGTTGTAATATATTCAAACAAGGTATGTGATGATTGGTTCAATTGATATATGTTTAATTCTCATTATGTAATGTTTTCGAGTTATGTGTATGGAAAAAAACCTGTCGCGAGAGCTAGTCCCACTTAGAGTTGGCAATTCGGGCTTCTAAAATAAAGGTCCGAGTCATGCATGATTTTGGAATTTTTACAGCTAGCCCAATTTTTTTTACGAGCTACATGAATTTTTTGTGGGTTTTTACGAGTAGTGGGCTTTATCAGGCTGGACTAAAAAGCCCATGAGTTATTCGGATTTCTAGAATAAAGGACCCAACCCTACATTTTAGCGGGCCAACCCGGTCAGGCTAGCCTATTTTTTCGGCTCTATTCCCACCATGATATGAATGTTCCCAACTCAAGCAGAATTGTCTCTCATGGAGATATTTGTGGTGCACACCAAAAAACAAGGCGTGTGATGTTTTAGGTCAAGATAGGTCAGATTGCTAGGTGTAGAAATAGGTCAAATTGCTCGTCGAGAGCCTATGACAAATCTAAATCATGTTATAGGTCAGGTCAAACCCATTTATTAAAAAAAATTAAATCAATGTTTTTTTAAAAGTCTATCTAACTACGCAGACCAAATTTTGGTTCATTCTAAAAACCTTTTAAACATACCCGATCAACTTATTTAAATAAATATAAATAATATTGGTCCAAATAAATAAATAAATTAAAATAATATTATAATGCTTTTATATTGATATTATTATGATATAAGATTTTTATTATAAATTCTTTTGTTTTGTATAAAATATTTAAACATATAAGTTTATTCAAATATAGGCTTATATATGACATATTCAAGGACTTTATTATAAAATATGCTATTAAATAGGCTTTTAAGTGAATTCAGATTTTTAAATAGGTGAAACCAAACCTTAAAATAAAGCATCATTAGTGTCATTTTATCATGAGGACCATGGTAAATATGGCCCTATAACAAGTATATTAAATATATCATGCCCAAATCTTAATTAAATTAGAAGATAGGCCAGACTCAAACTTAAAAAAATCTAGCTCAACCTAACCTATTTTCCACCCCTATAGCTAGCCAATTCAAACCTTTAAGAAAAAAAATTATTATTCCTATAAACTTCAAATTTTGCATATTCTTGACAACTTACAAATAAAAGTTGTTCGTATCAATTTTTTCACGGTGTTTTCCGATTGAAGAGGTTGAATCCTCCAGCAAGTCCATGGCGGAACACGGCGGATCCACGGCGGGGCAGGGTGTACCTACAGAGACTCTGACGCTCAAGTTAGAGAGGATTCTGATCAGAGTGCATGTAATATAGAGAAAATGCGTCTCTCAAATGGGTCTCCAGCAGTGTATTTATAGAGTGATTTTGGAGGGAAAGGTTGTTAGTTTGTTGTAACAAATTCCTAAAAACGCAGAGCCTCGATGAGTTGTGGTATGTGCCCGCGTTGTGGCTATGTCGGCTGGTAGTATAATTCCGGATAATGACCCCGGACTGAGTTCCAAATATCTCCAGAACAGATGCCCCCCAAGTCGGGTGCTTTGATATAAAGTATCCGACTTGAAATAATTTGGAGTTAGACAGCCGGCTTGATTTGTACAATAGTCAATCGGAGTCCCTTAATCGGAGTTGTGAACTTCATCAAAGTCGGTTATGCCGGTTAAGTGTAGAAGACATGTGCCATGTATAGCTAGTCCAGATAATTTCCGTCTTGGCGAAGACGGTTGATGTCGGTGTAAGCATGGGACCAAACCCAGATTTTTGCATATCGATTTTACATCTGTTAAGTCCGAGAACCACGTCGGCATCAATAGGCTAGAAGAGATGCCTCCAAGCTGGTATTAAGTCGGTGCATGCTATTAACCGTCGAAGTCGATTTCGATTTGGGCGCACACATTGACGTACCTTTCAAGGAACTGAGTCCGAAATGGAGAAAAGCAAGCTATGATCTCAAGGAATTAGGTCCGAGATGCTCAAGGGACAAGGCCTGAGATAGTCGAGGGACTGCACCCGAAATGCTCAAGGGACAAGCCCGAGATGGTTGAGGGACTATGCCCGAAATGCTCAAGGGACAAGCCCGAGATAGTCGAGGAGCGTATCCGCGATCGTCGAGTGACTAAGCCCGAGATAGTCGAGGAGCGTATCCGCGATCGTCCAGGGACTAAGCCCGAGGTGTCGAGGGACTAAGCCCGATGTGTCGAGGGACTAAGCCCGATATGCTCAAGGGACAAGCCCGAGATAGTCGAGGAGCGTCTCCGCGATCGTCGAGGGACTAAGCCCGAGGTGTCGAGGGACTAAGCCCGAGATAGTCGAGGAGCGTATCCGCGATCATCAAGGGACTAAGCCCAATATGCTCAAGGGACAAGCCCGAGATGGTCGAGGGACTACGCCCGAAATGCTCAAGGGACAAGCCCGAGATAGTCGAGGAGCGTATCCGCGATCGTCGAGGGACTAAGCCCGAGGTGTCGAGGGACTAAGCCTGATATAGTCGAGCGTATTCGCGATCGTCGAGGGACTAAGCCCAAGATGGTCGAGGGACAAGCCCGAAATGCTCAAGGGACAAGCCCGAGATAGTCGAGGAGCGTATCCGCGATCATCGAGGGACTAAGCCCGAGGTAGTCGAGGAGCGTATCCGCGATCATTGAGGGACTAAGCCCGAGGTGTCGAGGGACTAAGCCCGATGTGTCAAGGGACTAAGCCCGAGATAGTCGAGGAGCGTATCTGCGATCGTCGAGGGACTAAGCCCGAGGTGTCGAGGGACTAAGCCCGAGATAGTCGAGCGTATCCGCGATCGTCGAGGGACTAAGCCCAAGATGCTCAAGGGACAAGCCCGAGATGGTCGAGGGACTACGCCCGAAATGCTCAAGGGACAAGCCCGAGATAGTCGAGGAGCGTATCCGCGATCGTCGAGGGACTAAGCTCGAGATAGTCGAGGGACTAAGCCCGATGTGTCGAGGGACTAAGCCCGATATGCTCAAGGGACAAGCCCGAGATAGTCGAGGAGCGTATCCGCGATCGTCGAGGGACTAAGCCCGAGGTGTCGAGGGACTAATCCTGATATAGTCGAGCGTATCCACGATCGTCGAGGGACTAAGCCCAAGATGCTCAAGGGACAAGCCCGAGATGGTCGAGGGACTACACCCGAAATGCTCAAGGGACAAGCCCGAGATAGTCGAGGAGCGTATCCGCGATCGTCAAGGGACTAAGCCCGAGATAGTCGTGGAGCGTATCCACGATCGTCGAGGGACTAAGCCCGAGGTTTCGAGGGACTAAGCCCGATATAGTCGAGCGTATCCGCGATCGTCGAGGGACTAAGCCCAAGATATAAAAAAGACAGTCTAAGTTCCAAGATGTAAAGACCTTAGAATGTTTGAGATGTAAACCTCCCGAGAGCTCGATCTGAATGAATTATAAATCCAAGTTGGGTACATAAGGCAAGACTAATAGTCGGAACATATTGTCCAAGCATGTCTGAGCAATATGGACAATCAGTAAATGATCCGAGAAGTTTAATCTGACGTGGATATCTCGGTTATTAAATCCGAGATATACGTTTTGAATCAAATTACTCCCATAGCGTCTTCGACTTGACACAACTTGGAAGTCAGAAGCAATATCCCAAATTTTGCCACCCGGTCCTATAGATTGAACACCTTGGTCGTGTATTGATTTCCTCAAATCCCTTCAGCAATTTTACTTTTGTATGGACCCATAGCTGTAATTAATGTAATCAAATGTCTCGGAGTTATTTGATTATCTCGGAACGGATTCAACCACGTGAACTTTTTACGGCAAAGAACTCAGAGACAAAATATTTTGACGAAGGACTGTGCTCATCTTGGCAGAAAGAGTGAGGCAACAGATACCAACCAAGCGAATTCGTTGTTCATATCATGGATACCTTCTACATTCTCCAATGAGAATTAACTCAGAATTTTGGTGCTGCAAGATGACTTTAGAGGCTGGAAAATTCCTACGCCCCCAATTGAAGTAGCTAGTTAAAGGTGCTTCACAACATAGCACTCGGTGCCCAGGAATTAATTAATTAATGACTTCCCCAGCCAGCTGTACGTGTACATAAAAGAGCTTGCAATCTGAATTCATGCCGGCAATTAATCACGGAGTGAAACATAATAATGAAGTTTGATAATTTCATCACCGATGTAAAACTCCTTGATGCACGTAATACTGGAGTTTGATCACGTATAAAAGCTTGGCGAGCTGCCCCACATCATAATTTATATATTATCTTAAGTCAAGCAAGTTGATGTCGGAATTAATATCTGGCCACGGAATCAAGCCTAACACATTAATGTCTTGGAATCATTATCAAATCTTGGAAAGATATCACGGATAACTTGTTATCAAATCTTGGAAAGATATCACGGATAACTTGATCACGGAAATAACTCGGAATCAATATAACTTTGGATAACACTTGGTCATCTTGCTAATGTTCGTGCAACATGATGATTGATGATTCATCTTGGATCATTCATCTCGGAACCCACGACAAGTTCCACACGTGCTTGAATCGACACAGCAGTTGCATGAGGGGCTACTTCTATCTCGGAAACCACGACCACGGAGCGGTTGGCGTGCATGAAGTTGTCTGAAGTTGCATGGAATAGATTCAGTGATTATATATTCTGCTCTCTCGATATTAAATATAGAACTCTGTGATCACGTGCATGTTTGATCAGTGGTGGTTGATGCAACTTCACAGCCACATCAATCCAGGAATTGCAACTCGGAATCCTTGAGCATATCGAAACTCCCATCCAGACTTAATCCATGAATTCTTGTCTCGGCTGTACGCATCTCGGAATCAAATCCGGAATATCATCTAAGAAAATAAAATGAAAAACAATCCAAATCCCAATCTTTAGTTCATTCCAATGTACAACAGATGTGTGACTGGACCATTGCATTTACAGTACTTGCGTTGCACCACGCTTGAGAAAAACTTCGGTATAGATCATCACAAGGAGGCAACTCGGATAAAATTACAAAGTTATATAACATTTTGATTATAAACAGAACCTGACTTGGGGAGCCCCACACCGTCTCGGTCTCGAACAAGTTAATGTCAGAGTTATCACGGAATGAGGAAATCAAATCTGATTCTTGCCAATGAAGAATAACCCGAGGGCCCAATCGGCGGCGTCCAAACTAACCACCGGTGGCGGCTGCTGCTCCTGCTCCCGGGATACACACATTGGGCGGTGTAGCATACACGTTGGCAAGTAACGAACGCATCTCGGAATAAATTCTCTGAAATCAATCTCAGAATGAATCGTGGAGCCAAACTCGGAATGTGCCAACTCGGAACCAAATCTGGGCTTCGTCCAATTAGCTCTCAATCTCATGCATATGATGAACATTTATCTAGTAGTAATGTGAGTGGAAGAAGCAACCCCATTAGCAACCAAGGGTCTCATAAATATGATATAACAAGATCATCAAGGATGTAGGTGCGTGCTAACACAGTATGAGTAACTTCAGCGGTCCTCAAGTCTTCCAACTTATCTCCTTCACCAATGCAGTTGTATCAACGCTTTGGCGTACAATGATTTGAATACGTCATGGCTCCACTCCTCTAGTTGTTAGCCAACAGTGACAATTAACTGCAAGGGATCCAGATTGGCTGTAAAATATTCAATTGCTTCTCCGGTGTTGATGGGTCCTTCTTCAACAACAACGAGAGCTCTCCTTCGTACGATTTGTCACCTTGGAATGTCCCGGATTACAAAAGGCCTTGCCAGTAAAGTTTGCACATTTACCTCTAGCGGGAGTAATTTCATGGGGCTGCTTTGATAATTTTGCTACACACGTAACATGACCATCTCGGCTGTAGCTGCTGTACTCAGCCACTTGGGATCGAGCAGATAATTTAGCACCAGTTGTTGTGTTATAAATTATTGGGAGTAGTCAAAATGTTGCGGAGGTAGGACCCTCAAATTATCAAGTGCAACAAACAATTATGATGATCACACAGCAGTTGAAGTGAATCCCATATTTACCAAGAATCAACCAAGTGTTATCAAGGCAATCCATATCGGACTGAACGTGCATCACGACAAAACCCACCAAAGATCACGACACAAGATTAATCACCAATTTTTCCAATTCAGAGAATTCTAAATGACGAGGTAATAAATAACGAGGTAATATCTCAAGTTTCAGAGAATTCACAAGTTAGAATATATATTTCCAATCCATTGTGTTCAAGGCCTTGTGCAACTAGAGAGTATAAATATAGGTCAGCCCATTTGATCCAAGTATAGTGTGCTGCACGGAATATTGGATTTATCTCGCGGCATCTCGGAAAGTAACTGATGTGCGCACGAGTGTAAGTATAGGTCTATCTCATAATCCCAAAGTCGTCCTGAATCAATGTAGGATCTTTCATCATGGGCCACATCTCGGGGTAGGTGGCACTTGGCTTAACATATAATCAATGTGGCATCACGGATTAAAAGTCTAGGGGGGCCCGCGGCACAACCCATCAATCATCCCGGCTCAAATCCAAAACAGAATGCAAGGCAGAGTATAATAAGGATTTGAGCACTTAAGGATATTATCTTATCAGAATTATTTAAACTTTGATTTAGATTTGAAGAGGCTGAGCACGTAAACTCCATGGAGGAGGCTACTTTATAAACTCGGCGTGAAGATCCTTCCCCCGGGCATCACGACACAAGTCCAGGATGGCTCTCGACGGGCGCCCTCGATCGGTTCAAGCTGGGTTTCTATATTACAAATAATAATGTGGTATCTTGGATTATGGATTGGTATGTCCACTTGATCAATCCCAGAAACGCAGCCGAACTGCACCCAGCCTTGTGGAAATCTTCCATTGACCTCGGAATGGATCAAGTTTCTGTTGAACGCTGATCAGAGGTAGAGAAATAGGAGACTGAAGCCGAATTGCACGCTCACATCACGAGGAAGAGGGACTTGATCATGATTGCATCTTTGAATCACCTCGGATTTAATTCTGACTCATCTGGAACACTTCCTTGTCTGGATATAGCCAGCGGTGCATCACGGGATCTTGAAATTATGGTTTTACCTTCTACTTATGTTGACCAAGATTTGCATCCTCAGACAATGTCCATTGATAGAGAAACTGTCATAATTCGTACAAGATGCCGGAGTTATCCTCGTTACAGAGGAGGTGGGAACCCCGGAAGCGGCGGGAATGTAAAGAGAGAGAGAACGGTTGTCGCTAACCATTAATTATTCGACCAGCAGTATGATGGCTCCTTCTCACTTGCAGCCGCTGATGCTAAATCTTGGTGTATCAAGCTTGCACGACACTATCAAATATGAATGAGGCATCGGAATTCAATGTCGGCATAGTATCATACATCTCGGCATGTTAAATAACCATCGTACATCCCGGAGTGGTAATCATACATCTCGGCATTTTGTAAATTTGCAGCGTTTGACAATCAAACAATCGTATGCTTCCAGGTTGCCGATGAACAGCGGTTGAGTGCACTCACTCACGATTAAGATGATGAATTACTTATCAATCCTCGCCGATTAGATCAATGTTCTTACTGACATATTCCTGCGATCGGACTCGCTTCCGCCGCCAAGGCGTCGTCACTGGCGTATTCTTACTTATACAGTCCAGAATCCGAATCCCTAGACTCGACGGCGCTGGCACTGACGGTTTCTCATGATCTTTTGCAAGCTCGATTTCCGAACGTAACCAAATTTTTTTTCAACCCGATTACTTCATCTTCCTTGGCTGTGAATCTATGTTCCAGACTCCTTGATTCTTGATCTTTATTTATAGTTTCTTTCAACGGGATCTGGAAGCATATGACCGGAGAAGTATACAAAACAAGAAGTATATAATTAGACTCAAGATTACCTGGACAGGGGATGCGATGAAAGTGTTGGAGTCGGGGGAATCGGCGGCAAGAAGCTTTCCGCACCGGAGTAGATCAACGTGGTTATCCACCGGAGAAGAAGTGGCAGCAGCTGCGTTGCGACCGACCACCATGAATGTTCCGAGGAGAATTTTTCCGAACAGAATTGAGTAAGAAGGGATGAATAGAACCAATCGGCTTCCCACAGACGGCACCAATGTTCGTATCAAATTCTCCACGGTGTTTTCCGATTGAAGAGGTTGAATCCTCCAGCAAGTCCATGGCGGAACACGGCGGATCCACGGCGGGGCAGGGTGTACCTGCAGAGACTCCGACGCTCAAGTTAGAGAAGATTCTGATCAGAGTGCATGTAATATAGAGAAAATGCGTCTCTCTAATGGGTCTCCGGCAATGTATTTATAGAGTGATTTTGGCGGGAAAGGTCGTTAGTTTGTTGTAACAGATTCCTAAAACCGCGGAGCTTCGCTGAGTTGTGGTATGTGCCCGCACTGTGGCTATGTCGGCTGGTAGTATAATTCCGGATAATGACCCCGGACTGAGTTCCAAATATCTCGAGAACAAAAGCAGAAAAATTAATTGGTACATATATGTTTGGTCATTGGGAATATGGATCCATATTCATTAGTCCATGATTGTATTGACATCCAAATCTTATAAGACGGGCATCTATCTCAAAATCTAAGGGGTGCACATATGACATAAGTTTAATAATATGTTTGATTTTACTGAAAATCACATTACAAACATGATTTTAACACTACTTATTCATGTTTGTAATAATGTTATGTAATCCAATCATGTAATAACTAACAAGTAGTTGTAAATGTTAAACCAAATACTGTTAAACTTGAGCTTTCGTCGGTCGACATATATAGTTCCGATCCAAAATTGTGTCAATGCATGGGATATTCTATACATTTTCAAATATTATCTTGAGAAAGCATCCAAAGCACATGCTGCCCGATTGATTGCATGCATGTCATTGTTCCTTGAATTGGGTACTTAATTTGTTTGACTAGAGAGCCAGCTCAAAATTGGTAGTTACATATTTGAAATTTTAATTAAAATAAAAACAAAAAAGGTGAAAAAGTAATCCATATGTGAACCCTTTTTATAATCACGTTTTCTTTCATGAAGTTATTAATCTGCTGAATAGGAAAAGAAGACATGTCCCCACCTAGACTTTCCATAATTTAAAGAAGCTTTTAATTGTCTTATGCACTGTTAGAAACAGAGATGTTCGCAAAACAAATTAATGCAGTGAAAAAAGTTGTTATTCTATATCATTCAAAAGAGAAGCTATTGATCGATTGCATGAAATCTTTATTGTTTTTTCCAAAGAAGGATAGAAACAAAAGACAATTGCCGTTAAAAGCATTGCAATTCCTTCAAGAAAAAGAAAAAGAAACTTTAGAATGCATACATTTTTGTCCTTGTTTTGTCTCAATCGACAAATCAAACTTTAATCATTTTATCTAATGCAAGGCTTTTGGTTAACACCAGAATCAGCTAGTAAAAAAGCCTATGGTTTCTTGTTACATAAACACCATCAAATTTAACAAGTAGACAAAATTAACCAACGTGGCTGCATAAAAACAACGCAAGCCCGATACCAATTTGGGGAAGGAAACTCCTTGAAATTAGGCTTTGGCATATGAACCATTTCTACCTACCGCGATCATGCCTGCACGAGTCATGATCACTAAAGAATTTATGGAGATGAACGGTTGAAAGAAATCCAAGAGGAGCATCCTCTAAAGAATTTAGCTTAAATTAAATTAAAAACTATACTACCTTTTATCCTTTTTATAAGAGATAAAAAATTAGTAAAATATATTTTTTCGTCATTGTAATATTTTTTATTAGCTTTAGTTTTTGTCCCCAACTTTTAAAACATTTATTTTATATCTCTATACTTTTAGAGTTTGTTTGGTAAAATTAGCTGAAAAACTAGATAGAAACTGAAAAACTAGTTGATTTGATTGAAGGACGTTTTGGTAAAACTAGCTGAAAATGGTAAAAGGACATACAATGACACCATTGATTATTAAATAATGATGAGTGGTGTGGCTGAAGGATATACTTGTAATAAATTTTCAGTTGCTAGTTAGTTGAAAATGAGAACTTTTTAAAATGGTTACCTCAATTAGTTTTTCAAAAAAAGCTAGCAGCTACCTAAAAAAAACTATATTACCAAACACTGATGAAATGATTTTAACTACTAATTTTAGCTTTTATCTAGCTAAAATACTTTACCAAACACACTCTTAAAATACCTTAATCATAGTCATTGACATTGATTAGCTCTGATGAGTTGTTGTTAAATTCAATTACCTAATAAATGGACTAAGCATCCATATGAATTACATGAGATCAACCACTAAAGGGAAATGTGAAAATATATTAAACAAGGCCAACAACTTAAGAGAAAGTTAATTAACGTTAGGGACGACTATTATGGTGTTTTAAAAATATAGTGATATAAAACAAATGTTTTAAAAGTTAGGGACGAAAACTAAAGTTGACAAAAGATATAAGGATGAAAAAAATGTTTTTTCTTGGTCCTAAATATAAGAAACATAGTCATATTTTGAATTTATTAATTATGAAGTTACTTTTATACCCTTAATTTATTGTCCACTACTCACCTATTTCCATGATAATGGATGTATTACGCTATTTTCAATGATAATAAAGTATAAGTTACTACTTTAATGATGACTTTAATATATTAGGAGTAATTTTATCACTATTTTAATTATTTAATATGAAGGATATTTATGGAATAAGATATAAAATCATGACATTATTAATTACAATTATTTGGTTCCAAAGCATTTACTTAATCGTGATGATTTAGTCACATTTCTCATAAATAGGACCAGATGTAGTATTAAATTTGAGTCCAAATGAAATCATTATATTCACTCTCGAATTAATTAATGGAGTTTTTCACATTAATATTTTAGACATGAATTTTTAATTTTATTTTGAAAAATTAAAAATTATGGATATATAGTTTTAATTTCTCTTTATCACATGGCTTAACTTTAATTTCTCCTGTCATTTGAATTTATTGTTTCAATTTATAATATGATTTTAATTCATTTGATAGTTTCTTATATTTTGAAACATATAATCTTTTATATTTATTTTTTAATTATATTAGAAATATCAACAAAAGTGTTATGTTATCCACTGTACGAGTGATAAGAATTAATATTGGTTTTAATTTAAGTGTTATGTTTAGATAATAGTATTTAAATGATGGTCCAATTCAAAAATTTATTTATTTTTTACTTTTACTCAAATCATAGTTTTAAACAGAAAATTATATTAAAATATATATTAATATAATTTTGTCAAACATACTATTTATAAATAAAATCTAATTTACATATGCAGTTTTGATTTTGAAGATTGCAATATGGTGAATGTACACATGGAATTTCTCACTCACCGGCCTTATATATTTATTATTATTCTAATCTAAGCATTTAATTTGAAAGTTAAAATTTATCCTTTTTTTTCTCCATCACCTTTTATTTTAGTCATATATATAATAATAATTTTTATTAATTTTTTTTAAAAATAAATTATTCCCATTGACTCAGATCATAAATCCGCCACTAGTGCTATGTTTGGAACGAGTGACTTTGGAGAGAGAGGTGCTCAACATAGAATTAGGTCATCTTTATTCCTGCACCCATTTTTTCCCTATTCTCTTAAATGGGTCACACCAGTACAAATCAGCAGGTCCTTATTGAGCACATCTCTTCTCGAACGCAGCATTTTACTTTTTTACCATTCACAAATCTTAAATAAGTCTCACTCATACACATCACTTACTCAAAAAATTTAAAGCACTAGTGCTTAACTAAGCATCAATACTTGAGAAACACCCCATTTAAGATCCACTCTAATGATACTTTCTACTTGAGCACCGGTACTTATTAATAAGCACCACCAATAAAGGTGCCCTTAGGGGTGATTACCTTCTTCCACCTTGTTTGGTACCCATAGAGAGAGTTGGGAGTGGTATAATTAGTGTGGGACCTACCAAATTTTAAGTCTGTAAATCGAAGAGGTGAGATGGGAGAGAGATCGCGGTGGAAGAGTAAAGTTACAAACTTACCCTCATCTTTAAATATATTATATTATTAATTTAAGGGTATTTCTGTCCCTTTAATCATTTTTAAATCTCCCTTCTTTATTTTTTCACAACCAAACAACTATTAAAATTAATTTCTCTTCTATCTCTCTTCTATTTTTCTAATACCAAATAACCTCAAATTCTATTTAATTTTTCTATCATTTTTCTCTTTTTTATTTCTCCCATATTTCTCTAATTAAACCAAGCAGTGTTAATGAGATAGGTTAAAAGAGATAAAAAAAATTAAATAATTGATAGTAAGTAATAGAAAGAAAATAAAGGAAACATAACTTGTAAGGAAAATGAAATGTATGAAAATTTATCATGACCCTCTGCATTTTCCATGCAAATAATAAGGAGATAGTACTCTGCATTTGCATGAAAAAAAAAAGAATAGGGTCATGCTAATGTGGGTTTTAAGATCATCTCCAATGGAAGTTGCTTAGAAGAGTTGTTTAACATAAAAATTATTCTTTTAATGTGTGTCCTATAAGCAACTCTAGCCCATTTTTAAGCAACTCAACTTGTGGAACCCACATTAAAATAATAGTTTTTAAGTTAAGCAACTCATGTCAAGCAACTCCCATTGGAGTTGCTCTAAGAGAACTGGTTAAGGAGCCAAAAAAAAGAAGATTTTAATTGGAAATCACAGTCTTGATCGCATATGTAACATTAAATATCACATACTCCAATAGAAATTTTCTATTTTTAGTTCCTTAATCACTGTCTTTATGACACTCTTAGCATTTTCAAAAAAATATAGGAATAATTATGAATCATGATTATAGTAGTAATTGATGAGGAATGAGGATAGAGTGGCAGGGACAGGGATAGGGTGCTTAGGTATATCATGGTATGGTGCCACGTGTAATGTCCACATTGAATGGAGGATGATCAGGCTATTTCCCTTTTCCAATGGCACATATTTATAATGAACAAAAGGACATGGGCTTTGTGGACCAAAAAGTCAAACCACTCAATGCTTATTTTGCAGGCTTTTGTCTTCTTCTGTATCCGTAGCTACTACCCCTATCTTCTTCCCTTCTGTTGGCAGTACATGCCAAGCACTCCTGGCCAACGCCAAACATCTTTCGCATCTCTTATCTTTGTCTAAATATTTTTCAGGAAACTTTTGTGATTTGTGATCCATTCTCTCTACGTTAAAGCAAGTGAAATCACAAGATCAAACAAATGAAAACATTTGATAATAACAATTAAAACCTTTTTCCATTTTGTAATTAGGATGACTTTATAAATCTAATAACACCATATATAAAATTGTATAACAAATTAATTGAATGCCTTATCTAAATTAATTCAAACGTTTGATTATTCAGACAAACTCAACATAAAATAACGCATTCGTATTTAAAATGTGATCCAGTATAAATCAAATATTAATATTTTGTTTATTTACCCCGCATTATTCAAAACCAGAATAATTTAAAAGGAGACTTACAAATTAGAACCTTTAAATTGTCCGAATGAATATTCACCTCAGTCGCGTAGCTAGGTAGGCTCAATCAGGTTAGAGGTTCCTGTATATATATTCTACGCGTGCAATTTGAAATTTCACAAAGTGACAAAAGCAATCCAATTAAGGTTATATGGTGGTGCAAATTGGGTGGAATTCACACCCACACAACATATTGAATCTTTCAGTTACATCGGTGCCGGCCAACCATGGCACAAATATAATTAACCACGTTATGAGAATCTTAAATTGAACATCAAACCGATAGAGGACAGAAAACGACCACTCCTATTCCTATATTTCAGAAAAGATAGAAATGACTTTTTTTCTTCTGATACATTGGGGGTCAAGGAACCAAATCCAAACACGCTAAAAAAAAAAAGGGACTAGTCACCTAGCTAGGCATAAAATGGACAATTATACTGAGACCGTGGCATTGTTATAGTTTCAATATATATAACTTCTGCAGCATCAGTTCAGTCATAGTGAACCAATTATTATGACATAATAATATTTGAAGGACCAAATTATTGTATGAACTTAGTAGAAGCAAGAACATGCATGTGCTTTCCTTACCGTGCAAAAAAGAGCTTATATGGTAGTATCATTCAATTATATATTGTCCCTCAATGTGTCACTTCCAAGTTGGGATAAAAAATGTGTTATCTCACTTTAATTTCAGTCTATGGAATCTGTTTAGAAAATTCGATCTCTTCAAACCTTACCTTGAGGGAACTAATTAGGATTTTAGTCATAATTTGAGAGTTTTATAGTGTGTTTTGTAAGTCATTTCAGTTAGTTGAGAGTTGAAATTAGTAGTCGAAACTATTTTAGTTGTGATTAGTTAGGTAACTTTTTTGTGTAACTATTAGTTTTTCTTGAAAAACTACTTGAGCTCTCATTTTCTTTTACTAGCTTAAAATTTATTACAAGTTTATCTCTCAACCACTTTCACTAATAATTATTTAATATTAATGATGTTTTTATATGTCATTTTACCATTTTCAACTAATTTTACCAAACATCTTCAATCAAATACGCTAGCTTTTTCAGTTTTCAGCTATCTTTTAGATTTCAACTAGTTTTTTTAACTTTCAACTAAATTTTCAGCTAATTTTACCAATCACACTCTTAATTAACAGTTAGTTATGTGAGTTTTACAATCTACTACTATTATGTGGATTTAATGCACCAATAATTAATTATGATAATCAGCACAAATCAGAAATTTAGATAATTACTACCTTTTATACGCTGCTTCCCCTCTATCAGGGATTGAAATTAGTTGTTTCTTTTTTTTTATCTAATTAACCTCTGTCAGATGGCAAATTGAGTTATAATTCTTCACCAAAAAAAATTGAGTTATAATTAAGTGAATTTTACTTATTATATAGGTATTTGAACTTTATTAATAATCTATTTTTCTTTTTAATTAAGTGAATTTTACATCCTGATATTTTTTTATCTCCTTTTCTTTTTATCACACCATTATTCACATTTATCACTTCTCTCATTTGTTTCCTATACATACATCCATTGAGTGTGAACCCATCATTTTTTTTATCTGTTTACATAGCCCCAACTGAGTTTTCTTATAATTTATTTGACATATGCATTGATTTTTATAAAAAAAAAATGAAATTCTTGAACTTATATACTGCCCGCATTGATGAAATATATTTTTTTGGCCACTCTAAATTGAAATGATTTAGCTCCATCTCTACTTATGATCCCACTAAAAAAATATGAATTAATAAAAAATTATTGGCATAAAAGTATGTTTATGAAATGTTGTCTTAATTAGTGTTAAAAGTAGTTCAATTAAGCAGTCACAAAGACACACTGTCTAATGGATCACTAAGCATGCTTGGGACTAATGCATTCTTTCGTTTTATACTAGGCACGTCGATCGGTAGATTATTGCCAAAGTTCAAAAGTTCATACAGTGAAAAGTTTGTAAAGTAAATTGTCCTTTTGAATATATATGTTTGTAAAGTAAACAAAAAGCAGGGGAATCAGAATGAAAAAGAGATTAAGGGGGAAATTAAAAAGTAAATCGTCCTTTTGAATGATGTGGTAGGCAAGAGAAAGCCTGATAACCATAATTACGTCTTGGTTTTGAGTTTGAATCTTTAAACTATAATTTGGGTAAAAACCATAAGAAACATGCAAGTTATTACCTAAATCATGATTTGGATCTCCAATAGTGACAGTGAGAAGGGAAGCAAAAAATGAACTTCAGGGGAAAAAAATACAGAAAACGTGATCCTTATCCAACATAACATTTCTAGCTTGTTCGCTTCACTTTTAAACTTGATTGGAAGTGTAAACTTAGAAGTCATGCTTATTGGTTAGAAACAAGGTCAAAAAGCATCAAATGTCCGAATAGCTACCATTTTTGTTAGTAAGCTTAATTAAGACTTTTATTCCTAAATGTTTGCTTTATTTCAAGACAGGCACAATTATATAGGAGGGTCATTCCATAGCTCCAACTTTATGAGACCATGCAAAAAGAAAATCATAGGTGTGTTTGATTAAGTTTTATTTTTTTTTTTGAAAACTATTTTAAAAATTGTTTTTATAAATGAAATGTTTTATTTACAACATTTTTTAACAAAAAAATTGAAAATTGAAAAAGGTTTTTCAAAACATCTAAAAGTAGTTTTAGAATTTTAATTTTTAAAAATTAAAATATAGTAACACTTATTAAAACTGTTTTTAAAAATTGTCTGTCAAACAGATTATTCAATTTTCTGTTTTTAAAAATAGAAAACAGTTTTTAAAAATTGTAAACAAACATGCTATTAATGTTTACCGTTTATAAAAAATCAATTTTTGTTTTTAAAAACAAAAATTGAAAAATCTGTTAGAAAGATAGTTTTTAAAAACAATTTTGAAAAGTGACTGTTTTTAATTTTTAAAAACTTGTTGGGTTGAAACTCAAAATTTTACTAAGTTATGATAGATCAATATCTTCGAATTCAAAGACATATGAAAAGAGATTTGAAAGAGCTATTATTGATCGATATTCAAGTTAACTTAGTAAAATTTGAAGAGTTTATATTATTTCGAGTTTGAAGGGAGAGATGTTGATCTCAGAATATGCATCGAAATATAAAGTAGCGTTTATATTAGATACTTATTTGAATTCGAAATACTTTCTGATAGCAAGAAGAGAGAGAATTCTAGATGATTTCGTTTACATAATATAAATCAACGTGAAGGCATGAGACATAGATAAAATCAAGTCTTTTATTCATATATGAAGATCCTTCGAATTACATAAGAAGTTTGAATGGGATACATAAAGAAATACATAAATAAATAAAATAAAAGACTATTCTAATTTTTTTGGAAGAAACTTGACTCTTGCCTTCATGTCCTTCATTTGACCCCCTTCTTCCCTTTTTTCCTCCTCATCCTCCATAGGTTTTGATTGAACCCTCAGGGCAATGGAATTATGCTGACATGATTGAGCAGCCCTGCGATTCAATTTAAAAGTGAGAAAGATGGAGTGAAGACGAAAAACAATAAAATTTGGATAATATGTTCGACCCAAGGAAATCCTTAAATAAGGATTGAAAAAGCTTATAGCTTTGGCTACCTCGTCGACCTTATAAAAAATGAAATTATTAAAGATTAGGTCGAACGTAGTAGCCAAAGGAAGAAACTTCTTCATGGTGAAAAGAAGAAAATGAATGAGAAAGAACGTAAAAGTCAAGGCCTATTTATATTGAAAGATTTGGACGGTGGAATTAATGTGCATGGAGAATTGTCCAATCGCGTTAGAGGTCAAACCCACGTGTGGTCGGCGGTCAAGTTCACCTCTAAATTGACCAATCAGAAATACAACACGTGGAAATACAAGAAGTTAATTATTCAAAGTTTGGTTAAGTTCCCAGATGTGGTTCGAAATTCAGATGGAAATCGAAGACTAGTTCGAGAAAGAAAGAAGGTTCAGATAACTTAGAAGAATTAATTCAAGAAGTCATAAGCCTGAAAAGAATTCGAAGACTTATCAGATGTTGAAAGGCCATTCGAAGACTGATCAGATTTCAAATTAAATAGTTATTGGAAGTTATCATCTGAAGACACATGTCAAGATCTCAAGAAGACAATTACTTAGAATTAAATGACCGTAGTTGTCTTTGTATACGTGTCATACTTAGAAATTTGACACTTCAAATAGGCTTGTAGACGTGTCAAAAACCCTATATAAAAAGAAAAAAAAATAAGGTTGGGGCTTTACATAATAGAAAATTATAGGTAGTATTATATTTATATGCAAAAGATGGGCCATGTGGATAACTTGAATTCGTTATCAACCCGAGGTCGGGTCATTAAATGAGACCATATGATACCTGATTGAGTCTTATTCTTTCTTGTGGTATAGGGAGATATTCGACCCGAATAAGATAAGTTAGGACGAGTCAAAGGGACAGATCGAGTCTTGAACACCCCGGTCAGAGATGGTTTAATTCTCAATTATTAAGATCAAGCTTATCTAGTCCTCCCTCCATCCCTAATTATAAGACCCCTTCTAGAAAAATTGGATGTCCCTTAATATAAGACCCTTTGCAGATTTTTAGATGAATTAGTAATTTTTTCCATATTTGTCCTTCATTAATGTTTAAGTTTTTTAATTCCCCATATATTGACTAGTGTGAATAATTAATGAAGTTTTAGTCTCATGTTAACTTTTTTTTTGTGTTAACCACATGTATCCCTTATTACCAAGGGCAATCTTGTTCGGGGTTTAGTCACGATTAAGGCTCCTCACCCCTCCCGATTAGTGGGGATCGAACCCGGGAATTCTTCCCACAATCTCAGTCTGCGTTGCCAACTGAGCCACAACCCTTTGGTAGCCTCATGCTAACTAAACCAATGAAAATTGACTTTTTGATTCTTCCACTATGTAACAATTAATGTTCCTAAAATATAGGGACCTTTAATAGGGGTATATTTGGAATGCTATTTTTTTTTTAAAAGACCAACGTATTAACTAATTTTTCTTAAACTGTATCAAGCGGTTGAAAGAGTCTTATAATAAGGGACGGAGAGGGTATTTAAGTAAAATAAATAAATAAATTATAAAAAAGGTGAAATCTTGAATAACCAAGCAACATCCCTTTTTGCTAGAGGGCAAGAAGTGGCCAACCAAGAAATAAAAAACAAAATGAATGCAATTTGTTACAGCAATTCTAAATTCAGCCAGTGCATTTTGGGGCAGCTGTGCTCTGTTTGGTTACGTAATAAACCAAAATAAAACGATCTTGAGAACCAGCCCACAAACACGAACATCAAATGCAGGGCCACGTGTCAGGAGTCCAGAAGCCAAAAGGTTATGCGTGTCAGTGGACAGAGCTATGTGATAGCCAGAGCACACAGCAGCACAATGTCACAGACACCAATGAGTACATCTGAATCTGATGGAGTGGAGCATTATCCTTTACCCGGTGGTGCTTCCTGCTGTCTCAATCAATTCCATAAGTATGCATCAAAATACTAGTACTAGTTAGCAGTTAATAAGGATAATGTTTTAAATGAAATAACAGAAGGTATCAAAATCAAACCAATGAAGGATCATCCAAAGAATTGCTATCTTATGAAATAAAAGCTAAAAAAATAATGAGTTAAATATATTTTTATTTCTTAATTATAAATGGTATTTGTAATCTGTTTTACATTAATAATTTTATTATATTTAATAAAATTCTAATTCAAACTTGATCGAATGAGCTTGAGTGTTATTTAATTGTCAAATCATTTTTATTAAAGATTAGTGGACAAGCTAACACAAAAATCAGTTTGTCATATTAATATTAAAGTTAACGGTGTTAAGGAGAGTGACTAAACTTACATGATTTCAGAACATAACCAACGGTTTTAAACTTTAGAGACTAAAACCAAATTCGAGTTATACTTCAGGGACTAAAAACATATGTTACCCAAAAATAAATAATAGATAAGCGGAACTTGAATGAAAAATTTGGGGGAGTCGAAATAAGATTTTAATGCATAAATAATGTATAATATTATAGACTTAATTACAAATTCTGGGCACTCTTATAGTACTTACTCCTCTCTTATAACTACTTCAATTTTTGGTTAGTAATTTTCACTTTAATTTAGAAGAAATTTTTAAATAGGAAAAACTAACTATATATGAGTAGGTGTTAAAATTTAATGGTAGAAGTACCTAGCTACTACGAGAATACTGGAAAAAAATTCCTATTTTAGATTCCGTGTAATTTTAGTCATTCAATTTTTTTATCAAATTAAGTCCCTCAGTTTTTAAAATAAACAAACTTGATCCCTCGTAAGTTGTATTTTACCTAAAACCTTCAAATTATCATTTTCAATCTAAATATTTGATAATTTATAAAATATTTGAGATGCAAAATAATTTTAAAAGTTCACAAGTGAAATTTTTAATTAAAATTAAAGGATTTTGTAGAAGGTGAAATTATGGTTTAAAGAGGGAGAAATTGACATGTTTTGACTCTATTTAGGTGAAATTTGATATTTTGATTGATAAATTTTGAACTTAATGAGATTTAAAATGATATAATATCAATTTGTTAAGATGCCAATTAAAAAGTGATAATTTAAGCGTCTAGATTTATAAAAGACAATTGACATAAGACTAAATTTACTTAGGGGCCGTTTGGGGTGGTTGTGAGTTTTCAGTTTTTTGTTTTTAAAAATTTTCAATCAAGTTTTTACAACTCAAAACAAAAAACTGAAAATCACTTTTGTGGTTTTCAAAACAAACATTTTGAAAACCACTTTCAGTTTTTGGTTTTGAGTTGTAAAAACTTGATTGAAAATTTTTAAAAATCAAAAACTGAAAACTCGCAACCACCCCGAACGACCCCTTAATTTTAAAAGTGAAGAGATTTAATTTACTGAAAAAACTTAATTATATAAGTGATCAAAATTACGCACAATTCAAACTAGAGAGATCAAAATTGTAAATAAAACCTATAGTGTAATATTAACACAAAATTGACTATTAAAATAATATGTAAATAGTTAAAATTATCCTCAACTAAATAAATATTGTGAAACAACTTTAAAATAATATGTAAATAGTTAAAATTATTTCCGATTGAATAAATATTAAAATTACCTTTAAAAAAATACTTGAGACATTTGAGAAATTCTATTATTAACAACTAAAAATATAGGTATTTTTAATAATTATTTAATATATATATATATATAATAACTCACCAAAAATATATATATAAAAATTGAAAAAAGTAACTGAGTTCCGCCACTGAACAGATTTAGGTTTATATTTTTTTTTTCTTCAAAATATATTTTTATTCGGTTTTAATCTTTTTTAAAAATATTGGCTTTAGTCTTGACTTAATTATTTAACATCAATAATTTTAGTCTCCATTGTTAAATGATCAACTTCAACCAACAAAATAATCAGTGGAATTGGATTTGGAATCTAAAGATACCTGAGAAAATTAAATTCTTTTTATGGCAATTGTCTCACAAAGCTTTGCCTGTTAATGACTTTCGTGCTTCAAGGGGATTGACTAATTCAACTTTATGTAAATGTTGTAATGAAGGACTTGAGACCTTGATGCACTGCTTCAGAGACTGTAGGTTCGTTAAGGACTTCTGGCAAACACTAGGTGTTCGAATTACTACTATCCCTGGGATCAGCTCAGAAGATTTCACCACTTGGATCAGAAGCAATTCAACTATTAATCCCACACATTTCCCAGATATACACTATGGTTTCTTTGGTTAGCACGTAATCAGCAGACATTAGGCAATGGAGACAGACCTTCAAATTTGCAGATTCTCAACAGTATTTGCAGAATGGGATTAGACATATATAACCTCCTCTCTTGCGGGTGAAGGAAATGTTGACTCTATTCCCAAATTAGTCGCTTGGATCCCTCCTCCAGATCATGGCTCTAAATACGGATGGGAGCTCAATGGGTAATCCAGGCCAAGCTGGATTTGGAGGAATTCTTCGAACTTCATCTGGAACTTGGATAAAGGGTTTCCAAGGGAGCTTAGGTTTTTCCGATTCACTTCATGTTGAAATTCAAGGTCTCCACCATGGTCTCCAAATAGCCTGGACATCAAATTTCAGAAAAATCAAATGTTTTAATGATTCTACCCAGGTTATCAAGCTAATCACCGAGGAAGATGTTACTTACCATAGACACACATCCATTATCCTTGCTATCAGAGAACTCCTAAACAGGAACTGAGTTGTGGACCTTCAATACATCCTTAGAGAAGGGAACTTCTGCGCAGATCATCTTGCTAAACGGGGAGCAAAAAACTCAAAAGATCTTCGTATTCTCAATTACCCTCCCTTAGAGCTTTTCAACATTTTGTTAGTTGATGCTACAGGGGTGACTTTCACCCGACTTTAGTTTTTTCTTGTTTTGTTCTTTTCTTTTTTATTTTCTTTCCTCTTTTCTGTACCAAAAAATGATCAGCTTTATTAAGTGTTGATATATATAGTAAATAGATTGCCACATCAACACATGCCACTTGTCATTTAAGTTTTGCATTTTTTTCTGACATTTAATGTTAATATTTTTATTTATGCAGAAGAAAGAGAGCTATAATTTTTTCCAATGTGTAGATGGGGATATGCCAACGCTCAACACAAATACACAACTTAAATGAAATTTTTCAAAGATATTTTTTGAACATAGACTACTAATTAAGGTTACAAAGTTGCAAAGGAAAGTGGAGAATGGAAGAATGAAAGTGATAATTTTGAGGAGCTTGCTTAAAATTTTAATGGACACTATTAGAGCTGTTAAAATGGGTTATCCGGTCTGGATCGGGTAGCGGATTTTTGCGAATCGGGCTAAAATATCTGGTAAAAATTCGGTCATGTGAAATTAGAGCCCGGCCTGGGCCTATGTGGGTAGTGGGCTTGTGCGAGCCCGTCCAATTAAAAATTAATTTATTAAAAAATGTTGCTAATTAAAAGTTTATAAACAATTACACTTAGGGATGTCAACGAGGCGGACGGGACAGGGCGGGTAGTACACTGCCCGTATCCATACCCGCTAAAATTAACGGGTACTCATGCGGGTAGCGGGTATCAACGGGTATCCATTAATGTTTAAAAGTTTAAATTTTATATAAAGAAATAGATATAATGTTATATAATATATTATAATATCATATTATATTAATATTATATACATAAATTATTATTATATAATATCTTTACGTGTTAATATATTAAAAATATCATCATAAAATAATAAAAAATCCTAATATTCAAATATATTTAATAAAAAAATATATTTTAATGAGTATGCGGGCATCCACGGGGCGTCAGGGCGGGTAGTATAATATTCGTCCCACCCATTTTATAAATATGTGGGTGTCCATTGCGAGTATATCTGCGGGTGTCCACGGGTACTGGTTTAATTTTTTGACATCCCTTACACTTTTACAAAACTAAAATAATTATAATATAGTTATAAAAACCCTAAAAAATATGTACCTAGCTAATAAAACACATATTAAACTTCAATTAGATGCTATAAAAGTAAAACTAAACATTTAAAACTAGTAAAAAACATAACTTTATTTGTGTTCTAATGGAAACTTCAATTACATCCATATTATTTGTGTCTTTCCCTCGTAACATGACAAGTGACAACTGTAACTTATGTCTACATAATATATAATATAAAAAGCAAAATATATAAACTTAATGTTAAAAGAGAAAGCAACGAAGGAAATGAATTGAACTTCCAACTATTGGTTATTAAACGACTAAACCTTCAATTTTGTCCATGAAATTGTCATTTAATATTTTTTTATTAGTTCCAAATTAAATTAATTACATAAGTAGTTTTTGAACACGTTAATCCTCCAACTTTCACATTATTCCGTCACGTTGGGTCGCTGACAATTAAGGACTAATTTGATAGATGATATGAAAGTTAAAGGACTAATTATATAATTAATTTAATTAATTTGGAAACTAATGAGGAGAGAGATGACATATTCAGAGATTAAATTGAGGGTTTACTCGTTATCAAACATATCACGAGTTCCCTCTCTTATTTTTTGCAATCCTTTGTCATTTTCTTGTGTTTTCTCTCTTTTTCTTCTTCCTCTTTCTTGGCAATCTATAATGATGTCTTTATATGTCATTTTACCATTTTAAGACTCTTTTTCTAATCATTGTCAAACATATCATTATTATTTAGTAATTAATGATGTCTTTATATGTCATTTTATCATTTTAAGCCAGTTTTATCAAACATTTTCAATATTTAACTTAGCTAGCTTTTTGCTTTCGAGTGTGTATGGTAAGGCATTTCAGTTAGATGAAAGCTGAAATTAGTAGATGAAACAATTTCATCAATGTTAGGTAAGTTACATTTTTTTTTATAGCTACTAGCTTTTCTTGAAAAATTACTTGAGGTAGCTTTTTTAAAAAAAGCTCCCATTTTTAGCTATTAACTGAAAATTTATTACAAGTTTATTCCTCAATCACTCACTCTCATCATTATTTAATAATTAATGATGTATTTGTATGTCATTTTACCATTTCAACTAGATTTATGAAAACACCTTCAATTAAATCAGCTAACTTTTAACTTTCAGTTAATTTTTCATCTTTTACTTAGCTTTTAACTTTCAGTTAATTTTTTAGCTTTAATCTTTCAGCTAGCTTTTCAGCTAGTTTTACCAAACACACTCTTAAGCTAACTTTTCAGTTTTCATCTAACTTTTCAGCTTTTACCCCAAATTAATTACCAGACAAAATGATGTCTATATATAGTGGTGCTTGGAGCCCATAGGTGTATCAAACACATCACAATACTCCTATCCTCCCCCTTGCTGCAATTCCTTCATTTTCTTGTATATTTTTTTTCTCTCTCTCTCTCTTTGCCTCCTCCCTCTTCCTTAGCAATTTGTTTATGAGGTTCCAAGCAATAAATATCAAATGCACAATTAAGACTTCAGTTGTATGTTAACCTTCGGAAGAAAGTCCTCCATTATTATATTTATAAGATTATATTTTAGTTTGGCGAATTCTTACTTTAAAGGCAATGGACCTTCCACAATACTGTTCTCAAATTCTTCCTTCGTCTTTTTCTAGTGTAAGGATCCTCTCTAGTCTCTCTTGCCTCTCCAGCCAACATTAGCTACGGAATAACTACGGATTTTGATTTCCTAGTTATTCCGTAGCTAAAGTTGGATGGAGAGGCTGGAGAGGATCCGGATCGCTTTTTCTAACATAATTAAATAGTAATCATTTAAAAAAAGACATTACTTTTCCTTTTGAATTGGCTCATTAGAAGTATGTAATTTATTTTAGGGTAAAGTATGTTTTTAGTCCATATAAAATTGGTTGTATAATTTTTTTTATTAAAGTGTCGTCCCAATTTTTTTTATAATTAGTCCCTCCATTCAATTGGCGTGTGTCAGGCAATGTGGCATATTTTTCTCTCTTAGGTGTCCATTAGAATATTTTTGGCGGTCTTAAACCGCCATAAAGTTACCCCATTTCACCCTTCTCCTTTTTCTTGCTCTCCCTCTTCTCCTCCTCTAACCATTAACCCGCATCAAAGCTCTGTGTGCACGCTCGGTGGGCTTCTTCTTGACGGCATGATGGTCACGCAGCTACGCCGGCAACCGTGTTCTGCTCTCTCTCCTTGTGAGCTCCGTGGCAGTACTGTGCAGATCAACGCACCCACCGTAGTTCATTCTAGGCTTCGGCACGACCATGCTTGATCGCGGTGCCTCGTTCTCCTTCTCCCTTCACAGCACGACACGACCACTGTAGTCATTGCTACGCTTCTTCTTTCTTTTTTCTCTATATGAGTTTTTATTATGTGAGCTGACCAGTGAGTGAGTAATCAATTCCATACTTTCATGGGTAAAGGAAAACGATCGAAATGAAAAGTAATTACCATGAAGAATCCCCATTCTGAACATGTCTCGTCGAGTTCAAGCACAACTTTGGCATGTATTTGAGGGTCATCTGAAGTGAGAAGAGAAAAGTCAATGACTGGGATGGAAGCTGCAATCTCCTCTGCAACATCCTCAGGGGATTCCGTGAGAGTGTGATAGATGGGATGGATATGAGAGGCTCCATTTGATTCAGCAAAAGCTTTAATGCTTGAAATGTCGGAGGCATGAAGCTTTAATGGTTATGTGGACAAAATGGTAGAAGCTGAAGCCATGCTTATTTGTGATCATTGTGAATGAGTGGTTGATTGAATATTGATAGACAAACTTCACAAGGAAGAGAAATGGAGTGTGATTGGATTTTGGGGGAGTGGGTGAAACGGTGGGGGTGGGTTACAACGGGTGGAGGAAATGGTGTGTGGTTAGTTTTTAGGGGAGGGGAGAAGAAGGCGTAAAGGAGAAGGGGAGTGGGGAAACATTTTCTAGTGGTGGCCGGTGGGGTGAGTAATTTTCTGGCGGTTTGACCGCAAGAAATACAATAATATATGTACATGTAGGAGAGAGAGAATATGTCACGTTAGCATTTGACACATGTCAATTGAAGAGAGAGACTAATTGCAAAAAAAAAATTAAGAGGACGCTTTAATGAAAAAAAAATTATAGGGACTAAAAGCAAAACTCGCTAATTTTACAGGGACCAAAAACATATTTTACCCTTCATTTCAAAGAGAAAAGTAAAATATTTCATTTGTTAACAAAAAAAATAGAAATGGATTTTAATAAATTAATGATTTGTTATGTATGTACATTCTACGTATATATGATATAATTGTTGATTTTTCTTATCAATAGATAAGATTTTTTTTTCTAAATGGGAGTTTTTTTTAGTTTAGAACGGTAAGGTATTATTCACAAAAAGCAATTTTTTTCGAGTGAAGAATAATTACAGTATGGTGGAGATAGTTCTGTCGGTAGATTTTCCATAACTCGAACTTAGGAGCTTAAGAGAAATCATACATGAACCACATGAGCTAATCACTCATGAGTAAATTGAGAGTTTTTTTAATTATTTTATAGGAACTAATGATCTGTTCGGTTGCATAAAACACTTTTTAGTTTTTAATTTTAATTATAAAACCAAGCTGAGATTTAGTTATAAAAATATTATATTGTTTACATTTCATTTTCTATTTTTAAAGTTTTATATCGGAAACAGGAAAAATAACTATGTTAGTTTTTTTTTTTTACAAAATTTTAAAAAAGATGAAAAAAATAGATATCTCTTGTGATTAAAATTAAAAAATTAAGAAATAAAAATAAAAAATATTTTGTGAAAATAACACATAAATTCCTCTCTCTCAAATATGAAGTTTCACCCCCTTAAATTATCATTACTCAATTAAAGGGGAAAGTAGGAGACACCAAGAGAGGATAACAAATTTGGTTCCCTATATTTATAACAAAAATGCAACCACTTGGGTTTGAGATAATTTCTTGTGAGAAAGTTTCTCTCTCATATGTGTATATATGTACACAGTCACACACTCACGGATCATCATTATTGATTCGGAATCCTAAAAAAAATTTGTAAACTTCATGGAATCCGCAAACATTATCAAAACACTAGTATATGCCTATATGGCACCTCAAAATTTTAAGACCCGCCATTGATTAACCGCTCCTCTTGCAAGTCCTCATCAATTTTAGTCCTATAATATCACTTTGAATAAATTTTAGTGTCATTGATTTGAAAATATATGACTTCCAATATTACTCAGTATATATTATATCTTCTGAGCTGGAGACATAATTACTTATATATACTACTATATACTTTTAACTATATACAGACCAAAACCTAAAAATTCGAGAAGACTATCAGAAATTCCCAAGTACATGCCTTGAATTACTGTGGTTGGTGTGTATTACCATCATTAAACTAGGCCCGGCCAGCTCTACAGTTTCGAAACTTTGTATTCCTTTTATTGCCTTAAGGTTAATCATGTACTACATGTATATGAAAAACCACAAACACACAAAAACATGCTTTATAATCGCGCGCATGCAAGCATGCGGGAGGTTCATATGAATTTATTTTAATACATAAGCTCAACCCCCTATTAAGAAAGAGTTATTATGAGTTTATAATCTCTAAACACGTGAGAGGGCAGGAAGTAGACAAACATTGGTGTTAAATAAAAACTAAACAAGAAAAGCCAGAAAGGCTATCTTGGGATTGGAGCTCTAAAACTATAGCTTAAAGGCATGGGTTCAGTTGCAGCCAGCAATCCTGACAAAAACAGCTATATAAATAAACAATATCAATATGTCATCAATTAAGTAATACTCCATGAATAAGCCAAATCCCATAAAAAAGTTCAAAAATTGTTAAATGGGTTTTCATTAGAATGGCTTAAAAATATATTTAAGTCACGAGTTTTTTGATGGGTGGAGAAAGAGGGCATGCAATCAGTGAGAGTGAAGATGGGGACAAGGTGTTTGAAGAATTGTGGAAGAGAGGATATGGGTAATGGAAAGGGGCGTGTGAAATAAAAATCATATGTTTCCTATGCGTATAACAAGTGTGTCGAGTAAGGGAGAGTGGATGAGGGCAAAGATAATATAGGGCACTTCCCACTCAATGTTTTCTTATTCAATCATCAATGCACATTGCTCAACAGCACTAGAGCACCATCTTAAGTAGCTTCTGCTATTACCCATAACTTGCTCAGCATTAACAAATTATTTTACGACACAAATAGAATAAAATAATTTGTCAGGATTGCCCATTCACAACGATTAATTAATTGCCGCATCCTCAATTTTTTAATAACAAACTCATGATTTTTCTTCTTCTTCTTTTTTTTCCTATTTAATGGTGGTTTAATTTTTTTGGTTAGGCATACTATAGACTCTGGTTAGTTGGAAAGTTATGGATGAATCATTTGGTTAGTGACGCAGTCCTCTTCTAGATAAAAACCTTTTTGTGTGATTTGCTCAACACTTTTGAGTAAAGGGCCAATACAAAATAGAACAAGTGGAAAGAAGGGAATGGGAACCAAAATGGCACTTACGGACATAATTGGCACTATTATGACTGGTGACTGGCTGTGACAACTTATTTTGTTGGATAAGCCCAATTCAGCAATTCTCATCTTTCCATTAATAGTCATAAGACACATACCGCACCAATTATCAAAATGTTGAGACAGTGGGAATTTCAGACTCAAATCACTTGCTGGTAGGTATATAATCTGAGTATTCCTAAACTATTTGAGTTTAATTAGTTAAATATTTGATAAAATTTGTTTATTTAATTAAATAAATAAATTTAAATTTAAACTTAAAGTTAGATTCAATTATCTAAATGAGCCGAATTCAAATTTTATAAACTTGACATTAAAATAAAATTAATAAAAAATATGAAAAAAAACATCAAATCACATTTTTTTAAAAATGAATAATAAAATAATAAAATAAACGAAATAATCTATATATATATATATATATGAAAATAAGTATTAAAATTTTTTATATAATCAAGAAGTTATGTATTGAATTTCGAAAAATATAAAATTTAGAATTTTTTAACGATATATATATATATTAAGAATATATTTCAAATTTTATATTATCATTTAATATTAAAATATTTATTAAATACTAAATTTATAAATTTTAAAAATGATTTTAAAAAAAATTATAAAAACAAAAGGTTATAAATGAGTTAAACAAGTCAAGGTCAAGTTTTATTTTTCTTTAGAAAGTCAAACATAAGTTTTAAGTTTATCTCGTTTAAATAAATGAGTCAAGTTTGAGTCACACATTTTTTGTTGGCAAGTAATAAGTTGGAAAAATTGATTTCTGTACCCTCATGAAGAAGTTGGGCAAGACAAAATAAGGATAGGGGAACTTGAAGAGATCTTGAACAAAACACAAAGGATGATAACCACAAAGCCAAAAATGCTACATGCTCTTCATCAGAAACTTCTTTTGAGCTGGCCATTTTATCATAGATGAAATGATTATAGGATAGTTTGCCTAGATTGGGTTTGAGGTCTGGATTTTTAGGTTTCAAGTCTCGAGTGTAAACTTGGCCTTTAGGTGAAAGGCCCGTAATTGCAACTAACTCAAAGAAAGTGGGAGTGATCATGCCATAAGGAACACATAAAGTATTGGTGACTCGATTCCAGAAGAACAAAGAAGCCATCAACATGGTATAATTATAATTTAACTTATACCTGCTAAGTTAGATTAAATAAAAAATCCCTAACTTTTTCCATTGTTCACCCTTATCTTTTTCAACTTTGTCTAACCATTAAAGATAAGATTTTTTTATTGGTTAAGGGAATAGATCGAAAAATTCTAGTCAAATCATTTAGAAAATCAACTCGAATTAGGTCTTTGAAAGCAAAAATGGTTTCTTCAGGAGTGCTAGGAAAGAATAAAGAAGTTTTTTGAACAAGGGGAGGGTTGTAAGGACCAAAAAATGCAAGGATTTTGTTGGAAATGGAAAAGGGGATCAATACCTAAGATTTCCACAAAATCAATTTCTCTTTCTCATCGTCAAGATCTGGAGCATATTCCTCATTGTCTTTAACAATAATTTCCCCAGAAACAACCATGGGAAGTGAACTTTTAGCATCCATGCTGCAGAAAAGAGAAGGAGAAAACAGGAATAAATGTAGATTTATAAACCTAGAATGAAGATGGAAGGCTTCAAACACGAATAGAAAAAGGATGACTTGAGAGAGAGTAAAGCACAGTGAAAAAATGGAGTGAATAGGGGCATTGAAAATGAAATAAAGAGAAGTATACATAGGCACACTCTAGAAATTGAAAAGACAATTAAATAAATTTATTTTAAAAAGAAATGCAATATGTAACGTCCTAATTTCTAAATTCAGAAATAATGTCTGTTGGGAGCATTATTTCCAAATCCGTGAAATCATTTCGTTCATTTCGCGTATCAAAATACAACACAATCGCTTGAGTAACCCAACAATTACTAAAACTCCAAATATTACATACATAAATCAAAGGACGCCAATACAAGTTTGCCATCAAGGCTCCAATTCGATGCAATAAAGTAACTTTATAAATTCCTAAGAACATCCTAATTAATATCAGTAATGGTCGTAAGCAACGTTAAAGACATCAACACAACCAAACATTAAACTATTTTCATCCATGAGTCTTCTACTGCTCGTCACTACTCTGTGGAGTATCCTACACATCTGAAATATATTCCCACAGAATTGGGTGAGATCAACGTCCCAGTGAGCGTGACAAGTGTGTGCGGTGTGGGGAAACAACCAAGAACCATTACAAGATACATAATTATTCAAAGCATTACAAATAAAGGCAATTAAACATGGTTCATCATCTTTAAATCAATGCTTGTGATGCAATGCATGACTGTGAGGTGTTGTTACCCGACACCCGGGGTCTTTTCTCTGTAACGTGACTGTGACTGTGATGAGCACTCGGCCATGTAACCAAGGACCGTCGTCCAGGGCTACCTCTTAAATAGTATCTCAATTCATAATTCATTCTGTGATTGGGGACCCCATCTCCCTCTTGGCCAGGAGTTCGATGTGGTTACCCCGTCTTTCTTAAATAGATTGCTCGAAGGCCTGTGACGGTCAATGGTCCTGTGATAGCCCGGAGGCTCTGTGATGGCTATAAGCCCTGTGATATCTTAACTCATAATTCATGACTGTGATGGTCAAAGGCCCATGATTCCATAATAACATATTCAAGATTCATAATACATAATCATTCAAGTCATCTACCCTATAGTTTTGCAAATCAATACATCTAATCATCAATGCATTCATATGTCCTAAGTTTATCTCATACATACATCATTATTCCATGAAAGGAAGTGGAAGAAGAATGGGGGTCATGCTCTGGCAGTAACAATGGCAACCAAGTGAGAGCCACACCCACCTTAGAGTTGAGAAAACGGAGGAATAATGGAGATATTGAACATTGAGGGTGAAAGGAACGACAGAGAACTTGATCTTGGGGGTGAAAAACCTTCCTTGATCTTCAATGGGACTTCCTCTCACTAAAAACCTCTCTTCCTCTCTCTAGAATATCGAAAACAAGAAGGTGGAACTGAATGGGAACCGTCTGCATCGTGTTTTAAAATTCTGTAACCTCCCCTTCTCGCTCAAGCGAGATTTTAGCTTGAGCGAGATGGTCATTTTAGCTTAAGCGAGCCATTTAGCTTGAGTGAGAATGCTCACGAAAATACACCCTTCTCTGGAAGATTCTCGCTTGAGTGAGATCCTTCTCGCTCAAGCGAGATATGCAGAATCTCAAATCCTTATTTTTCCCTCCTAAGCTTTTCCTTATCCATCTACATTCAAATTTAAATTCAAATCTTATAGTTAAACATTATCCTAAAAATGATATTACTTTCCTATCTCTACTTCTTGTGATGTCATCATTCCTATTTTGAAATATGATCTTAAATTAAAATGCTAAAACATATCTTTTTTCTAAGGATATCCCAATCGAGTCTGATATTATTATATTAATATTAATAATATAGTGATTACTATATTTATAACAATTAAGGTTAATTGAAACCTTAATAATATGATTTATCTTCTAATAATTTTATTATTATCTTGTTATACTAATAACAATTATTATATCTTCTAAAATCCAATCTTATATCTCCCTCTTAATATCCATATTATCGTATCATTATTATATCATTAATATTATAATATTATTTTACTAATAGTTATTGTTATTATTATAAAAATTCTCTTTTTATAACCAATATTATCGAAATACAGTTATAAGTATTTTTATTTTATTATTATTATTATTATTTTTATTATAATTCTAGATTTCTAAATTATAATACAGGCAATCGGTTTTGGTTATAATACAGTTCCACTGTCGGTTTTGGGTAGATCTCAGATAAAAATGAATTGAAAAAAGAGTTAAAACGGATACAAGCAATCGGTTTCAAGTATATAACATTAAATTCATGGATGGCTAAAATCGACCAACACACTGATATTTAAAAAACATGTAAGTTGTAACCCATATGCTTGTTTAGTTTCCATGGCCCATAAGTGACATGCCTAGTATGAGTGTATATGCGCCTATGTGGCTAGAAACCTCGTGAATAGGTGACCCTTCCCCTCATTTTGTTCTCTTTATCTCTTTCAAAATCCAAGTAGAAAGCGTTGCCACTTCTCTCCCTCTCCCTTTCCCTCATCTCTTTCATTGTATGTTCCCTCAACCCCCTCTATTTCAAATCTTTATGCCTCCATCATCTTCATATTCATATTTTTCTGTTTTTCTTGTGGTTGCCATGGTTATGATGATAGTTCTCCACACAGGCTTGTGTCATTGTGGTGATTGATTCCGGTGATGAAACTGGTTCTACACGTGAAAGATCTACCTATTGTGGGCGTTTCCAGTTGCACGCAACGGAAGGTGCAACGTCACGGTGTTGCAGTAACGTGGCCTGGCTATGACATGACTATGGTTATTTGGGGTAAAGTTTTGGATTTTATGATTGTGATGGTTTGGGACTTAAGGTTGATGTTAAGATTACTTTTGTTTATAGAGGATGTAGTTTTTGCTTTCCCCCTCTCCCCATGCTCCATGGCTTGGAAAATCAAGAATTTGGATTTGGATTCATATATGATAATTGATTATTATGATTTATCTACTCTTTGATGGCGTTCTCATTATTCAGTTCCTTCTCTCTTTCTTTTTTCTGCAATATGTTTAATAATATTGTACTGGTGACAACCTACTCAATTTAACCGTTAACACACCATAAACCTTGTTGGTCCAGAGGGAATCTAGAAAGGGGGGTTGAATAGATTCACAATTTTTTTTGCTTCTTAAAACAATTATACAAAATTCCTTTTTACCCCTTTTAATTTTTCTTCCAAATTACCTTTTCAAAAACTATGAGTAAATCAATATATCAAGTGTATATATATATATCAGAGTTTAAAATCAATTTAGCAAGTGATTTGTAGTATGCAGGGGATTGCAAAGTTTTATGGTAATTGATTACCAGTTATAGTCAGTAATTGATTACCAGTTACAATCAGTAATTAATTACCAAGTCAGTTACTGTAAGCAATTGATTACCAAGATTGATTACTCAATTCCTTATAATTCCACTCACAATATGCAGATTAATTTCCTTTCAATTTCCAGTAAAATTACAACAAAATTATAGAACAAGAATCATATTGAATATTTCAAGAAACTATCAAATCAATAGAGTAGGGATAGAGAATTGTGACACGTTCGTTTATACTAGTTCAGCCACAACAAAGGGGCCTACATCCAGTTTGATCTAGCATACCGCTAAACCAGTTTTCACTATAGAATTGATTATACACACACTATGCACATACAATCATAAAGAAAGTCTTTCTAACAAACAAAAGGTTTGACTCTTGCACCCCACAAGAGCTTGTTCAACCGTGACACCCCGCCACTCGAACAATAACCTTACTTGTGACACCCCGTCACAAGATTTCACAAACAATCTCACAGAACACCCCGTTCTTGAGATATCACACAAAATCTCTATGAAAACCCTATTCAATGAGATTTCTCAAAACAATACAAACATTAAGAAGTTTGAGTTTAGAACGAATGTACCTGATTGTGCGAATAAAAACTCCAGATTAAGCACAAGATTGTTCTTCAAAATTTGCTAATCATCATGCATAAAGAGTTCTTGAGAATGCAGAGAATTCTGGAATTTGGTAAGGTTTCTTGGAGAGTTTTTCTAATCTTCTTGAATCATTCTTATTAATTTTTTCTGTGTTTTTTCAGATTATGATTTTCTAAAACTTATATCCATAATAGTTTTTATTTTTTTATCAGTTTTAAACTTCCAAAGTTAGTTAGAAATCTGTTAGAGCGGTTGGAAAAACGTCCAGAATTCTGCAGTTGCTATGGTAATCGATTACTTACTAAGGTAATCGATTATCCCAGAGCGTAAGTTTCTCATAACCTTTATTTTATATCAGGTAATCGATTACAGCTATCAGGTAATCAATTAAACCAGTCCTGATTATGAATTCAGTCAGTTTTCAGCTTTGAGTCAACTTGGGGTTCATTATCAACTTAAGTAATCGATTAAACCAGATGCAAATCAATACTTAGTTGAGTAATTAAGTTACCAAGCTAACCAAACTTGAAAACATAAACATGAATTCATTCTTGCATGATTAAACAATCAACCAATCAAGGAAGCAATTATTCACAACACACACATTGCCCAAGTCTAAAACAACCAATACAAGTGCTACATCTATTGAAATTTGTTTGACACTGCAAAATGCACTTGAAAGATAAATCACCTATCATCTACAAAAAAAACAAAACTACTATCAATTTGAGAGACTTTAGGAATTCGAATATCCTTTGAAGCTTAAGTCAAACAATCTCTCCCTTTTTTTTGTTTTGATGCACCAAAAACTTTCAATGCAAACACTATCAATCAAGATGAGCACGTAGGCAATGCTATTCCTTCAATCCTAAAAAGATCTTGAAAATACTTGTATAGCATATAGGACAAGTTATAGCAAGATTTGTTGACAATTCAATATTGTGTATCAGTACAATTTCATACTTCTATAGCATACTTTTATAGCATACTTCTGAATGATTTGACTAGAATTTTTCGATCTGCTCCCTTAACCAATAAAAAATCTTACCTTCAATGGTTAGACAAAGTCGAAAAAGATAAGGGTGAACAATGGAAAAAGTTAGGGATTTTTTATTTAATCCAACTCAATGGGTATAAGTTAAATTATAATTATACCATGTTGTTGGCTTCTTTGTTCTTCTGGAATCGAGTCACCAATACTTTCTGTGTTCTTTATGGCATGATCACTCCCACTTTCTTTGAGTTAGTTTCAATTATGGGCCTTTCACCGAAAGGCCAAGTTTACACTCGAGACTTGAAACCTAAAAATCCAGACCTTAAACCCAATCTAGGCAAACTATCCTATAATCATTTCATCTATGATAACATGGCCGACTCAAAAGAAGTTTCTGATGAAGAGCATGTAGCATTTTTGGCTTTGTGGTTATCATCCTTTGTGTTTTGTTCAAGATCTCTCCAAGTTCCCCTGTCCTTATTTCGTCTTGCCCAACTTCTTCATGAGGGTACAAAAATTAATTTTGCCAACTTATTACTTGCCAACGTATATCATTTACTCGATGAAGGAGTTATGTTTCTAAAAACTCTGAAACTTGTTGGTGTTTTGAGTGGTCATTTATGGTTACTTCAATTGTGGCTAAATGCAATCTTTGAGGAAACTCTAGTCTGTATGGCTCTCAACAATATTCCCATGTCCCCTGAGGGAACTCACCTAACTTTTCTCACCCCTTTGAACAACAAAAAAGATGTTGATGGTTCTTTCAAGAGATACTTTTAACTTTTTCATGGTATAAGTAAACATTCAAAGTATCTTTCACCATTTTCTGCTCGAAAAAATGGTCCTTCTTGGTTCACTCATCCTTTTTTATGTGATGCACCAGGGGTTGAACCAGAAAACATGGACCTTTGGCTTGAAGTATTTTGTTGCCAAGCTCTTTCTTCAAGTCTTATAAAAGACACTAAAGTTTATGGTTACCAACCTAACTTAGTAGCAAGGTTGTTTGGTTTTTGTCAAGAACTTCATGTCCCTATGTTTTTTAATTCCAAAGAATTATTGTGCCTTTTTGAAGCCCATTCCCAAAACCTTCACACCATCATTAAACACTTAAGTAAATGTAAGAAGTCAAAGTTATGCCTCTTTAAATTTGAGCCATCTTTTTACTGCACTTTGAAATTCAAAGATTGGTGGTCAAGCTACTATTCCAATATCAAAGTTTCTCTCAATGACTGCTTTACATGGATGACCAAAGATATTCATTATGCACAAGAGGGAAACTTGAAGAGGAACTCAAAAGGTACGCATGTTATAGAAATTCAACAATTTGATTAGTATTTCAAGTTAGTTATAACTTATAAGCCTACTCGAATTGTTGATGTTGTTGCTAAAGAAACCATAGTTTTAAAAGAAAATATCCAACTGAATGATAAAAACTATTCAAAGCACTAGTTTCTTTCAATGTTAGAACTTTATGTAGAAATGTTTTGCCCATAATGCCTTCATCTCTTCCCAATGCTCCTTCTGCCTTGGCAAATCCGATACTTTTACTTGAATGGTATAAACTTAAACTTTTTTAGCTTTATAAATAGCAAATAAAGAAAAAGTAACTTCCACATATATAGTACTATAATCTATCCTTTCCAAACCTATTGTGGTGAAGTTAAGGAAGTATACGAGCTTAGGGTTTTAGAAGTAGGTACTAGAATATTTTATTAAGTATACATTCTTTTGTATATGTTATTCATGTCTGACTTGAAATGTTTCTTCAATTACAGTTGTTCTTGCCAAAGTTTTTACAAACCCTCATGAACATGAAAGTAGGGAAGGTGTTGCTCAACCTTCAACCAAAAAGATTCAAATAAGGAAATCCATTATTCAAGGCAAAGGTTCCACCACCATTACCACCACATTGAGATCATCTCAAAAATCATCTGTGAGTATCCCAACTATTTTTTGTATTAACTCCTTCATCGAGTGAATGATATAGGTTGGCAAGTAATAAGTTGGAAAAATTGACTTCTCATGAAGAAGTTGGGCAAAACGAAATAAGGACAGGGGAACTTGAAGAAATCTTGAACAAAACACAAAGGATGATAACCATAAAGCCAAAAATGCTACATGCTCTTCATCAGAAACTTCTTTTGAGTCGGCCAAGTTATCATAGATGAAATGATTAAAGGATAGTTTGCCTATATTAGGTTTGAGGTCTGAATTTTTAGGTTTCAAGTATCAAGTGTAAACTTGGCCTATAGGTGAAAGGCCCGTAATTGCAACTAACTCAAAGAAAGTGGGGGCGATCATGCCATAAGAAACATAGAAAGTATTGGTGACTCGATTCCAGAAGAACAAAGAAGCCATCAACATGGTATAGTTATAATTTAACTTATACCTGCTGAGTTGGATTAAATAAAAAATCCCTAACTTTTTCCATTGTTCACCCTTATCTTTTTCGACTCTGTCTAACCATTGAAGGTAAGATTTTTTATTGGTTAAGGGAGCATATCGAAAAATTATAGTTAAATCATTTAGAAAATCAACTCGAATTGGGTCTTTGAAAGCAAGAATGGTTTCTTCAGGAGTGTTAGGAAAGAAGAAAGAAGTTTTTTGAACAAGGGGAGGACTGTAAGGACCAAAAAATGCAAAGGTTTTGTTGGAAATGGAAAAGGGGATCAATGCCTGAGATTTCCACAAAATCAAATTCTCTTTCTCATCGTCAATATCTAACGATGCTCCAGATCCTGACGATGAGAAAGATAAATTGGTTTTGTGGAAATCTCAGGTATTGATCCCCTTTTCCATTTGCAACAAAACCCTTGCATTTTTGGGTCCTTACAATCGTCCCCTTATTCAAAAAACTTCTTTATTCTTTCCTAACACTCCCGAAGAAACCATTATTGCTTTCAAAGACCCAATTCGAGTTGCTTTTCTAAATGATTTAAGTAAAATTTTTCGATATGCTCCCTTAACCAATAAAAAATCTTACCCTCAATGGTTAGATAGAGTCAAAAAAGATAAGGGTGAACAGTGGAAAAAGTTAGGGATTTTTTATTTAATCCAACTCAGTAGGTATAAGGTAAATTATAATTATACCATGTTGACGACTTCTTTGTTCTTCTGGAATCGAGTCACCAATATTTTTGTGTTCCTTATGACATGATCACTCCCACTTTCTTTGAGTTAGTTGCAATTACGGGCCTTTCACCTAAAGGCCAAGTTTACACTCGATACTTGAAACCAAAAAATCGAGACATCAAATCCAATCTAGGCAAACTATCCTATAATCATTTCATCTATGATAACATGGCCGACTCAAAAGAAGTTTCAGATGAAGAGCATGTGGCATTTTTGGCTTTGTGGTTATCATCCTTTGTGTTTTGTTCAAGATTTCTTCAAGTTCCCCTGTCCTTATTTCTTCTTTCCCAACTTCTTCATGAGGGTAGAGAAATCAATTTTTCCAACTTATTACTTTCCAACCTATATCATTCACTCGATGAAAGAGTTAATACAAAAAATAGTTGGGATACTCACAGATGATTTTTTAGATGATCTCAATGTCTTGGTAATGGTGGTGGAACCTTTGCCTTGAACAATGGATTTCCTTATTTGAATATTTTTGGTTGAAGGTTGAGCAACACCTTCCCCACTTTCCTGTTCATGAGGGTTTGTAAAAACTTTGGCAAGAACAACTGTAATTGAAGAAACATTTCAATTCTGACATGAATAACATATACAAAAGAATGTATACTTAGTAAAATATTCTAGTACCTACTTCTAAAACCCTAAGCTCATCTACTTCCTTAACTTCACCACACTAGGTTCGGAAAGAATAGATTATAGTACTATATTGGTGGAAGTTACTTTTTCTTTATTTGCTATTTGCTATTTGCTATTTATAAATCTAAAAAAGTGTAAGTTTATACCATTCAAGTAAGAGTATTGGTTTTGCCAAGGCAGAAAGAGCATTGGGAAGAGATGAAGGCATTATGGGCAAAACATTTCTATATAAAGTTCTAACATTGAAAGAAACTAGTGCTTTGAATGGTTTTTTTTTCATTCATTTGGATATCTTTTCTTTTACAACTATGGTTTCTTTAGGAACAACATCAACAATTCGAATAGGCTTATAAGTTATAACTAACTTGAAATACTTATCAAATTGTTGAATTTCTATAACATGCGTACCTTTTGACTTCCTCTTTAAGTTTCCCTCTTGTGCATAATGAATATCTCTGGTCATCCTTGTAAAGCAGTCATTGAGAGAAACTTTGATATTGGAATAGTAGCTTGACCACCAATCTTTGAATTTCAAAGTGCAGTCAAAAGATGGCTAAAATTTAAAGAGGCATAACTTTGACTTCTTACATTTACTGAAGTGTTTAATGATGGTGTGAAGGTTTTGAGAATGGGCTTCGAAAAGGCACAATAATTCTTTGGAATTCAAAACAATAGGGACAGGAAGATCTTGACAGAAACCAAACTGCCTTGCTACTAAGTTAGGTTGGTAACCATAAACTTTAGTGTCTTTTATAAGACTTGAAGAAAGAGCTTGGCAACAAAATACTTCATGCCAAAGGTCCATGTTTTCTTGTTCAGCCCCTGGTGCATCACATATAAAAGGATGAGTGAACCAAGAAGGACCATTTCTTTGAGCAGAAAAAGGTGAAAGATACTTTGAATGTTTACTGATACCATGAAAAAGTTGAAAGTATCTCTTGAAAGAACCATCAACATCTTTTTTGTTGTTCAAAGGGGTGAGAAAAGTTAGGTGAATTCCTTCAGGGGACATGGGAATATTGTTGGGAGCCATACAGACTAGAGTTTCCTCAAAGATTGCATTTAGCCACAATTGAAGTAACCATAAAGGACCACTCAAAACACCAACAGGTTTAGGAGTTTTTAGAAACATAATCCTTCATCGAGTGAATGATATAGGTTGGCAAGTAATAAGTTGAAAAATTGACTTATGTACCGTCATGAAGAAGTTGGGTAGGACGAAATAAGGACAGGGGAACTTGAAGAGATCTTGAACAAAACACAATGGATGATAACCACAAAACCAAAAATGCTACATGCTCTTCATTAGAAACTTCTTTTGAGTCGGCCATGTCATCATAGATTAAATGATTATAGGATAGTTTTCCTATATTGGGTTTGAGGTCTGGATTTTTAGGTTTCAAGGCTCGAGTGTAAATTTGGCCTTTCGGTGAAAGGCCCGTAATTGCAACCAACTCAATGAAAGTGGGAGTGATCATGCCATAAGGAACACAGAAAGTATTGGTGACTCAATTCCAACAGAACAAAGAAGCCATCAACATGATATAATTATAATTTAACTTATACCTGCTGAGTTGGATTAAATAAAAAATTCCTAATTTTTTCCATTGTTCACCCTTATCTTTTTCGACTCTGTCTAACCATTGAAGGTAAGATTTTTTATTGGTTAAGGGAGCTGATAAAAAAATTCTAGTCAAATCATTTAGAAAATCAACTTGAATTGGGTATTTGAAAGCAAGAATGGTTTTTTTAGGAGTGCTTGGAAAGAATAAAGAAGTTTTTTGAACAAGGGGAGGGTTGTAAGGACCAAAAAATGCAAGGGTTTTGTTGGAAATGGAAAAGGGGATCAATACCTGAGATTTCCACAAAATCAATTTCTCTTTCTCATCGTCAGGATCTGGAGCGTATTCTTCATTTTCTTTAAATATAATTTCCCCAGAAACAGCCATGGGAACTGCAAAAAAATGAAGGAGAAAAGAAGAATAAATGTAGATTTATAAACCTAGAATGAAGATAGAAGGCTTCAAACACGAATAGAAAAAGGATGCCTTGAGAAAGAGAGAGAGTAAAGCACGGTGAAAAGATGGAGTGAATAGGAGCATTGAAAATGAAATAATGAGAAGTATATATAGGCACACTTTAGAAATTGAAGAGCCAAATAAATAAATTTATTTTAAAAAAGAAATGCAATACATGTCGTGAGAGAAATTGTATAATATTAATGGACATTACGATTCAAATGATGACATGTAATTTTTTTTTTATTTTCGTGCCATGAACATTTTAGAGAAAATTATTTTTTCTTGTATCTTTGATCTCATGGCCAGAGGTCGTGATTAATTTTAATTTCTTTTACTAAAATTTGATTAAATAATTTTTTCAAAATTTATTTGTTACAAAAGACTCACATGTTTTGGTTGATATGCATATATAGTTGGATTCTAATATTTGCTATGACATTGGATGCCATTTAGGGACATAAATGTAATTTTTTATATCTGTCAATTCTCGATGGATGTTTGGAGATTACTCATTGATGTAGGTCTTGATTCTCATGCATCATATGATTAAGGACATGCTGATATATATCGGAAATTCTTTTAATCATATGTCTTCATAAATCATCCGCATTTCTCATGAATTATGGTAATTATATATATAGTGAAAGTGGATTTTTTTTAACTATCTTTTTCACATAAGGATGGTTGGGTATGATATTGAATATGAATCTTACCTATTTTTTTTATTTGAAGTGTTTTCTTGCATTGTGCCTTGACTTTGAATTATAGGCTAAAATAGAACTTTTACTTGCTTGAAAACAATATGGTATATATCATTGAAGTCATTATACACAATAAGTGATTAAAATAAAATTAAATTTAGAAAATATTTTATTAACACCCGAAAATGGGAGTGTGAAATGAGTGTGGTGAGAGAGATAGAAAAAGAAAGAAAAAGAGAGAAGTGAAAGAAAATAAAAAATTATGATCATGATATGATTAAAAAATATATGAAGTGAAATAAGGTGAACAAGGAACTAGGAGAAATGGTACATAGATATTAACCCTTTGTTTGATTTGTGAGAAGAAAATAGGAAGAAAGAAAGAGAAAAGAGAGAAGGAGGGAAGAAAGAAAGTGGTTTTGTTATGGTGTTTGGTTTGAAAGAAAGAGGAAAGAAAGAAAAGAGAAATGATTATTGAAATTGTTTGGTTGAAAAGCAAGTGAGAAGAGAGAGAGAGAATACTATTTTTTTAAAAGACAAAAATACCCTTATATAAAAATTGAGTACTAACCATAGTTATTTTTTTTTTTTTTTTGCTATTGTTGTAACCTTTTGATATAAGAGGACATGAGGGTAATTCCATGAACACAATAAATGAGCTCCTTCTTCTCCACATTTCTTCACAAAATGGGATGAAGCAAAAAGTTTATGAGACCCACATATTTTATTCCTTCTCAACATTCTCTATCTTGTTCTAAACAAATGAGTTTGTTTCTTTCTCCCTTCTTTCTCTTTTTCCCCTTTCTTTCTTCGCTTTTCTTTCATTTCAAACAATGATTAAGTGTGTGTTTAGATACTAGATGGACATATATTCAAATACTCCAAATGTACATTTTAGTTAAAACATGTGAGGAGATACCTTTGATTCATTGTATATTCACTTCAACACAATTGATTTCCAAACACACTAATAAGTGATTTTTATGTTTATCTCTTAAAATTGTTATGCAAAGTTAAAGTTTAAAGTCTATAAAAAAATAACATCTAAGATACCCATAGGGTGTGAGAAAAAAGTAATTATATTATTTCTTTTAAGTCGAACATTTATTATTCATCATCTTTTATTGGGGATAAGAATATATATATATATATATATATATATATATTGATATTGCATAAATAATTAAGGTAAGAGATGAATACTATCTAAGTACACTTATTGTGTTATTTTTAATATCCATTGATCACATGATGGATATTCCATGAAACACCAAGATACCTTTCAACCAATATTTATTAAATCAATTGAAGCCCAACATTAAAGAAATTAAAGTTTTCTCAAATTATGTACCTAAATAACATAGAGCATTTGTAACGCCCCCGAGCCGCTTGCAGGATTGATAAAGGTCCCCACAAATCAACACGAGTCTTTCTAGTATGCTTTGTCCTCACTTGCACACTTTCCAGGAAACTTCCCAGAAGGTCACCCATCCCAGAATTGCTCCAAGCCAAGCACGCTTAACTATGGAGTTCTTATGTTATGGGCTTCCGAAAAGAAGATGCATCTTGTTGATATAGTTCTCCCCAACAATTTCCTTTAAGCTATTTTCAACTGTACAGTCCCATACCTGCACAGCCTCTAGATCCCTCTCATTCGGGTGTGGGCTCGGTTCATCCATGTGTCCCTTCTTGCTTAGAAGCCTGCCAGGAGCCGCTCCTTGTCCGTGCCTCTTTGCACTGACGATCACTCCCCGCCCTCATCAGCCTCCGGCTCTCACATGCCCACCAGCTTCCGCCTGGTTCGTCCTCGAACCACACCGTACTGGGAGAGGCTCGGCTCTGATACCATTTGTAACGCCCCCGAGCCGCTTGCAGGTCTGATGAAGGTCCCCACAAACCAACACGAGTCTTTCCAGTATGCTTTGTCCTCACTTGCACACTTTCCAGGAAACTTCCCAGAAGGTCACCCATCCCAGAATTGCTCCAAGCCAAGCACGCTTAACTATGGAGTTCTTATGTTATGGGCTTCCGAAAAGAAGACGCATCTTGTTGATATAATTCTCCCCAACAATTTCCTTTAAGCTATTTTCAACTGTACAGTCCCATACCTGCACAGCCTCTAGATCCCTCTCATTCGGGTGTGGGCTCGGTTCATCCATGCGTCCCTTCTTGCTTAGAAGCCTGCCAGGAGCCGCTCCTTGTCCGTGCCTCTTTGCACCGACGATCACTCCCCGCCCCCATCAGCCTCCGACTCTCACAACATTTATAGGTAGTGTTTGGTAGATGAATAGAACAAAACAATATAGAACGGAGCAAAACAGAACAAAATGTAACAAGACAAATAATATCTTGTATGTTGTGTTTTATAACAACAAAACATATAATGATTATGTGTTGATTTACATATATATCCTTATACTTTTTAGTATTTAATTAAATATTAAAAGATTGAACAAGGGTGTTGAGTGGTGGTGGGGGTATATGGTGGGGGTGTTGAAAAATGATAGAGGGTGTTCAATAGTGGTAGCGGGAATTGAGGGTGACAGGTAGTGATAGGGTCAGGTTGGTGATGGAGGGTGTCAAGCGGTGGTTGCATCAATGGATGGTTTGAGTGAAGACGACAATGGTTGAGGGTGTAATTGAGAACGATGATTAAGGGTGTTAAGCGACGGTGACTGTGATGGCAAGGTAAGGTGCAATGCAACAATGATGGTGGTAGAAGATGTTGGGTGACAATGGAGGGAAATACAATTTTGGGAGGAAGATTAAGAGAGAGTGTGATATTTTTGTTAATAAAAAATTAATAATAATATTGCTCTGTTTTGTTGTCTTTTGTTTCACCATTTTATGAGAAACCAAAGTATTCTAATGTTTTTAAGAATGTGTTTTGCTGTGTTCCACTTTTAAAATACACAAAACATAAAAAACCCGTTTTGACATGTCTCCCAAACGCTACCATAGGGTCTATGTAAATGAGGTGTTGGATGTGTGAGTACCTTTATAAACATAAATCATGCACATTTCTCGTGAATTATGGCAACTATATAGTGAAGGTGAGATTTTTCTAACAAGCTTTAACATAAGGTTGGTTGGATATAATCTTGTATTTGAATCTTGCTTTTTTTTTTTTTTCAATTGAAGTGATTCCTTTAATTGTGTTTTGACTTTGAATTACGAGCTAAAATAGAACTTTTGTTCGCTTGAGAATAATATGGTATATATCATTGAAGTCATTATACTATTGGGAATTTTAAACACCAAAATATAAATTCATTATGCCAGATTATTGAGAACTATGAGTTTTAAGGAATACCTGGATCCATTACGCTTTATCACAATGCAATGGAAATCTTTGGGTAGGTAACGAACGTCACTAACCTCCTCTTGTGGATTGAACACCAAATAGAAGACACAAAATAAAGGGGTAGAGAAATATGGTGTTGTGGCCTTCCTCAACAAAATCTTTTCAGTTCCCAAAACGGGACCTTAGTGCTAGAATCCTGATGGGAAGGAATATGGAGACAATGGTTGATTTGGTGTCTTGGGGACCAACACCTCTAAAGGGGCTTATTTATACCAACCTATTAGGGTTCCCACTATGCCGAAATAGGCCAAGCCCAGTGTCCACTCATATAGGCCCACACCGATGCCTACAGTAGTCTAAACGGGCTCACTTAATGCAGATCACTAGTAATCAGCCCAATTGACGTAAATAGATAATATAAATGTTTTAATATTTAATATGTAGCCCACAAAAATAACTTTTAGAAATTGAAATTTCTAACATATACACGATAAGTGATTAATGTAAATTTAAGTTTAGAAAATATTTTTTCACACCCCAAATTGAGAGGTGTGAGATGAGTGTGGTAAGAGATAGAAAACAAAAGAAGAAAAAAGAAGTGAAAGAAAATAAAAAAATATAATAAATGATATGATTTAAAAAAGATATGAAGTGAGATAAGATAATTAAACAAGGAACTAAGAGAAATAATGTATAAAGATTAATTGTGTATGTTCTCTCTTGTCAAAAATTAAGTGTGTGTTTAAATAATAAATAATGAAATACCAAAAAAATAATAAATAATGAACATATATTTGAATGCTCCATATATACGATTCAATTAATAGCCCGTTTGGTTTAGATTTTGACCAAACAAAACCATGGTTTTGCAAAATTGATTTTAAATCACTTCCGTCTAACATGCTTCGTAAAGTGTGCACTATTAATCTCAACCATTCACTTTTACAATCAATTCTATTCAACTGTAAACCAAACGGGCACTAAATCATGTGAAAAAATACTTTTGATTCGACGTATGGTGAATCAACCGAATTGATTTCCAAACATACTAATAATAAGAGTGTTTTAAGTTTACCTCTTAAAAGTGTTGTGCAAAGTTAAAGTTTAAATTCTATAAAAAAAGGAATAACATTTAAGATACACCCAAAGGGTGTGAGAAAAAAGTATTTACATTATTATTTCTCTAAAGCCGATCATTTATTTTTCATCATCTCTTTTGGGGAATAAGAAAATATATATAATTTTTGCATAAATAATTAAGATAAGAGATGCATACGCAATGTTTTTTATATATTAAAAAAAAAGGAGAGAGAAAGCATAACGTGTAGTAAAAACTTCAAAGTGGTGAGTGCAATTATTTAAGAAAAGAAAAACTCGTATATTCCAATTACCACTGTTTAGACGACCAATAGGGTTATTGTTGCTGATCTTTTTATAAACAACACGATGATTACATTACATGTAATGTTGTTATGGGGAGAATGTTGTGACCATGTTGATTAGGCAGAACAGAACACAAGGACCGTAGGTTGGGACCGCAACAACAGTAGTCCGCGCGTGCTGCCAAAGCACTCACGTGCGATGCCCAATGGCAACGCGAGAGGAGAGGAGAGGTGTTTATATAAAGCCAAAGGGTCATTGCAAGAAAAAGCACAGTTGGAAGAGTAGTGGTGAAGCAATAACCATTGCAACGAGTCTGTGCTTGGTTGACCATTTTCCCATGACACATGAATGATTTATTCAACGTTTAGGTTATAGCAACTAAATTGTTCAAGGCTTGTTCTTGAAACATTGCAGTACATAAGCAGAGTGACACAGTGTGTAAGTAAGTGATTGTGAATTAATATACACTAGCTTACTTAGTAGTTGCAACAAACAAATGGAGACACACACTGAGATGAGGGTTTCAAAGTTCAAGAGGGTTTGTGTGTTCTGTGGGAGTAGCCCTGGCAAGAAGAGAAGCTACCAAGATGCTGCCATTGAGCTTGGCAATGAATTGGTATATATATTTTTCATTCTTTACCCTTCTCTGTTTCATTGGGGGGTTCAATATCTATTATTTTCCATTGTGAATTTCAGTTGGGTAAGTTTTCTATGTCCATAACATGTTTGTTACTTGAAACTTGTTCATGAACTTCTCCAAATCATCATTCACATTGATTCCCTGGAAACCATGCCTTTCTCTCTTGGTTGAGTTCCTATCCAGGTTCTATTTAATGCAAAATATGTAGTCTTTTTTTGTTCCTCTGATCATTATGTAAAAAGGGTTGCTCAAGATGTGCCCAGTTTTTCTCATGTGTTTGGAATGGATAGCTATGGCCTTTCACCTTTCTGAACTTAGGGGTATCCATTTTTTGGTTTCTTGAATTTCGTTCTCAGTGGCCCTGAACTGAACACTTGGTACGGTCTCTTACAAGTGCCCCTTGCTGATTGAGCGTTAGAGAATCATTTTCTGAGCTTTTTTCCTTTTACTTTCAGTCTTTGGTTTCAAACAGCTAAAACTGTACTAGTCCTTTTGTTTTCTAAATGGGTCATCATTTTTTACATTTTCTTTCTGTTTTTGACATCAGTCACTCTAGTTTTCTTTGTTGCTTATATTATTGTTAATGGTCTCTGAAGGTCTCAAGGAACATTGATCTGGTCTATGGAGGAGGAAGCATTGGTCTAATGGGATTGGTTTCTCAAGCTGTTCATGATGGCGGTCGGCATGTCATTGGGTATGATTCTTTCTCTTTTTTCACGTTTCTTTCTTCCTTTCTTTTTTATTTTTGGGTAAAATTTCTCTTTCTCTTTTTTCCCCCAAAGATGTTGGGGAAAAGGAAGATCAAGAAATCAGAACTAATTGTGCTTATGTTGGTGACTTTCTGCATTAACACTATGTTTGTCATGTTATTGTCTCTTGCAGAGTTATTCCCAAGACGCTCATGCCTCGAGAGGTATGTATGTCTGCTTCAGCCAGCAGAAAAGCTTATAGTCTTTTTCTTCTCCGTATTAAAGTATTGGAAGTTGTTTCTTCTTATTTTATTTGTTTCTCTTCATCAAGGGTCAAGCTTTTGATTTTGTTCTTTTTCTTTTCTTATTCCCTTTTCCCATTGGTTCCATATTCTATTCATGTATTCCCACTGGCTATACTTCCTTGTCTTGTTCTGTATCTTCATTTTCAGTTAAGCCCCAGTCACCCCCGGGTTCATATTAAGCTTCTTGTCAATTTCAAAGCATGGTGTTTCACAGTTTTGTTGTTAAAGTTTGTTTCTTTAGCCAATGTTTGGGTTATCTGGTTTTCATCTGTTTTTTGCAAATGATTTTTTTTTTTTCTATTGGCTTTTACTAAACTGGAAATTTTTTATTTTTGTTTTGCTTTTTAGTTTCAATCCATTTGTTTATAAATTACAATTGTCTGAGTAACTTGGTTAAGCATCAGATTACCAACCCTGCAACTCTCATCATTACTTAACTGTTATTTCTCTCTTAACATTTTGATCTGTTTTGTTCTAATTTTCTGTTCCATCCCCTGTCCATTTTGCAGCTAACTGGTGAAACAGTGGGAGAAGTAAAGGCTGTAGCAGATATGCACCAAAGGAAGGCAGAGATGGCTAAGCATTCAGATGCCTTTATTGCCTTACCAGGTTAGCTTGAGCTGAGAATACTCGGTTGCATTAGAAAAAGTAGAAACATCAAAGTGGTTCTAGCTTTCTAGTTTTATCATGTAGCATTGACCATATCTCAGTGTTTGTTGCTTTCGAGAATAGTTTAACAAACTGGCTTTGTTTTTTGTCTTTGTTAAACCTTTGCTAATTTTTATTCACCATTCAACAAACTGGCTTTTTTATTTGTTAAACCTTTTTGACTTACTCATTATTAAAAAGGCTTACCACGCCTAATCATGAACCTTGTTGACAAGGTATTAACTATTATGTACTTGTGTAGTATGATTTGGATGTCATTCGTTAAAAAGATAATGAGGACTAGTTCTCCACTTTGAATATACACAAGTGGACAGGGATTTTATAATTTTAAGGAGAACCAAATCAACTTGTGGGAGTGAGAGTTTATTATTCAAATAAATGTGACACTGCTGCTAAATCAGTTTGTGACTTTCTTTCATAATTTATATATATCCCAAAGCTATGATGATTAGAAAGCGACCCTTCAAAACAAGCTGACCCTGACCTCGCCTGAGCCCTTAACATCTTTGGTTAAAATTTTGAACTGCTGCGGCTCTGAGCAACAGTGGTTCAGATTGAATACCATTTTTATCTCTACTTTCCTTGGAACTATGACGTGTTTGTACCAAACTTCCTGCCCTTTGATAGAGAAGGGAAGTAAAGCAAAAGAAGAACTGTCACAAGCTAATATTTCCAACTAGCACCTGTACCTGACATGGAATATATTGCTTTACCCTTTTCAAAGACTCTTTTATTTCTAGTAGTTATCATTCTGAGAGTAATTGAGTACTGAAAATTAGTGACAGATAGAGGAGGCATGCAAAGACAAAGTTGTCAATCACTCTATCTTGGGATCCCTCCTATGAAAGTGGATTCCCAAAGCTCCAAGTTAGAGGAAGGGTGGGAAACCAAATCAATTGATGACCTTAACGACCTCTCACTTTCATAAAGGCATTTGAAGGCTTGCACAAAGCTGAGAGTACTAAATAGCAAATACTTCATGCACTCTACATAAAGTAGTTAATCCTAAACTTGTGGAGAAAAAGACAACACAGTCAAAATAAAATCAAACTGTAAAACATTGTTTTTCAAAGTGTTGAAATGTGAAAAAATATCAGCTTTATCTTTGTGGTTCTCTTATCAGTTTCATCTCAATCATGAGTTGCCTATCCCATGTTTTTGCATTAAATTCTTGAAAGACTAATGCAAGTTACATGCAGGCGGTTATGGGACTCTAGAGGAGCTTCTTGAAGTCATAACCTGGGCTCAACTTGGGATTCATGACAAACCGGTAATTGACTTGTACCATTTTGTTGGGGGACCTATATTATTAACTAATCCACCTCTGGAATTTCCTTGTGCTATTAGCCTAACTAGATTTGACATTCCACAACTTGCAGGTGGGATTAGTAAATGTTGATGGATACTTCAATTCGTTGCTGTCATTTATTGACAAAGCTGTGGAAGAGGGATTTATTAGTCCAAATGCCCGCCACATAATTGTATCAGCTCCAACATCAAAAGAGTTAGTGAAGAAATTGGAGGTAAGTTTCATAGGGTGATATAAATCAATATTTTTCTAACTTTTAACAACAAGCACATTTCTATCATCAAAGCACAAAATGATGTAATTTTTATGTTTAATTTACAGGACTATGTTCCCTGTCACGAAAGTGTTGCTTCCAAGTTGAGCTGGCAGATGGAACAACAACTCACTTATCCTGAAGAGTATGACATCTCAAGGTAGCTGAGTTCACTTCATGTGTACGGAAGATGAGACTAGATAGAATTTTGGAGGTGGAAGAAGCTACCATGGGATATCAGTATTCTGTTTTTCTTTTTGTTTAAAGAAATTTCTTTTGTAAAGCAATGGGATTGACCTGAATATGTCAAATTACTTGGTTCCCCTCTCATGAAACTGATTTCCTCCTAAGTTGTAACTTGTAAGTACTAGGGGCTTCTGAACTTATTAATTAATGTCAACTAATTTTACCTTTGAATGGTCTCAATTTATTTTTGACACTATATATTCTGTCTTTTCCGGCACTTTCTGGTTTAGCTGAGCTAAGTGGGAAACACAAAACCAATTTCTTAAAAGATAAACAGAGAGCACAATACATGACTTGATGAGGTGTAATGAACAGACTATGGTCCAATAGTGTAAAGTGTTAATAATTAAGAACGGGACCAAATATGCAACAGAAATGTTCATTGTCTGTCCTGAAAGAACTTTTTTTTTAGTTAAAAAAACTTACCGCGTAGATCCAAGTAACGCTACTCTCACTAGAGTTTACTCGTATCCACGTTTGAAGCATGATTTCAGGGTAAATCAAACACACTATTAGAGTTTTACCAAAAAAAAACACACTATTAGAGAGCTAAAGGTGACATACAAGAACTGACCCGACCAACAAGCAATAACAGATGTGATCCTGGCCAATTCTTGTTGCACTCCCCCACAGCTCAGTTGGACAAATAAGTTGAAGTTTGTAAACTATGCATACCAATATTGGATTCCAAAACTATGAGAAATTCTTAGGTAGACACAGTTTACCATATACACATTCTATTCAACAGTTGATATGTATAAAGACATTCTTTAAAGACTAGTATATTTTTAACATTACTCATATAACCTTACATATGTTTAGTATTGAATCAAGTGCCACGGATAGGATATGCTTGCCTAAAATATTTTACCAAAATACACCTATAAATAGGGAGATAAAAGATACTTCAGTTTGTAGGCCCCTCTGTTGTGTTGCAAATGCGACATTGCCATGTCCATGTGTTACCAAGGGCCACATGGGATTCAAACTAAAAGTTAAGGGATCATGTGCCACATGCATCTGAGGACAATATGATAGCCATCATTGGTCCCGGTATTATCTATTAATTGCCAGTGGTTGAAAGAACTGCTTCGTACACTTGGGGTCTGTTAGGAGATAATTCCAGAAGCTTTTAAGTGGTTGTGTAGTCATCAAATATGATGTAGTGCTTTGAAATATCGCTGAAACATGGCATGACAAAGAGGAGCTAAAGGAAACAACTACCATCAAGCTAAGATATAAGCCTCTGATAAATCCTTCACAAGTTCTTAGTACTTAACAGCTTTATATAAGAGATACTTTCATTGTGATTATGAAGGAAAAAAGAGAAGAGGTGTTGACAAAATTATACACACAGAACAAAGTCCCCTGCTGTAATTTTTTTTTTTTTCATTTAAACATTTTACTCTTAAAATATTTGAATTGATTCATGGAAGGAACAAGACAATGTATAGCATGTTTGGTTTTACTCAATCACGTTACAAATAAAGATTAGTAGTGTGTTTGGTTTTGCCTAAAACTACGTTTTAAACGTGATCAAAGTTAACGCTACTAAGAAGAGCGTTGGTCCGGATCCACGTTTATAACGTGGTTTTGATGTAATCCAAACGTGCTAGTAATAATACAAGAAAGAAAGTGATCTTATATTTGTTTGTTTGGTTTCAAAAATCATGTTTCAAATGTGGATCCTCACCAACGCTAACTTTTGCTGGAATTCACATTTGAAACATGGTTTTGGATTAAACCAAATACGCTATAAATCTTATGATAATATTGAAGGAAACACTAGATAGGGTCAGCAAGAAGCTGCTCTCTGCATATCAGTGATGATATTCTTTATGTTAAAATTCTAGTATTGGAAAATGACTAGAGGATAAAAGGATTACTGTGTGTTATGCAGTGCTAGTTTTGGCAAACATCCACATATTGGACCACTAAACTGTGGAGCACCTTTCGGGGACTATTTTCATGTTAGGTAACATGGTATGTACATTATGGCTTACATATGTTTTTCTTAAGCTAAAAGGACCGGCATTATATTGTCAAACTTCAATTCTACATTCGACAGTTCCTGATCAATGTTTGTTACTGTATGTTGGATAAGGAATTTATAGACATCAAATGTCGATCATATCTATATGCTTCACCATATGCAGAAATTAAGCTTATGTTATGTATCTGCAAATGCAATAGTCTAATTATGTCAGAATTATTCTTTTCTTTCCGTCTGTCATTTATCTTTTTCTGTTAACGGAACAATGGCCTTTTTTCAATAAAAAGTCACAAATACATTACAAGAGATCATATTTCATTAAGTTAACTAGAGGTGTCAAAATGGGCTACCCGGCCCGGCCCGGCCCGGCCCGCATCGGGTAGCGGGCTTGTGCGGGCAGGGCTAAAATACCCGGCTAAAATTCGGTCCTGTGAACTTAGTGCCCTAGCCCGGCCCTATGCGGGTAGCGGGCTTGTGCGGGCCGACCCGGTTAAAAAAAAATTAACTTATTTAAAAATGTTGCTCATTAAAAATTGTAAACAATTATACTTTTACAAAACTAAAAAAAATTACAATTTAGTTATAAAAATCATTTAAAAGGGGAAAAACAAAATGAATTTGCATTCGATGAATCGAAATTGTTCCAAGATTTTTCCATTTTATAATACTACTCAATTAATATGTAATTAAATTAAATTAAATTAACCTATACTGCATCTGTTCAAAAAATTGTTCTTCAAAATTGATTCTAAATTGTTCCAAGATTTTTCCATTTTATAATAGTACTCAATTGATATGTAATTAAATTAAATTAAATTAAATAAATCTATACTGCACCTGTTCCAAAAATTGTTCTTCAAAATAGGATTATAAAATACATATTTGACAAACTTGGATTTGAGGAAGTATATATATGCACTAATATAATAATATACTCGATCATAATTGCTTTAATTAATTAGTTATCTATCAAAAGAAAATCATAATTGCTCACCATATCCATTGACTTCACAGTAGAAATTTCAATTTTCAGAACTTCAAAGATTTTTAGATGGAAGAAAAATAAAAAATGGGTCATGCCAGCGAACTTAAGCATAACTCAAAAGCAAGGCAATTTTTTTTTTTTAAAACGGGCCGCCCGTTAGCCCGATCGGGTAGCCCGGCCCGAACCCGCTTAAGATCGGGCTTTTTCATTTTCGGGCTAAAAAGCCCGGCAAAAATTCGGGCCTCTAATTTAAGTGCCCAAGCCCTCCCATATTGCGGGTTCGGGCGGGCCGGCCCGGTCGGGCCGACCCATTTTGACACCTCTAAAGTTAACCAAATGCAAGTAATGGAAATAGATACGGTTAGAGCCGGTAAAATGGGCTAACTCGATCGGGTCGGCCCATAAAAAAGTAGGGCCCAGACACTTATTTTAGGACTCTGAATAACTTCTGGGTTTATTAATTCAGCCCAATAAAGTATGTTACCCATGAAAAACCTGTAAAATGTCGGGTAGTCCCGCAAAACCAACAAAAAAAAAAAATCGAGCTACCTGCAAAAAGTCAGTAAAAAAGTAAGGTTTAGATACCTGTTTTAAAAACATGAATAACTCCTGAACTTTTTTAGCCCAATCCAATAAAGTATGATATCCGCATTAAGTCGGGTCGGGCCGAATAATCTAAATTGCTAGAGAGCTCTCGTATGAGTATATACTCTTAACAATTACAGCTATTAAAGTCCCTAACCATGTAAGTGTGTGTTTGGGTACAAATAATGATTTTTAATATGTGAATGTGGGTATGCATAGTTTAGTATATATAATTATATATCATTCTCAAACCTTACGCCTATTAATGATCTTGTAAGATAAAAAGCAAAGAATCAGTTGCATGAAATGAAACATGTACATTGACTATATTCTCTAAACTCCACGTGGCAATAATATCATGTCTTTGTTTAAACCTTTGCAAGTTCTTCTTTAATTTTATAATATTTAAATTAATTATACATCAAACAAGATGCTTTTCTTTTTTTTTTCCCAAATTGATATAGTGTGTTTGCTTTGCCATTTCAGCTAACTGAAAGTTGAAAATAGTAGTTGAAACTAGGGGTGGGAATAGGCCAAACCGCTCGTCAAGGGCCTACTACCCGACCTACATCAGGCCAAGGCTTTTTGAAAAGCCTATATAGCAAAACAGGTCAGGCTTCAGGCTATCGAAAAAGTCTTTTGAGCCTATCAGACCGGTCTATTTAACTAAATATAAATAAAATACTAATATTTTTTATATTGCTATTATTATTATAAAGATTTTTATTACTTTTCCTTATAATTATATACTTATTAGCTTGTATAAACATTTAAGTATGTTAAAAACTTGAGCCTATAAGTCTATTCATATATGTGCTTATGATATATTCAAGTACCTTACTATAAAACATGCTTTTAAACAGGTTGTCAGACTTTAAATAGGTCAGACGCATACCATAAAATAAAGTCATTGTCAGGTAACAGGCTAGGCTCAGGCCATGGATTTAAGGTGCAGGCCAGGCTCAGACCTTGGAAAACTTAGTTCGGCTCGGCCTATTCCCATCCCTAGCTGAAATCATTTCAGCAGTGTTTGGGAAGATAACTTTTTTGGGTAGTTACAAGTTTTTTCTTAAAAAGCTACTTGTGGTAGCTTTTTTAAAAAAGCTCCAATTTTCAGCTACTAGCTGAAAATTAATTACAAGTTTAGCTCTCAACCACCCCCACGTATCAGTATTTAATAATTAATATTGTCTTTAAATGTCATTTTACCATTTTCAGGTAGTTTTACCAAACACATTCAATAACTTTTCAGCTTTCAGTTAGCTTTTCAGTTAGTTTTATCAAACACACTCATAGATTTCATATAGGCATAGTTCTAACTCTCGAGTTTCGGCAATGGTCAGGTAATTAAAATCCCTCCAAAAGTAGCAATTCTAAATTTTGAATTCTCGAAGTAATTAAACTTCACCTAAGTTCACAACTTATTTCCATTACAACCATGAACCATTCGCTATTTTGGTAGCCGTGACTTGAATTGCAATAGAGGCAATGAAATATAAATATTTATTGGAGTTGTGGCAAAAAAATTATTAAATTGGAAAGCCTTAGAGAAATCATTTTCTTAAAAGGTTGGGTTAGATTAAAGGATATTAATTTTTTGGTTTAACCACAGGTATCCTCCACGGGAGGCAATTCTGTTCGAGCTAGGAACATCCACATCATGGTGGGGCTAGCTCTCCCAGGTGGGGCTAGCTCTCCCAGCGGAGATTTTTTTCATTCACAAGACTCGAACTCGAGACCTTACTTAAGGGGAATCTAAGCATGTACCACTTGAACCAACCCCCATTAGTTAAAGGATATTAATTTACTAAAGAGTGATTGGTTCAAATAATACATACTGTTAAAAAATCATTCATTTATTTTCCACTCAATAATTTAAGCTTGTAAGATAGTTGATTCATGATATATGCTTTGTCTAATAAGAAATTAGAATTAGCCCAATCAAGACGTGGATGTTACTGACTCGAATATAATAGTATCATGTGAAAGATACATGTAATTTAAAAAAAAAATATTCAACAATAAAAAAAATGGTGGAATTGTAAAATCTCACAGCATGCCTAACACTATCACTTTACATCAAACAAGAGTTAAGTACATGAACCAGCTATTTCAGTTTGGAAAAGTTAACTATAATTTTTTTTGTATATATAAACGAATGGTAAATTCCAAATTAGTAACTTATTTAGCAATAAAAGGATACATTAAGTTTGATAAGAATTATATACACCAATTACCTTTCTGATCATGTTAAGAGTCATTTCTAGAGGGTTTTAAAATTAAACTAAACTAAGGTTAAATACGAGTCACTCATTTTATTAAAATAATAATAATATATTACAAAATTTTTCAAAAATGACATAGAGACGTTATGAGAGTAAATCAACATTTGGGTGAATTCTAATAGGTGCCTCACCGTGTACTAGGGGCATATAAGCAAAAAGTATTTTTAGAATTTGCAATATGGTCCTCCTAAAGGACTATATTACAAATTCTAAAAATATTTTGAGAACTATATTACAAATTCTAAAATTAATTTTTTTACTTACATGTCCCTAAATTAAGGGGTACACGGTGAGGCACCTATTAAGTTACCTCACCGTAGAATTCACCGAACAGTTGTTTACTTAAATAAATAAATAAATAGTTGGAGTCATGAGCCCTTACCGTTTCCCAAATTAAGTCCTATATAGTATATAAGCGCCGTTACTCTTGAACTCTTTTGAGATCATTCTAGCAAGATTAAAAAAATGTCCATGGAAGAAGAAAACAAGGCACACTGCCAACGACCCACAGAAAATGGAACCGGTAAAAGTGAGGACAGTCCTAGAAGGCTCAACATGTATGCCTGTTGCTCTGTGATGGTTGCTTCTATTATCTCCGTTTTATATGGCTATGGTCAGTACTAACTCTCTATTCTAGTACTTGTCTCATTTATTGTTGAATTTTATTTATTTATACATATAAATTTTCTATTTTATAAAGTATTTAGAACTGGATATATATGTATTCAAACATTAATATGTAATTTTATGAAAAACATTGTGTTTTTCAAATTTTAGACTTTCAGAAAATATTTTGAATTTTCATTTCCTGTTTTGTTGTTTAATTAGTTATAGCAGTGATGACTGGAGCAATTATATTCATAAAGGAGGATTTTGGAATCAGTGACATAAAAGTGCAGATGTTGGCAGGCATTTTACACATGTCTTCACTACCCTCATGCATAGCTTCAGGAAGAACATCTGATTATATAGGTCGCCGTCAAGCGATCATTCTAACTTCCACCACCTTCTTATTGGGCTCCATTCTAATGTGCTATGGCTCATCCTATCCAATTTTAATGATTGGACACTCAATTTCTGGAATTGGTGCCGGTTTTTCATTGATTGTAGGACCAGTTTACAGTGCAGAGATTTCACCTCCTTCTTATAGAGGCCTTCTCACTTCTTTCCTTGAAGTTTCCACCAATTTGGGAATCTTACTTGGCTATATGTCAAATTACTTTTTTGGAAAATTGTCCCTCAACCTTGGATGGAGGTTCATGTTGGGTGCTCATGGAATTCCTTCACTTGCGTTGGTCATTCTAATGTTAAATTTGGTTGAGTCCCCTAGGTGGTTAGTTATGCAAGGGCGCGTGGGTGAGGCAAGGAAAGTGCTATTACTAGTTTCTAATACAAAGGAAGAAGCTGAACAACGTTTGAAGGAAATAAAAGCTACTGTTGGGATTGATGAGAATTGTACACAAGACATTGTTCAAGTTCCAAAGAAGACTAGGAGTGGTGGAGGAGCTATGAAGGAAATGTTTTGTAAACCTTCACCTGTTGTGCGTAGGATACTAATTTCAGCTGTTGGGGTTCATGTGTTCCAGCAAATTAGTGGAGTTGGGGCTGTTATGTTGTATTGTCCAAGGATCTTTCAGAGAACAGGAATCACTGACAAGAGCAACATGCTGCTAGCCACAGTTGGATTAGGGGTGAGCAAGATTATATGTGCTTTCATATCAATATTTATGTTGGATAGAATTGGGAGGAGGATTCTCCTCTTGATTAGTTCAGGGGGTATGGTTATTGCCCTGTTAGGAATGGCTATTTCTTTGACCATAGTGGAGAACACTAAAGAAAAACTAGCTTGGGCAATAACTTTTACCATTGTTGTTACTTATGTCTATGTGGCTTTTATGACTATTGGAATGGGGACTGTGACATGGGTTTATAGCTCTGAGATATTTCCCCTGAGGTTGAGAGCACAAGGCCTTGCTGTCTGTGTGGCTGTGAACAGAATTATAGATATGACAATGGTTACAAGTTTCATTTCAATTTATAAAATGATGACAATGGGTGGGACTTTCTTTTTGCTTACTGGTATCAATGCTTTGGCTTGGTGGTTCTACTACTTTTTGCCTGAAACTAAAGGAAGATCATTAGAAGAAATGGAGACTATCTTCGGGAAAAATAACAAGTCGGAGAAACAAATTAATAAAGCCTAGTTGCAGCAAAATATAGGATGTCTTTTTAAGAACTAAATTGTGAAAGTGTTTATTGGATTGTGCAATATTTAATGTTATAAAAGTAATCAATGTCATAATTTCCAATAAAAACTTTCTTTATATACGGATTTCTTAACCAATGTCCTTAGAATAACACTCGTTAGCATGAACCTAATTTTATAATCCAGCTTTGTACGTAACATCATTTTATTCGTTTGTGTTTCGTTTTTAAATTAAATTGTATATTTAAAACCTAAAAAAACGAAATAACTTAATTAGTCATTTCATTTATTTTTCCAATGAGAAATCATCCATATACCCTTGAAGAGGTGGGATTCACCTCTAAATAATGAATGATAAGAAAGAAAAAATAAAATGTAATGAATGATGTGATAGGAAAAAAAGAGAAATAAAACAAAAAAGGAGATGGAAATGACATTTTTTGTCTCTCCTTTTCCTATCTCCTGTGTATCTACACCCCTTGTATGTTTAGAGAGGGGGGGATCAACTTACACATGTATAAGTTAGTAAAGTTACATTATCATTTAAAATATGATTTTCATCGATCATATTGTTGAATTAAAACTACTCATTATCATGATTATTTATATAAAATTTTGACATCAATAAATTCACAATCAAATCGTTCTTATTTTCACATATATATATTCATTTTTTTTTTTGAAACCTGAGATAAGCTAACATATATTAGAAGCTTCTGAAGCCACAGATAACATAATGTAAGATGAGGCTTCAGTCCACCAAACATGGTCCAAATAAATGTTTGCTACAGCTGCCAAAGAGTGAGCAACTTTATTGGTTGAACGAAAATCAAACTGAATATGAAAAGAAAACTGTGAAGAAAACTGAATACAATCTTTAATAATGTTGGATATTAGCGGGTATGCAGATGGATCAACCAGAGCTCTAACAACTTGAAGGCAATCAATATTGATAATAAGGTGATCAAGTTCCCACATTACAGCTTGCTCAATAGCCCATCTTAAAGCCAAAGCTTATGCAACCAGAGAGTTTAATCTGCTTGGAGTGTACTTAGTAGCAGCCACCATAAATTGACCAAATTCATCCCGAACAATAAGTCCAAAACCCGTGCCAGTTGCTCCTGCCCACCCTAAGTCAACATTCATTTTTAACATTCCCCTGCTGGGAGGCTTCCACACATGCAGTATTGAGCTGCCAAAACATGCAGGAGCTGCTGTTTGGTGAGACTTCCAATCTGATAGCATTCTATCAGCTAAATCTAAAACCTGCTGTACCGGCTGATTCTTATTGGCAAAAATTCTTTGATTTCTTTCTTTCCATATTGCCCATAAAATCATTGCAATTCTTGCTTTTTTGTCAGCAGCAAATCTTAGCTCAACTATTTTCCAAATGTCAGTGACATAACAGTCTTGAGTAGTATAAGACAAATCAATATGTGAGGCTGCCCAAATTGCTTGAGCAAAAGGACATTTTATAAACAAATGATTTCGAGATTCAATACTGCTGTCTGCACAAAAAACACACCCCCCCACTCACCTCAATACCTTTTTTACTCAAATTATATTTGGTAGGCAGGACATTTAGGAGCAGTCTATACACAAAATGTTTGATTTTTGCTGTCACATTGAGCTTCCACACAGCATTCCAATTCAGATCCAAACCTGAGCCACTACAACCAGGGGGGATATTATCATTTATGAGGAAATGATAAGTAGACCGAACAATGGATAAACCTTGCTGTGAGTATCTCCACGACAAAACATCCCTAGATGGAAAGGTTGGAATAGGGATTGATTTTATTTGCTGGGCTTCCAATGGATGGAACACTGCATCAATAAGGGATGTATTCACATCTGTTGATCATGAAGGATAATTTCTGAAACAGTAGCAGTCGGTGACAATAAAACTGGATCTGATAAGACCCCCCCCTATTGTGCCTGCCTGGCAGCCATTGATCCTTCCAAATGCTAATGTTAACACCATTTCCAACCACCCATTTGGAACCTGCCTGCACTATTTCCTTGGTGCTCATAATACTTCTCCAAGTGTAGCTAGGTTGATAAACCAATTTTGAATAAAAAATGGATGATCTTGGAAAATATTTAGCCTTGAGAACTCTAAACAGCAGAGAGTCTTCATTAGTGGCCAATCTCCAAAACTGTTTTGACAGCAAAGCCTCATTAAATTTTTCAAAGTCCCTGAAACCTAGTCCCCCATTCTCCTTAGGCTTGCATAAATTTTTCCAGCTGATCCAGTGAATCTTCCTCTCCTCCCCATTTTGATCCCACCAAAACCTTGCCATCATAGACTCCATAGATGAACATAGTGATGCTGGAAGTTTAAAACAACTCATGATATAATTAGGAATGGCCTGCACTACTGATTTCAGCAGAATTTCTTTACCAGCTCTTGACAAAAATTTCTCCTTCGACCCCTTCAGTTTCTTCCAAATCCGGTCTTGAATAATGGAAAAAATAGTCTTCTTTGATCTTCCCACTATAGTTGGTAAACCAAGATAATTACTATGAGCTCCTACTGTCTTAACTTCCATCCTGTTCTGGATCATTTGTCTACAATTAACTGGCACATTGTGACTATAAGAGAGCTCAGTCTTATCAAAGTTGACTCTTTGACCGGAAGCCATTTCATATCTATTGATTGTATTCAAAATACATTATGCTTCCTCTAAATTTGGTCTTGCAAAAAGCAAACTATCATCTGCAAAAAATAGGTGAGACACTGAAGGTGCACCTTTAGCAATTCTGGCTCCATGGATCTGACCTGCATTCACTTTGGTGTATGAGACCTGAGAAAACCTCTGCACACAAGATAAAAAGATAAGGAGAAAGTGGATCTCCTTGTCTAAGACCTCTTTTAGGTGAAACCAGTGCATAGGTTGACCATTCATGAGAATTGAATACGAAACTAAATTTACACATCTCATAATAAGATTAGTAAATGTACTAGGGAAATTCATAGCAATCAAGACATTCTCCAAAAAGGACCACTCCGCTCTATCATAAGCCTTTGACATATCTAACTTCAAAGCCATCACACCCTTTCTTCCTTTTTTCTTTTTTTTTTCATGTAATGAAACACCTCAAATCCAACTAAAGCATTATCAGTGATGAGTCTCCCAGGGATAAAAGCACTTTGATTCTCACCCACTACAGAATTAAGAACAGTCTTAAGCCTATTAGTTATGCATTTAGTAACTATTTTCATAATTACATTGCATAGACTAATTGGCCTTAAATCTTTAGGAGATTGTGGGTTCTTAATTTTAGGGATAAGGCAGATGAAAGTCTGATTTATACCTGCTGGGTCCAATTGATTATTGAGGATCTGTAACACAAAATCAGTCACATCTGCACCAAGTAGCTCCCAATATTGTTGGTAGAATAGAGCAGAAAAACCATCCGGGCCAGGTGACTTTAGAGGGTGCATTTGAAACAGTGCCATCCTAACTTCTTCTTGTGTGTATTCCCGAGATAAAGATGCATGAGCCAAGGGATCCACTCTATCCCTCACGGTATTGCACACTTCCTGTACCTCCTGGGTGTGAGTTGCATAAAAAATATGGTGAAAATATTCTTGTATAATTTCCCTTGCTCTCTTCTGACCATAGACCCACTCACCTCCATCATTCTTGATTTTTGAAATTCTGTTATATTTTTGCCTCATTGATGCCTTCTTATGGAAGAAGTTGGTATTTTTATCACCTTCCTTGAGCCATAAAGCTCTAGATCTTTGCATCCAGTATACCTCCTCCTGCCTCAGTAGTTCATCATACTCCTCCAACAATTTTTTCCTTTCAGTAATGTTTTCAGGTGTGGGATCCCATTTCTCCGCTTCTTTAATTCTCTTTTCAAGTCTCTTCATCTGGTAAAATTGAGAGCCAATATCCTTCTCCAATAAGGTCAAAGCTTCTTTAGTTGCATCAAGCCTTTCAACACAGGAAGCACCTACCCTACCCCAGGCTCTAGCAATGCATGATGTAAATCGCATATCATCAATCCATGTTTTCTCAAAACGAAATAATTTTTCATGCCTATCCTCCACTTCTTGCAAACTTCTGGCCCAACAAATACGAAGAGGTGAGTGATCAGAGTGCATTCTGCCTAGGTATAAAACAGAAACAGATTGGAATATATGTTGAAATTGTGAGGAAACACAACATCTATCCAATCTTTGTTCAATCAGATTTTGACCTTCCCTTCCGTTTGTCCAAGTGAAATAATTCCCCTTAAAACCAACATCAATTAAACCACAATCTTGTAAGCAAAAACAAAATTCATTCAATTGTGATAGGTTAACCGGTCGCCCTCCTTTCTTCTCTTCTTGTGAACATACTGCATTAAAATCTCCAAAGCAAATCTAGTTATCCCTCACTTGAGAAGCTAAGTCTCTAAGTAGCTGAAAAGTGAGATGCTTATTATACTCCTCTGGAAAACCATAAACACCAGTGATATTATAGGAACCCTCTGAAATAGAAACACAGTCAACACTGATATGGTTTGATGAGAAAGATTTGAGGGAAATGTCATTTGCATCATTCCATAAAAGTTCTAACCCTCCTGCTCTTCTACTACCATTACCTTCACAATCAACTGCTACCATATTAGAAAACCCCACCTTCCTTTTAACTTGCTCCATTTCATTGAATTTTTTCTTAGTTTCCATTAGGAAAACTAAATTGGGATCTTCTCTCCTTATTATTCTCTGGAGAGTACGAATTGCACGTGGGTTCCCAAGCCCACGGCAATTCCAGCTAAGGGTAATCATGGTTGTAGGCAGTGTTGAGAATCCAACACTGCCTCTGAGTCAATGAGCATCCTATTCTTCTTTTGTTCTGACAAGTCCTCCTCCCAGTTATCAGTTTTCCTCTTCTCTTTGGTTAGAGAAGAAATTTCTTCAGTGTTTCCCACATTCACCCGAGCCCTCCTCTTCCATCTTTTTTGTAGTATTATTGGGATATCATCAACCCCCTCCACCTGTTGATTTTCTTCAATTCTATGGGAACTGATTTCCTCATCTGCAGGTATATTTTTAATCTCCACTCTCTCCAGACTTTTTGAATGAAATCCAGCTCTTGTTCTGCTCCCTTCTTCTCTGCGATTGAATTTTGCACAGCCACCCGGTTGTCACTGGCTTCCTCAGATGTAGCCGTGACACTATTTGTTTCCTTTGCTAAAGGGAACAAATTTTTCCGAGAGCCTGTATTACTTGTTGCAAAGCATTCTTTTGTCATTTTGGTTGGGCGGATTGGTGAGGCCCTCATCCAATCTCCATATGGAAAGCTTTCAATTTCTCCCTCATCAAGATCTCCTTCTATTTCTAGACAGTTCTTCATTACATGCCCCAGCCTCCCACAGATATAGCAGAAGTTTGGTAATTTTTCAAACTTGAAAAAAAACCTTTGACTTCTTGTTCTCCTTCAGTTGCACTAACATACCACGTTTCAGAGGTTTACGAAGGTCTAACCTTACTCGGATTCTCAGAAATTGACCCCATCTCGCCTCTGTGGAAGGATCCCATTCTTCAAATTTACCCACACATTCTCCAAGGATTCGAGCCACAGCCTCAGTACGACAATTCAAAGGAAGGTCATAGACTCGGACCCAAAATGGACAAGCATGCAGCTCTACTTCAGATGGTTGAATATTTTCATGCAAAGGCTCCATGACTACCACGTGTTTGTCAAAGGTCCATGGACAACCCTTTAAAATGGAATTTTTGTCTCTATCATTAAAGAATCTGACAGAGAACATATTTGGTCCTAGGTCCAGAATTTCCACACCCCCTCTGGTCTTCCATAAATTCAACATCGTGCTTTTAAAAGCTCTAACATTGAAAGAATCGTCTTTCCACACTTTGCAGATAAGACAAAACTGCAAATTCTCACTCCCTGATTCTTTACTCTCCTCGGGAAGAGATAAAGTAACAATATTCTCCTCCTCCTCCTCCTCAGTAAATTGTATTCCCTTCCAATGATCCATTGACACGTATCAACAGATGATGTTAGCCACTAGGGCTAAAGCTACCACAGTGGGAGACAAAGATCCAATACAATGATTGGTACCAACCACTACACCTTGACTGCCGCCACAGAACCCTAGGAGAAACCTAGGAGAACCCTAGCAGAGAGAGGGGAGGGACTTTTTCTACACTATTACAAAATTCATATTATATATATATATATATTCATAAATATGTGTGTGTATGACATATTTCAATGACAACAAATAATTTTGGATTAATATAAAATCTTGTAGATTTGATCTACATGGTAGTAACTTGCAATCCAACAGTAGATTTCAAAAATCATTTATTCATTAAAAAGTTATTTAATTGTGTAAGCATTCTAGTTTAAGTTGAATTCTCCTTTTACACAGACACATGAGGGTTTAACTTACACCGGTGTAAGTTACGTCAAGTATTACACCATTGGATAACTTTTTAATAGATCATTGTATTAAGTAATCTATTCTTGGATTTAAAGTTATTATCATATAGATCATATATATAAAATTTTACATTAATCTAAAATTATTTGATATATCATCAAAATGTCTCAAAATTAACGTCATATAGACATTTAAAATATATGGGAAAAAAAAACCATTTGATTATCAATTTATTAGTGTTGAAATTTTATGAAATTTGACACAATTAATCAAGATGGTGAATAAATATAATTCAACAGTTGGATTAATAAAATTCACATTCGATCTAAAGTTATTAATGGTTTAATTTACACTTATATCAAATATAAAAATATTATTAATTGTTAATATTTCTTTCTCCCAAAACATTTAAAAAAGTACTAATTATTAACTGATTGATAATAATTAAAAGTAATTTTTTTATTATAAAAATAACCTCCTTAATCTAATATATAACTCTTTTTTAAAAAAAAATAGACTCAACATTTCTTTAAAAAAATAGGGCTCTTTTTTATCTATTAAAAATATATGCCACTCATTCTATAATCATTTCCGACAAACAGAATTTTTTAAAACATTCATTCTTATTTAAAGGAGACACACATACGCACACTTTTTCTGTTAAAAAAAAAAAACCCTTCATACGCTTCAATAAAACATGTACAATTTTTACAATACTTTTTTCGAAAATAGGGTCTTTCTTTATTTATAAAATAAAATGCTAGCTAGAAGCATATTTTACTGAATTGACATTCTTATTTATTCATAGAAAAGTGGAAATTCTTATTATCTGATCACATTTTTAAAACAATAATTTCCTGAAAGATCAAGTTGAAGTGAAAAGCAATTCGTAAAATGCAATATCAATATTAAATTCTCTTAAAAGTTCAAAATTGCATTACCAAGTAATTAGCTAACTCTTGGAAATTAAAGTTATTTAGTAGACCTTGCTGTTGCTATAAATTAGTTGGCAGACATTTGTAATGAGATTAGCAAATATTTCATGCTTCGCAATGAGGGTTCCCCCGAGACTCAGAAGAAGAGAACCCAAAAATCCATGTACCAGTATCATCTCTAATAACCCCACCTGTACCAACTAGCCCCTGCCTATATAAAATCATACTAAATGAGGTGTTGCATTTGAATCATACATTATTTCCTTTGACGGTCTTGCAAAGAAGAGCTAGGTTCACTAGCTGTTCTAGACTTAAATAGAATAATTATCTCTCATGAAAATTTTCTATAGTCCTAAATAAAAATGTAGGATATATAAATTAGTTTTTGGTCCCTCTTTAATTAGTCTTTTGGACAGGGGCATGCTGCAGCACAGTGAACATTAGTTTAGTTTAGCATTGATTTTTTTTTTTTTAATATCTTCGGCCAACACCAATTCAGCATGAGGGCGTGCTACAAAATTAGTTAGACCAATAATGGGCCACGTTTAGCTCGAGTCTTCGTAAAAATATTAATTAAAAGTCAGTTTTTTAAAAAAAAAAAACAATTTTCCCAAATTAGCACCAAATCGCATCAAATGCATTGAGATGTAAAAAGGTTAAAAACGAAGAAAACGCTTGGCAACTTGCAGCTGCTTTGAACTCCTGTTTTGGTAACCTCTCTCTCTCTCTATTTGTCTCTGTATCATTGCAGTTGCTGAATTAACTGTAACTTTCAAACCAATTAGTTCACCAATGAACATGCTGTTTCATTATTTGATATTTGTATCTGCTGTTGTGCAACAAATCAATGTTACTTTATTAATTATATTCATTTCCAGATGTTTGTGAACTCTTGCTGTTTACATAGGACACCCTCAGTTTTGACAATGTTCCTCATTTGTTGTCTCATGTTATTCCTTTGCCCCACCACATTGAAGCAACCTAACTGCAAAAGAAAATGTTAATGCTTTGAATATTTTGTAGATAGCTTAGCTGTAATGATAGATATCTGAAATTATTAGATTAATAAGTTCACTTGTTTTCCAGGAACATCATTACATTTTCAATGGCAGCATCACACTCGCACCTCCTCCATCATTCTCCTTCCCTTTCCAAAACCTTTAATCACTCTTTGAACCAAAACCCTTTCACCCAAAACCTAATTCTACCCCTCAAAGCTACCAATAAACCCCGGATTCTCAGAGCAGTTCTGTCCCAGAAGGTCACTGCTGAACCCTCAATTCATGACTCCAAGGCTATGACTCAATTTAAGCACTGTTTCACCAAGTCTGAAGATGGGTTTCTGTACTGTGAGGGCCTTAAAGTGCATGACATTATGGAATCTGTTGAGAGAAGGCCATTCTATTTGTACAGTAAGCCTCAGATTACTAGAAATGTCGAAGCCTATAGGAATGCCTTGGAGGGTTTGAGCTCTATAATTGGTTATGCCATCAAGGCCAACAATAATTTAAAGATTCTGGAGCATTTGAGGCAGTTGGGTTGTGGTGCTGTGCTTGTAAGTGGGAATGAACTTAGACTGGCTCTTCGTGCAGGGTTTGATCCCACAAGGTTGAATTACGATTAACCCATGAATGTGTCTTCACACAACAATCTATTTGTGTGATTTTTAGGATCCATTGTGCATGGCTATTACACACACATACACACACAGAGGACTGCCATTAAGAACTTTCTTAGCTTTGTTTCAAAAATACATTTTTCAGCATTTCTCCATAACTAGTTCTTGGTAATTTTTATTCTTTTTAGAAAAATGTGTGATACTTAGTGTTTTTCTGGATCAATACATGGACGAATAGGTGTATCTTTAATGGCAATGGGAAAATCTTGGAGGATTTGGTCTTGGCTGCCAAAGAAGGTGTTTTTATCAATATTGATAGTGAATTTGACTTGGAAAACATTGTAGCAGCTGCAAGAATTGCTAGAAAGAGGGTGAATGTTTTACTTCGGATAAATCCTGATGTGGATCCACAGGTATATTAATATTCTTAGAGTTTACTATTGTAAAATGGTTTTCAAGCTTGTATATATGATTACAGAGAATAAGTATATATACAGCAGTAGCAGAGAGGATATATCTCTGGAAAAAAACAGTCCAATCCCTATAATTAAGCTAATTCCTATAACTAATCCTGAAAACTAGCTAATGCAGCAAATCAATCTATATTTGGTAATTTACTATACAGTGAATCAATCAGAAATCTCAACATTTACTTCATATGTTACAGAGTTTGTTACATGTAGTTTGTGTTCACCCATGGCCTTTAACGATTTTTACAGACCAGGTGTTAATATGTCTTTCCGAGTATGACTGATTGATACACAGCTGAAGTGATGACAGATACAAAAGAAGACTCCTAAAAAACTTACTAGATATTTTCTTTCTACTAAAATTACATTGTATCTACTAGGGTTTCTTTAATTTTAAACTTGTCATGCAAGGGCCTTGACATGATTGAAACAGGTTCTATTATTCTCATATGATCTTTTTGATTAACATTGTAAAGCAAAATCCTCCATTTCATTAATTACAGTGGATTCCCTCTTGCTGCTGCTGCTATTTCTTTTTAACCATAACTAGAACGTGACCTTCATTGTCACCAAAAAGTTATTAACCAGTTGTGACCAACTGCTATGTCCACAACATTACCGTTGGCCCAAGTCAACTGCTATGTCCAGCTCTCATCTTCATTTTCATGTAATATTTATTATGATGAAATTTCTGACAATTTTATTTTTTTATTCTTAGGTCCATCCTTATGTTGCAACTGGGAATAAGAACTCCAAGTTTGGCATAAGAAATGAAAAGCTGCAGTGGTTTCTAGATGCTGTGAAGGAGCATCCTAATGAGTTAAAGCTTGTAGGGGCCCACTGCCATCTTGGCTCAACAATTACCAAGGTATGTTCACTTCTTCTTCTTCTTTCATCTTCTCATGTCTCAACCTGTCTCGGATAAATTTGGACTGAGCATCACAATAATTGCTTTCTTATTGTCAATCAAGTTGATTTTTTTTCTGGTTTGTTACTTTGGGATGTTCTTTTCTCCTGTCTACCTTTTCCTACTTTATTATGCTTTTCTATAATAACCGTGGAACCTTTTTTTCTGTTGGACAACTTTTCCTTTGTCAATTTGCATTGTTATATGTTGGTTCTTAACATCTTCCTAAATGTGTCAAAAACATTGTTTCTTGTGTTTTTTTTTTCCTTCAGGTGGACATTTTTAAGGATGCTGCAATTATTATGGTCAACTACATTGACCAAATCCGAGATCAGGGTTTTGAAGTTGATTATTTAAATATTGGTGGTGGACTTGGGATAGATTATTATCATGCTGGTGCTATTCTTCCTAAACCTAGAGATCTCATTGATACTGTGAGGACTCTACCCTAGACATTTTCACTTTATCTTCCCATATCTTATGTGATTATGTATTGTAATTTCTTACAAGAATAAGGAATCACTAGTGACTGATAAATGGGCATTCTTAATATTGCAATATGTATAATTGACTACTGCATTTTGTAAGCTGTGTCATGCAGTGACATTGGAAACTAAGCCCTTTGAGAGCTATTACATTTGCATAAATTACACGAATTCATAGTATGTGGTGTTTTCACTGTCATGTTTTGATATGCATATGTTGTTGGGATTCAATTGTAATCTTGTGCGTTATCTGTTTTAATAAGGATAAAGTTTCCATGCTTGGTGTGTTTCCATACAATTGAGGTCAGTCTTTCACTAGTCACTAGTAAAGGTCCTGGCTGGCTGAGCACTTGTTATTTATGATTACTATTAGTAAGTAGTTCATATTCATTGTATCGACATGATGTGTGATACATATTTACTTACAGATTATACATGGTATTTATTTGTCTTTTCACATATACTTGAGGTGTGTGCATATGTATCTGTGTTTTTTTTAATCATATAGAGGAACATCTGCTGCTTTTTAGCATTTCCAGTTAATTTCATAGAATTAGAAATGTTCTACCGCCTATTTATCTAAATGCTTTCTAATATACAAGATGCAGTATATTTTCTTTAATTGTACGCTATATAACATTTCTGTTGATTTAATATTTGTATATTCATGGTTGGAATAGGTACGAGAGCTTGTCCTTTCCCGTAATCTTAATCTCATCATTGAACCAGGGAGATCACTCATTGCAAACACTTGTTGCTTAGTTAACCGGGTCACAGGTGTTAAAACTAATGGATCTAAGAACTTCATTGTGATTGATGGAAGCATGGCTGAACTTATCCGTCCTAGTCTTTATGATGCTTACCAGGTAATTATCCAAATGCTGTTGGTCTTCTATGGCTTATCATAAAATATTTCAATATTGATGCAGATGTATAAAGTATAGTGTTTTCTCATTGGAATTTCGGGTTTGATGCCCCCTCATTCCTCTAAGAATTATGTTGGAGACTGACGAAGATTTGAGACCCTTTGAGTGCATATTCTTTTATCTAACATAAGATGCACTATTATGATGTTTTACTGTCAACTGAAAATATGCTTGACATGATATGTTTAGGCCATTTGGCTGGGGTGACACGTCAACATTTGCTTCCTATCGACTATCCTCTATGATCCCATTTCTCATTCCCATGCCAAATCTAGAGAAGAAAAGAAAAAGTGTTTTTGTATTCTTTTCAAGTCTGGCCTTCTAAATAATCAAAATGCATTCTAGATAAATAAGAGCACATGTACCTTTGCCTTCTGCTTTGGAGTTGATAGAGCTCTAAAAGACACAATATTTTCAAGGTCATTATGGTTGTCTGTTGCCATCCTAATATCACTTGGTTGTGCCTTTTCATTTTCCTGAAGTTTCTGTTCTGTGAACATTGAATGACATGTTCATGTTTGGTTGCAGCATATAGAGCTGGTTTCCCCTGCCCCAGAAAATGCTGAGACAGCAAACTTTGATGTTGTTGGCCCTGTCTGTGAGTCTGCAGATTTCTTAGGAAAAGATAGACAACTTCCAACTCCAGCCAAGGTAAATAAAATGCATTGGTCTTATTCTTATATTTAATTGGTTGCATCAATAAAATACTACCTTAATATGTACAAACTAAGATGATGACAAAGCCAACTTGATTACGCTATCTGAACTGAATTCCACTTTGCAGGGTACTGGTCTGGTTGTCCATGATGCTGGTGCTTATTGTATGAGTATGGCATCAACTTACAATCTAAAGATGCGGCCTCCTGAGTATTGGGTATGGAATTGATTTTTTTCAATTGCTAATCTTATTGGACTGGCTTCTCTAAAGTTGAGGGTAGTTTTGAGAGGAATTTGCATTTTGATAACCATTAATGGAAGAGGGATGTGTTATTAGTAATTGACTCATTGGTTAACAAAAATTCTTACTACAAATTGTATTCCTGAATGGTGGTTAGAATTCAATCTACTCTTTGAAGTGTTCCCTTCACAATAGAGAAACCACAACAGAGTCATCTTCCCATTTTTTGACCCATCTCTCTTTTAAGTTTTACAAGTATATTGAAAAGTAAACAAATAAAAGATAAGGTTATTGCTTACTATAATTAATACATAGTATATTGATTATTGAATAACTCATGTCTCGTTGGCAATGATGTTATTGTCTATAGATAGTAATATATTGTAAAATATTTTAGGTTGAAGACGATGGATCAGTGAGCAAAATCAGACATGGGGAGACATTTGAAGACCACGTGCGGTTTTTTGAGGGCCTTTGAGCAGAGACCTAATTTTTGGTGGAAAAGGATACTTGAGTTTGTTGTAGGTAGGGTTTGGATTTCTAGCTAGAGAATGCAATGATATTTTTTGTTCTGTTTCTTCTGTTCTGGTTTAATCTTTACTCTTTGATGGGGACAGCGGACTAAGATGATTGACCATTTAGAAAGAAAAATGCAATGAAGGTCAAGATTCATATTTGGTGAATTCAACTAGATTCAGCAATCAGCACTTCATTTAATATCCTCCTTTCAGTTTTTAGTTTCAGTTCTCTGTGAATGCAAGTTTACTTGTAGCTGCCACTTGAAAGGTGGAGCTTATGCTAGGCGAGAATATGTATGATGGTATTTGTTTGATAGTCTTGTGATGTTGTTGTATGTCTTGGACTTAATTCTTTCATACTGAATTTTATTTGTCTCATGGAGCTCAATTTTCAGATCCTGTAGCATCATAGAAGTCATCATAGAGGTAGTGGTTTTAACTACAAGAATTTGATTTGATTAATATGTAAAGTGCTTGAAAGTTTCCCTCAAAAATTTTTTCGACTTTTTTTTTTAATATAAAATACATTTTACCTCCTTGATATATTATTCTTTAGTATTTTATTTCCTAATTTATGTAATTGACATCTTAATTTATTATCTATCTTTTTTTGTTAAAATCAAACTTTTTTAAGAATAATAGATATTAATGGTCCCCAAAAGAAATGTTATATTTTCTTGCTCTAACTTTAGGCTTTAGGTCCCCATGATGCTTCCTTTTCCGTTCTCAAGAAGAGGAAGTGCAAATCAAATTTAGTAGCCAATATCCATTATTTGGCAAAGATTAGTAGACGTCATTTCAAGAATTGAGATTTATTAGGAATATGAAATCGAAATGAGTAAACTAGCAAATTTGTCTCTGATTTTTTTCGGAGTCATGCAGTTTAATCCCTAAGAAATATAAAAATGCAATATATCCTTGACTTCTTATTTTTCTATCATTACAGTCCAACTATATGTTTCCTTTTTTTATGATATATTGTTACGTTTAGTGATACTATGTCACACTATTTGCTATCAGGGCAAAAAATAACTTCATTGAAGTTCAACCTTCCAATGAAAGAAGGGATGAAGAGAAAAAATAAAGAATAGGGAAGCACACAACTGCTGGAGTTGAAGTATTTCAAGCTATAAATTTGATAAAACCACACTATTTTTATGTCACATTGGACACTATAGTAACAAATAGTGTGATACAGTGTCACTAAACGTATCATGTCATAAAAAAATTAACGGGAAACATAAAATTGGACTATAGTAATAAAAAATAAGAAGTCAAATATTATATTGAGTTTTTTTATTTCTTATAGACTAAACTATATGACACTAAAAAAAGTTCGTAACTGATTTACTAGTTTATTCAAATCAAAATAGAGACTGATGATAAAACTTGATACTATGGGCTCTCAAGCCACGAAAGTCAAAAACCAAACATCACTCACTCAAATGGAGTTCATCAAAAGCATACTATCTTCAAAAATTGGAGAGAAGGAGCACAAATACTACGGACAAAAACCAAAAATAGAGGATTTGGTTGGCAATGTAGGGACTAGAGGGCAGGGCAGGCCTTGATGTTGATTTCCAAGCTTTAATGCATTTTGTAAATTTATATATATGTGAGCCCCATAAAAAAGAAAACTAGAGTCTATGTCTATCCAATAAAACAAAACTAAAGCAAAAACATTTTTGCCAAATAATGCATGCGACTCTATAGTACTTAATTTCCAATCCAAATTCATATCCAGTTGTGCGTGTATCTAATAATTCATGTATTGCATGTGATGCATGATTTGAAGGTCTACGAGGGGCTCTGTGAATTTTCTGTAAATAAATAATAAAATGGTGCAGAGTACAAATTTTTACGGTGACAATTTGGGGGAAAAAATATTTACTAACAGTATGTCTCATGAAACTTTCTTTCTATCTTCGTAAAACCAATCTTTTCTTCTCTTTTGCAGCAAATGTACTTGGTCTGAGCTGCAATGTTTGCAACGATAATATATTATCCCACCTCTATAAAAAGTGCTTGTGAAAATTTGGATGCAGTAAAAATGGTTTTGAACGAAACAGTGATTTTGAAAATTAACTAGTCTGCGAGAATTTGGAAGCAGTACTGTTTTGGCAAATTCAGAGATTACAAATTCAGAAAGAAAATAGACAGCAAAGGAAGAGAACCATGCACGATCTGACTCAAACTCACGGCCCCCCAAAAATTTTCAACTTTTTTTTTTTTAACTATATAGATCCTGTATAATATATCTCATGACCTATTACTTCGGTCCCTCAAAAAATTTCAACTTTTCTGTTAACTATATAGGTCCCGTATAATATATTTAATGAATTATTACTTTGGTCCCCCTAAAATTTTTGTAGATTATGTAGCGTTAAGTACTTCTTTATGACTCTTTCTATTTATCTTTATTTTGTCAAAAAAATAAGTTTTAACTTTTTATTATTTCCTTTTATATATTGATTTTTTCTTATTTAGAGATGATAAGATAATATTCAAAATTATAAATAAGATTTAATTAGAAATACTACTTATAAAAATTATTTGATTAGAAATATTAGTCTATAAAAAGTAAAAAGATCAAAAGGAGAAGCATATGAGCATTACAAAAAATAGGAAAGAAGGGAGAAAATATTATTAGATAACATAATATATAACATTAAAAAAGATTTTGTTTGATTTGAATATATTTTTTAGAATTACATAATAAGAAAAACTAAAAATTTGATTTAAAACTATCTGAATTAAATAGTAGATTTAACGAAAAGGCAGTTCAACTTCTTATACTCAATTCAAATTTAGATCCCAAATACTCTTTGAAATCATTTGATATTGAATAAATTATCAACTTGTTAAGACATTTCATGCAGATGAAGGAACGAAGAGTTTTAATTAAATAAAATTTATTATTCTTAATTGAAATTATTTAACATTTTTATCATAATTTTACTACCTTCGATCCTTTATATAAGACACACTTAACAGAATTACATATACCAATAAAAGAAGTTAAAAATAGTTAATTTTATTGGAGTTTTAAAAAATACTTTAACTTTCTAGTTTTACCCTTATTTAATATCATTAATTGCCTCCAATACCATTTGATAAGTTGTAAAGACATTAAAGTTAATAAGGGTAAATGAATAAAATGGTAATAAATGTTGCTTTAAAATTGTAAAGTACCTTATAAAAAAGACAATAAAAACTTGTAAGAAGTCTTATAAAAAGGGCAGGGGAAATAATATTTTATTTCGGCCCCCCAAAGATAAATTCCTGCCTACGCCCATGCTCCAACTTATTAGCGTGCAAGGATCCTCTCCAGTCTCTCTTGCCTCTCCAGCCAAATTAAGCTACAGAATCATTATGAATTTTGATTTTCTTATTATTCTGTAGCTAAAATTGGCTTGAGAGACAGTATAACTGGAGAGGATCCGGATCCATATTTTATAAATAACTTCACTTGAATAGATACATGTAAAAACATATATATTTTAAATTTAGCTTAAAATATATCATGATATTAATTTACTGAAATTCAAAAATAAATATATATTATTATTGTTTATATGTTTTAAATATAAATTCAATTTATTTTTTACTTTATTAGTTTATAGTAAACCTGTCTGTTACACTAATAATCACACTATGCTTTGTAAATGTCTAGTCTATATGTGTTAGTATATAAATAGTTGGTTATTAAGAATTTTAGTTAATATAGTGAAAGGTGAAAGGCGAAGAGAGAACTAATTGAGAGGATTTTTTTTTTTTTTTGAAACGTGGTAATTCATTAAATAAGAGAATTCACAAATGATTCCATTATATTGATTTTCGTGTGCACATTGAACACAAAATACGTACATATATGTACCCAAAAATAAAAAACACAAAATACATATCCATATATGATACCTTTGCATCACATTGATAACTTCTGTAGAAAACCACAGTTAGCATTAATTAAATTAAAGCATGTTTGGTTTCTACTCCCTCCCTTTCTTTTTACATGTGATTTAAAGTTTTTAATAAGGATTAAAAAATTTAATAACTATACTTCTTTTGTCCCATTTTATTTGATATTTTAGCAAAAAAAAAAATTGTCTCAATTTAATTTTCGTTTTATAATACCAATACAGGATTAAATGATTTTTTCCAATTCCACCCTTATCAATTAATTCATTTGTATTTCTTGAATGAAATGTTTTTAATACGAGAGATAAGAGGTAATTTAGGGAATTAATTTATAATTTTTATAAAACTTTAATGATATTTCTTAATTCCTGTGTTACAACCTTAAAAGTCAAGTAAAATGGAATGGAGGGAGTATATACCATTTCTATTTCTCTCATTAAAGTAATTTAATATTTTTCTTTGGAGAATGCTAACGAGTGCCCTTAGGGCACTCGTTAATGAACCAAGAGTGAAAAGTTTTTATTGGAATGTGTAACATTTAATGTTACAGATGCAATCATTGTCGTGATTTCCAATAAAAACCTTCTTCTTATAGAACCTTAACGAGTGCCCTAAGCAGGACCCTTTTTCTTTTCTCAATAACTATGCATAAACACCATATGTTTATATTCACATGGTTTACCTCTTACCATAATTTTTGGTTGGAAAACTAAAAAAATATATTTATTAAAAAACTTTGAACTCTTAAAACATTTATAATATGGTTTTATAATAAATATTTAAAATAAAAAAAATTAGATTACGGTAGGGGTAAAATTGAAAAACTAATATTTATTATTGCATTGGTATCTGAAAATGTCACTTATTTAAAAATAAATGTGAGATTTTAAAATTACAATTAAAAAAAGAAATGGATGGAGTATTTAGGAACAGACTGCATCAATTCTATGAAATTGATTTTAAATAGCACTTTCGTCTAACTTGCTTTATAAATTGTGCATCATTCATCTTCTATTATTGATTTAAAAAATCTATCAAAATCATTATGTATAACTGTAAACCGAACGTACCGGTGACTCGACTCCAACTCATAATATTGTTTCTTGTTAAACCTCAACTTATGGTAATGGTATATTGGTACGAATTCCAACAAAAAAACATATGTCGGTGGACAATCTTTTCAAGAACAAATTAAATGAAGGTCTAATTCAAAATGTTTTGTTTTGTTGTGACGTAAGGGCTAGGAGAATTGCGCATTTGTCAAAGTAATAAAGCTTGGAGCGTTGAAAACTTTCCTCTTGTTCATTCCATTGATTTTCATCGACTTCTGTAATAGACCTTCGAAAGCATTGTTTTGATAAGTTTTTAAAGAGACTATATATATCCAATTGAAAGGGCGATGGAAATTACGAACCATTCTAATTGCGATACTATATAACTGCGTTGAATTGCTCAACAGGCTCAACGGATCACAGATAACCTTAACTAACTCATCACCATTCATGATTGTTAATCTCTCTTGTCCCTTCTAATGCTCTCCAATCCATAGAAGTAATGTTTCACGATCTTTCACATAAAATTATTCTTTATTGATTTTAAATTGATTCTTTTGACGTAACTCATAAAAGGAAACATAATGTATAGAACAGCTACGGAACAACTAGGAAAAATAGCTAGGTTTTCCTAGCTGTTCCGTAGATATTCCCTAGCTGTTCCATAGAGATCGTACGTGATTTAAACATGATTGTCACTTCCATAGCGACCAACCAATGATAAAGTGTGTTTGATTTGTTAAAAAAAAGTAATATGAAAATACATGTTGATTTGATTTTAAAAAAATTATTATGATAAAAACATATTAACAAAAGATGAGTCTACCATAAATATTGTTTAAAACAATATTTATCATTTAATAAATTAAGGGATAATTTCTAAACATATTAACAAAAGATGGGTCTACCACAAATATTGTTTAAATATTTGTCATTTAATAATAATTAAGGGATAATTTCAATATTTGTCATTTAATAATAATAAGGGATAATTTCTTGTGTTATACTCCCTCGGTCCCATTTTACTTGACGATTTAGCCAAAAAAATTTGTCCCAATTTAATTGTCGTTATATAATACCAATACACTATTAAATGATTTTTTTTTTTCAATTTCACCCTTATCAATTAATTAATGTGTATTTCTTGAATAATACGTTTTTAATACAAGAGATAAGGGGTATAGTAGGAAATTAGTTTATAATTTTCATAAAACTCAGAATATTAATGATATTCCTTAATTCTCGTGTCCTAACCTTAAAAGTGAAGTAAAATAGACTGAGGGAGTATACAGTAACATCTAGCTAAAAGAAAAAAAAAATCAATTCTTATCAATGTGAACTGAATTTAATCAACATAAAATGCTGTGTTCTTTTTCTTGTATTGTTATTCAAAAGAGTACTGTGTAAGTATAAACTAGAACCTGGAGCTGGAAGTCTTCTCTTCCTTCCCTCCCTGTACTATTGACGATCATTTATTGAGACACGCATTTAAAATTTCTTCTGTGAAGTTTCTTGTTCAGTGAGATTTTATGGCATGAGATGTACTAGTCTTAGCAGTCTACCACTCACTATTATCCATAAAAACGTACAGTGAGAAGGAGGTCATATATATATATAGTTGGATATGCATGGTTGTGGTTATGGCTCAGCCTGCAGAGTACCAGTGGTACCCACCATGTCCTCCATACGCATGGCCTCTGCCTATAGATTGGTCCATACTTTAGACTTCATCTCTCCCTTTGCGGTGTCTGCACTGCCATCTCATTCTACCTGCCCAGCCATATATATTCACCAAAATGAATCTACCTAAAATAAAGGAAGCAAAAATAAATAATTATTGTACTCTAAATATAATTTTTAGCTTAATCACATCTTTCATCCCTTTTTAAAGTAAATATATGATTTGGCATCATAATATTTTTTTAAGAAAATTCAATCCTTAATTTTTATTTTAATTGTTACAATTAAATCTCTCCATTACTTTCCTTTTAATTTATTTAAAACTCTTGAATTTTCATTTTTTACTTAAAATCTTCTCACTTTGAATTGACTATCAAATTATTTTAGACTTTTTCCTTTCAAAATTTACCAATCAAAATATTAAATTTCATCCAAAATAAAAAATAAATAAATTTCACCCTTCAAAACCTAATATCACATCCTATTAAATCCTTTAAATTTTTAATAAATTTCTAATTCCTAAACTTCTAGAATAATTTTATATTTAAAATCTCTTAAAAAATTATAAATATTAATTTGGATAAAAAATAAAAATATCAGAGATTTAAATAGAAGGAAATTGACGGTAAAACTAAATTTGATTAATTTTAAAAATAGAGGAGCTTGATTGGATAAAAAAGAACTTTTGGGACTAAAATTGAATTTCACATATATTTTAAATTAGATGAATCAAAGGTGTAATTATTATTCTAAACCTAAACCCTAATGTATATATTCTAATTCTAATTGTATTTATTACATAATTTATAGGATTTTAAATTAAATTGAAATTAGTGAATAATTTTTAGTATTATGATCGGGAAAAAATCTAAGTTAAAGTTATCTCAACATGAATAACTAATTAAGAATACTATATATTCAAGGTTGAATTTATAACCCATTAAAATTTTGATGAGGATGTATTTATATATGGTTGAATTTTAACGAACTAAAAGCCCATTACATTTTAAACTGAATTTCTAATAGATAATTTTTTTATCAATTTTAAAAAGTATTCATCTTAATTAATATTACATCTCAGAATCTATTGGTATTTGTTTTATCCAACTCATAATCTATGGCACCAAAAAAAAAAAAATCTATAGTCATGGATTCTTTCTCTAGAAAACTTGGTTATAGATGAGAGTAAATATATAGTATATTAGAGAAGCTAACAAGATTGGACTAGTTATGAGAGATTTAGGTTGTTCATATAAAGTTATAGGTTCAAATTGTACACAAAAAAAAAAAAACAAAAATTAAAAGTATATTAGAGTTATGCTATAGAGCTCGGATAACTACAATTAATCCGTAATCTAGAAATATATGGTAATAGACTATCTAAAAAGTACCTACAAAAATTATTCATAATGAATAAAGTTTTTATCCGTTAAATGAATGAGGTTGAATATAAGTAATTATCCGCAAAAATTAATAGATGTGAGTGTGGGTATGGGTACTCACTAATATATACACATACCCACATATGTGTGCAGGAATCCATTTACTTCAAGAGTACTTGTAAGTTTATAAATTAATTGTACCAAAATTTTTTATAATATTTACTTAGGGTCAAAACATTACATTATATTATATTATATATATTTAATTACCTTATTATGTTTGTATTTGAATTTAATTCAATATTTCTACCTTTTATCTTTTATAATCAAGGCTTGAAGGATGATGATCTTTGATTTATTTTCAATTAAATTGCATGTGACATTTTTAATTAATACTCTTTTATTTTATTAAGTTAATTTTTAATTAAAGATCTTTTTAATTTTAAAGTTTTATAATAATTTTAGTTTTATAATAGCATTTATGTATTATTGATTTATTTAAAAAACGCATTAAGGAAGATCATATTTCAGCTATTTAAAATGCAAATAATGTGTTCTAATACTAGTATATTGTTCTTACAAAGCCTAATTTCTACTCGTACAATATAAGAAGGCTAAGTGAAAAAACTAGTGTGTGTTCTGACGATACTTGTGTCCCTCCTTTTATAGGTGTTGGGGGTATCTTTCATTTATGGTATGATTTGTTGATTATGAGACAGCATGCGTTGATCCTGCTGTCAGGCTGCATAACTTCAGTCCTTTCCTTATTTGTCTAATTCCCTCCTTTAGTCAAGTCAGGGATCCTGCTATGGTGTGTTAAATCAACCTCCCCCGAGCTCCTCCTGACCGATTTGTTCAAATAGAGAGTACGAGCTCAGCTGGTACATAACATAAGTCTCCCAAGTTATGAAGTGTTATACAGTGAAGTAGCTTAACTGTTTCTGTTGTGATACTTCTGATTGGTATTGACCCGAGCTCAACTTGACCGATTTGTTCAAATAGAGAGTACGAGCTCAGCTGGTACGAAACATAAGCCTCCCAAGCTACGAAGTGTTATACAATGAAGTAGCTTAACTGTTTCTGTTATGATACTTCTTATTGGTATTGACCCGAGCTCAACCTGATCGATTTGTTCAAATAGAGAGTACGAGCTCAGCTGGTACGTAACATATACGATCGTAGTCTACCCGAACTGTTTCCTTCTTATTTTTGTGCCTTCTGTCATACACATATCTCCCGAGGTGTTCCAACTTGATGAGTTGTTCAATTTCATTTTTCAGAGTCCGGCAGTCATCTGTGTTGTGTCCGTACGCTCGGTGGAAGTCACATCTTTTTGTACGATCAACCCCTTCAGGGATGTCCTTAGGAGGTGGAGGGAGTTCAATGATTCTTGAGTTGTAGACTTCTCATAGAATTTGACTCCTTCTAATGTTTAGAGGGGTGAAGTGATCAAAAACAGGTGTTGGTCGGGGGGGTTTGGCAGGTCTCCCATCTTTCTTTCCCGCATTGAAGCTGAAAGTTCCCTTGTTATTTTGCTGGTTATGTGATAAATTGTCTTTTTCTAGGGGTTTTGTTAACATAGCTCTTAAGCGTTTTTTGGCCACCGCTACCTCCTCCGCATCTATTTGTCCTGAAGCTTTTTGTCTAAAATCGGCTATGTCAATTGGTTTGGATTTGGCCAACTCATCTGCGAACTGTCCTTCCTTCACTCCGTTGATGATTGCCCTGAGGTGAATTTTGGGGTCTAGCTCCTTGACTTGCATGGCTTCCTTGTTGAAGCGGTTGATGTAATCTTTGAGTGGTACGTCATCTCCCTGTAATATGCTGAACAAACTGTCCTCCGTTTTCTTAAAAGGACAACTTGAAGAGAATTGATTTTTGAACGCCACACTAAACTCATCAAATCCTCTTATAGATCTGTGAGTCAGAGTTGAGTATCACTGCAAGGCAGGTCCCGTCAAAGTTCCTGGAAAAATCTTACATAGAATAGGGTTATTAGCACCTGTAGTAAGCATTATCGTGTGGAATCTGGTGAGATGTGAGTTTGGATCGACTGTTCCATCATAAATAGGTAAATCCAGAAATTTAAAATATCTAGGTAAAGGAATAGACATAATATAATCAGAAAAAGGATGAAATCGTGTATCTGTTTGATTATTTAAATTGGCTTCTGGTTCAGAGCGTTCTAAAGAAGTCGGAGTTCCTGAAGAGTGGGTGTCGTCCTCCTCCTCTTCCTCACGAGTCTCGTTCAGTTGTTCTCGCATGACCCTGTTTTCCTCCAAAACCCTCTGGTTCTCTTGTCTGAGTTGCTCGAGTTGTTGAGCAAGCTCTTGTAATGTTGGTCCATCGTCATCGTCGACGTTAGACCTCGTCTTTACCATTTTTGAAAAACTTGTGGTTCTCTGGGAAAGTTTTACCAGAGCCCCACGTTGGGCGCCAAATGTTCTTACAAAGCCTAATTTCTACTCATACTGTATAAGAATGCTAAGTGAAGAAGCTAGTGTATGTTCTAACGCTACCTGTGTCCCTCCTTTTATAGGTGTTGGGGGTGTCTTCCGTTTATGGTATGATTTGCTGATTAGGAGACAACATGCGCTGATCCTGCTGTCAGGCTGCATAACTCCAGTCCTTTCCTTATTTGTCTGATTCCCTCCTTTAGTCAAGCCAGGGATCCTGCTAGGGTGTGTTAAGTCAACCTCCCCCGAGCTCCTCCTGACCGATTTGTTCAGATAGAGTACGAGCTCAGCTGGTACGTAACATAAGCCTCCCAAGCTATGAAGTGTTATACAGTGAAGTAGCTTAACTGTTTCTGTTGTGATACTTCTGATTGGTATTGACCCAAGCTCAACTTGACCGATTTGTTCAAATAGGGAGTACGAGCTCAGCTGGTACGTAACATATATATAGATAGCTAGATACCCAGCAGAAATATATATATATATATATATATATGAATACATTCTTAAAATACAAATATAAAAATATATACTATAATACCCTACTCAAATTTTACTAATCATTTCTCATATCCCTACCAAAATGATCAGGTAGTTTAACTAGAAGAAGGGGAAAAAAGTTTGGGTGGATTTTCTCAGAGTGGGAGCTCATCCCTGTATAATTGTCCTCAATATAACATGCAGGTTACATAGAAATTTTCAATATATTAAAGAATTTTCATGGAGTAAACTAATAAATCTATCCATGACATTTTTAGGGTCATGCAATTTAATCCCGAAGAAATTGAGAATCTCAATATAGTTTTTGACTTCTTATTTTTTATGTCACTATTGTGTTTTCCATTAATTTTACGGCGTGTCATCACGTTCAGTGACTCTATGTCAGACCATTTGCCACCTGGGCACAAAAATAACGTCATTGGGGTTGAGACCTTCCAATGAAGTAGGGGAAAAATAGAAAAAAAGGGAAATTAAATTAGGAAAAACACACGACCGTTGGAGTTGAAATATTTCAAACTATAAATTTGACAAAACTACATCATTTTTTAGTCATAGTGGACACTATAGTGACAAACGGCGTGACAAAATCTCACTAAACGTGACACGTAAAAAAATTAACGGAAAACTCACAATTGGACTATAGTGACAGAAAAAAACAAAAAGTTAGGGACTACATTGGGATTTTAGATTATTTAGGGACTAAACTGTATGACCCTTAAAAAGTCAGTTACGAATTTATTATTAGTTTATTCAATTTTCATTACATATAAAGAAAGATTATTTATTTCACTATACCTATGAATTACTTTAAATGCTAATTATTTTATTTTTAAAAGTTATACGTCTAGTATTTAATTAATTTTTTTTGTGAAAATATAGAGTAAATTAAAGATATATATATATATATAGAAGTAATTTTTTTTTTGTTACAAAGGAAAGCAAAAGAGAACAAAGGCAAAACCAAAAAACTAAATAATAGAAGTAATCTAGGGACATAGATAAAATTATCAAAGTATATTGTCTCATTACGAATTGAAAAAAAGAAAAAAAAAAGTTGAGTTAATATCACATTTAACCATGACTAAAATTTAAATAAACAAACATTCTTGGAATGAACATGTTAATGATTGGGATGACAATGTGTAAATATTTAACAAATTTTGCCCGGTAATATTTCATAATTGATCAATATGTTTTTACAACTAGTATTTTATGAACTATATATGTCAAGATTTTTGTTATATAATATTATTTTAACTTTTAAGTAATAAAAAAATAATATATATTTTGTTTTTTTTTCTAAACAAAGTATAAATATTAAAAAAACAGTTTTAATAATATCAATCCACGGATAATAACTTTTTTAAAATAATTTTTTTATTTAAAACAAATTATATATCCTCAAGCCGACATTATATACTGTGCAACGTAGAAGATAATGCTATATGAAGATGCTGGCTTGCCTTTAATTTCAGGTCCATTAGTCGAAGTCATAGTCACAGTCAGAGTCACAATCCCAGAATGATAATTTTCCAAATGAATGTATGAATTAATGGATGGTAATGGCGTCAATGGGACACCACATTGTATTGCGTGGAAGATTGTTGTGTCTGTCTGTCACAACTCACAACCTTTGGTTTCATTCTCAAATCTCAATACTCAAAACATATCCCATCCAACAATAAAGATACAAACGCAAAAACACAGTCACAAAAGAGGGAACGCAATAATGAAAAGAAAGAAGAAAAGGGAGTGATGAGATGATACGTAGCATCTCTTCGTCCACGCACTGCCTCCTCTCCCCTTGTATTTCTCTTTGTCTTGTAGTTGTCAAATTAACTCAACCGTGTCACACTCACACTTAGGCACCTGTTTTGTTATCCCATGTGTATTTTACAACTATTTTCTCATTCAAATAAATTATTAAATATATTAAAAATATCATATAAGAACATATGTATGTATAATTACTTTAAGTAAAATTCAAAATGTATAAATATGTATAATTAATTATTAAAATTTGAAAAACTATAAATAACATGTATTATTCTTATACTCCATTGGGATGGGGAAAGAAAATAGATAAACAGAAAGGCAATATAGAAAGAGAAAATGGGAAACAGATGAATAATTTTTTATTTAGATAAAGAGAAAATATAGAAAAAAGAAAAGTTAATATTTTCTTTACATTTATTTTCAGTGTATAGTCACGAGGGTGATAAAATTTGACTGCATACAAACTATTCAAATCTCTTAACTCAATTTGGGTGTCTTTAGAGATGTCAACGGGGCCGGGCAGTGCCTACCCGTATACATACCCGTTAAAATTAAATGGTACTCATGCGGGTGACAGGTATCCATTAATGCTTAAAAGTTTAAATTTTATAAGAAAAATAGAGAGGAAACGTTATATAATATATTATAATATCATACTATATATATAAATAATCATTATATAATGTCATTACGTGTTAATATATTAAAATTATCATCATAAAATAATATAAAATAAATTATATCTCATCATAAAATAATAAAAAATCCTAATATTCAAATATATTTAATAGAAAAATATGTTTTAATGAGTATGCGGGTATCCGCGGGACAGGTAATATAATATAATATTTGTTTCCACCCATTATATAAATATGTGGTACCCATTACGGGTATATCTATGGGTATCCACGGGTACAGGTTTTTTTGACATCCCTAGGTGTCTTAAAATTTTTGTTTTATTTATTTAATTGGATAGAAAAAATAAAAATAATTAATATAATATCTTTTTCATCCTTAATAAAGTAAAAAGAATTAAGTGAACTTCAAACTAAATGAGTAAAATTGAAAAAAAAAATAGATGTATCCTTAGAATGTGTTTTATATATGCACATAAGGTGGGAAAGCTTTTATATATGAATCTCACGTCAATTATTTTTCCTTCCTCTTAATTTTTCTTCAAAACTAGATGAGAAATAAAAATAATATATTTCTTTCATTTTCTTTATCCAATTTATTTCTCTCATTTTCTACTTATCTAAGAAGTATAATAAAATATCCTTTATGATTAAATCAAGAAGTAATTAAATTCAAGTTAAAAAAAGTTAAAAATGAAAATCTTAGGTTAGTGTAACTTTTTTTTGGGTGATCTAAAACACCACCTCACTAGATAGATGAGAGGTTAATCTAATATTAAATATAAAAAATAGAAAAGAGAAAAAAGAGTGAATTTTATATATTATTTAGATGAAGTGCGTGAAATATATTAAAAAAAGTTAAAAGTTTTTTTTTTTCATTTTTATATGTATGGTAAAGGCAATGAGATGTGAATTTATAACTCCATGAAAACTACCAAATTATTCCTAATCATTAGTGCAATTCAAGTGACTTAAAATTTTTGTTTTTATTCGTTTAATTGGATAAAAAAGTGAGAAAAATGTATAATTGATCTAATATCTTTTTGACCCTTAATTGTATCCTTAGAATTTGTGTTTTTCTACATACCCATAAGGTGAGAAAACTTTAATATGAGTTCAAAAGGTAATAAAACATATATCACTTTAACTAATTTATTAAGAATTAAGTTCATTAGAAGAATCTAACCCAAAAAACTAATTTATTATGTGGGAGAACCTCATAACTTAAGTACCATGTTGAGTATTTTATTAATTCCATAACTCATTGTAGGACTCATAACACACTTGCCAACCCCATTAATAATCATTATCATAATTTAGCATATTAAATAATAATTAATTGAAAAATAAGTATTTGGTTTGGGGGGTTTCCAATTATAAAATTTGGTCCTTAACGACTGAGAATTCTTATAGATATAATAATTGTGAGGTTAACTTAAATCAATATAGTGATGAATAAAACTTTCTCTAACTCAAAAATTCAAACGTGATATTACCAAAAAAAATCACTTTGATGATAATACTTCTTCTGCTATAAACTACTGTCGGATATTCCTATTTATAATTATTTTTTTTTTAGATCTATTTATAATTAATTTGATCCTATCTGCTTTTCTTTTCTTTGTTTGTGCATGGTATATATATGGAAATAACATGATAAAAAAAAACAACAAAGGTGAAGTTTAGAGGCAGTAAAATTGATTTGGGGGTGATTAGGAGGCAGATTGGAACTGCAAAATTATTCATTAATTCCAAAGAAGAGAAGAAGGGACAGAGATTCACTTCACTCCACCGTCCCCTCTGAAGCGTCCCTGTAATCAATGAAATACTAATAAGCTTTAATCAATATTCAAAACAATCCACATCATATAATTAAGCACACATGGCAGCTTCCCTCCATTGCAAATTTATGAACCATCCACTGTACTCTTTTTTCTTTCTTTATATATAGACACAATTGTCCTCTTAATTTCCTCTGCAACACAATCATGTAAAGTATTACAATTTTTTCCCTAAGAATGTCTATTTAACTAACTTATATAAGAGAATTGCAGAAAAAAATAATTATTATACACTCCGCCAATGTAAAAAATTCCCCACCCTCATACAATAATTTATTGTCATATTATTTAATGAGTTTAATAACATATAAAGTGTGATATTTATTAAATGATATGGTGACACATCGTTGAATAATAATATAGTAAGTTTTTGCACTGACAATATATGATTATTAAATTTTTACAAAAATCCATGCATACTATTTAAATCACAAATGTAATAATTATTATTATATAAAAATTATTTTAAGCCACATTTGTTACTTGTTAGTAACTAATAGCACTAGACTCGGGGCTAATTTGCCCATAAATTCAATAAAATCAAACAGGATAACATAATTTTATAATTTTATAATACTTTATTTCAACCCTCTAAAGCCTATTTTAAGGTAAGTTTCATGGAAATCAAACGTGGATTTCAGCTAACTAATATATAATTTTGTTAAAAGAAAATATATGTTTAATTGTCTTAGAACAAAATTACTTTTATTTCTAAAATATGTTAAATTAAAAATGAAAAAAATTATGTCAAGTTAAAATTTTCATATTAATTCTACAAAATTAACTTTTAAAAATAACATAAACCATTCACTCTAAAATTTCGTTTAATTAAATCTAATTTAAAAAAAAAGTTAAATTTATATATAAATTCACATTGTGTTTATTTAAAAAAAGCACATTATAAACATGAATCAATGTTTCTCTCAATAATATTGATTTAAATTCATGTTTATAAAGTAATTTTAATGAAAATCAAACATATTACGGGTCAAACTTAAGTTAGACCTCAACACAATTAATTATAATTTGTTTTGGCTGGTGACAAAAAAGACACACATGCCCAAGAACAGGAAACTTTTTCCAATTAATTAAAAAATAAGTGAATTAAACCGCTGAGGTTGAAGATGTGTTAACATCTTTCAACAGACAAATCATGAACACTATTTAGTGTTGGTGAGTTGTGTTTCAATCAAAGGAGGAACAACAACTTCCTAAATTTGATGTCTGCTCCATGTGTTTTCAATGTTCAACTTCAATGATGCCAGCACCAATGCTATGTATATGGTGTGGTTTTCATATGAGATGACTTAACTAACCTCACCTCAATATATTATCTCTCTTTCCCCAATCCCCACCACTTGTGTTTCATTTATCTCTTTGGACAGTGCAGGGCTGGACTGGACCTTACCAAGCTTATTGTCTTTATTTTGTTTTGTTTTTTGGTGGTTACAAAGTCTCTTTCTTGCTTATAATTATCATGTTATAGTTCTTATTCATGTTTGGTTTTTGCAGCAAGTCTCTTTCCACTAGGTTTGCGTGGGCTTAGATTTTTCTTTTTGGAAGTTACAAAATTATTACTTAAAATAAGAGAAATCAAATCTGAAATGAATAATAATAATAAAACTAGAATAGGTAAAAATAAAAAACAGAGATAATAATTTATATATTCAAAATTAATTCGTAGTACTAGTAATTCTTTCAAGGGATTAGAATAATACACAACTTTTCTGTTGTTGAGATCAGCGCTTAGAAAGAGGCAAAAGTTAGTGCCGTTATATTTGGTAACTCTAGTATAGTTTTTAACTTCAACAGGTAGGATTGGACCATGCTATGCTACTTAATAGATATATCCCACCACCTATAGTGTAGTATCAATTATTATCTGCACGGTTCGCATTTTTTCTCTGCTTAAACAAGAAATTAATTTTCATGAAAAACAAATCAAGGATTGGACCAGGTTGGTAGATTAGTCCAGGTGCACAGTTGACATTAATATGACAAGTGTACTAAAAACTATTGTTTTATTTTTTCTGAAGAATTTAAGGTGTGGGAATAGTGTCTCGACCCAAGGTAAAGAAAGCTTTCAAGTTCAAAAAAACATTTAAACAAATACTTACTTGTCAGATCCGAAATCATATATTACTCCACTCAATTAACATATTTGATCACAATACAAAATATAAAAATGATAAAACTAAAACGTCTATGGTTCTGCACATATGTTGTCATAGTTAATTTAACTTGTATAATTGACATTTCAAGTAGCCTTTTTTTGGATTATTTTTTTACTATCATTTCAATTTTTTAATAAAAATTTTGCATCTTGGACACACATATAATAAATAGAATTAATAATATATATATCATGTTATTAATCAACTGAGTCTTCAAAATAGTTTTTAATAATCAAACTTTTAAATCAGTGTACGTACAGCTAGCTCATTAATATATATGGTCGTTTTAAATTATTTTTTTTATTTTGTGGATCCATAAACATAGATAAGTCCTAGTGTTCAAAGTATGTCCTATGTATCTCTGATTCGGTAAATGAGTACAAATGTCAAGGCATGGTTTCAATTAATAACTTAAATTAAAGAGGCAAATTCAAAGTTGATTGGAGAAAAAAGAATGAATATGTAAAACACGCTTTCAGTGTTTTCATTTTACATATCTATTTTTCCTTATAATCAAACACACATAAATATATATAGCTTGCACATATATGGGGGTATACCTACATAAAAGATTGACTAGTAATATTATTTTGGCCATTAACTACAAGTGGTACTATATTGTTTTTAATACCTATAATATCAAAATTCAAATTGATTAAAAACTTTTTTCTTATAAGGCTTAGTAATCAATCCACGAATGTTTGTCACTTGTTCACCATCATGATATTTTGTGGGGAATTGGCTTGGGAATCGTGTTAATTTTGTAGGGACTATTTTAGAAAATATAGTTATAAAATATAACAAATGGGTCATTTGAAAAAAAAAATTATTTATGAAAAATTGTTTTAGAAAAAAAATTGAAAATGAGGGATCAAATGAAAAAATCGAGATATTTTAAAAACTAAAAATATAATTAAACCATAAACACATATATGTATAATTTATCCAATAAAAAAGAATGTCAAGGTCTACAAATAATTATATAAAATAATGAAATATATATATATATATATATAATTTAATAAAATTATCATAAAATGATGTGTTGACACATAATTTATTGAGTTTAATAACATATTATTGTCATATTCATATATAAAATGATGTGACAATACATTATTGAATTAACAATATAAATTCTTTTTTTTATTTGCTTATTATTGTAACAGTTACATCTTTCGTACATTTTTTAGAATTTAGAAAAATAGAATAAGCGTAATACAAAATATTTTTTATTTTATTAATAAAAAATTATAAGAATAGTGTGATAATAATATTTTGCGAATAATATTGTTATATAAGTAGTGCATTAGTTTTTTTAGGATAGGTAGTGCATATATTTGAATTTTCATGATGATAAAATGTATATGAAATACAAATTAATCAATGTAGATGCTTATTTTAAAATGATAATTTCTTTATAGCCCCTTTAAAATGTTTTAAAAATTATTATTTTTCATCATTAATGGCTACCAAATAACCATAGTATGTTATTAAACACTCCATGACCTGCAGGAGTGTTCAAGACCCAACTTGGCCCATTTGCTTATTTCCTACCTGAGTTATTCAAGTGAGATCTGACTTTGTTCTATAAGAAAGAATAGAGCTAAATCGAGTCTCATTTTATGACTCGGTATTGGGTCGAGGACGAGTTCAGCTTACCTGACTCATCCAATATGCATATATAGTATTTATTACTTATAATTTTATATTATTTTAAGATTTAATCTCAGTTTATATCCTTTAAATTAGGGTATTTTGAGTTTAAATTTTCTCTTTCTATCTTTAAAGATATATTCTATACACAAAGTTATATATATAACATTTTTTCCTTAATGCCCCAAAATTTAAAAAGAGAAAAAAAATATTGTTTGTATTGAGAGGAAATCTAATGTATAATATATTTACTAATTATATGAACTATTTTTTTTTTTATCATTGTTATTTGACTATTTCATAATTTTATTTATCTTATAGATCAGATCAAGGTGATCATGTCCTACTTAGACCTTGTCTTAATTAGTCTCGTACATCATCGTGTCTTTTCGAGTCTATAGACAGGTTATGGTCTATAGAATTAACCTGGTCAAAACTTACGATAAGGTCAGAGACAAGGAAAGACCGTCCTAACTCATCCCATGAACACCTTTAATCATCCGGAGCTTCAGATCCTTGCTCCCGTAAAACAGAAAAATATAGGTTGTAGAGTGTTCCTCTTATTTAAAATTAAACATCTAACATTATTAATTGTGTATTTTTAAAAAAAAAAATTTAAAAATGACAAATATTAGATGGGAGAATCTAGAGCAATGGCACTTTAGGATTACCAAAAATTTATTCCCGAAACACAATCAAAGAGGACTGGCTCGGAGTGATTAGTGAATCTAGTGGGTTTAGCAAGACTAATAAACTAATTTCTAGTTTATTTGGTTAATTTGTAAGTTAATTTGATTAGGTGTGTTTGGTTTCTGTTAAAACCACGTTATAAATTAAAACATGGATCCGTGACGTCAAGGTTTATGTAAAGTGAAACCAAACACATTAAAAAGTGTTTGGTACAAGCTACTTTAGTTAGTTTCTAACTTATAACTTTTAGCTTTGTTTATTTTTCATCCATTTTTATCCGTTATATTTTTATACACTTCCTCATTTGTCTTGAATTTCTTTTTACGTCTTTTTATGTGATTTTGCATTTATAAGCTAATTTTACCAAATACTTTTAATTCAATAAACTAGCTTATAAACTTGGAACTTATCAACTAGTTTTACCAAACATAACAAAAATAGACTGTAAAATTTCATTTAATTGTAGGTAAATGAATATGAATTTTTGTAGTATTTGTTAAATGTTATTTATGGTTAGAGTTTAATGTACACATACAGTCATTGTAAACAAAAAATTATTCAATAATGTGTTATCACATATTATTAACCAAAATTCATAATCCATTTATCTCACTTGTTATTTAAAAAAAAATTGGTTCATTTTACTTGACATTCTACAATTTCAAAGAATATTTAATTTTTGTACTGAATATATCCTTTATGAATAATAAATGATAATGGATTTAATATGAAAATTAGTTAATATTTTTGTGAAAATTAGAAAATTAATTACATTTCTTAATTCTCATGTAATAACCTTGTGTGTGTTTGGTGAAAGGTTTTAGATTTTTTAAAATTGTGATAGAGAATGTTGAGTGAATTGTAAGTATGAGAGGGATTGTAATGATAATCTAAAAAGTTAAACATAAGAGAAGTGTTAAAATTGTCTCTCAATATGTGCCATTTAAAATTTTTCCTATTTGTTGTAAAAATTCCTACTATTTGTCATTTGAATTTTTTTATTATTCTAATACATGAAATCTTGTAATTTTAAATTATTCTATCCAAACACAAGATAAGTAACAAGTAAAACGAGACGGAGAGAATTATATTCATTAAATAATATAATAACGTATAATTAAATATTTATATAAATCTTTTTTACCTTGAATTTAGGGATGACAATGGATGTTCGCTGGGAATGGTACTATAGTGTTTGTCTTCATACTCATACTTGCGTTTTTAAAAAAGCCCATACATGCACTCATACACGCATGATTAACAACTTTAATGTTCGTCCTCATACCTGTTGGACACCGATATGTCTGTTACCCGCGTTTGTTACCCGCAATTTAGTTAAGTGAAAAACTAGTAACTCAAATTAAAGAAAATTATAACTCAATTGAAAAACTACTTCAAAATCATCAAAACATAATTATTAAATATAAGTCACATAACAATTTAATTAAATTGAAACACAATATGTTAAGGTTTTAAAACACAACACAATACTTCCACATCACACTATTTTATAAACTTGAACTTCATATGCTATCATTCTCCAAGATTTATAAAAAATTATTTTTAACACTAATTGATAATATATTATAAAGTAAAAAAAAAACACAAATAAGTAGTTTTGAAAAAATATTTTTAATCTATAAAGTAATAGAAAATAAATAGGTAATTTTAAAAATACATTTTTAATTCGTAATGCTACTTTGATCTTGAATATAGGTAAAAATTAACTAATTTATATCAATTAAGAATATTAGTTGGGCTCTTTAAATATTTTCTCAAACTCACATATAAGTAAATTTTATTTCCTAAACTATCATTTCTAATATCTATTGCATAGTAGATCAATTAAAGGAAATCTAAATTAAATAATAATATTATTGAAATACTGGCATTTAATATTGAGTTGCTTATATTTAAAATCGAAGGAAATATATTATATTATATATATATCAGTTTTAAAAATATATAAATATGTTATATATTTTAATAAAATTAAAAAATATAAATAATTATATGTGATATTTTTATTAAATATTTTAATTAATTAAATTATTATATGTGTGCGGGTATAGAGCGAGTTTGATATACTATGATGTCTGTGTTTGCAGCCATCTTTATAAAAAATAATTATTTGTATTGATGCCCTTACCAGCTTAATAAATTTTTACTGTGTTTATTACAAGTAATTTCTACAAATACCTATAGAATTTAGCTTAGTTGTCATGCCTAAGATTTATTGTATATATCCATTAAATCCATACATTTTTACGATATTATCATTCTTTTTTTTTTTTTTTGACGGATACGATATTATCATTCTTTCATTGTTCCAAATAGCACATATTGATTCTTGATTATGGCACTGCTGATTTTCATATATTAATTCTTTAAAAAGAGAGAGAGAGAGAGAGAGAATTTGTGTGTGAATAACCTCGTACATTTTTAAATTTATAAAAGTATTTATTCGCCAAATGGCGTTGATTAGTAATTTGAATGGAGATGTCAATTAATCAGTCATATATCCTATTTATTTATATACACCCAAGTTTATTCTTCGAGTTTGAGTGTAGGGATAGCCAACTGACATGTACGCGTGTCTTCACTCGCAGAAAAGGAGAGTGCAGCACAGCTATGAAACATTTTGGGTCAGCTCCATTCCATAAGGCACAAGTGATAAAACCAACAATGCCCGGTTAACCCTCACACATGTCCAACTCTGGTGAGCTCCACTTTACTATGGTTCAATTATGTTAAATTATTACTCTAAGAGAGTATCAATTTTTTATTAAATTAAATAATTAGGAAATCTATTAGATTAATTTTAAACAATTTTTTTGCCTGTACAGAAAATTTTAGGTTAATCCAGTTTTAGATTGGGTTTAAATTACATTTACAGAAGATATATTCACTTCTCTTTCAAAAGAGGAATGAATGCTAGAACTTATAATGTGTCATGTGTATTAATTTATTTTATACCAGTCAACTAATCTATTGATAATAGTTTTAATTTAAAAGATGATCTAACATGTTTATATCACTAAATAGACACATTTTCTCATTCATTAATCAGCATAATTTATTTAATAAACTCATTATAATAGATGCATTGTTGCATATATATAAAATACAGGACTATATTGATCAGAAAATTAATAATTTAATTTTTTTATTAATTCATAATTTATTATACATATTATATTGTATACTATGATTTAAATAATTGAAATTCATATTTAGAATTCTGCACTTTTTTTAAAAGAAATATATACCTAGTTCATGTTAATATTAACAAAAATGGGCATCCTAATCCGTGTTGCATTTTTATTCTTATTTAATATTATAATAAAAAATTATTTAATTTATTTCTTAAATAAAAAAGGTATTTTTCTTGTAATTATTAAATTATCCTAGAGTTATCATTATAACAAGGTTTTACTTGGCTACCCTCCCTCACCAAAATTATCTATTTTTTTTCAACATTTTGAAAAAGACTATCAACATTAAAATAAATTTTGAAAACAAACCATAATACAACTCAGCTTCCTTCACATATATCTTTGTTTTTTTGCTGGTTTCTAGAGATATGGGGCTTACTTTTTCAGATCCGACGAAAAAGGTTAGAACAAACCTACAAGGATCAGGTTAAAAGGTTTTATTTTTCTTTAATCTTTTCAGAGGAAAGCTAAATAAATAGAAAGTAAGAAAAGGTAACAAGAAAAAACAATTTAAAAAAGAAAAAGAAAGGGAAGAAAGCAAACAGTCCCACACACTATAATTCTAAGTCCACACCACCACCCTTTGATATTTGTTGTTAAAGAAAGGCCCTTTTTTTTTCTGTTAGTTTCGTGTGTTGTGTGTGTCATTGTGCGTGTGTGCTTTTGGACTCTTGCATTGCATTGCATCATCCAGAACCGAAAAAACAAAAGGCCTCTCTCTGCTCTGCATAGAGTGTGGGTCTGTTCCTGCCTCTGCTTTTGGCCTCTTATCTATGCATCCATTCATACACTTCATCATCTCCTGCTTCTGAATACCAAAGGTTCTGTTTTGTGAATTCTGTTTTTTTTTTCCTCCTCTTCTTTTTCGCGGGTCTTTGTTGGGTGAGAATTTTGTGCTTAAATTTTGGAGCTTGGAGGAGATCTTGTAACAGAGATTCTTGTGTAGTCAGAAACTGATTTTCCTTTCTTTCTTTCATTTTTTTTTGTTTGGTTTGGTTTTATCCTCTTTCCTCCTTTTTTTTCTCTTTACCAGAGTCAGGACAGCGACTGAGACTGTTGTGGCCTGGATCTTGAACTGTGTTTTTTTTTAACAAGGTTCAGGTTTTTGCAATGATTCAATTGCAACTTTATCACTGTCTCACCAACCCTGTCTTCAAATTCTCTGTTTGAACCATCCCCCTATAAACAGAAAAGAAAATAACTTGGTGGGTTTGAACCATTTCCATCAAATTTCAAATTTTGGAAAAACGTGACCCTCCTCTTCCTTCCCTGAAAGCTACCCTTTGACATCTCCAATTGTCCAAGACATTAGGGTTTTCCGGGTGTCAAAGTTCTGGAGACAAAACAGTTTAATTGACACCAAAAAAAAAAAAGGAAACTTCTCAAGTCTGAATTGGTCAGTTAGCAAAATTGGCACTCAAAGAAGCTGTGGGCGACTGGAATTCAATTTCTCTGTGGAAATAATTTGCAATCACCTTGTGAGTTTCTCTGAATTGCTGTTAACACGTGGCACATATCTTTCTTCTGGTTCCAGCGGTTGCTGTGATCATATATGCTTTTTTCAGGTAGGAAACTCACAAAATGCATCTTTTTATTCATGGAAGATAAAAAGAATGCTTTTTTTTTTATCTCCTGTACCCCCATCAATACTTTGCTTAATTTGGTAAGCTTATATAAGTTGTGGCAATTTTGCAGTGAAAGTTGTTTGAGATGATTACATTTATGGATTCAAAGGAGAAATCAGAAGAGGTGGACAGGTGTTTGGATCCTCAGCTATGGCATGCCTGTGCAGGTGGGATGGTGCAGATGCCAGCAGTGAACACTAAGGTGTACTATTTCCCTCAGGGCCACGCTGAACATGCATGTGGACCTGTCAACTTCAGGAATTGCCCCAAGGTTCCACCTTTGGTTCCATGCAGGGTGGCTTCTATCAAATACATGGCTGATCCTGAGACTGATGAGGTCTATGCCAAGCTTAGGCTTGTTCCTTTGAATAGCAATGATGCTGATTATGACCGTGATGTTGTTGGAGGGATTAATGGGCCTGAAACTCAGGACAAGCCTCTTTCATTTGCAAAGACCTTGACCCAATCGGATGCTAACAATGGTGGGGGTTTTTCTGTTCCTAGGTACTGTGCAGAGACAATTTTCCCTCGTTTGGACTATTCTGCGGACCCTCCTGTTCAAAACATTCTTGCTAAGGATGTTCATGGTGAGACATGGAAATTCAGGCACATTTATAGGGGCACGCCAAGGAGGCACCTGTTGACTACTGGTTGGAGTACTTTTGTCAATCACAAGAAGCTTATTGCAGGGGACTCTATTGTGTTCTTGAGAGCAGAAAATGGGGATCTCTGTGTTGGAATTCGAAGAGCCAAAAAGGGTATTGGTGGTGGACCTGAGGTTGGATGGAATCCTGCTGGAGGAAACTGTCCTGTGCCTTATGGTGGATTACCAGCCATTTTGAGAGAGGATGATAACAGAATGCTGAGAAATAGTAACAGCAATGGTTTGAACACAAGTGGTAGTATGATGGGGAGGGCAAAAGTGAGACCAGAAGCAGTTCTTGAAGCTGCAACTCTTGCTGCCAATAAGCAACCTTTTGAGGTTGTTTACTACCCTAGGGCTAGTACTCCAGAGTTTTGTGTGAAGGCCTCATTAGTTGAAGCTTCACTGCAGATTAGGTGGTGTTCTGGAATAAGGTTCAAGATGGCCTTTGAAACTGAGGACTCCTCACGGATAAGTTGGTTTATGGGAATTGTATCTTCAGTTCATGTTGCTGATCCCCTTCTCTGGCCTAACTCACCTTGGAGGCTTCTCCAGGTAACATCATACTTATCCTTTGAACTAAAACAGAACATTGCATAGTGCTAAAATATCATGAATTGTGCTCTAGTCATGGCGATCCCTGAAATTGTTTCTCCACAATATTGTATTCTTGCTAATTTTTTAATTGATTTTAGCCTGAAATGGCTTATCATTAATCAATGTGCTTAGTTATTAAGGGAATTTGGTAGAAATTATGGTGTTGTGTTGCACTATGGAATGGATGCATGCAGAGTTTGCTTATCAATGATAAAATCTGTTAGCAAATATGAACAAAGTAATATTAGAATTTAGAAACTATTAAATGCTGCAGTGGCTAATTGCTATTTAAATTAACTTTCAGAGAATTTGATTATGATTATGAACTCTATGATGTTGTCTGTACATCCACTTAAGAATGTGCTTCTGTTTTGTAACTAATTGCATTTTTGCATGTTTAACACAAGTAAGAGAAGGTTGTATGATTCTATTTAGTGATCCTCCAAGCAACTTGTCACAGAAATGCATTGGAGCTGTTTATTTCTCTACTCTGTGTCAACTCTGACTAATTTGCTGAAGTTATATTTGTAGGTTACATGGGATGAACCAGATTTACTTCAAAATGTGAGAAGGGTGAGCCCTTGGTTGGTTGAATTGGTAGCAAATATTCCTCCTATCAACCTTTCCCCTTTCTCACCACCACGGAAGAAATTGAGATTGCCCCAACATCCAGATTTCCCCCTTGATGGCCAGATTCCCATGCCAACATTTTCCAGCAACCCTCTAGGTCCCGGCAACCCATTTGTTTGTCTACCCGAAAGTACTCCTGCAGGCATGCAGGGAGCCAGGCATGCTCATTATGGTCTATCCTTATCGGATCTCCACCTCAATAAAATGCAGTCAGGTCTATATCCGGCTGGTTTCCCGCCTCTTGATCACGCAGCTACACCAACGAGTGTCTCCAATAACCAACTATTTCAAAAGCCAACCATGAGTGAGAGTGTCTCTTGCTTACTATCCATGGCAAGTTCTAATCAGTCTTCAAAGAAACCAGATGATGAGAAGACACCCCACCAGCTTGTGCTTTTCGGCCAAAAAATTCTCACTGAGCAACAGATTTCTCTGAGCAGCTCTGGTGATACAGTCTCCCCAGTTCTAACTGGAAATTATTCCTCAGATGGAAATGCTGATAAAGTGACTAATTTTTCTGATGGTTCTGGTTCTGCTCCTCATCACGAACGCTCCTCTTGTGAGAGGTTCCAATGGTATAGAGATAACCGCCAAGAAACTGAGGCTGGTTTGGAGATTGGTCACTGTAAAGTTTTTATGGAATCAGAAGATGTAGGTAGGACAATTAACCTCTCATTGCTTGGATCTTATGATGAACTGTTCAGAAAGTTGGCAGACATGTTTGGCATAGAAAAATCTGAGATGCTAAGTCATGTGCTCTACCGCGATATAACAGGAGCAGTCAAACACATTGGAGATGAACCTTTCAGGTAGGAATCACAATCACTACCCTCTTGAATTGTGCAAAATGAAGTAAAATCCCATCCTAGAGCTTGACATGTTGTTTATCTCTTTGATGCTGTTGCAGTAACTTTGCAAGAACAGCGAGGAGGTTGACTATTCTAATGGATTCTAGCAGCGACAATGTAGGAGTGTAGAGTGGACAAAAATAAAACCATTCTTTCAATTGTACAGCTGGTTCATGAAATCCTCTTTTTCCATTCTGACCCTTTACCCCTCCTTCCTCAAGCAATGGAAGGAGGCACTCTGATCTAATTTTAAGCATCAAACTCTGTTTCTCTTCTATCTCAGAGGGGATATTTGGATTTTGAAATTTTCAATGGAGTGATCATCATAAGTTTTTCTTTCTCTTCTTTTGTATGTTAACTTTGTCTATTTGATTTCTCTTTTTTTAAATTTTGTTTGGGTGATAAAAAAATGGAGAAGTAGAGACCCTATAATTAAGATTGGTTTGTATGTAATTAAATTTCCAAATGTTTTCTTTGTTGCCGCCTTAATACATAATATATATAGTTTAATCTTGCTAATTATGAATGCAGTTCATTATGTACACCTTTATAAATCTAAGCTCAAGTAAGTCAAGAAGATAATAATAAATGGGGTCTCTTGTTCTATTTTGGTTGGTAGGAAATAGGTGCATGGTTGGATGAGTGACATTAGCAATGAGCTACAAAAATGTGAACAAGTTTCCATTGTAGAGACACAATTACATGTTCTTCTTCTTAAACAATCTTTTCTTGCTTGACCCGTAAAATTGAACAGGAAGAAAACAAGTAAAGTAATAAAAATAATAATGAAAAGATAAGTTTGGTTGAAAAGTCTAATCAGAGGGTAGAAACATAGGTGGAGTTGACATCATGAGCAGTCAAGTATCAGATGTTTCACACAGATCACGAGCATCGATTCCAAGCAACTAATAATGTGCCACATGGAAGACAATGGCATGAATCAACAAGAAGGAACAAGTCACAAACATGTTCATCCTCGTCCACGGTTATAACCATGGAACTTTCCTCAGGTCATGCTAACGAGTGTCCTAAAGACACTGGTTAAGGATCTATATATAAAAGGTTTTTATTGGAAATCACAGCATTAATTGCATTTGTAATATTAAATGCTACATATTACAATAAAACATTTCTATTTTTGGATCCTTAACAAGTGCCCTTAGGACACTAATTAGTATTTTCAAAAAAAAAAAAAAAGGAAAATTGAACCAAACATAGGTCCCATGCTGATGGCGCAAAGTGTGGGGGGATAATTAATATTTGTATTATTATTATTATATAATAAGTTATCGGGATTGCAAAAGTGAAAGTGAAAGAGAAAGTCAATAATGTACTAGATTCGGAGCGTGACACCCATAAAATATTAGTAACATTAAACAAGATTATAGTAACAAGAAAGGAAGAGCTGGAAAGCAGAGAGGAGAGGAGGACACATTCCTGTTTGACTACACACAATCAATGTAAAGGTATCGCCCACACGTGAGAACGTGGGGCCAGGCCATGGCATGGTAAAGTAAAGTAAAGTAAAGTAAAGTTAAAGAAAAAAAAAAATAGAAAGAAAAGGTAATAATAGGTTCACGTGTGGGTGATGTCATCGACGGTGGGTTTACGCATGTGTTGCGGCGTGTTGGTGACCGGGCTGTTTTCTTGTTGCCTCTGCTTCATTCATTCATCGGTTTTTTGAGCTTTGACTACGCTAAAACCCACTAACACTATGTCTTACTAATGTTAACTGTTATATTAGTCCTAATGTATAGCTCTTTTGTTACCAATTAGTTACTGTACATAATTGTACATCACTAATTTTCAACCCATCATTCTAAAATTAATTATAACTAACATTAAATTAAACTGACACATAACACAAGATTATTCCAACATAATCAATAATCTTAAATTTAAGTTTTAGATGAGCTTTATTATATATAGAGATTCTATTTAACTAATTTTTTTGTTTTCATCATAGATATCTCATATTATCAGGGGTAATTCTATTTAGGGTTTAGTCATAGTTAAGGCTCATCACTCCTACTTAAGAGTGTGTTTAGTGGGAATCAAACTCATAAATTCTTCCCATATTCTTCGTCTGTGTTGCCAACTGAGTAACTAATCTTTGATTTCTATTTAACTAGTTATGAAGAATATAGGTGGTCTAATATAAAATGAAAAATAATATGTCATGACAGAGAAAATTAAAATCACTAAATTCTTATATATTGGCTGCTTGATCCATTATAATTGATATAACCTCCGTTCCAAGGAACAAAATTTATCTGAAAAATGGAGGGGTTAAATAAGAATTGAGGTATTATATCAGTATTACAATTATAATCTTCTATTTCTATTGAACAACAAAATTAAACTGAAATGATAAAAGAGAGTCATTGACGGTTTATAAAATAAAAGACAGAGAGGGAAAAAGATAAAAGGATTAATAGTGACAATTAAATCTATGTTAGCCACTGACACGAAAAAGCAACATGAAAGATGGTTATAAGTATTTATCCTGTATATGTGTATATATAAAAAAGAAGCAACGTGATGATGGACCTTATTTTCACTGTTCTAAGCTTATGACCATCTCCTATCTGATTAGGCTATCCATTTTAATTTTAGACTTTATGGTTGGTCACGGAATTTAATTTTATAGATAAGGAATTGAGGAATAAATTCTAGGACTTTATTTAATTTTTAGAAAAAGGTCGTACACTGTTGTGTATATATTTTATTTGTTTTTTAATTTTTGTTGATTTTATTTGGACCTTCACAAGTGAGATGTGCGGAAACATGTACAACCTTGTGTTATAGCAGTGTATTTATTCATATCATCGATCACATGGCACAAGGGTCTTTTAATGAGTGTTATTCCGTGGAACCAAGCAAGGATGAAGCTTCCGTGTTCAAAGCTAATTAAGGTCTTAGCTAGTAACTAGTAAGATTGATTCGTGTGTATATATATATATATATATATATATATATATATATATATATATATATCTGTCACTGAGAAGACAGAATCCGGAACACGAGGATCCCTATAAGTGATCAGATCTTGAGTTGGATCATGTGACTTGAAACCGTGTTATCAACGACATCTCTCTGTTTCTGTTGCCTTATTTATATGACATCAACACCAAATCGTTATCTCCATTGTAAAACTCAATGGTTAAGAGCCAGTTTGGTTTACAGTTGGCAGGAATTGATTTGGGTAAAATTAATTTTGGCAGAATTGATTTTTTGTTTGGCTACCTAATTGTAAAAGTGGGTTGATAGAAATTGATTTTGTTTGGATGAGATAAAGTAAAATCACTTTTGGATATAAAATTACTAAAATGGGTTTACTATTTATTTTATTAGATAAATAGAAGTGGATAAATAGGGGTATATGCGTAAAAGTATTAAACGTATTCTGCCAAAATCAATCTGCAAACCACTTCCACGAAACCACGTTCACCTGGACCCAAAACTCGTTTACTGTTCATCCCCAAATTACTCAAACAAATTGTCAATGAGTGAAACCACGTTTTGACCGGTCAAAACGTGGTTGTGACAAACCATAATCATATCCAAATAGGCACTAAATGATCCTCATTTTCTATTCTATAGGCCCATATAGATTGATAAATTGGTTTTATATAAAAAATTGTCAGATTCATGAAGGGAGAAATGTACCTGCCTAGCTAATATATGACATTACTTACAAGATTAAAAGGATTTCATCAATGAGTACTCTGATAAATATATTTATTAAAAAATTTAATAATTATGCACTGTCAATGTAAAATTTTTTTACATAAACATTACCGAATCGATGGAATGAATATGACGCCTTATATACTATTAAATTCATTAAATAATATGACAACACATCATTGGATGTCTGTGTAAAACTATTTTACATTGACAATGCATAGTAATTAAACTCTTAAAAAAAATTTCTAAGTGAATCAATAAGATTCGCATTGAATGATCATAATAAAAAATGTTAAAATGTGTATCAAAATATGATGCTAGCATTTTAGAAACAAAGGAGAGGATGCTTTTAAAGTTTCCATATAAGTAAATCAATATTCACGAAATTTCTTGTGTTCAAATCCACACCACACCCCAAGATTAATTGGGAGAAAAGCAATATAAATGAATGGTCAAAGTTGGGTAAGAGAGAGGAAAGAATGAAGGGAGAGGTGACAAGAACCGTTTCCAAAGCATCATTTCTTTCAATTTCGATTACTTTGTTTTCAGGACCCAGTTTCCACCAAATATGGCATGGTTTCTATCTAGAACATTAAACAAGAAGACACATAAATAAATGAGACATTATGGGGTGTCTTTGCCTGGTTAAAAACTGAACATGGCTTTACGATTTCGTCAAGGAAACGTCAATTTCGAAATGTAAGATTAAAAAAACTAAAACATTATAAGGAAAGGGAGTGGGTCCTGTTCTTTCTCAGTTGTTTTGATAGATCCAATCTCAATCAAAACCCTTCTCTCTCTCTTCTCCTTCACGAACTACACCATCTTCTTTACTCACCCACAAACAATGGTGTTATGTCTTTCACTCTTTCCCAGTTCTTTTTAATTTTAATTATCTCTCTTGGGGGTGGGGGACTTATATATAGAGAGAGAACAAAAAAAAAATTATTTTCCATTAAGTACTTTGTTCGTATTTTTGTTGACAACTATCTTTTATTTATATTTTTTTTAAATATTTTCAAATTTTTATGACCTCACTAAAGATGATAATTGTTCAAAAGCTTGTGTTTTCAAGGGGAATAAATAAATCGAACATGGATTAGGAGAAGGATTTGCAAGGAATCGGTGTATAGAGATCAAGTCAAAGTAGTTTGTTTTCAGTTCATTTTGATCGGTAGACTTGTTAATCCTAAAGATTTTGGTGCACACCATCAAAATTCACCTTTATTGTAAAATCGTATCCAAGGACAACACATGTATGTAACTACTACTCCCTCCGTTTCTTTTTATCTATCGTTTAAGATTTTTATACAAGGATTAAAGAATGCAATAACTATGTTTTTTAAATCCATTTTTTTTCAAAGACGCCCTTTCTCTTTCTCTTATTATTGTAGTTAATATTTCTCTTTTCTCAATAATTATACATAAATACCATGTGTTTATATTCACATTGTTTATCTCTTACCATAACTTTTTTTGCTGGGAACATAAAAGTACATTTATTAAAACTTTGAACTCTTAAAACATTTATGATATAGTTTTATAATAAATATTTAAAATAAAAAATTCAGATTACGATAGGGGCAAAAATGAAAAAAATAGCATTTATCATTACCTTAATATTTAAAAATGACACTTATTTATAAACAAATTTAAAACCCTAAAACGACAATTAAAAAGAAAACGGAGGGAGTATCTATTTGATGCTGGTTTTTACAACAAGAAAGGTTCTCATTCCAACAAATGTTGTTAATATTGTTTTTATTGAGTTTGTAGTAATTAAGATAAATTATTGAATTTTGAAAACAATAAATAAAATAAGTTGTAGGCTAAAAGTAAAAATTTGAAGTTAAAAAATTAGAAACACAAAATCAAATAAAATCAATCACAAAAGGGAGTTGCTTTTCACACAATTTTTTTATTATTTACACCACCTTTTTTTATTTTTCACACAAAAGGGAGTTGTTTTTCACACAATTTGTTTACCTCTTACCATAACTTTTTTTGCTGGAAACATAAAAAGTACATTTATTAAAACTTTGAACTCTTAAAATATTTATGATACAGTTTTATAATAAATATTTAAAATAAAAAATTCAGATTACGATAGGGGCAAAAATGAAAAAAAATAGCATTTATCATTACCTTAATATTTAAAAATGACACTTATTTATAAACAAATTTAAAACCCTAAAACGACAATTAAAAAGAAAACGGAGGGAGTACCTATTTGATGTTGGTTTTTACAACAAGAAAGGTTCTCATTCCAACAAATGTTGTTAATATTGTTTTTATTGAGTTTGTAGTAATTAAGATAAATTATTGAATTTTGAAAACAATAAATAAAATAAGTTGTAGGCTAAAAGTAAAAATTTGAAGTTAAAAAATTAGAAACACAAAATCAAATAAAATCAATCACAAAAGGGAGTTGCTTTTCACACAATTTTTTTATTATTTACACCACCTTTTTTTATTTTTCTAAATTACCCCCTCCCCTCCCCTCCTCATTCTTTTCTTTTTCTCCGTCCTTTTTCCTCTTCCTCTTCCCTCTCCACCAACCCTACCACATCATGGACATGTTTTTTTTTTTTTTTTTCCGGCCACCGAAATTACAATTTTGTTAATATATAAGTATCTGTGGTGGAGGAAATTATAATTTTTGGAAAGGGGTTTGGAGAGAAAATAGTAATTTTATTAATAAAAACTCTTGGTTCCTCTCTTTTTTGAGGACCCAAAATGTACACATTTTTAATGTTCTATATTTTGTTCCATTTGTTAGATACACCAACCATATACTTTATTTATTTATATATATATATATATATATATATATATATACTAACTAATCAAATGATGATACCAAGTATCAAATTTTTATATTTGCACTATTTAATAAATTTTTGTATAATACAAAATTGATAAAAACAAATCATTGGACTGAATGTTCTTATGAAGTAGAACAAATTTACAAATTTTTATATAAATAAAAAAATATTTGATATTGCATTATATTACTTTATTTTAACATATAATATACTATCAACTATGGGATGACATACCTACCCTATATATGTTTAAATTATATAAAATTTTATATACATAATATTAAAGATAATATAATATAATTTAGCGGTTGAATTTTTGAATTTCAAATTCTACAAAAACTTATTAAATGATGTAATTATAAAATTTTCACACATAGTATCATTTGATTATGTCCTTAAGGAGGAATCAAGTTACACCATGAATTACACAATTAAATATTTTTTTAATTAATAATTAAATTCTAAGATCTACCGTTTGATTGAAAATTACTCTCTCCGGTCTTGAATATAAGCGGAAAAAAAAAAGAGAGAGAGACTCACATATGGTGGACTAAAATATAAGCAAATTTTAATTAATTTCACCCTATTTAATGAAATCGTTCTAAAATGTCCTTTATTTAATTGAGATTTTATTTTTCAACCACTTTATTTAATGAATTATAAGTCAATATAAAGAGATCCACTTAAAAAAAAGTTTCAATAAAATTGAATGTAGGGTAATTTAGGCTACACATTTACTTTTTAGATGATATCAAGAAAATTAAATGAGTTTAGCTAATTTTCTTAATAAGTGTGAATTTAGTTATTTTTTCTTATGTTCAAGTCCGGATGGAGTACTATCATATAGATCATATCTATAAAAAATTATATTGATCTAGAACTATATAATAAGTCATCGAGAAACATGATAATTAATGTCATATATACTTTTGAAATATATGAAAGTAAAAAAGATGTGATAATAAATTTATTAGTGTTGAAATTTGTAAAATTTTAACACAAATAATCAAAATAATGAATAATTATAATTCAACGGTTTGATTAATAAAAAAGCATATTCTATTTAAAGTTAACAATTGTGTAATATTTGGTTGTAATTCATATTAATTAGTGTAAGGTAAATCCTCTTACACACACGAGTGGAGATCAAGTTACTCCAGGAATAACTATTGATAAGTTAGTTCGCTTAATAATTTTTTATAGAATTAATAGGATTTTCAGAAATCTAACTGTTGAATAATATGATATTAACATGATGATCTTGCATATCAAATTTTAGATAAATTACACATTTATAGGTATATAATTTTATAATCAAAATTTTCTTATATTTTGAAAAATATACTATACGTTAAATTAAAGTTACTTGATAAAATATCAAATTATTTTCAAATTGTAGACTTGATCTTTTTATTTCAAATGTTTGAATGTAGAAAATTAACATTTATAAAATGTTGAAATTTTTATTTTCAATTTTTCATTTTCAGTTTCATTTGATTTTTTATTTTTTGAGTCGATTTTTGCTTTTTGTATTTGGATTGAATTTTTACACTCTTAGATTTATGAGAGGAACACGGGGTCGCCAACATAAGCAATAACATCGGGACTGAACATTATAGCCTTCCACACAAACACAACTCCCCGTGGGCTCCCCCCTCCCAATAATTACTTCATAAAATATATATAATGATCATTAGAAAATTTTCATAGGTCAGTAAATTTCATTAATGTTAGGTGTTAGCCGTTAAGATATGTTTATTTAACATCGCTGTATCTATTCATCACAAATGGTGATACGCCTTTCACAAAATAAAATATATCTCCTTAAGGTTTTTTCTTTCTTTGTATGTTTCTTCTTTTTTTAACAAATTTTATTTTCATAATCTTTGCTTTAATTTTTATACACTCACCCAAATATATTTTATTTGTTTAATTATGTTTAAAATATTTTTAAAATTTATATAACGTCATTTCTTTGTATGACTCAATAAGCAATTCTTATAAGTTTACTCTTATTCAAGTTAGGGCTCATTAAGTTTTTAAAAAAGAGTGATTTAAGGTTATGTAAAAAGATGCAGAAAGCTATTTTTATTTGTTTATTATATTACAAAAGTATTTTTTATTTTAAAAGGAAATTATATAGTTTTTGCTTTTCTAAAAAAACTACTCAAAATAACTTTTTAAAATAATCAGAAATCTAATTATTTTCAAACTAATTTTATTTTTTAAAAAGAACTTATAATTGTCTGTTTAGTTCAAACCTTTTATAAAAGTTCTTATAATTTAATCAATGCGAAATAGTACGTTCTTGTTCTAAACCTTTTTACATTATTTAAAACTTATAAGCATCACTTAGCAGTTAGCAGTGGGAATGCTAACTCCTTTCTATATTCTATATTTAAGCATGATTCGGATACCCAAACAACAAAAGTAAAACACATTACAATTTATAAAGGTAACATAAATACCGGGATCAAATGCACTTTATAAAAGTTTTTCATTTTAAATGTTTTTATTCCTAGACTGATATTATCAAAACTGTACATCTAAAACTCTTTCTTTTTACCTGAAACAGAACCTTACCCCTCCCTGGTAAAAATCAGTGAAAACCATATACATGATTTGCTTCCCATTTCATTTCCTCTCGTCTCGTTTCTCCAAATTATGATTTTCCACTTGAATCATATTTCCCTCTCTTACCAACATCTGAGAACCTCATAAGACATCTCTGACTCTGACTGAAGCGCTCACGGCGTTGTTCCTATTGCTGCTTCTACTTTGATAACATTGACTGGTTATTAATGTTGTAATATTTTCAACTGACTCTTAACATAATATTGTGAGGAGTTAGTAGTAAGATTTTAACGCAGGGTAGCGATGCCATGCCTTCTTTTCAAGTGAACATAAGACGTCATGCACAAAAAAAGAATACAAATAATACTGACCCAAAAATCTCACACCAGCCATTTGGTGTTTCGTTTTCTACACATTAGTAATTAATTATCTGGATTATATTATATTCATGTATCTTGCTGGGGCAAACTATCGAACTTGAGACCCAAGCGCAGGAATAGACGGTAAAATGGGGTTATCATGTAGTAAACTCAAGGCTCAAACGTCTCTTTTTTTGTGGGGCAGGAATGATTCTCGGGTTGTTGACTGTCAAGGACGTTCATGCTACAATCTACACCACTGTAATTTAAAAATATAACGCACTACAACTAACAATAAACAGGCAAAATTCCAGATAATGGCAGTCAGGAACATTCCACAAGGATTTCATTCCTTCAGTGTGGTGGTGGTTCAGACAGGGTTATTGGGAGGTGGTGGTGGCATTGAAGAATGAGGATATGCCATAGGACGTCCACCCTGTTGCTGGGGGGGTGGTGGCGGCGGTGGTCTCCAAACAGGTGGTGGCTGGCTTGTCATTACTGATGGTGGTGGAAGAGGCCTTGGAGGAGCTGGAACAGCTTGCGGAGGTGGAGGCATCTGCATACCAGAGGGAGGTGGCCTGAACTGCTGTACTTGAGGTGGGGGCATCACGGGTGGTGGCAGCATAGTTTGACCTGGCTGATGTTGAGGCCATGCTGGTTGTCCAGCTACTGGCATAGGATGGAAGGCTGCTGCTTGAGGAGGTGGTGGACGGAGGGCAGGAATAGCAGGTGGAGCAACCCCATTAGCAAAGGGACGGGGAGGCACTGCAGCAGCAATGGTGCCATTAGCCTGAGGAACACTGGGAAGAGTTGGAGGCCCACTGGCAAATAATGTATGAGGCCTGCTCTTCTGTGCAGTTGGATTACTTGCAGCCAAAACTCTTTCTGCATCGTAGGAGAAATATGAGCAAATAGCCACCAGCCAGACAGTAGACAATGTGTATAAAACTAACCCAAAAAAAATTGTTGCAAGAAAAGGGCTCACCTGCAGGAGTACCATGCCTTTCACCTTTGGTGTCTTTCTTATAAGCATATGACACTGTAATTTGACGATTGCAAAGATATTGTCCATTCATTGCCTAAGAAATATAGAAAAATTCATTCTCAGTGAGGTGGGAATGCTAACTCCTTTCTATATTCTATATTTAAGCATGATTAGGAAACCCAAACAACAAAATTAAAACACATTACAACTTATAAAGGTAACATAAATACCGGTATCAAATGCACTTTATCCCCCTGATTTATAGCTTTAGTTGCATTTGCTAACCCCCCCCCCCCCAATTTAATTTAACATTAAAGCTAACAGAACAAAATAAACAACACATGTAATGAGTAAAAAGACAATTATCCAACTTATTGTCAAATTCTTAGTGTTAAGATTGTTTCATGTTTCATGTTTTAGTTTCATGGTGTCAGACAAACAATAGCCTGCAATTTTCCCAATTTTTGAATCCTCCTTCTGCAGTGTGAATCGACATCATTTTCTTTTTCATTTTGGTTTGTTTAAATGAGTGAAGACAAGAAATATTAGAAAGCTTCTGTTGACGATGCCAACAAATCATGAAGCACTGAATATGAAATCAGATAAAAAAAGCTTGATCTTTTATGGGTTCAACAAAATTTGCGGTACTTTGCCATATTTATTGGTTTCATTTGTTTGTGGTAGTAAAGCAATTTTTAAGGTTTCATTGTGGTTGTGGGTATTTCTGTTACATTTTATAATACAGGTTTATACAGCCCCAATGAGTTTATGATTTGATAAAAGGTTGTCAACCACTCACCCATATATTTTCGTTTGTTCTCATGTATCATATATTCTGGTGAGTTAGTTTCAATTTATGATCCACACATGATGAATAAGTATACAACAGAAGAATGAATGGTTGACCTCATTATATTCCAACAAATGATTCAAACAACAGACTGAGGCATACCTCAATAGCTGAATCAGATGCCTCGAATGAATCGTAGCTAATGAAGCCAAAACCTCGGGAATTTCCTGTCTCAGGATCTCTCATGATCTGCAAAAAAAAAGCCTTGAACATCAGATCATATGCATAATTTTGAGTGAAGTCAGTCCCTATAAGGATGGAGAGTGGAGACAGCTGAAGGAGTATAATTTGCTTCATAATATATGCTTTGCAATATGAAATAGAAACCATAGCCATCTACACACATATATATCATATGCCCACATAAATAGGATAGTGGAAGAGTTGATGAAGGAATATGTTTACTCCAGGAGTTTAGGACAATAATCACAATATCCAAATTGCCAGCGGATTCAGCCAGCATAGAATATCCAATCCATTAAATAAAGCACTTACCCAGAACTCACTGTGTAGACCTGAACAAGGTGTTTAGGGGGAAAATAATTATAAATCTGTGCCTTCTGAGGATACATAGGGACAGCAGCATCCAATTTATTTGGTCAAACTACAAACGATATAGGCATATAGTGTGCCTACAAATGGGGAGAAGTGCTCAAAGAATAAGAAACAGTGAACAGATGGTTACTTATTGTTAAATGTCATCCACTTGATACTAGACTGTCTAGACCCTTTTGATTGAACAGAAGGTTGGAGAGAATATCCTTGATGGGAATTAGCATTTAGTATAATTAGCTGCGAATTTTGTGAATTGACTATAATGTCCTAATTGTATCCTGATTGTTAACTACTGTAGGTAAGGAGCAATTTCCTGGCTCCTTTTTACATCATATGATTAGGGTATCTTGGGCCTATATTATGTAAATTCTGTATTCTCAAAAGCAACAAGGGGGTTTTCTTTCTAAAGCCTCTTTGTTCATGGAATCATGAGCCAACAATGGCTGAAGCTGACGATTCTGCGCAGGAAACTTTTTAAGCCCTCATCTACCAATCCACAAGGTATAGACAAATCATGCCAAACCCTTACGACCTTACCTATACCTTACCCTCAAAAACCCTTCTAACAGATCACCCAAAACAAACTTCACAGAATGTTCCAATCTGTCTACTTCATGTTAAAGGGTAAAGGAGAAGGCTGGATATGTCACTGGCACTGTCCAAAGGCATCCTACATCTGATCCTCAATTCAGCACATAGGATGCTGAAAATTCTATTGTCACGGCATGGTTAATCAGTTTTATGGAGCCCAGAATTGGGAGAACTAATCTGTTTTAAAAGAAAGCCAAAGAAGTATGGGAGGCAATCACAGAGAAAGGAATGCTTCCGAGAAATTTCAGTCAGTGTGGCTTGGGCTCTCAGTTCTGGGAATTGAGAGCCATCATATACTTTTTTCATTGTCTTTTACTTGTTGCATACCCTACCTTCATCAAAGATATATTTACTTATTCTGTGGAATCTCCTAAACACATAAAAGAAGCATTTCAGTAGTATTGTGCCCCCCTCATCAATAGGTTAGTGTCAAAACCACTCAATCTTCGTACTCCTATAAGATGCATGCTAGACACATTTCTCACAATTCATCTTCATTCTCTGCTTCCAACGATATTTGGCTTCAGCACATTTCTTTATAACTATAACCCTTGTAGAAAGAAACTTGACCCCAAGGCACTCAAATGAATCTTTGAAGACCAGTCCTTTTATCCCAATGGTTCACTCAAATGACTCTTGGATCTGGTAAGATGAGGGAAGTGATGGGTAGTGATATGGTTGGATCCAAATGAGTTTCTTCAATCAGATTCCCAAGAGTCACCTTCACTTTCAAACAGCCCCGCTATTTCTCCTTTAAATACACCCCCAAACAGTCCTATTCCAAAGATGGGACATGATCAAGAATTGCATAAATGGGGAAGAACCAATCACTAATGAACCACCCAAGGTTTACTCAAGGAGGCCAACAGCTCCCCAAGGTGCTCAGTTGTTGGAACTGGAGCTAAGTTCAGATTGTACAAATGAAGGCCACACGCCAGTTAATGAAATAAATCTTCCAATTGCCCTTCGAAAAGGGGCACATAAGGGCATATATATCTTCTGCCTAATTACTGAACATATACAAAGCTGTCTCATGAGTACAGGGCTTTTACTACATAAGTTGACAGTGTTGACATTCCAAAAGACAATGCATTTCAAAATCCTAAAAGAGGCAGTGGTGGAAGAAGTGAATGCTCTACTCGAAAATGATACTTGAGAAATAGTTGATCTTGCACAAGGGAAATGGGAAAAAGGTAGTTGAGTGGGTAGTAAATCGATATTAACTGTGAAGTTCAAACCAAACGGAGAGGTGGAGAGGTACAAAGCAAGATTGGTGGTTCAAGTATACGCTCAGACACATGGCATAGATTATAAGGAGACATTTGCTCCAGGGGCAACAAGGTATTACTTTCACTTGCTGTAACTCTGCCAAACGGACATAAAAATGTTTTCCTAAATGTTCCTGGTCCTGAATTGAATGATGAAAATAACAACGCTGCAAACTCAACAAACCCTTCTATGGACTAAAGAAATATCCAAGATCATGGTTTACTACATTTATGTTAATATTGTAGTCCTTTACATATACACAAGAACAAGCTGGCCATACCCTATTTATCAAACAAGGAAAACACTGGAAAAGGGGCTATTCTTAATCTCATTATGCATGTTGGTGATATGGTAATTACATGCGATCACCGGGAGGAGATAAGAAAGCAGAAGGCTCATTTGAAGAATGAATTCCAAGTTAAACACCTTGGAAAACTTAGGCACTTTCTTGGTAGGGAAGTAGTTCAAACTTCAAAGTAAACAAGGAATATTTCGCACCAAAGGTTGACAGGAAAATTGATATATTTGACACTTACAAGGCCTGAACATTACCCAGTGTAAGTGTAATACATTAGCTTATGCATTGTCTCCTGCTAGGCATCCAGAGGCAGACAACCATATACTATAGTATCACAAGGGAACTCCAGGCAAGGAAATTATATTTAAGAAAAGCAGGACAGGAGAGATTGAAGGGTTTGCAGATGCTGATTGGGCTAGGTAAAAAAAAAAGACAGTAAGTACACAACCTGGCATTGCACAAAAGCCTGTATGGGGAAACCTTGTTTCATAGAGAAGCAAAGGCATGGGCAAGGAGTAGTAGTAAGACCAAGTTCAAGGTAATAGCACAAGGAGTATGTGAATCAATTTGGGCTAAGACTCCAACAAGACCTAAAATTCTCTAGTCTCTACAGAAAGCCCTATGAAGCTTTACAGTGAAAGCAAATCAGCAATAAGCATAATTCACAACCCTGTGTACAGCATAACCGAATGAAACATGACAGAATTGATAGGAGTTATATCAAAGATGAAATTGATTTAGAGGGAATAAATATCTCCTATATTCCAACAGGAAATCATGAAGCGGATATACTTACCAAAGCCTTATCAAGACATGGGTTTGTTACTGTGTTAGTTGGCACACAAGCTAGGAATGATTAGCTCTATTGACCAGTTTGATGGGGGAGTGTTGGAGGGAATCTTGGAGATCAAAATTAACATTTAATGCAATTTAGCTCAAAACACATTGTTAATTGATTGTATTCTCCTAATTGTATCCTGATTGTTAGCTACTGTAGGAGTAATTTCCTCACTCTTTCCTTTTTTACCTCCTATGATTTGGGTAGCTTGAGCCTAAAATATGTGAATTCTGTATTCTGAGAAAAGAAATAAGGAGGATTTCTTTCTAAAGCCTTTGTTCACAAAGTAGAAATGCCCACAACGAAAAATAAAGAAAACGGAGATGCATGAAAAGCATTAGCAAATCACACTAGCTGGATACTGTTACTTAAGTTACACAAACATGATGCTATTAGGTGCAATGAAAGAATTTTGAAGAGCAAAACCTTTGGATTAGTAACAATAACTCCAAATGCACTGAAAGTATCATACAAGAGCTTCTCATCTACATCCTGCAGCAACATCAGGAAAAGGCATGTTAAATCTTAAGGTTCAACGAATTGGTTAAAAACTTGCACAATTCGGCAACTTACAGGATCCAGATTGCCAATGAAAAGGTTTGCCCCAACATCCAAGCTCTTTTTATCTTGGGATGCCTGGAACCAAAAATATAGTAAAATCAATACTCTTATATCTCATAGCATAGACAGCAAATTATCTCTTTAATTGAGTGATATGGACATTGATATGAGATAGAAATACAGCAGGACTTGAGCACAGTACAACAAAATTCGCAATAGCAACACGTAAATATGAAAGACTAATTACTATGTAAATAATATGAGATATTCAAGTATAAGAATGATATCTTAGAATTGTGTATAATAAGGATAGGGGAAAATAAGATATGAATATTAGTATATAACTTAGAAGTCAGTACTTGGTACACACTTGGTGTGCAAGAATGATGATTCCATGCATACACTCGATGATTTCATACTTAAATACCACCACACACACACACACACATATAGAGAGGGGGGAGACAGAAGTCACAGACAGAATAAGCTTCATATTGAATACCTTATTTACACGTATTGGTTTTCCATACAGTTTAATCATGTTAAGCACCTTGATGGCCTGCAATGGAAGAAAAGGAACGGCAAATAATTAAAAACTAGCGAGCAGCTGTTAGGTTTAGAGAGGTTGCAAGCATGATTTGCAAATAACATTGCCACAGCACTCAAATGTACTTACATAGTCAGCATCTTCTTCACTCCGGAATTCAACAAATCCATAACCTTGATGTTGGTTGGTCACTCTGTCCTTTGGAACATAGACATTAACTAAAACAAATGAAATGAAAATAAATTTGCATCCAGTGCTGAAATATCTAAGAAAGTCAATCACAATCACAACGGGAGGAGGGAGATGAAACGTACCCACGGGACCTGCCTGAACAAATAGCTCCCACAATAACTCCTCGGTTACCTAATAGGAGGAAGCACACAAGAAAATAAGTTAAGCTAACCATAGAAGTGGAAATTGAGTATCTTTGCTTTTGGTGGAAGCATAGAGATAGAGGAAGATTGAAACCTGAGGGTCAAGGTTGCCAACGTATGCAGTAGCATCTTGATTCCTCTCTGCCGAGTGCTGACCCAGCAAATTTGCTCCGACACCTGGCGCTATTCGAGTCGTCATTGAAAAACCTTTGTTCCACTCAAACTAGTGTGGCAGAAGTGTGATGTGACCTCTCAACTGTGAACAACAACCAACACCAATGGGAAGGGGATTAGAGGATTAGGTACGCTTAGGTTAAGAACTTGTAGTTTCCCAGCAATCAAAACACAGTTCTGGGATGTAATTATGCAGCTTTAAGTCAGGTCAGGCTAGATGCTTTTAAGTCCTAGGCATGGAAATGGCCTAAGCCAATCCAAACTAGGCTTTGCCTTAACCAGGCCTGCCCATTTTACAAATCCAAAGCCCAATCCTGGCCTGTTAACTTTCATAAGCCCATTTTTAGGCCTGGCCTAGCACGTTAACCAATTTAAAGGCCTATTTCACATGAAGGCCTTTAAATAGGCCAGCAGCCCTACCTCTTAAATAGAATAGTAGGCTAACAAGTTCAAATAATGCTTAAATTTCTAAGTAATAAGAGACTTAAGCATGTCAAGACAGCTAAGGTTGTACCAGAAAGAAGTATAAGATTAAAGAACTAACCAAGAAAAATTTAGACATCAGAACAATAATATGAAAATACGATTTTCCAAGTTCAGACAAAGTCTTTGCAGCCTTTGCACCACTTGATTGCATGCCAGACTTGTTAAATCCTTAATTTTCCAAATAAATTTGACAGAAAGCTCATGCATTATACAGACTTCCAGAACAAACAAATATTGCTGTCTAAAATTAAGAAGAAATAAAATGAGAAACTCTTTTTTTACCAGAAACAGACTCTAAACATGCTGCAGTTATATTGCATCTTTCAACATTTAATATATTAAGCTTCTGCAAAACCTGTGAACCAGAGAGAAATGCCCAAGTTATCATGGTTGATTGGTTGTTTTATATTTCTTGATACATATAAAATATAATTTATCTAAAACCCCAAACTTATAACATATTGATGATTAATGATCTAAAACCATAAAATAATCATATTTGAGTGACAGTAACGGAATCAATTACTGTTTTCTATCTAGGAACAAGTGTAGCTTAAGGAATGGTATTAGTAGCATTGGAAAATGAATAAAAGAAAATAAAAAAAAAAGCCCCAGTATAGATATTAGAACTAAAAATATTCAAAGCCAATGAAAAGAAATCAAGAAATTATGCCCAGTAAAATTATCAGAGTTTCATAGCAATGGAAGGCATGAGAGTGGTGCAAAGGAAAAGAACAAAACAACGGAATTTTTTTAAAATTCTGTTAACATCTTGGACACCTCTCAACCCACTAAATCTAGCAAGAACTTGGTTAATGTATCAGGGTAGAGGGCTTCATTAGGTATTCAAATGTGCAGCATGTAAGTATTAATCCAATTGAGTACTGATGTCCAAGTGAAAGCCTTAAACTTAGATAATTGAAGTTTTAATTTGGGATTTAAGAATTGATATTGATAGCCTTGTTCGTGAGACATCAGATAAGAATATCACATGCAGTCATGAGAAAAGACAAGAGTTCAAGAAAAAGCTGTGCTAATATGAAGCCATTGCTCAGATTCTAAATCGATTATTGAAGTGCATGTAAGATGCAGCCATTAATAGGCAAAATTGAGTGAGGCTTTGAATGTATATATATATATGCCCATGTGGAGTCAGGTCATTTCGACTTCCCAGACTAGTACTATCAACTGAAGACTCACAATACTAATCGCTCAAGTTCCTGCCGGTTGCTTTCATGGTAACACGAAATCTAATACCAGAGAAACTAACCTTACTACTACTACACATACACTACTTGAAGCACACCGACACAGCACTAATATTCCATTGGTTTAACAAGAGATAACCATTTCAAGTTGGAAAACAGATTATATGTGTGTGTGTGTGTGGGTGGAAATGGAAGGGAGGTACCTTGGAAGGGTCGACTTTCTGGAAGTTTTTGACACAGGAAATGAAGCGATCTGTGACCTCAGATCTTTCGAGAAAGTAACCCCTGACTACTTCGCAGAAGCGGCGAAGCAACACGTTTGGGGCTTCGAGCGTCTGCGGTGTGGGGCTTCGAGCAACCCCTAACCTCACCGGAGTTCAGGAGTTGTTGGAAAGAGTCTCGAGCGGCGACGTGGTGAGTTGTTGGCGTCTGTTGTGTGGAGGGAAGGAAGCTTGCCGGCGAGGTAATGGAAGGCGGTAATGGAGGATTGGAAGTGTGTGTTTAGGGGATTAGGGTTCTTATTGATAATAGATCATCGGAAAGAGAACAGTTTTTTGATTGAGGAAAAATTTTGGTTATTTTAGAAATTATGTTATTTTATTTTAACAGAACCATTAGTGTAATACGGATTTTTAATTTTTTTAAATATTATATACCAGAAATAATATATATATATATATATACCAAAAATATCATTTCTTGCTTATAATATTATTTTAGAGTATAATATATATACATTGTCAGTGTAAAAAAATTTTACATAGATGTCCAATGATGTGCTGCCACATCATTTAATGAATGTGACAACTCATGTGTTATTAAATGATGTGGCGGCACATCATTGGACGTCTATGTAAAATTTCTTTACACTAACAGTGTATACTAATTAAATTCATTATAGGCTAAAATATGTTATTGGCCCCCAAAATATTCCGATTTTCCCATTTGGTGCCCCAAAGATTTTTTTCCCAAGTGGTCCCCTAATTTTTTTTTTCATTCTCATTTGGTCCCTCTGTTAGTGCATCGTTTATTATCTTCGTTAAATGCTTGCGTGACAGCTTAGCTGGACAAAATAATCATACATGGCATGCATGTGTCTTCTTATGTGTCCTACATGATAAAATAAGCCTATAGGTGGTGAATCAACGCCTTTTTGTGAGTCACATTGATGAACTCTATAATTGTTTTTTCATGAAATGTGGTGATATAAGTCATGTAGGACACATAAGATGACACATATGCATGTCATGTATGCTTATTTTGTCCACCTAAGCTGTCACGCAAGCATTTAACGGAGATAATAAACGGTGCACTAACAAAGGGACCAAATGGGAATGGAAAAAAAATTTGGGGGACCACTTGGGGAAAAAAATTGGGGGACCAAATGGGAAAATCGGGATATTTTGGGGGGCCAAAAACATAATTTAACCTTCATTATATTATATACCAAAAATAATAGTTTGTGTTAAGTATTACGGATTTTAAATTTTTAACTATTATATTAGGAGGGTTCAACTTACACCAAAGTAAGTTGCATCAAGTCTTACACCGCTAATAACTCTTGATCGAATGTGGTTTTTATTAATCCAATCGTTGTATTATATTTATTCATCACATTGATTATCTGTATAAAATTTCATAAAATTTGAACACTAATAAACCGATAATCAAATGGTCCTTTTTTCATATATTTCAAGTGTATATATAACGTTAATTTTGAGACATCTCAATGACATATCAAATAATTTCATATTGATGTAAAATTTTATATGTATGATCTATATGATAGTAACTTTCAATCAAACGGTGGATTACTTAATACAATGATCTATTAAAAAGTTATTGGCAGTGTAAGACTTGGTGTAACTTACACTCGTGTAATTTGATCCCTCCTCATTATATTATATACCAAAAATAAATAATAATATTAGAGTAAACTGTCACTTTCGTCACTGACTTTGTACGTGTCTTTCACTTTAGTCTCTGAGATTTTGAAAACCCTCTCGTAGTCCCTGACTTTGACGTCCGTCTTTCACTTAGGTCCCAAACTCAAACGTCTGTTAATTCCTTGATGAGCCGGCACTGAACCTTGTTGAGGTGTCACTGAGTAGGGACCAAAGTGAACGATTTTTTACAACTTGCCCAAATTTTGCCTTGGTCACAGGATAACGGTCATATCAGTTTGGTCCTTTCCTTCTTCTTCTTCTTCCATCTTTTCTGCTTTCTTCTTCCCCAAAATTTCATTTCTGCTTTCTTCTACGCTCTTCTTCGCTCTTCAGCTTGTTCTTCCTTCCTCTACTCTTCTTCCTCTTCGTTCTGCGAACAAAGTGGCAGCCATGACCACCACCCATGAACGGAGGTATACCAGCGGGTGCATGTTGGGTATGAGAATGCTGTCGTGGAAATTGCCGCTTCTCTTCAGCTCTCAAGAAACATCTTGCTTGCACTTATGGCACTGCAATCATGGAAAGACTTCATGCGACGTTGGATGAAGACTTACATTCTGTACTATGATGTTATGGCACAATTGAGTGTCCTAGATAAAACTTCTAAAGCTGTTAGTGATATTTTAAAGGTCAAGTTTGGTATTTTGTTGTTACAAAATATCCTTTTTTTCCCATTAACCAGTTAGCTGCAAGTACTGCACAAGTTTATGTCATATCTAATATAGGTTGTTTTGTTTTGTGCTTTTCGTGGAGAGTATGATGGCAATAGCGGATAAGGCTATACCTAGAGTTGCTGAAAATATTGCACTGGCTATTAGTGCACGCTGTGAGGTGAGAAGAAGTTTTCCATTATTATGCACCCTTTTTTAATCTCTATAGATTCTGACTAATTGTCATGTGTGTTACATTTTGGCATCTAAGCTTATAAGCCACTATTGAGATAATGGAACATGTAATTCTGAGTATTAGCCATGTTTTATATTAACAATTTTTCAATATGAATGATCTTGGAAGTAATCCTACCTTCTCCCTTTTCCTTAGCTTTTATGATTCAAGTCAATACTATTTAGAGAAAGAAGTTCAGAGCTCTATGAGGTTATATTAAATGTTGTAGCATACTTAGGTTCTTCCTACTTTTGGGGAAGTTGTCAAAAATCGTTCACTTTGGTCCCTACTCAGTGACACCTCAGCAAGATTCAGTGCCAGCTCATTGATAAGTGCAAATTATATGATAAGTTCTTGTATTTTTACTGCACTTATCAAGGTTAAATTAGTAATTTATACCCCAAAATAATCCCTTTTTAGTAATAATTGTGTTTATTTAATTTGAATTTGAATTTCATACTATTTTAATATAAAATCTGTTAATTTTGCAGATTTATGGGGAGATTTGAATTAGAAAAGAAGATAGCATTAATTGGGGAGGGGATCTGCAGATTTGAAGTTTAAATCAGAGATAAGATCAGCTGCCATTTAAACAAGGATTCTGCAGATAACTTCCCAATTTAAATTCAAATGCAGAATAAATATAGAATCAAATCAAAAAGAGGGAAACAAGGAAAGCCAAGCAAACAAGGATAAGATCAGGAAGATATCAAGTTGTTAAAAGAAGAAACAGAGTAATCTTTCAGATCTGTTTTCAAATCAGATTCCTTCCAGATTTAAGATAGCTTTCCTTAGTCTATAAATAGGACCCTTTGTACAGATCAAAGGGAGGAGAGTCGGTGAGCTTAGAATAGAGTGAGAAGATAGAGGCACAAGGATTGAAGAAGGTGACAGATTCTTCATTGGTTTGTAATGGCTACCATGAGTAGCTAAACTCTCCAGTTGGATTGGATGTAGTTGATTCAATCTCCAAGTGTATGTGAATTCTCGTATTTAATTATAAATCCCTGTTTTTATATATATCGGCACTTTTATGCTTTTCTTCATGCATAACTTCCGTGCGTGCGCCGGAGTTATAGGCTAGTGTCAGGATATAACGTGATAGAGATTTCCGACTAGTATTAGAGTTTGGAGGAGCCTAGACATAGGAAACTCAAATTCCGATTGCTAAAAGTACCCATAGTAGTTACTATAGGGTCATAGGAGAAAGTGATCATTGAAGAAGAAGTATGCAATCTCTTCATAACTGACACTATGGGTCTATAGGGCGAATTGATAGTGTTAACGAACGGAAAGATAGAGCAATCAAGCCAGGGTAATTTGTCGCTTGGGAGAACCCGCATGAATTATTTCTGAGTATTTTATCACTGTGGAGACCAGGGTAAAATAACATAGTTTGGCTAAGGTATTATAAAAAATAAATTCATAATTAAAGAAGGGATTCACATATACAAGGGGTGCGATGATACGAAGTCCAATCCTAATCCAAGTAAATTTATCTCTCCCTATTTTATTGCTTTATCTACTTTCTGCAATTTAAATTCTGCATATCAATTACCATTCCAAAAATATTTTCTAACTTGATAATTTGATCACTAAAAATATACGAAGTGAACCGTTCCCTGTGGATACGATAACTCATACTTACTATTATACTGCTGAAATTTTGGTACGCTTGCCAGAATCTCATCAAGTATTTTTGGCGCTGTTGCCGGGAAATAGTGTATCAATTCATATAGACTTGGGAGGTCTAATTATCAAGTTGTATATACTCTATCTTAGGATTAGATTTTTATTTTATTTGTTTTAGGATTTGTTTTAGGAATTTCTCTTTTTATTTTTATTCTTTTTATTATAAAAATTCTCTTCCACACTTACCCTTTTCAAGTTTTCTTGTTTATGCTTTTGAGAGGTCAGGTGTCCCCAAATCAACTACAATTTGATCGAGAAATAGAAAAGACATAAAGGAAGAACAAAAGTAGAAACAAGAGAAGGAGACGAGGGAGAAGTCAAGAAGAAAACAAAAATATTTTATTATTTTATTTTAATTCTTTTCTTTTTATTTAGGATAAAAAAATTATTATTATTAATTTTAAAAATATTATTATTATTTTTAATAAAAAAATTAAATTATTATTTTTTGATTTTTTGTTCTTTTCATCTAAGCTAACATTTGTTTGAGCTTCTTGATTATTTCTCTTGTGAGGACAGGTGTAGAAGGAACAAAAAAAAAAACAAAAAAAAGGGACAAGGATAAGCTTAAGGAGACAATCCCAATACTCTTTGTTCAACCACCCAAAGTGAAGTAAATGTTGAGTGGCTTCTGAATGGCAAAATCCACCAAGAAGAATACTTGAAGATTATCAAAATCCACCAAGAAGAACTCTTGGAGATTATGTAAGGCACCAAGAGCCAAAATATTTCTCCCATACACCGATTCAAGGTAACTTCTCTAATTACAACAATTATTCTAACAATTTTTCATAGGATTTGGGAAGTTACCAGAATCAGAATTTTGGGTGGCACTGAGATGATGTTTCACTTTGCATGCAACCTTCTTTTCAACAGCAGCAAAGTTACTCTTCAGATCAACAAAGAGACTCAAAATTTTATGAGTATATGGAAGAACTCAACCGAAGCAATATACAATTTCAGAAGGAGAGTGAAGAAGCAAGAAGAAATAATGATGCTTTGATAGAGCAGATAGCAAAACAAAGAGACTCAAAATTTTATGAGTATATGGAAGAACTCAATCGAAGAAATATACAATTTCAGAAGGAGAGAGAAGAAGCAAGAAGAAATATTGACGCTTTGTTGAAGCAGATAGCAGAAACAAGAGTCAACCAACAGTCAGAACAAATCTCAGCAAATGCATTACCCAACCCCGAAGAGCAGTGCGATGACATTGTTCAGCTGATAGGGGAGGAAGCTAATGACAATCTGGCTGATGAAAAAGAAGAAAAAGAAGAAGGTGAAGAAGAAGAAGAAGAAACTGAAGAAACACAAGAAAGAGAAGCTGAAGAAAGAGAATCAGAAGAAGTTGATGAAGAAAAGAAAGAAGAAGAAGGTGCAGTAGAAGTAGGAGAAGATGAAACAGAAGAGATTGTGCTTAAAGAAGAAATTGATTGTGAAAGGGAGAAAGAGAACAACACATATGAGGGTGTACATGATGAAAAAGATCAAGAAAATGAGAAAAAGAGTGAACAGTGAGATGGTGAATCAAAGCCCGAGGAAGGAAGGAAGGGAAGTGGTACCAAGACCAAAAACCTTGCCTTATCCAACCAGCTCTCCAAAGGAAGATCAAGAAAGACATGGTGCAAGTGTTAAACCTTCCAGACCTCACAAAAGAAAGGTCTGCAATCACACTGACTAGAATAGGGCAAAGAGAAGAAAAGTCAAGCTGACATCACATTCAGAGCCTAGAGCCAGATTGAAGACAAAATGGTCAGGAGTGTTTCATATCAAAGACCCCTGTGAAGCAAAGAAATGGAGAACAATCAACTGTGAATCATCTAAGCTTTAGGAGAAGAAGACTCATGCACATCAGAGCAAGATAATAAAGAAAAGGAAAGTCAAGCCAAAGGAGTCAGAAGCATGGTCTAACTCTAGAAAGAAGCCCAAATGGTCAAAGTCATATCACACTACAGATTGTTCCAAGGCAGGATTATGGGGAGATTTATTGGCCAAAGAAAGGAAGGGTGCAGCACACAAGCTCACCAAAAGATTTCAGTTTCAACCACCTTGAGAGAACAGGCGTCGAACTAGAAGACGTTAAACAAGCGCTTCCTAGGAGGCAACCCAGAGATTTTTAAGTTTTTAATTGTTTTTAGTTTTGTTTTCTTTTGTTTTTGTTTGTTAATTAGGATTTTTCATTTTTTTTAGGATTTAGGAAATTTTCAAAATCGATTGGAATAAGTTTGTGGAAAATTAAATTTTTAAACAATTGGAAGTAGCAGAAAACTTGACTTAAAATTGTAAAATTTCATTCTGTTTTCTGCGCTTCACTTGCTCTGAGCGCAGGTAAAGCGTAGAAATGCAATTTTAGTCACTGTTGAGCGCAGGTGAAGCGCAGCGGTACGAAATTTCAAAAATTCCCTATTTTCTCTTGTGCCGTTTCTCTACTTCCTAAGCTCTTCCTCTCACTTTTTCCACTCACAAACCTCCATCAATTTTGAATCTTTCAAATTATGTTTTAGTTTTAACCATTTGAAATCTTCACTCCCTTTGTTTTTATAGTTTGAACTTTAGGATAGCAACCTTAGGAGTGTGTATGTGTATACTGTTGATAATTGCTATCTTGAATGTGAATTTGGTTGTGTGGAACATGAAGAACAATTTGTTTGATTGGAATGCTCTTTATTTTGTGAGTTATTGAATTTGAAAGTGTTATGCTCTGTTTCTTTCAAAAATTTTAAACTTTCACTTTCCATGGGTTGATTGAATGCTTACAAAACGAATAAGTATATTCTGTTTTTAGGAAGCCATTACCAAGTGCAACTGAAATTTTGTTGTGAAGAGATTGATTCTGAATTTTGCATGCAAATTGGTTAATGATAGGCTTCCATGTTTTTCATAAATTAGTGTTTGCAATAAGGTATCATTGAAATAAATGTGTTTTTAGCAACTAACTGTTGTTATTTGATTTTTCAGATGCCTAGGATCAAATACACTGCTGACCTTTCTCGTGGCTCTAGCTCACGAAGAAAAGGCATGGGGAAGAAGGTCAGAGATGAACTTCACTATGATCCCATGAGATTCAAGAGTGCAAAGGCTGCACTTCCCACCTTCAGAAACATCTGTAACAGACCCATACACATGCATGCTGCTTGAAGAGTTCCGGATATTCTTGCAGTGGCCTGAGGACAGGCCTATTCATCAAGGGGCTGGAGCAGCAGGACAAGGCAGCAGGACAAGGACTTACAGGATACAAAAGATGAAGATTGATACTAGTGTTTTTCTTTCTTTTATTTTATAGGATTTTTTTTATTGATTAGGATTTTTGTTTTGTATTTCAATTTTTAGGATTTCTAGGATTTTTTTTTATTTTTTAGGATTTTAGGAATTAGGGATTTAAGGGTAAATTTTTCAAAATTCTCTGAAATTAGGCAGTTTAACTAGCCAGATTAGGAAAGAAGAAATGATTTTGTGATTAATTCCATAGTCAGTTAGGATTAGAATACTTCTCAGGAGAACCTATCAGGATAGTTAATTAAAACCAGTAAGTGCTTTATCAAGGAAAATTAGCCAAAGAGCCGGTGAGTTGTGAGTCCAAACACTTAAATTGAGAGTTTTCACCGCTGCTTGTCAATTGTTATTGATTGAGTTTTTGGATTTTATTCTGTTCTTGGAAAATGTGGAAGTGATAAAGACAATTTTTGTTTTTACAGTATTTTCTCAGTGCCAAAAAGTCAATCGTTGATTAAATTTTTCCAATTTTTGGTAACCCATTTGAGCCTGAATGTTTTTTCTAATGCACCCTAGCCATAATTAATATCTATATCCTGTCCCTTACACTTGGGAAAGAGAGCAAGGTGCAATCTTAAAAATGGGAGAAAAGGTTGGTTACATGAAAGGTAAAGAAAATACAAAGAGCAGACACAAGAAAACAAAAGAAGAGCACACCCTCAAAAAAATCAAAAAGAAAAAGTACATTAATTGAATAAGTTGGGGGGAGTGCATCTTCAAACAAAGAAAAGAGGCCAGCAAAGCAAGTCAAATCAAGAATGAGATGGAGAATGGAGAGAAGTTCCAAGTTCAAGAAAAATCAAAAGATGCTCTCTATTCTAAGTGTTTATTGCTTATCCAGAAAAACCACGATTTCTTGATAACCCAGCCTCATTACAACCAAAGAGAAAGGCCTTTTGATCCATATTGACCATGTGCATGTTTAAAAGCTGGAAACGACTATCAATTCTAATTGTTCAACTGTGGTGGAAAAATTGAGGGAAACACTTACCCGTAAGCATGAGAGGAATCCTTGGTTTATCATTTATTGCTTTAATTACTATCTCTGAGAAAGTTTAACTCAATTATTGTATAATATTCTGATTGAGCATTGGTAACATCTCTTAATTCTGATTTTTTCTGATATTTGGAAAGTGACTGCTGCCTAACAAAGAGATGATGAAAATTTTATCCTTAATTTTTGAGAATTGTACAGGGGAATGAATTGATTTTTTTATTACAAAGAGGTCTCTTGCTTGAGGACAAGCAAGAAGTTAAGTTGGGGGGTATTTGATAAGTGCAAATTATATGATAAATTCTTGTATTTTTACTGCACTTATCAAGGTTAAAATATTAATTTATACCCCAAAATAATCCCTTTTTAGTAATAATTGTAATAATTGTGTTTATTTAATTTGAATTTGAATTTGATGCCATTTTAATATAAAATCTGTTAATTTTACAGATTTATGGGGAGATTTGAATTAGAAAAGAAGATAGCATTAATTGTGGAGAGGATTTGCAGATTTGAAGTTTAAATCAGAGATAAGATCAGCTGCCATTTAAACAAGGATTCTGTAGATAACTTCCCAATTTAAATTCAAAGGCAGAATAAATACAGAATCAGATAAAAAAGAGGGAAACAAGGAAAGTCAAGCAAACAAGGATAATATCAGGAAGATATCAAGCTGTTAAAAGAAGAAATAGAGTAATCTGTTACGCGTTACAAGCGCAAGTGAAGCGCAAATATCAGATTTGCTTTCTGTTTTCGGCATTGCAGATGCGCTGAGCATAGATGAAGCGCAGCTGCGCGGATTAGTTTCAAATCAGATTCCTTCCAGATTTAAGATAGCTTTCCTTAGTCTATAAATAGGACCCTTTGTACAGATCAAAGGGAGGAGAGTTGGTGAGCTTAGAATAGAGTGTGAAGATAGAGGCACAAGGATTGAAGAAGGTAACAGATTCTTCATTGGTTTGTAATGGCTACCATGAGTAGCTAAACTCTCCAGTTGGATTGGATGTAGTTGATTCAATCCCTAAGTGTATGTGAATTCTCGTATTTAATTATAAATCCCTGTTTTTATATATATTTGTACTTTTATGCTTTTCTTCATGCATAGCTTCCGCGCGTGCGCCGGAGTTATAGGCTAGTGTCAGGATATAACGTGATAGAGATTTCCGGCTAGTATTAGAGTTTGGGGGAGCCTAGACATAGGAAACTCAAATTCCGATTGCTAAAAGTACTCATAGTAGTTACTATAGGGTCATAGGAGAAAGTGATCATTGAAGAAGAAGTAGGCAATCTCTTCATAGCTGACACTATGGGTCTATAGGGAGAATTGATAGTGTTAACGAACGGAAAGATAGAGCAATCAAGCCAGGGTAATTTGTCGCTTGGGAGAACCCGCATGAATTATTTCGGAGTATTTTATCACTGTGGAGACCAGGGTAAAATAACATAGTTTTGCTAAGGTATTATAAAAAATAAATTCATAATTAAAGAAGGGATTCACATATACAAGGGATGCGATGATACGAAGTCCAATCCAAATCCAAGTAAATTTATCTCTCCCTATTTTATTGCTTTATCTACTTTATGCAATTTAAATTCTGCATATCAATTATCATTCCAAAAATATTTTCTAACTTGATAATTTGATCACTAAAAATATACGAAGTGAACCGTTCCCTGTGGATACGATAACTCATACTTACTATTATACTGCTGAAATTTTGGTACACTTGCCAGAATTCCATCACTCATCAAGGAATTAACGGACATTTGGGTTTGGGACCTAAGTGAAAGATGAACGTCAAAGTCAGGGACTACAGGAGGGTTTTCAAAATCTCAGGGACTAAAGTGAAAGACGCGTACAAAGTCAGGGACGAAAGTGACAGTTTACTCATTAATATTATATATCAAAAATAATAGAATCATTAGTGTAACACGGATTTTTAGTTTTTACCTATTATTTTTGTTATACGAAAAATAATAGTTTCGAGTTAAATCTATTTTCTTGCTTATGATATTTTTTTTTGTTTAATCACATATATCCTCCACAAAAGACAATTTTGTTCGAGTCGGGAACATCCACATCATAGTGGGGTTAGTTCTTCGAGCGGAGATTTTTTCCATCTACAAGACTTGAACCCAAGACCTTGCTTAAGTGGAATCAAACATGTACCACTTAAACCAACCCTCGTTGACTTGCTTATGATATCATATTATATATAAAAAAATATTATGTGTATTATATATAATATGATTTCACGTTAAATATATTTTTCATACTTATAAATAAAATTAATAAATTTTAATTATTGTTCTTATTTAAATCTTCTTTGAAATAAATGAGGCCAAATGCCCAGAAAAAAAAAAAAACTAAGCCATAAAAAATATGGGAGAAAAGATATACCTCTAACTTGGTCCGATAAAAAAGGAGCAAGGGGTGGAGTAAATATTATACACCCTAGCACCGTGTTTGGATGAAATAGAGGAATATGAGAGAGAGAAATAAGAGAAGGGAAATAAGAAAGAGAGAAATATGTGAGAATTTTTGGATAGAAAAGTAAGTTGTTTGACATAAGAGATATAAAAGAGATAGAAAAGAAATTAATTTAGTTAGTTGTTTGATTTTGCACACATAAATGAGAGATAGATTTATAAACATTTAAAGTGACAAAAATACCCTCTTTGATTTTTTATTAAATAGTGAATGATTAATTTTTTGGACACACTCACAACGACAACAATGTTTTGAAAAAGAAAGGTTAAAAATGTCTTTTTACCCAACTCATTCTAATCTCTCTCAAGTCTCTTTCCCCCATGGGGAAACTAAAATTTAGTGTGGGACCCATAAATTTAATTACCCACATCTATCTCTTTGATGATATCAAACACGATGGTGATGACGTCTCTTTGATATTTCTCTCTCGACTATTTCACTCTCAGGTAAATTGTTCCTACAAAACAGACGATAAAAGTGAGTAAGGTGAAATATATGTTACAGTGTAATATATATAATTTAAAAATAATATTCAAAATATTAAAAATTAAAAAATAGAGTGAGATGAAATTTTGTGAGTTTTCCTAAATCCAATGACAACTCGTGAAGATGTGATTATGTTCCATAATTTTATATCCATTGTTCTTAATCTCGATCAATGGTGATGTCTTATTTCTCCCTTATTTCTCTATTTCATTTATCCTCCACTCTAATTATTCCCAACTAATTTGAGTGAGTGCAAGAATTTATGTAAAAATGATCGTTAAATAAAAGCATCATGCACATATATGGTAATGTAACGTACATGCATGTGCCAAAGGACATAACGCAGGATATATGACAAAAAAACATAGTGTCGTCCACGTGATTCTAATTAAGCACTTTTGTTGAGTATCCGTGTAGAGTACCACCCACATAATGAAAATTCATTCAACATGCCACAAGTGCCCATTATTTCCTAAGGATTGTCTCTGTATTCTTTTTTGTCTTCTGTATGTTTTGTTTTTGTGTTTGTGTCTATCTTTATTTATCTTAAACATGGGATGTGTACTTACATAGAGCATAACTAGGATATTGTCAAAGAACAAAATTAAGGATTAAGTTAAAGATTTTTTTAATGTTTTTATATTGAAATTTTATATTCATATATATCTTCATAAATGTTTATCAAATTTGATAATATCCCATCTATATAGTATATTTATAAAAAGATAAAAATTAAATATGATAATATTATGTGAGATTTTAATATAAAATGATCTAATCCCATATAGCTAGAGGTGGCAAAACGGGTTACCCAACCCATTGCGGGCCACGTGCTACAATGGGTCGGGCTAAAATGGCCCTAGATTCAATTTGGTCTCCTAAATTAATGCCCAAGCCCGGCCCTATGCGGGTTGCGGGCTGGCCCGATATTTTTTTGTTGAATTTTTTTCATAAGTTGCAACAAATTAATTTACTTTCAACATGTTTTTTTTTTCCAAAAAAAAAAACCATTATGTGATTACGGTGGGTTGGGACGATTTTTTCAACAATTTAATGCTGCGGTAGGCAGTGGCTTGCTTGTTCCATTACACATTGTTAGCAACAAAATACAAAATGAACTTTCCAATCCAAACGTTTACAACGTTCAACCGAACAGTAGGTAGCAAATTCAAATGTCAGTTATATCAAAATGAAAGCCTATGTCAAATTTCCAAAGGTAGCATCTTAGTACTAATTAGTAAGTAGTCTACGTGAATATCAAAGCCAAGCTAAAATAAAAGTCTATAAATTATACCAAATGAAAAAACAAAAAAACATAATCACCAATCTTCCAGCAAATAGAAACAACACCTGTAAAATAGAAAAAGAGAAGCATTATAATAATATTTTTTCCATGTAGGCATTAAAATAGATAATTTAATTCAAATATAAAACAGTAAGAAATTTCCTTACTATGTGTTTTGTATCCTCATTCTTCATCCTTAACAATGACACTTAAATTTTCTTCAGAAAGCTTTACAACTTCTAAATTGATAGCCTCTCGTTCATCATCATTATTTTCACCATCATAATCTAAAATTAAAAAATTAAGTATGTAATAAATTCTTATATAAAGTAACTGTAGGATTTTAAATCCTAAGACGAGATAAAACTTATAAATAAAATACCTGCAAAGCCATTTAACCAACTACATGTACACAAGAGAGCTTGAACTGTTTCATCTTTCAAAGAACTTCTATATTTGTTTAAAACTCTAGAGCCAATGCTAAAAGCGGATTCTGATGCCACTATGGTTATTGGGATGCTCAATACATCACAAGCCAACCTTGCAAGATCAATGCATCTACGACTTCTTTCCTTCCAATAAGCTAAGATATCAAAACCACCCGATGATGGAAGCCTTGGCTCCTCTAAGTAAATATCAAGCTCAAATTTCCCGGTATTGATAGTTGTTGCACTCTCAAATTCTTCAAATTCCTACAAAATAAATAACCTAATGAATACACACACACACAAAGTAAGAATATCAAAGAAAATAATTATACACATTTTATATAATCAACTTACATCATACAAATTAAATGGCACCGAAATATTTTCGCTTTGTTCTCTAAATGAAGATGAATCTTGGACTTGTTGTGAATGACTTGTATTAGAATGAGCACCATTCTTGACATACTCCTCATATAGCCTACACAAATTCATCTTGACCCTTTGCAACTTTTCTTCACAATTGTTTGGATCAAGTTTATTATAAGTGAATTTCAATAAATTAAGCTTCTTGGTTGGATCAAGAATAGCTCCAAATGCCAATATCATACTGTACTCACTCCAATACTTGTCAAATTTTCCTTTCATCTTGTGAGCCATGCTTTGAATCATGAGATCTTCATTTGTCAAGTTTAAGTTCAAAAGACACTCTATCCTCCATATTTCTCCAAAATAAAAATTAGATTTAGGGTAAGAAGATCCATATATTAAGTTGGTAACATTGTAAAATGGCTTCAAGAATTCACATATTATTTCCCTTCTTCTCCACTCATCACTTGATGGACACCATTTATAATTTGGATCACTCAAAGCTAAGCTATGAAAGGCACGACGATATTTGATTGCACTATCAATCATTATATAAGTGGAGTTCCATCTAGTGACACGATCCGACCTCAACCCAATGGATGTATTAACCCACCAACTTGCTTAATACATTCAAAAAATTGCATTGTTCTACTTTCTGATGCCCTCACATAATACACACTTTGTCTAATTTTTTGCAATGCATCACTAACCACTTTCAAACCATCTTGAACAATGAGGTTCAAGATATGAGCAAAACATCTTATATGAAAGAACTCTCCATTAAGCAATAAACTATTTGTCAATCCTAAATGTTCTTTCAAAATGTTTTGCATGTTGTCATTTGAAGAAGCATTATCCAAAGTAAGGGAAAATATTTTTTTTTCTATGCCCCAATCCCTTAAAAATTCCAATACCTTCAATGCTAATTCATGGCCAGTGTGTGGGGGTTTCATGTGAGCAAATGCCAGAATCTTACTATTTAAATTCCATTTCACATCAACATAATGAGCAGTCAAAGAAATAAAACCATGATTTGTGCATGCAGTCCAAACATCAGATGTCAAACAAATTCTCCCAGAAATTTGAGCCAACTCTGACTTTAAATTTTCTTTCTCAACCCCATAAGTTTTCAATACATCAGCTTTAATAGTGTTTCTAGAAATGAACCTACAATCATCATTTAAAAATTTTTGGTATTTCCTAAAGACCCTCCACTCAACCATATTAAATGGTAGATCATGTGAAATTATCATTTCAGCTAAAATTTACGATTAGCGTTAGGGTCGAATTTCCTCTTTAGCAATTTTCCTTCAGCATTAACAAGCATGTCCCCCAAATCATGATATTTAGTAAGGAACTTACAACTGTCCCTATGACGAGCTAAATGAGTAGTTCCATTTTTAGGTGCACAACCCAATTCTTTTTTGCACCCTTTACATTTACATTTTTCTTTTCCATCTATGCCAACACCAACTTTATCAAAATAATTCCATACATCAAAGATTCGAATCTTACGTTTTTGGCCTCTAACTGAGAAGCCCCTATTTCCTCTTCTATAACAGCATTTGGTGGTGGAGTTTGAACATTTGGTGGGGGGCTTTCCAATATTTGACCATCAACAGCATCATTAAGATTCTTTTCAGGACAAAAGTTATCCATATTTCCTCAAGTAATATGAATCACACCTCCCTGCATTATATGATAATAAAATAATAATCAAAAGCAATAATTATGTGAATGATAAAAGTATAATATTCTACTTGTTTACGCCCCTGTACATTTATGCACATAATAAAAGCATAATATATATACAAACACATTAAAAAAATGAAAAATATAATAAGTTAAAAACTAATAACGTATATTAAGAATGATAAATTCGAAACATTGAAAGAAATAAAATCAAGGGGCTGTTAGCAAACATAATGAACAAGTATCAAATCATTTTGGACTTAGCAAAGAAAGCAGTATTACTACTAAAACAGGTGAACGACATCCAATCATTTTGGGCTTTAAATAATATACTATATTATTTGATAAAACATATATAGTTTGGTTGTTCAAATTGATCAAGTAGGCTTTTCAAATTATATGCAGTTTTCCTTTTCAAATGAGTAGGCTTTTCAAATTATGTATGTGGTTGGTGCAGGTAACTAGTGATTGAATGATGCAACACACTGCAATGGTACAAGCTGTGTTATTCTGCAATGCAAATGCTCCTCCCTCACTCTTATTATCTCTCTTTATTACATTTTGGCTTTAACTATTAACTATATATAAATAAAAATAATATGATAAACAAAAGAAATTGTATAGACTTTGTACAGCTTCTTCCCCCTTTGAACTATCATCCCCAATAGAAGTTTCTGGTACTAGCATAATGTTAGATCAGGTCCGAATTGAAGTCCCGTTCCTATTACTTTTAAGACATTATTTTCATATTTTAATATCTATTTATCTCTATAATCTCACAGAGAATGCAAATGAATGGCATAAGAGTTCAATACTACTTGGATGATACTATGGAAAAAAGGAAAGCAAAATAGAACATGGCATTGCCTTGCTAATAGAATGACAGGAACTGGTCTTGTAATCTCACCGTTGAGCGTCGCTTCTCAATCTCCTTTATCTTTTGGCAGCAGTGCAGCAACACCTGAAAGAATAAACTTAGGGCGTTGGAAGGGAATTTGGTAATCGCCTATTCAACTTCTCAGTAGCGTGAAAGAGAAGGAAAGTGGAAAAGGAAGGGTGTCTACAACGTCATCTCAACCCTACGCTATGTGAAGTGACTTTTAGGCTGCTCAATTTCAACTTGTTTTTTTATAAAAAATTGTTTCGGGTAGCCCGAGCCTGATCGGGCTAACCCGGTCCAAGCCCGATTAAGACACGGGCTTTATCGGATCGGGTTTATAACAAATATAATTGATTTTGGGTTTAAAATTTAGAACCCAAGCTCTATAACTTATCGGGCGAGCTCGGCCCAGCCCAATGGGCTTAGCCCATTTTGCCAACTCTACATATAGCACCAGAGCACGGGTGCATATCCTCTCCATTTGCCTTGGAAATGACCATCTCCATTTCCTTTATTCTCCAAATGACACTTGTCTTTGAAAGTATTTAACGGTTTAGATTTATTCATATAATTTAATTTAAAGTTAAAAAAAGCAAAAGTGAACATAATTTAAATTTAGTAAAAAAGGGAAAGAAGAAGAGAAGCCTCTCCCTAGCTACCTTTTCCACACTTGACCACCACTCACCCACCATGAGCTGCCAACTCTCCTCCTAATCCATCTCGTCTCAACCAATTCCGGTCTAGACCATTGCTGCCCAACTGCGTGATGTCCCTGCTCGAACTCATTTTGCCACCATGTCCCTGTTAAAATCGAACTTGTGAATCCCACCACCATTTCCAAGCCATCTCCTCCAAGAATCACCTTCACAAACTAACATGCTCCATTCTTTATTGATAAACCAACAACATGTGGCATCTTCTCCAAGCCACTGCCAAGCCACAATCACTCCATTTTTTTTACTTGTGCTCTAACCTTTGTACTTCCATACAAGCTCTAACCTTGTAGTCCAAGTTTTCAAGCTCTAACCTTTGTTTCTCTACCATGTTTGTTTTGCAATTTCTCTTCTTTTCATTCTCGTTTCGTGCATATGGTCAAGGTGTTGTTCAGGATTTTTTATATAAAAGAATTGAATTAATGTATAAAAACAAATATGAACCATTAAATATTTATTGCTACATGTGTCATTAAGAGAAAGAAAGAAATGGAAATCTCCATTTTCCTAAAGAAGTGGATAGAATATGCTCCCCTAGAGCACATTTGTTTATATGCTAGTATAATCAACTAATATCTATCTAGCAAATTCAAGTTCCGCTGCAAAGGGATTGAAGAGTGCAATTCCATCATGTTTTACAGGAAGCAAATAAGACAACAGACAAACTTGCGAGTTTTGGCCTTGGGCAGAATAATGCTAGATGTGTTTTTACTCAGATTCCACCTTTTTTAAGCTTGTATTTAGATGTTGATTTTAGGGGAACTTGGTACCCTAGACTCTTAATTCTTTTGTGTTTTTTCCTGGGCTTAGCCCCCTTCCTTCACAAAAAAAAGGTCATACATGTACTCACTTTATCCATTGAAAAAAGTTTTACATACCGCAAACAGTGGTACATCATTTTGTACCACTGATGCGGCCAAGCTTTTATTAGCCTTTTACTTTGTTTTTTTTTATATTTGTTTTATAGTTGGTTGCAAACAGTGGTACATGTGGTGTACCACTATTTGCGGTACATGAATCGTTGCTCTTATCAATTAATTAAAATGAAATGTTAGGTTCGCATTAATTTTTTCCTTCTTAATGCCTACACATTTTGTTGGGGTGAGAGAAAAATGGAACATGAATTGGATGTTGGAGATAATTTTTAAAAAATATTTTTGAAACTTTAAATATGTAATTTTTTTATGAATAGAAGGACCTAAAAAAGGCCAAGGAAAACAAAATACAAACTACTTAAGAATCTCTCTGGATAACAGAACCAGAGTGATCAAGAAATAAAGGTAAAGCAGCAAAAGGAGGAACATCCTCAAAAACTTTAAACTGCTCAGATAACTCAAGACCAAATTTTGCAAAGCTATCTGCCAACATATTGGCCTCCTTGCAAGTGTGATTCCAAGAGATTTCTTCAAAATTGCAAGACAAAGTCCGAATTTGCTCAACCAGAGAGAAAGATAGATGGGTCTGGAGACAGCCTTTAGTAACGAGATTAATAGAAATTCGAGAGTCAGATTCGACCTCAACCTTCCGAATGCCTTTTTGGAGAGCAAGGTTAATACCCCTGAAGATCCCCCAAAGCTGAGCTTGAATAACAGATCAACCACCAAGCTTATTCGCAAATCCACAAATAAATCTTCCCCAGTGGTCTCGGATGGCTCCACCACAAGCCGCAACACCTCTCCCAGGGGAATAAGCGTCGTCGGTATTAATCTTAAAGCAATTTCCTTGCGGAGCAACCCATCGAACAGAAGAAGGCCGAACTCTGTCTCCACCAATCACACCACAAGTAGGCAATCGGAAAGCTTGCAGGGCAGAACGGACATGCGCGCAGATGCTGAACTTAAGAGACTCCAAAGGTAACCTAACATTGTTAAAGACCACATTATTCCGGAATTTCCAAATTTCTTCAATTGTAAACCCTAAGAACACAGATGATCTCCATTAGTTGGTAAAGTGGAAAGGGCTATGAGAAGCAACAAATTTAGGGATTGTGGAGCCCTAAATTTCTGAAGAAATTCTGAATGAAAGAAGGTCCACCACAGGTTAGATATCTCAGCACAGTCTTTGAATACATGTAATTCAGATTCCTCTTCATTAAGTCAGAAAGGACACTTAGCATGATCTGATATTTTCCTCTTCATTCTCTCTAGATTTGTTAGCGGCCCATGAGAAGTAATTTTCCACAAGAGAACTATGATCCGTTGTGGCCCTTGCCACTTCCAAATTTTCTTCATAAGGGGATTTGGAGCAAACTGTCTATCAGAGGTAATAAACTCATAAGTTGAACTAATTGGAAACCAACCATCCGATGAAGATTTCCAAACTAATATGTCATTTCCTGATTCCTGAATAGGAGGAGAAACTGTAGAAATTTGAGCACAAATAGGAGAAGGAAGAAGGTTGGAGAGGCACTGCAGGTCCCAAGTACCATTATTCCAGACCAGATCTTTAACCATCAAATTAGAATCTTCTTTAGAGATTGGGATAAGGGCAAGCTGTCTAATAGGACCAGTGGAATCTAACCAACTTTGATCCTAGAAATTGATTGAAGCACCATCCTAAACCCTCTAGGTACAATTTTCAAGAAATTCTTTCCACACAGCACATATGCCATGCCAAAGATTTGAAGATATAGCTTTATTTTTCACCTTAGGTAAAAGGTCATTACCACAATTATACTTAGCTCTGATAACTTGAACCCAAAGATCTTGAGACTGGTGAACTAAACCCCAACAAATTTTCATCATATAAGCTGAGTTCAATTCTCTACATTTTCGTAAACCAAGGCCCCCTAACAATTTAGGACTACAAATTTTGTCCCAACCAATAAGGTGGACTTTCTTTGCTCCTCTGAATCACCCCATAATAAGTCCCTACAAATCTTGTCTAAGGAATCACATGTAGAAACTGGTAGAAAAATAGTTTGCATTAGGTAGAAGGGAATGACACTCAAAACTGATTGAGAAAGAGTAAGTCTGCCAGCAAATGAAAGGGACTTTACTTTCCATCTAGACAATCTGTTTTTGACTCCGGAGGAGATAGAGTTAAAAGTTGATCTTGTAACTCTACCATTGATGATAGGGACCCCAAGGTACTTGCCAAAATCATTGGTTCTCTGATAACCCAACGGTGTAGAAATTTGTTCCCTTACCTGCACACACACATTGTTAGAAAAAAACACTCTAGTTTTCTCATTACTTACCTTTTGACCTAAACTGGAACAAAAAAGATCCAGAATAGTGTTGATAATTTCCACTTGATCCAGGTTAGCTTCAGCAAAAAAAATTAAGTCATCTGCAAAAGCTAGATGAGAAATCATAGGGCCTCTCCTGCCAACCTTAATAGGCTTCCAAAATTTATGATCCACAACTAAATTTATCAAATGAAATAAATGTAAGGTCCAAGACCCTTTGAGCAAAGGTTTTAATGACAAGAAACTTTCACAATAATATTCTAATTGTTCTGAATACTTTGGTACTAATGTTTTCACTTGAGAAAGAATACAGGAAAAGTTACAGAAAGAAGGTGCAAAGATCATAAACATCATTTAACATCAGAATATGTGTTTAGAAGCATGTCACATAGAGCTCTCATGTCAAAAGTGATGAAACAAGTTCAAGAAATAGCTTCTTAGCTTCAAGAAGGTCAAAACAGTTCATCTAAGATCCCAGGAATATTAAACTGAGTTGTATCAAGCTTGAGAAGCAAAGTTGAAGCTTTGGAAGGATCATTCAAGACCACTAGAAGCATGAGAAGGATTTTTTCATGAAATTTGACACCTTCTGAATGTGAAAGATCATTTAAGCAATTCAAGCATAGTCATTCCAAGTGTTGTTGATGCAAACAAAGCAATTGGAGAAGATCAATATCACTAGAAACACAGTTTTGTCCTTAAAAGCAAAACTTACAGTTTCTGCAGAAGCATCAAATACTTATTTGAGGTTGCAAACAAGATCAAAGTATCTTTAGAAGCATTGAACAAGTTCCCACACTCCTTAAGATATTATCCTTGAATATTTCAAGTTGAAGAACACTAAAAGGAGCTTCCATAAGCATAATTACTTCCCTCACAATGCAAATAAAACAAGGGTAAAAGATTGGAAGCTTTGCAAGCATATTTGAAGAAGAAACAGAATTTCTGCACACTTCCAGAAGATGCAGTTTGCTTTTACAGAAGAAACAAAATTTCTGCAGAAGAAACGGAATTTCTGCACACTTCCAGAAGATGCAGTTTGCTTCTGCAGAAGAAACAGAATTTTCTGCACACTTCCAGAAGATGCAGTTTGCTGCAGAAGGAAGAAAACAATTCTGCAGAAGAAACCTAATGACAGACTTTCTGCAGAAGATACAGAATCCATCATAACTTGCTAAATTCATTTCTGAGGCTGAAGCTAAGTTAAATACACTTGAAATAATCCATGATCATCCATTGAATGCTCTCAATATGCTTATAGGAGAAAGAGCCACGGAAAGTACTAGAATTGCATTCTGTAGAAGATATGTTTGCAGAAGATATGACCAGTCAAAGCTGAAGAAAGAGAAAAACTGTCACATGAAAGTGACAACTCTTAGATGACCAGCTGGGGACTTGTCTTCCTCTCCAAGCATTTCCAACGGCTAGTTTGACCACCGTAACTCTATAAATATAGCCCTATTCAGCTGGGCAAAATCAAGGAGAACAAAGGGAAGAAATCCGAAGAGCCATAATGTAGAAATCCCCTTCTAGAGTGAGGTTCTCCTTCAACCACTCCAATATGCAGAGCTGCTGCGCATAATTCTTAGAGAGTGTGTTTAGGTTCAGTTTTGTAAAGATTAATCGACTCCATGAGTGTTTTGTGAGCCATATGTAAAAACCCATCTCTTATTGAAGAGTGTTTGTAATCTCCCAAGCTAACTAGAGACAGTTAGTGTTGGTTTGAGAGGGTGTAGAGCCTGCAGAGGTTGAGCAAATAATATTGGTTTTAGAGCCTGAAGAGGCAGCAAAATAATCTTGGAAAAGAGTCTGAAGAGGCTGCACAAGAATACTAGTGGTGAGGTGCACCCAAGAAGTCATTGTATCAAGGTTGATTTAGTGGAAAATCCTACAGGTGTAGGTACTGGACGTAGCCCAAGGATTATGTGGGTGAACCAGTATAAAAATCATATGTGCAATATCTCTTACCCTTTCTCTCTTTAATTTTCTGCACATACTTCTATTGCTTGGTTAGTTATTGTTCATACTTTAAACATTTAGCAAGCTATAAACCATATTTTGATAAACTCGTCTTTAAACTGATATTTTCACATAAATCACATTCATATTAGTTAAAAAACTAATCTGGAAAGTTTCATTACATTATGAAACTAGTTGGTACTCCAAAAGCACATTTCTTGAAAGATGTTCAATTTTCAAAATTAAAACTCGGGGTTCAAACTACCAGATTTTGATAAAACTATTTTTGAACAAATATTTTCACATAAATTACATCCATATCAGTTAAATTACTGATCTGAAAAGTTTCATTAAATTATGAAACTGTTTGGTGCTTCAAAAGCACATTTCTTGAAATCTGTCCCTTGTTCAACATTGAACTTGGGGTCCAAACTACCAGATCTTTATAAACATGATTTTAATTCAATTTAACTTGATATTCTTATTGGTTACTACTTAAATATCTGATCTGGAAAGTTTCATCAAGTTTTAAGTTCATTTGACCCTTCAGAAGATAGGTTTAAAGTGACAGATTCAGTGTATTGCTTCTGCACAACTGCAGAAACTTTATACTATTCTTCTGAACAGTTTTTCTCACATAACCTTATTAGTTATTGATTAAATAACTATTCTGGAAAGTTTTATTAAAATACAAAATCATTTGACCCTTCAGAAGATTGGTTTAAAGTGATAGATTCATTGTTTTGCTTCTGCATAACTGCATAAACATTATATTATTCTTCTGAACCTTATTCTGAGTTGTAAGTACATTAAATACATTATATGGAAGAATAAATTTTGATGATATCAGTCCCTATGATTTTGCTTGCCTTTAAGAAGATAATTTTAATCTACTTAGTTGGCATTATACACTAACCACTATCTTCTAGAAGGAACTTCTTATAGCCAAGGCATTCATTGAGCAGAGATCAACAAGTTGTTCAAAGTACTTGCAGGTTGGACCAAAAGTTTTCAAGGGTCACAATTCAACCCCATTCTTGTGACTCTCTAATTTACTTCAATAAACGCTCAATGCAAAGAACAAAGATATAAGGAGATATAGGATCCCCTTATTTGATACCCCTAGAAGGTTTAAAAGGGGTCAAAGCCTCCCCATTAAAAAGCAATCTAGATCTAGGTGTGGATATACAGTACTTTATAACCTCTCTAAGATTCTCAGGGAAACCATCTTCCTCTAAAGTATCATTAATGAACTCCCAATTATGTCTGTCATAGGTTTTTTCTAGGTCTATTTTAATGGCCATCCAACCCTTCTTCCCCTTTTTATGCCTCATAGAATGAATTACTTCCTGAGTATTAATAATATTATCCCTACTTTGTCTCCCAGGTATAAAGCTACACTGATTAGGACCTACAAGATGAGACATTACACTTCTAAATCTATGGGTAATTAATTTTGTAATTATCTTATAAGAGACACTACATAAGCTAATTGGTCGGAATTAAGTCAAATTTTTAGCATTATCTATTTTAGGAATTAAAGTAATCAAAGTATCATTAATCCCTTCTACATTTTTAGGATCAACAAAGATAGAATGAACAAGATTACATATATCCTTACCAACCGTATCCCAATGAGACTGAGAAAAAATTGCATGGATACCATCAAGGCTAGGAGCCTTTAGGCCTCCCATAGCAAATAAAGCACTTTTGATCTCCTCATTAGACACACTTTTGCTCAACAATTCTACCTGATCAGGATGCAAAGGGGGAAAACTGTTAGATAAACAAAAAGGGGTATGATCCCTTGATTCAGAAAATAAAGATTTATAAAAATCTGTTGCCAAGTGTTCCATTTCCTACTGATCAGTAATTAAAACACCCTCTGATTCTAGGCAATCAATTTTGTTTTTCTTCCTTCTAGCAATAGTGGACCCATGGAAATACTTTGTATTTTTGTCACCTGAGGTAATCCACTTGCATCTCGCTTTTTGGAACCAAAGGAGTTCTTCATGACTTGAAACTTCTTCATACTCTTTCCACAACCTAATCCTAAGGTGTTCTAGACTAAGATTGTTGGATGTAGCGAGTTTACGAGAGATGCCATCTAATCTACGAATAAGAGATCTTTTTTTTTCTGCCAATGTGACCAAACACTTCTCTATTCCATTCCTGAGCTCGATCTTTAAAATTTTTGACCAAAATACACCAATAACTATTACCCTTCCAAGAGTTGTTGACAAACTCAAAAAAACCAGGATAGGACAGCCATGCAGCAATGAAATAGAATGGTCTTCTATGCTGATTTTTTGGAGCAGTACCTTCAAGTTGCATAAGCAGGGGACAATGATCAGATTTAAAAAAGAGAAGATGATAAACAGAATCATTTGGAAAATGAATTCTCCAATCCATATTAATCAAACTCCTGTCTAATCTTTCCTCAAGAGAACCCCTTTTCCAAGTATAGGGTCTTCCTACAAAACCCGCATCCAAGAGATTACAATCAGAAATCATCTGATTGAATTGATTAGAACCATAAGCATTGAAAGAACCAGAACCACCTCTCCTTTCATGGGAACCACTAATAGAGTTAAAATCCCCAGTGATACACCACTCACCTATCATAGAATTAGCAATATCTCTAAGATTATCCGACATAGGGATGGCAATGGGTAAGGTACTATAGTACCCGTCCCCATACCCGCATTTTGAAAAAGTACCCGAACCCGAACCCCATACCCGCGTGGGTAGTGATCTTGATACTCATACCCATACCCGCTGGGTACTTAAGTACACGTACACGTACCCGTACCCATTACCCGCACTTTTGTTTGTTATAAAAATAAATAAATTCATTAAAAAATGAAAATTAATTAAAAAACCACTCTAGCACAAATGAAAAATAATTCATAGATCACCAAGTTTAACTACAAAATAACTTTGGTAATGTGGAAGTGGACGAGAGATGAGAACAGTGGGAGGGAAATGGAAATTATTTCAAGTTTTGCTATTTTAGTGTTTATGAATACAAAATTATAAAATTTCCAAAACATTTAAATTAGTAGTATATATTAATATTTTTTTGGAGACAATAAATATATATTAACATTAATTAATTTTTTGGGAAAAATATTAATTAATACTATATATACTATATATATATTAACTTAATCATATGTAAATAAATTACATTAATTATGTATATTATATAAGTGTGAGTATGGGTAAGGTAGGGTACCATAGTACCCGTACCCGCACCCATTAAAAAGTGCGGGTAATTACCCAGACCCATTTGGGTGGGGTAATTACCCTACCCATTGCGGGTACCTATTGGGTCTGGATCTAACTATCATCCCTAATCCCACGAATAGGTTCTGTTAATAGGTTGTGGACTAGCATAGGTGGCAGTTAGAAACTAAACAGGGGAGCTACCTAAACAAACTTCCATGCATGTGTGTCGCGACCGGGGCCACGACGGGGTCGGCGAGCCCGTGAGAAAAAATATTGAGATTGAAAAATGAATAATTTTTGGGAGTCGCCACCAATTTATTTGGGTTGGGAAAATTGTAAAACCCGAAAATGATTTTAAAATGAAAGCCTGGTCTGCGAACAAGAGATCCAAATTCGGGAGTCGATTATATGTAGGGAAGGTATTAGCACCCTACAACATCCGCTAAAACGGTTACCCTTAATTAATTGTGCAAAATTCGTTAACTTTTAAAATGTTTATTTTACCCTCTAAAAATAAAACAAAATTTATTTACATTCTTTAAATTAAAGAATGATGGGAAAAAATAATTTAAAATCAATGGGACAAAAATTTGAAAGTTTTATTTTGGCTCGACGGGAAATCTCGCTCCTACGTATCCCCAGGTGCAATGGAGAAATCAAAGTCACGTAGTTCTAAAAATGTGTTTAAAAGAGATTGATTTTAATTTTGAAAGAAATTGATTTTTAATTTTGAAAAAGAAAGAAAAAAATGTAAGAATTGATTTTGAAAATGTTTTGATTTAAAGAAAAAGGATTTGCTTATTTATTTATTTTTAGACAGAGTTGATGCTAGCAAATGGCTATACAACGAACCCTTGAAACTGTTTAGATGACATTATTGATATAAATGCTATTCAATAAACGCCATTTATTTTGAGAAGAAAACATTTTTGAGAAAAGATTTGAAATTCCGCATTATTGAGTTAGCAAATGGCTATACTCAACATTTTCCTCTTTTACGTTATTGATAGAAATGCTATTCAATTAACTTATTTTCCGAAAAGAATTATCTTTTGAAAAGGAATTTGAAATTTCACGCATTATTGAGCTAGTAAATGACTATACTCAATATTTCCTTTTTCACGTTATTGATAGAAATGCTATTCAATTAACGTAATTTTGAGAAAATTATTTTTAGAAGAGATTTGAGATTAAGCGCATTATTGAGCTAGTAAATGACTATACTCAATATTTCCTTTTCTCTTAAAAATATACGTTAAAGGATAGAAATGCTATTCCATCAACGTAATCGATTTGATAAACCAATTTAAAAAATGTTTTTTTATTTATAAACGGGCAAATTATTGAGCTAGTAAATGACTATGCTCAATTATTTTTTATTTGAATGACGTTAAAAGATAGAAATGTTATTCTATTAACGTCAAAGATAAAAGGGGATAAATTGAATCAATTAATATTTACATGAACACAAAATTAAAATTACAAATAATCAATTATTTACAGAGAAAGAAATAAACAAATATTTACATCCACAAATGTTAAATAAATAATTCTAAACACTTAAAAGAAATACAAGATGGTGGATTTAGTAATAAATGAAACAAAATAAATAATACATATTAAGATAATAACAAATAATAGAATTGAACAACATTACCAAATCAGATCAAAAGAGGAGAAAATGAGTTGGGCCTCAGCACATCATCACTGGCCAAACCCATCCAAAGACTTACACATGAAACAAGTGTTTTGCCCCCCCTTTTTTTTAAAATAAAAAATTGAGTCGGGCCTCATGGCCCAACATAACACAAATCAATATTTTTCTATAAACTAAAATAACACAAAAAAGGAAGAGAAAGAGCTCTCTAGCTCTCAGATGCAACTTCACACATTCATTTAGGGTTTATGGATTGGGAAAAAAGGAGAAGGTGGGAGAGAAAGAGAGAAGGGGTAAAGGGGTGGCCATTGAGGCTATGGGAGCAAGGAGTAGCCATGGAAGGTACAGTGGCAGCGGCCATGGCTATGCACAGGGAGGGGGTGACGCGGTGGTCATGGTCACAGGGGCGGCGGAGTATGGCCGCGGGACAGGGAAGCGGCGTTGGCCGCGGGACGAGGCCCCCTGTGTGCGGCTGCGCGCGTGGCGGCGAGGAGGTGGGTCGCGACGGCGACCCGGAGTTCCGAACGACGGTGGCCGCGGGAGCGGCGCTGGCGCGGCCATGGGAGGTGGCGTTGCCACACCCCGTTCTTCCGATCCTCCCTCTCTCATTCTCTCTAAATCCCTATTTTACAGTCTGAATTTGCTCTATTTTTTTTTACAGAATTTTGTTGTTGGATGGTGGTTGAGAGATGAGAGTTCTTGGCCAAAGTAAAGGGTTACAACAAGCAATACTGGGATTTGGTGATTTTATTCAATCATGGATGATTTGAGAGAAGGAAAACGGGAATGAAGCCAATACTAGTTTACATTGTTTGGCTTTTAATGATAAATGGTTTACCTGGTATGGGACTTCTATGGTGTGATCATCTTTTCCTCCCTTTTGCTTTTTGTCTACACTCCCTTGTATATTCAATTTCTATATTTTGACCATGTATTTGCTCACTGTATGCTCCTCATTAGAAATTACCCTTTCCCTCAAAGTCACTGTGTATGTATGTATTTCTCTGTATCAACCTATGTCTGTTTTTGTGTTGCTCGATCCTGAATTTGTTGCTGTCCCCTTTCCTCATGGCTCCAACAGCCTTATTTATAGGCAAATTTAATTGCCTTTTTCAGTACAATTTGCGTTGCAGCTGGAGTTGCCCATGCTGGTGCCGCCCAAGTCAGATGCCCACGCCTTGATATAAGCTCTGCCAGAACAACTTGCCTGAGCAAGTTGCAGCAAGTTGATGCAACAAGCTTTGCTTTTTCCTTTTTTTCTCCCTTTTTTGCTGAATTGATTTTGTAGAAGGGCTATGTTAACCCAAAGTTTCTTTTTTTTTTAAATAAACATCACCAGCACTGGGCCCAAAATGGCCCAAATGAAAGAAATCTGAAACAACCTCTTTTTGTTTAAGTGAAGCAAATGGGCCTACCTGACCCAAAAGACTTTCCCCCTTTTCTTCTCTTTTTTTTGAAAAAAGACTTACAAACAATGGGGTGAAGGGCTCAATTGCAAATTTTTTTACAAAAACTTAACAGTTTTTTTTTGGAACAGGCCAACACAATGGGCCCAAATTGTCCCAATTACTTTTTAATCTAAAAACAATTATTTTTGTTAAATGGTTTAATTAATTAATCAATTAATTAATTATCCAATTAATTAATTAATCCATTTCGTTTCTTTTTTAATTTTTTGGATTTTTATTAAGGTAAGAAGGAAAGAGTTAAATACCACAAATATATACACACATGAAAATAAAAGGAAAAGTAAGTGAAACTTCCGGACAAAATTGGGTGCTGACAGCAACCCCTTTGCTTGTTCTTTCAATTGAAAGAATAAGCAAAAATAAAGAAGCAGCCAATTTGTTTCGGACAAAACATGATTAGGAAAAAAGGGAAAAGACCTGGAAAACCATCAGGTCAAATTGATAAATCTCCCGGAAAACCATCACGAGGAAAAGGAAAAGACCTGGAAAACCATCAGGTCAACTGATAAGACTCCTGGAAAACCATCAGGTCAAACTGATAAAACTCCTGGAAAACCGTCAGGAGGAAAGGAAAAGACTTGGAAAAGCATCAGGTCAAACTGATAAAACTCCTGGAACTAACATCAGGAGAAAAGGAAAAGACCTGGAAAAGCATCAGGTCAAACTGATAAAACTCCCGGAACCAACATCGGGAGGAATGGAAAAGACCTGGAAAACCATCAGGTCAAACTGATAAAACTCCCGGAACCAACATCAGGAGAAAAGGAAAAGACCTGGAAAAACATCAGACCAAATGATAAAACTCCCGGAAACAACATCAGGAGGAAAAGAAAAAGACCTGGAAAAGCATCAGGCCAAATGATAAAACTCCCGGAACCAACATCAGGAGAACAGGAAAAGACCTGGAAAAGCATCAGGTCAAATTGATAAAACTCCCGGAACCAACATCAGGAGGAAAGGAAAAGACCTGGAAAATCATCAGGGCAAACTGATAAAACTCCCGGAACCAACATCAGGAGAAAAAGGAAAAGACCTGGAAAAACATCAGGCCAAATGATAAAACTCCCGAAAAATACATCAGGAGGAAAAGAAAAAGACCTGGAAAAGCATCAGGCCAAAAGATAAAACTCCCGGAACGAACATCGGGAGAACAGGAAAAGACCTGGAAAAGCATCAGGTCAAATTGATAAAACTCCCGGAACCAACATCAGGAGGAAAGGAAAAGACCTGGAAAAGCATCAGGTCAAACTGATAAAACTCCCGGAACCAACATCAGGAGAAAAAGGAAAAGACCTGGAAAACCATCAGGCCAAATGATAAAACTCCTGGAAACAACATCAGGAGGAAAAGAAAAAGACTTGGAAAAGCATCAGGCCAAAAGATAAAACTCCCGGAACCAACATCGGGAGAATAGGAAAAGACCTGGAAAACCATCAGGTCAAATTGATAAAACTCCCGGAACCAACATCAGGAGGAAAGGAAAAGACCTGGAAAATCATCAGGCCAAACTGATAAAACTCCCGGAACCAACATCAGGAGGAAAGGGAAATACCTGGAAAAGCATCAGGTCAAATTGATAAAACTATCGGAACCAACATCAGGAGAAAAAGGAAAAGACCTGGAAAAACATCAGGCCAAATGATAAAACTGAAAGAGATCAGGTGTCAAAATACCTTGCGGGCTTCTCAATACCCTAAAAGGGAAAGAACTAGGCTTCACAATACCTAGCAGGCGTCACAATACCCTAAAAGAAAAGAACTAGGCGTCACGATACCTAGCGGGCTTCATAGTACCCTAAAAGGAAAAGAACTAGGTTTCACAATACCTAGCGGGTATCACATCGCCTGAAAATGATACCTAGGCAACTCAACATCTATAACAATGATTAGGACAATGCCCACAAGTTGGTGCAAAATGCTTGCAAAAAATGATGTTGGAAATTTTGACAATTTTGGATTTCAAAACTTGATTTTTCCATAAAAGCTTGGCATGAGTTTCAAATCAAATGTGAAAATTTCCAGGAGAAACAACATTTCAAAAAATGATATGAATTTTCTTTTCACCATTGAGTCAGGACACTCATTCAATTGCTTATGGATAAAGGGAGGTATTATGGTATAAGGGAAAAGCAGAGAATCTTTCCAAGGTATTTGAGGTCAATGGGAAGGAGTATGGGGAAGGGCAAATAATTTTTCGTTGTGATGTGGAAGTAAGACTGGGATATGGATCAAGCCCCCAAGTTAAGCATCAATGAGAGAAACAACTACTTGATTTTCCAAAGTGATGAAAACTTGTTGACTTCTCATGAAGGAGAACAATGAGCCCCCAAGTTAAAATTTAGACATTGATCACGCTCAAATTCCTTTTGATGATTCTTGTTTCAAATACTCACTGAACAAATTTAGCATTTGCCTCCATCAATAGAACCCCACAAAGTGCACTTTTCCTTCCGATATTTTTGTATTTTTCTTTTTTCTTTTCTTTTTTCTTCTTCTTTTTCTTAGGAGTAAAATGTACAAGCAAATGCATATTAATCAAGTTGCTTTGTCTCGAAATTAAAGATTAAGAAAATGAAAGCAATCAATCTTTGATCAGGATGGACTTTATTGGGCTTGTAACGTGGCCAAGGGCTAAATGGTTATGAAAGAAAAAGATATTAAGGCCCAAAATGAGTGTTTAAGGTTCATTGGGACAAAGGATCTGCTGCACAATGATATATTTGAAACGGATAATTCAATCAAAGTGATGTTCTCAATCGTTTCCATTTTCACTTTCTTCAAGATTTCAATTTTTCACTTCTTTCTTTCATTTCTCAATCGCTTTCATCTTTCTTTTTTCATTTTCATTCTTTTCATATTTTCAACTCTTTTTTTCTTTTTGAATGAATAATTTGTGAAAATGGAATATGACTTGTGTAAGTGATTCTACGAACAATTCAAGAGATTTATACAAACACATCGTGACAGACCCCGGTGTGGAGGTGATCCTTGTCCAGGGTTAATTGAAGAAAAATTCCTTTTTTAGTCTCAAAGTGGGTAGTAAGGGACATTATTCAACCGTTGGATAAAGAAACAAGGTCAAACTTCATTTCAAATCTTGATTGCTTATTTTCAAAAAGTTTAATTTAGAGACAAAGTTCCATGAAAGATGCATTTACTCATTTCTCACTTCTTTTTCAATATTTTTTTCATTTTTTCATTCGTTTTTCATTTTTTATTTTTCATTTTTTTCTCTCATTTTTCTCCTTTTTTTTTGAAGGAAAGAGTCACTTATGGGACAATGTTGAATCCTTCATGGAAGCAAAGTGTAGCCAAAATAGCATGCTCAAACTTTCTTTCGTTCTCCTCATCTTCCTTATCAAACTATCATCTTCATGAAAGGGTCTTCAAAAAGACTTGAATCACAATGATATTTGAAAAGGGATTGATTAATGAAGAGATCCATCAAATGAGGTTATGAGGTAAGTGGATTTGACGAGTGGGTACAACAAACTCATGGTGACACTGAGAAATGGGATGGCATAATTAATCGGACACTGGGAAGTTATTGAGAATTGGTGGAAGGTCAGGAACCCCAACCTTTGTCGAGTGATGAGGAATTTCCTAGGAAGGAGAACGAGCTAGGATAGGACTGCGTATGAACTCGTGCTTTGGCGCAATGGTGAAATTTGGAAAGAATTAATTCAGGGGAATGTTATTTCAAAATTGGAATTATTTCAATTTTGATTTTTTTTTTTAAAAACATGGATGCAAAACTATTCACAAAGTTCATGGATGCAAAATTCTTTTTAATGCAAAAATGAGAAATTGAAATTTTGTACAAAAAAATGTGGGGATTAAAATAAGAAACAGATTAATGCTCTGCTCACTCTACAAGGGTGGGTCTTGGAATTGGATAATCCTATGGTCGGTCAAATCCCTAATTAGTTTGGGAGCTATGGCCAACTACGAGTGCATGGACTTAGGGATGAATCTAGACCTCTAGAGACCATGGTTCCCAGATTGCCCTTATCACATAGACAAGGATCCAGCTCGTGGATTAGTCATACGCAGGGAAAAGCCCTCTCAATATAACAAATCCACGATACTGGTAACAATCTGAGTGGTGAATCAACTAATGTCTAGTGAGCATCAAGCCCCTCGTAAACATTTGTTGAAACACCTCCTATGCCTTAGCTTGCACGAGCTCGGGTATAGAGCAAAGTTGTGTGAGGAAACTGACAGTGAAGTGCCTGCTTAGAGCATAGAAACCTACAAAACTATCCCACCTGCAAGAGAGACAGATAACAAATATGTACACAAATAATAGTCTTCTAACCTAAAGTTGAAGCAAAACATTTACAACAACAAAATATGTACAATGGCATTCACAAAGAGATAAGAAAAAGTATTTACAATACAACAAAAGGAAAGAGGGTATAACAAACATAAAAAGTTAACAATTTTGCACAATTAATTAATAAACTTGACTCTCGAAATTCCCAGTGGAGTTGCCAGCTGTCGCGACCGGGGCCACGACGAGGTCGGCGAGCCCGTGAGAAAAAATATTGAAATTGAAAAATGAATAATTTTTGGGAGTCGCCACCAATTTATTTGGGTTGGGAAAATTGGAAAACCCGAAAATGATTTTAAAATGAAAACCTGGTCTGCGAACAAGAGATCCAAATTCGGGAGTCGATTATATGTAGGGAAGGTATTAGCACCCTACAACATCCGTTAAAACGGTTACCCTTAATTAATTGTGCAAAATTCGTTAACTTTTAAAATGTTTATTTTACCCTCTAAAAATAAAACAAAATTTATTTACATTCTTTAAATTAAAGAATGATGGGAAAAAAATAATTTGAAATCAATGGGAAAAAAATAATTTGAAATCATTCTCTCTAAATCCCTATTTTACAGTATGAATTTGCTCTATTTTTTTTTTTACAGAATTTTGTTGCTAGATGGTGGTTGAGAGATGAGAGTTCTTGGCCAAAGTAAAGGGTTACAGCAAGCAATACTGGGATTTGGTGATTTTATTCTATCATGGATGATTTGAGAGAAGGAAAACGGGAATGAAGCCAATACTAGTTTACATTGTTTGGCTTTTAATGATAAATGGTTTACTTGGTAGGGGACTTCTATGGTGTGATAATCTTTTCCTCCCTTTTGCTTTTTGTCTACACTCCCTTGTATATTCAAATTCTATATTTTGACCTTGTATTTGCTCACTGTATTCTCCTCATTAGAAATTACCCTTTCCCTCAAAGGCACTTTGTATGTATGTATTTCTCTGTATCAACCTATGTCTGTTTTTGTGTTGCTCGATCCTGAATTTGTTGCTGTCCCCCGTCCTCATGGCTCCAACAGCCTTATTTATAGGCAAATTTAATTGCCTTTTTCAGTACAATTTGCGTTGCAGCTGCAGTTGCCCATGCTGGTGCCGCCCAAGTCAGATGCCCATGCCTTGATATAAGCTCTGCCAGAACAACTTGCCTGAGCAAGTTGCAACAAGTTGATGGAATAAGCTTTGCTTTTTCCTTTTTTTCCTCCCTTTTTTGCTGAATTGATTTTGTAGAAGGGCTATGTTAACCCAAAGTTTCTTTTTTTAAAAAATAAACATCACCAGAACTGGGCCCAAAATGGCCCAAATGAAAGAAATCTAAAACAACCTCTTTTTGTTTAAGTGAAGCAAATGGGCCTACCTGACCCAAAAGACTTTCCCCCTTTTCTTCTCTTTTTTTTTTTTGAAAAAAGACTTACAAACAATGGGGTGAAGGGCTCAATTGCAAAATTTTTTACAAAAACTTTTTTTTTTTTTTGGAACAGGCCAAAACAATGGGCTCAAATTGTCCCAATTACTTTTTAATCTGAAAACAATTATTTTTGTTAAATGGTTTAATTAATTAATCAATTAATTAATTATCCAATTAATTAATTAATCCATTTCGTTTCTTTTTTAATTTTTTGGATTTTTATTAAGGTAAGAAGGAAAGAGTTAAATACCACAAATATATACACACATGAAAATAAAAGGAAAAGTAAGTGAAACTTCCGGACAAAATTGGGTGCTGACAATGTGCACAGACTGTTTAGCATGAGAAATAACATTTACTTTCCAGTGATCACTATCCCAGAGTAAAATAAAACCCCCAGACTGCCCAATAGAATATAAAATCTAATAGGAGTCAAAGCCCAAAGTTTAACCACCTTTTCAGCTTTATCTCCCGCTGCATGGATTTCCATAAGAATAATAAAATGCACATTATACATGTGTTTAATATCCTTAATAAGGCTAACAAAACTCTTGGCAAAAATTCCTTTATGCACTCCTTCATAATAGCATCAGAGCCCTTAACAGCTTTCTTCTGAATAGAGAGGCAATTCTTGTTAGGGGGTTTAGGATCAATTAACATCCCTTCAGCTGGAGATAAACCCAAATTAGGATAAACTAGAATTTCTCTTCTTTCAGCTGCTTTCTTTTGGATAAGCCTCATAGTGAGAAGATGATCTTGTTCCATCCGGAATTTCTCTTCTTTGGAAATAGACTCACTATTCTGTGATGGCTCATTGACCTTGGTCAAGGATCCCTCAGGTATACTTATACTAGATCCCTCAACCTGTTTAGATTTTAAAGGCTTCAAAACCTGCTTCTGTTTCTGGTTAGGAGCATCACCTTTTCTAGGTACCTGTTTCTTCATTTGAGATTTCTGTGAATTCTTACCTGCAGCAGGGTCCCTCACACGAATAGTTTGTGTTTTCAAATTAGAAGCTTGAGGATCAACAACTGAGTTATTAACCTCATCTGTTGACACTTGTTTTAACAAGGAAAATCTAGAACCATTATTCCTTTCTGTTGCTTCTTGAACTGGTTCTTTAGAAAAACTCTGTTTAGCTTGAGTTGGAGCTCTTTTCCTTTGCTGTCTCTTAACAATCATCCAAGGGTCAAAAGGAGAAGCTTCCTCCTTAACATCTTCCAAATGGGGCATGGATTGATTGGGTTGAGACTAGGCTTGAGTAACAACTTCTGTTTTATCTTCAGAATTATCTTTAGTAGAGACTCCTTCCACATTCTGCGTAGTTTCCTCCATAGGATCACTATAGGAAAAACTAGGTTCTTGGCAGCCATCACTCTTGTGCCCATACTTACCACAACGAAAACACACTTGATGCAAACCCTCATATTCAATTCGCAGCACAATACCTAGAGTTTCAACTTCAGGAATTAAACTCTTGGAGAGATCGATTTCAACACAAATTCGAGCAAATCTTCCACGCAAATGAATGAAAGTTAACCTATCCACCTTTAGCATGGTCCCAAGAATGTTTCCAACCCGTTCAAGAAAGCTGTAATTATATAATTCAATTGGCAAATCTGGGATTCTAACCCAGACAACCACTTTCTTGACCTTCTTGGCCTCTTCCAAAAATAAAGGTTTCCATCTCTAAACAATCAAGTAATGATTAGCCACCATCCATGGCCCGTCAAATAACACGTGCAAATAGTCTTCCTTTTCAGTGAAATACACAAGGTGGTAATCTTGGGACATATCAATGAATTTAATGGGATTCTTGCAATGCCAATGCCTACGGAGCCGAGTCTCCAAAATCTGTTTATTTATCCTCTTTCCCAAAACCTTAACCACAAGAGTGTTCCTCCAAGGTGAGCACCATAAATTGTAATCATCCTCAGAGATAGGAACAACTGGCCGTGAACCATTATACCTTAGATTCTGATTCTTCATATTATCATCTCCCATTATAGACCGTTCCTCATCAGTAGATTCCTCATAGGGAACCTCATCATCATCAACTTCAAATAAAGGTTCAGACAACATACCAATTTGTTGGAGAAGGGATTCCTCATAAGAAACTTGTGAGACTGCTTTACCATTCTGCTCCACGTTACGCGCAGCAGAATCATTCCCCACTTTGACCTTCTTAGTGCTACGCTGCATAAGATCCTCTTCCTGTGTAGTTCTGCCTTGGTTCATCATGTTCGCCTTAATCAAGAACCTCAGCAGGGAATCTTGGAGAATTCAGAACTCAGTTTTCCGGAGGAAAATTTTTGCTTCGTGAATTTGTAACTGCATTTTAAATATGTAATTTAAAAAATTGAAATGCAACTACATTTTTTGTGGGCATCCCTCCCAGGGAGATCCCCTAACCCAGGGGCTAGCTGAGTAGTTGTGACTGAGTATAACTGCTTACGATTTAGACCTGTCCAGTAATCTCCTGGGTTGTGCATATGTTGGACTTTCTCAACATGCCGGTGGTGCCCCTATTTAATAGGATTGTAGGTGTCATCTCTTTCCTACCATTTAAAAAAAACAAAATAGAGTGTAATTTATCTTACCCTTTATATTTTAGGGTGATCAATAAATGAGGAGGCATAAAAAACAGTACATTTAGAAGAGAAATTAAAAACAAACACAATATCCAAATATTAAATAACGGTTTATCACAACAAAAGTGAAATATGACTGAAGAAAGACTTTAACTATATTTTTTATTCTTATTTATTGACATGTGTGAAAAACATGTGATAATTATACAAATAGTATATTGTCTATTTAAAAAAATAAATTTACTAATTATTTTCCTCGTAACTTGAAAAAATTAAATCCAATATATGGGAATAAATTATTTCCCATAATCTAAACGGTAGAGATTTCATTTTGGAAAAAATAAAAAACAAAGGCTTCTAGTTTGACCAAGGCACAGCATCATGCTTTCTCAAATGCGAGAAACAATTTCTGCAGTTGTGGTCTCCTAATTATATTTACAGATGTTGAATCTCGTTAAGTACATTAACCATATCCTATGTTTAAGTTTATTCTTTTTTTTACAAAATTATATTTTTAATAATTAAAAAGTGTATAAAAATTTCAAATAATTGGATAATTTTTGGAAAAAGTAATATATAAATCTCCTTTAATATATTTTTAGAAGTAGATCAGCCTAACCCAAAATTGGTGAAGCCAGAGCTTTAGACCTCAAAAGATTTTATTTATTAATAATACTTTTAAAATTAGTAATTATTTATCTAACAAAGAATATTAATGTATTAAAAATAATTGAATATATGGCTAAAATATGTTATTGGTCCTCCAAAATATCCCGATTTTCTTATTTGGTCTCCCAATTTTTTTCCCCAAGTGGTCCCCCAATTTTTTTTTCATTCCCATTTGGTCCCTCTGTTAGTGCACCGTTTATTATCTTCGTTAAATGTTTGCGTGACAGCTTAGTTGGACAAAATAATCATACATGGCATGCATATGTGTCTTCTTATGTGTCCTACATGATAAAATAAGCCTATAGGTAGGGGTGGAAACAGGCCAGGCTAGGCTTTGGCAGGCCTGAGCCTGGCCTGACTCATAATTCTTAAGCCTGAGCCTGACCCGTTACTTGTTACAGGCCTTTTTGTAAGGCCTGACCTGGCCTGCGAAAAAGCCTGGCCTGTAAGCCTGTTTAGAAGCCTGTTTTATAACAAGACCTACCAACAGGCCAACAGGCCTATAAGCCTATGAAGGTCAGCAGGCCTTTTAAGCTGACTTTTTTATATAATTAATTTAATATATTCTAATTTTTTACTATATTATAAATTTTTTAATTATATTTATAGTTATTTATATAATTAATTTAATATATTATATATTATTATATTAAACAGGCTGGCCTGTTAAGCCTAATAGGCTTTTTCATAGGCCTGAAGCCTGACCTATTTAACTAAACAGGCCTTTTAAGAAGCCTTAGCCTGACCTTTTTAATAAACGAGCCAGGCCAGGCCAGGCCATAAACAGGCCAGGCCGCAGGCCCCTGACAGGCCGGCTGGCCTATTCTCACCCCTACCTATAGGTGGTGAATCAACGCCTTTTTGTGAGTTACATTGATGAACTCTATAATTATTTTTTTCATGAAAGGTGGTGATATAAGTTATGTAGGACACATAAGATGACACATATGCATGTCATGTATGCTTATTTTGTCCACCTAAGCTGCCACGCAAGCATTTAACGGAGATAATAAACAGTGCACTAATAGAGGGACCAAATGGGAATGAAAAAAAATTTTGGGGGACCACTTGGGGAAAAAAATTTGGGGGACCAAATGGAAAAATCGGGATATTTTGGGAGACAAAAAACATAATTTAACCTAAATATATTTAAAATGTCTCTGATCATATACTCGTGTTTGTCAGGAAAGAGTTTGTAACGAGAGAGTATGTGGCAAGAGAAATAGGTAGGGGTGTAATTGGGTTGTGATGGATCGGATTTGAGGTGACATCAAGTCCGAACAGATAGAATGTGGTGGGGTTGGGTTGGTTCGGGTTTTATATTTTTTGGTGAGTACCCGAACCCAACCAACTCGAATATGTTCGGGTTGGGTTGGGTCATGAACATTTTTCTTTTTTTTTTTAATGTGGAAGATGAACTTAAATTAAAATATAAAATGAAAAAAAAGAAAAGAAATAGAGAAAAATAAATTGAGAGTAGCATATGAAATAGGATTTGGAGAACCACCTCTGCTTGTGTTGCCGCTGAGCCTATTTTTGTTGTCTCATTGCATGAAAAATGAAATAAAATTAGGACTTTTTCTTTTCTAGTTTGGTTCGTGTTGGGTCTATCGGGTTCAACATAGGCAAACCCGAGATCATAATCGAACCATGTCGGGTTTGAAAGAAAATGTCTGAACCGAACCGAATTTCCCAAAACCAATCCGTTAAATATCTTCAGGTTTAGTTGGATTCATCGGGTTCACAGTTGGGTCGGACTCGCTTACACCGGGTGATAAGACAACCTAATCCACCCGATTTTATTGAGTGATGAGAGAGTTCAAATTGTCATAATTAGTGTGGGCCAACAAAATTTATTTCTCCTTATTGAATGAGAGAAATTGAACAGAGAAGAGGGTCGAGGATGGAAATGACCACTTTACGCTCTTGCAAATTATCAATGGGACAAAATTCAAGCCAATTTTAAGGGCATTTTTATTTTTTAACTATTTATAAATACCTCCCTCCTTTATTTCTCTACAATCAAACGTCTATCAAAATTAACTTCTCTTTTATCTATCTCCTATTACTCTAATATCAATAAACCTCAAATTCTATTTGATTTTTCTACTATTTTTCTCTTTCATGTTTCTCTTTTTTCTATTTTTCTTTTCTTTATTTCTTCATTCCAACGCAACTGAGCAACCATTACTTTCTCTTTCTACATAAATATTAAAAAAATTTATCACAACCATTTAATAACAAATTTACATTTTAAATAATAAAATATAAACTTTAAATAAAAGCATAATAATTTTAATGTTTTTATTAATTTAAAACATTTTCATATAAAGTTCATCTTAGATCTCGAAAAACATCAAGCAAGAATGTTTTGAAGTGAAACAATATTTTAACAAAAAAACTTTAAAAAAAATGTATCATAAAACTATTTTTTAAGTTAAAACAAATGACCAGTGAGTTATGAATTTTCCAACTCAATTGGAGATCTATTTTTAAAATTCAAATATTTTCTCTAACAAAATACATAGATAAATATTAAATACATTCTTTAATGTGAAAGGTATTATAATTTATAAGGCCTTAACATCTTGATATATTGATATCAATATAACAAAAGACTAGTGATAATTATAAAACAAGTTCTTGTTAATGAGTGTTCCATATGTATTAGTTAAGAAGTATTTAATATTTAATATATCTATTAAATATTTGTAATTAATTTAAAAGAATTAAGAAATAAATAATTATTCTATTTTTAATGTGATAAATAGTTTTTGTTAATTTTTAATTAGGGTCATAAGACAATCATTAGTATTTGACTATACAATAACATATTGTCCAGAAAAAGGGAAATAAATTTACAAATTCTATCATTCTTATATTTAAAAAATTACGTTCAATATACAGGGATAAATTATGAGTTTTATATATATATATATATATATATATATATATATTGTGAGTATAAAGAAGTTTTACACAAACATCCAATAATGTGTTATCACATCATTTATTAAATTTAATAACACATGAGATGTTAAATTCATTAAATGATGTGGCGGCACATAAATGTATACATAAAACTTTTTTTACAGTAACAATGTATACCAATTAAATCCTACTCATTATCTTTCACAAACATTTCGTTTCGATAGATGACTTTCGGTTTGTCTAAAAGATACGAAGTCTGATCATGTTTCCTTAAATACAGGAAGCCATGTCTTACTGTGTACTCTGTGCTTACCTAATCACTTTTTTAAGTCCGACTAATATTTGAAAAAAAAAATTGAAAATTATATCCAACATAAAGATACTTATTTTTTCAAAATTCAAACAAACAAGTCATGATAATTTATAAATTTTCTAACTCAATTAGTGATAGTATTTTAAACTTCGAGTATTGTCTCTACACGAGAAATAATTCTTCTGATTCGGTGTATTACAAATACAAACACGATTGAATCGTGTTTCTAAAAATTACATACTTCAAATGAACCTAAACAAATGAAAAATCACATCCACAATCAAACTATTCTTAAATTTGATAGTCAGGTGGCTACCTCATAATGTTTTTTTTTTTATTGATACTACCTCATAATGTTTAGATATTTATCATCTTTTGGGAACATTTTTGTGTATTTTTTTTATGAATTTAAATTTAGGGTGAGAGGATGGTACGGTCCAATGCACGGAAAGTCTCTGGATCCTTTGAGGAGAGATAACCTCATCCCAACGGGACGAGTGAGGTTCGAACATGTGACAGGAGAGATAACCTCATCCCAAGGGGACGAGTGAGGTTTGAACCTGTGACTTATCATATACGAGACTCTGTCTTGCTCCACTCGACCAACCCGTTGGGGTTAATTTTTGTGTATTTATAGATGCAATAATCATCAAAATCTCAAAATAATATTAAAATAAATATAGTACCACTATTTTAATTTATGATTATTATTTTATTGTTTTTTAAGTTTTTGGTCATCATCATCATGTACCATGATGACATTTGATAAGGTTCTTCTTTTCACGAGAACAATGCATATAACAAGGATGGGCGGCAACAAAGATATAATAATGCATTCACACTTGACAATAAGACAACTTGTAACAGAAATCCTCCCAAACTTAGCCTTCCAACAGTTAACCGATTTTCTTTCATGAGAAACGCGTCTAATGCATTTTTTATGTCACAGTGTTTTTTACTGTGAAAAATTCACATAGATCTTATCAAACCATGGATTCAACTAATCCCTATTTAGTGAAAATATACATCCTAATCAATAGGATCTATGTGAATTTCATTATTAAAAAAATATAATAAAGAGTGTATATATTGTTATCATTTGTCCTCTTTCATTGCCCTTGTGTTATAAATATAACACTTGCTCTTAAGCCAATTTTGAATGAGTAAGAACCTTTAATCTCAAACAGTATGACTCGCCCAGAGCACGAAGATGCAGGGATAATATCAAAGGAGGTCAATGATGATGACAGAAGGTTATATGAGTGTGCAAGGAAGTATGAAACGATAGTGAAACAGGTATCAGCTTAATGTTTACTGTGCAATTACAATGCCTACAAATAACCTTTAACATAATGATTGTTCCCATTGTTTTAAATCATGTATAAAAAATAATAATCATTCTTGTGGGTTTGTTATGCTTTCAGTTTGACGAGTTATTGGGGATAATGAACAAAGGCACCTCAGTACCAAAACCGCAAAAGGTACCTCTTTTTTGACAGTCCTACTTAGTCTATGATTTTATAGAATTAGAAGAGAAATGTCATTACTAATTAATGTCCATAGAGAAGTCCTCAGATGCTATTAGCTATCCTGAGTGATCAATTTTAATATTTCTATCATTTAGTCTAATGTATCCAAATTGTGTTCTTATATCTTGTTTGGCCTTGTACTCTCTTTTTTCTCTCACAAACTGCGAACAGAGTCGGAGAGGGAGTGCTTCTGTGGCTGTTTCCTCCAGCCAGCGAAACAGCAATGAAGCACTTGTGCAGACAGTAACCAGATTTTTGAATGAACTGAGAGCTAACCCCACAGATTCTGAGTGCTCAAGGAGCACATGAGGTTAAGGGTAGTTATATGCTGTGTCAAGATCAAGAAGAATCATCCATGTTAGAGCAGCCAAATGTAAACATTGAATATAAAAGCACGGTACTGTAAATGGTGGTCAAAGCCAGCATGGTACCCCTCTAGCAAATATATAACAATGTTAGCAGCATTAACATGATTAACCTTCCCTTCCCTCAGAAAAAAAATGATTAACCTTCCCTACTCATATTAACATTAACCTTTGCATCAGTATGTAAATTAAGAATTCTCCTTTCCTCTATATAAATATTGATATTTACCAACAACTTCACCTTTGGGTTCTCTTGCTTGAAAGAGTGCAAGTCCTTTTCTTTTCTGTTTTTTTGGGGTGGGCCGGTGGGGGTTAACATGCTGTTCACATGTCCTATAGCATGTCCTTTTCTTCAAAGGATTGAAATCACGCGTTTCTTCTTCCCATCCTTCTAATGAAAATATAACACGTATAAAATCCTCAACTTTAAAATTAACATTTTATCTCTCTCAGATATTAACTTTTTTCTTCTGAAGTATCACATTTATATCAAAAGAATAGGGTGATTTCACACCTCCTTTAATTGACTACGAATAAAATAGAAATACTCACAATGCTGCAAGTGCAAGCTCTGGATCTTATTATATGGTATCAAAATAGTGAATCAAAAGAAAGTGGATATCTATTACCAAGGATAAGCTGGAGTAACCAGATACTAGCCCAAAACACAGTAGATGCATACAGAGGACATGCATTCTTCTTTAAAGAAAGTAAACTATTGGGCATAATCCAATGATTAAAAAGCCTCATTATCACTTGTTTATAGTAAAGCACACAAGGGAGAATGTACCCAAAAGGAAATAAAAAAAATTGGGGAGGGGATGGGGATAAGTAGTGTGACTCATGTATTTCCATTCCTGATGCCAGTGTCTCTAAGGTGAAAATTTGGGACCATGAATCATATGGTCAAAATTCTTCCAGGGTTGAAAACTAGTTGTACGGGGCAAATATCTCTCAAACCCTGGTGCTTAGAAAGAAACCACTCAAGGACAAAGTGACAAAAAATCCACTTTGCTTCAATGTTTCCATGATTAGTTCATTTATCGTGAATTGCACTTCAACCTTTCCTCTTCAAGCTCTCGTTTCAATGTTTCCACCCTTTCAAGCAATGCATTCTCCTGGTAGGTTGAAGGTCATTTAGAACACTCAAATAATGATATGAAAAACAAACAAATTATCCATACCCAAAGAGAGCCCAAAAAAAATAATTTCATCCCACATTATATCAACAAGAAAGTGTAGAAAATCATAATAGCTTATACTTTATAGTCTTATAGATAAAGCTATAGGCACTTGACCAAAAAAAACCACCAGGCTATCAATAAAATTTGACTTTTGAAATTCAGGGACTGATTACAAGCTATGAAGCACGGACACCTCTCTTCAGTGACGTGTCCGGGTGTCCGACACGCGTGCTTTTGTGGCTTTGATATAGCTCCAACACTACTCGGACACCTTACCGACACTATTGTATTATACTTTTGTAAAATAAAACTAAACTGTTTTAAAAAGTAAAAAACATTTCAGTTCTAACAACTTTGTCTTGAGAATATGAATGAACAAATCTTAATTTTTAATATATCTAGGCGGTGTCCCGGTGTCCTATATTTTGGACATCACCCGTGTCTCGGTGTCCGTGTCCGTGTGGTATCCAGTGTCTGTGTCGGAGTCGGTGCTTCATAGATTACAAGTTGGCTGTGCATTGTATATCTGACAGAATTAGCAGTTCACAGCGTGGTTATCCTTTAATAATCTCATTCTTGTTTCCCTAAGTTGGAGAAACGAATAGAAAGATTATCATAGGAAGGAGATTGAAGTTTGATTGATGGTTTTTGAAGACATACCTTTTGCAGTATTGCAAATTTATGGTTAACACCAGAAGCATCCTCTGCTTTCTTAGAGGACTCCTGAAACTGCCACACACAAGATTATAGTATACAGTCATTACAATTTATTATTTTATTGGTTGAGAATATAAATGTTGATTTCTACAAGTCTGTTTCAGTAGGTATCAATGTAATATACTAATATCTTTGGTGCAGATATATCATACCCCATCCCTACCAACCAAAGTTATGAAGGCTAAGGTGTGAAATACTACCAACCATTATAGCACAAAACTTGAAGCTGAATCTTTCTTATCATTCAATTTGGAAGGTAGAAAGTGAAAATCCAAGGAAGAGAATGCATACCACCTGAAGTTCCTTTAAACACTTTTTTGCCCTCTCTACCTCCATATCATACTTTAGCCTCCACTCAGCAGATTCATCCATTGCCTCCCTATTAGCAATATCAAACTGTCGCCTGCAAATAGTAGAATGGACCAAACATCATTATAATGTAAGATAGAAAACACTAACGCTATAAGGCTGCCAATATAACGGTGAACTACAAATTCAAGCATGATAGCATTCACAACCACCTCCGCTTGTCTTGCAGCCTATTTTTGTTGTCTCATTGCATGAAAAATGAAATAAAATTAGGACTTTTTTTTCTGGGTTGGTTCGTGTTTTGTCTATCCGGTTCAACACAGGCAAACCCGATATCCGAATTGAACCATTCGGGGTTTGAAAGAAAATATCGGAACTGAACCGAATACCCGAACCAATCCGTTAAATATCTTCGGGTTTAGTTGGATTCATCGGGTTCACGGTTGGGTTCGACTCGCTTACACCCCTAAAAATAGGGGTGATGAGACAACCTAATCCACCCGATTTTATTGAGCGATGAGAGAGTTCAAATTGTCATAATTAGTGTGGGCCAACAAAATTTATTTTTCCTTATTGAATGAGAGAAATTGATCAGAGAAGAGGGTCGAACATGGAAATGACCACTTTACCCTCTTGCAAATTATCAATGGGACAAAATTCAAGCCAATTTTAAGGGTATTTTTATTTTTAACTATTTATAAATATCTCTCTCCTTTATTTCTCTACAATTAAACGTCTATCAAAATTAATTTCTCTTTTATCTATCTCCTACTACTCTAATATCAATAAACCTCAAATTCTATTTGATTTTTCTACTATTTTTCTCTTTCATGTTTCTCTTTTTTCTATTTTTCTTTTCTTTATTTCTTCATTCTAACGCAACTGAGCAATCATTACTTTCTCTTTCTACATAAATATTAAAAAAATTTATCACAACAATTTAATAACAAATTTACATTTTAAATAATAAAATATAAACTTTAAATAAAAGCATAATAATTTTAATGTTTTTTATTAGTTTAAAACATTTTCATATAATGTTCATCTTAGATCTCAAAAAACATCAAGCTAGAATGTTTTGAAGTTAAACAATATTTTAACAAAAAAACTTTTAAAAAAATGTATCATAAAACTATTTTTTAAGTTAAAACAAATGACCAGTGAGTTATGAATTTTCCAACCCAATTGGAGATCTATTTTTAAAATTCAAATATTTTCTCTAACAAAATACATAGATAAATATTAAATACATTCTTCAATGTGCTAAGGTATTATAATTTATAAGGCTTTAACATCTTGATATATTGATATCAATATAACAAAAGACTAGTGATAATTATAAAACAAGTTCTTGTTAATGAGTGTTCCATATGTATTAGTTAAGAAGTATTTAATATTTAATATATCTATTAAATATTTGTAATTAATTTAAAAGAATTAAGAATTAAATAATTATTCTATTTTTAATGTGATAAATAGTTTTTGTTAATTTTTTAATTAGGGTCATAAGACAATCATTAGTATTTGACTATACAATAACATATTGTCCAGAAAAAGGGAAATAAATTTACAAATTCTATCATTCTTATATTTAAAAAATTACGTTCAATATACAGAGATAAATTATGAGTTATATATATATATATATATATTTTGCCAGTATAAAGAAGTTTTACACAAACATCCAATAATGTGTTATCACATCATTTATTGAATTTAATAACACATGAGGTGTTAAATTCATTAAATGATGTGGCAGCACATAAGTGTATGCATAAAACTTTTTTACAGTAACAATGTATACCAATTAAATCCTACTCATCATCTTTCACAAACATTTCGTTTCAATAGATGAGTTTCGGTTTGTCTAAAAGATACGAAATCTGATCATGTTTCCTTAAATACAGGAAGCCATGTCTTACCGTGTACTCTGTGCTTACCTAATGACTTTTTTAAGTCCGACTAATATTTGAAAAAAAAAAGAGTCAGGATCCGTTGACACCGCGTGTCAAACTTTAAGACTTACACCAATTAATAACTTTTTGTAAAATGTGAATTTGACCAATCCAACCGTTGAATCATATTATATTACCTTCATGATCATGTATTTCAAATTTCAGATAATTTGGACATTCGTAGGTGTGATATCTAATAGTGGACTTTTACTTATTTTTTAAAAACATATTATACATTAAAATAAATTAGTTTGATGAAACATCAAATAGTTTTCGATTTTTATGGAATTTTATAAGCTTGATCTACTTTATAGGAACTTTCAATTCAACGGTTGGATTGGTCAAATTCACATTCTACAAAAAGTTATTAATTGGTGTAAGTCTTGAAGTTTGACAGTCAACGGATCCTGACTCAAAAAAAAATTGAAAACTATATCCAACATAAAGATACTTATTTTTTCAAAATTTAAACAAACAAGTCATGATAATTTATAAATTTTCTAACTCAATTAGTGATAGTATTTTAAACTTCGAGTATTGTCTCTACGCGAGAAATAATTCTTTTAATTCGGTGTATTACAAATACAAACATGATTGAATCATGTTTCTAAAAATTACATACTTCAAATGAACCTAAACAAATGAAAAATCACATCCACAATCAAACTATTCTTAAATTTGTTAGTCCGATGGCTACCTCATAATGTTTTTTTTTTTTATTGATACTACCTCATAATGTTTAGATATTTATCATCTTTTGGGAACATTTTTTTGTGTATTTTTTTTTATGAATTTAAATTTAGGGTGAGATGATGGTACGGTCCAATGTGGGGAAAGTCTCCGGATCCTTTGAGGAGAGATAACCTCATCCCAAGGGGACGAGTGAGGTTCGAACCTGTGACTTGTCATATACGAGACTCTGTCTTGCTCAACTCGACCAACCCGTTGAGATTAATTTTTGTGTATTTATAGATGCAATAATCATCAAAATCTCAAAATAATATTAAAATAAATATAGTACCACTATTTTTATTTATGATTATTATTTTATTGGTTTTTAAGTTTTTGGTCCATCATCATCATGTACCATGATGACATTTGATAAGGTTCTTCTTTTCACGAGAACAATGCATATAACAAGGATGGGCGGCAACAAAGATATAATAATGCATTCACACTTGCCAATAAGACAGTTTGTAACAGAAATCCTCCCAAACTTAGCTTTTCAACAGTTAACCGATTTTCTTTCATGAGAAACGCGTCTAATGCATTTTTTATGTCACAGTGTTTTTAACTGTAAAAAATTCACATAGATCTTATCAAACCATGGATTCAACTAATCCCTATTTAGTGAAAATATACATCCCAGTCAATAGGATCTATGTGAATTTCATCATTAAAAAAATATAATAAAGAGTGTATTGTTATCATTTGTCCTCTTTCATTGCCCTTGTGTTATAAATATAACACTTGCTCTTAAGCCAATTTTGAATGAGTAAGAATCTTTAATCTCAAACAGTATGACTCGCCAAGAGCACGAAGATGCAGGGATAATATCAAAGGAGGTCAATGATGATGACAGAAGGTTATATGAGTGTGCAAGGAAGTATGAAACGATAGTGAAACAGGTATCAGCTTAATGTTTACTGTGCAATTACAATGCCTACAAATAACCTTTAACATAATGATTGTTCCCATTGTTTTAAATCATGTATAAAAAATAATAATCATTCTTGTGGGTTTGTTATGCTTTCAGTTTGACGAGTTATTGGGGATAATGAACAAAGGCACCTCAGTACCAAAATTGCAAAAGGTACCTTTTTTTTTTTTTGACAGTCCTACTTAGTCTATGATTTTATAGAATTAGAAGAGAAATGTCATAACTAATTAATGTCCATAGAGAAGTCCTCAGATGCTATTAACTATCCTGAGTGATCAATTTTAAAATTTCTATCATTTAGTCTAATGTATCCAAATTGTGTTCTTATATCTTGTTTGGCCTTGTACTCTCTTTTTCTCTCACAAACTGCGAACAGAGTCGAAGAGGGAGTGCTTCTGTGGCTGTTTCCTCCAGCCAGCCAAACAGCAATGAAGCACTTGTGCAGACAGTAACCAGATTTTTGCATGAACTGAGAGCTAACCCCACAGATTCTGAGTGCTCAAGGAGCACATGAGGTTGAGGGTAGTTATATGCTGTGTCAAGATCAGGAAGAATCATCCATGTTAGAGCAGCCAAATGTAAATATTGAATATAAAAGCATGGTGGTCAAAGCCAACATGGTACCTACCCCTCTAGCAAATATATAACAGTGTTGGCAGGATTAACATGATTAACCTTCCCTTCCTTAAAAAAAAAAAAAAAAGAGATTAACATTCCCTACTCATATTAACATTAACCTTTGCATCAGTATGTAAATTAAGAATTCTCCTTTCCTCTATATAAATATTGATATTTACCAAGAACTTGACCTTTGGGTTTTCTTGCTTGAAAAAGTGCTAAGTCCTTTTCTTTTCTGTTTTTTTTTGGGGTGTGGGCCGGTGGGGGTTAACATGCTGTTCACATGTCCTTTTCTTCAATGGATTGTTGAAATCACGTGTTTCTTCTTCCCATCCTTCTAATGAAAATATAACACTTGTATAAAATCCTCAACTTTAAAATTAACATTCTATCTCTCTCAGATATTAACTTTTTTCTTCTGAAGTATCATATTTATATCAAATGAATGGGGTGATTTCACCCCTCCTTTAATTGCCTACGAATAAAATAGAAATACTCACAATGCTGCAAGTGCAAGCTCTGGATCTTATTATATGGTATCAAAATAGTGAATCAAAAGAAGGTGGATATCTATTACCAAGGATAAGCTGGAGTAACAAGATACTAGCCCAAAACACAGTCGATGCATACAGAGGACATGCATTCTTCTTTAAAGAAAGTAAACTATTGGGCATAATCCAATGATTAAAAAGCCTCATTATCACTTGTTTATAGTAAAGTACACAAGGGAGAATGTACCCAAAAGGAAATAAAAAAAATTGGGGAGGGGATGGGGATAAGTAGTGTGACTCATGTATTTCCATTCCTGGATGCCAGTGTCTCTAAGGTGAAAATTTGGGACCATGAATCATATGGTCAAAATTCTTCCAGGGTTGAAAACTAGTTGTACGGTGCAAATATCTCTCAAACACTGGTGCTTAGAAAGAAACCACTCAAGGACAAAGTGACAAAAAATCCACTTTGCGTCAATGTTTCCATGATTAGTTCATTTATCGTGAATTGCACTTCAACCTTTCCTCTTCAAGCTCTCGTTTCAATGTTTCCACCCTTTCAAGCAAGACTGCATTCTCCTGGTAGGTTGAAGGTCATTTAGAACACTCAAATAATGATATGAAAAACAAACAAATTATGCATACCCAAAGAGAGCCAAAAAATAATTTCATCCCACATTATATCAACAAGAAAGTGTAGAAAATCGTAATAGCTTATACTTTATAGTCTTATAGATAAAGCTATAGGCACTTGACCAAAAAAACCACCAGGTTATCAATAAAATTTGACTTTTGAAATTCAAGGACAGATTACAAGCTATGAAGCACGGACACCTCTCTTCACTGACGTGTCCGGGTGTCCGACACGCGTGCTTTTGTGGCTTTGACATAGCTCCAACACTGCTCGGACACCTTACAGACACTATTGTATTATACTTTTGTAAAATAAAACTAAACTGGTTAAAAAAGTAAAACACATTTCAGTTCTAACAACTTTGTCTTGAGAAGATGAATGAACAAATCTTAATTTTTAATATATCTAGGCGGTGTCCCAGTGTCCTATGTTTTGGACATCACCCGTGTCTCGGTGTCTGTGTCCGTGTGGTGTCCAGTGTCCGTGTCGGAGTCGGAGTCGGTGCTTCATAGATTACAAGTTGGCTGTGCATTGTATATCTAACAGAATTAGCAGTTCACAGTGTGGTTATCCTTTAATAATCTCATTCTTGTTTCCCTAATTGTTTCCTTAAGTTGGAGAAACGAATAGAAAGATTATCATAGGAAGGAGATTGAAGTTTGATTGATGGTTTTTGAAGACACACCTTTTGCAGTATTGCAAATTTATGGTTAACACCAGAAGCATCCTCTGCTTTCTTAGAGGACTCCTGAAAGTGCCACACACAAGATTATAGTATACAGTCATTACAGGAAAGACAAAGGGAACAATTTGTTATTTTATTGGTTGAGAATATAAATGTTGATTTCTACAAGTCTGTTTCATTAGTATCAATGTAATATACTAATATCTTTGGTGCAGATATATCATACCCCATCCCTACCAACCAAAGTTATGAAGGCTAAGGTGTGAAATACTACCAACCATTATAGCACAAAACTTGAAGCTGAATCTTTCTTATCATTCAATTTGGAAGGTAGAAAGTGAAAATCCAAGGAAGAGAATGCATACCACTTGAAGTTCCTTTAAACACTTTTTTGCCCTCTCTACTTCCATATCATACTTTAGCCTCCACTCAGCAGATTCATCCATTGCCTCCCTATTAGCAATATCAAACTGTCGCCTGCAAATAGTAGAATGGACCAAACATCATTATAATGTAAGATAGAAAACACTAACGCTATAAGGCTGCCAATATAACGGTGAACTACAAATTCAAGCATGATAGCAGTCACAAAACAAATCCTGTTTTAGCAGTGTCAATTCAAACCAGTAGAATTGCAGAGCATTCACTTTGCAGTATAAAGATATGGGAGCTGAAAGATCCTAATTGTAACTAACCAGTGAAGGAGCTTTCCTTAACCCTTAAATGGGTTGATCCAAATTCAGAGAAACATTGCAAAATATAAACCCAGAAAATGAACCAAAAAAAGGGGGCTTTTTTTTGTTTTCAAAATTAAGAACTATATAAAAAGAACTTTTTCCCCTTAATTACAAGAGAGAGAATTCAAGAAAAATGCTGAAGAAGAGGAACCTCAAGAGCTCAGTGTCATCAGAAGAAATATTGTAGTCAATAGCCCAAAGCCTGAAATAGACGGCAATACCCATCAACATTAGAAAAGCCAGACCCACTAAGATTGACCTCCTCTTCACTCCCACCATTTTTTCTTCCTCTGATTCTTCTTCTTCTTCTTCTTCTTCCTGTTCTCCTAATAACTTTTTTGGGGTCCCAACTACCAAGATTGTCAGTGTCACTCAGCGACTGTCACCTACCTATGTCGAACCAATTCAACCAATGTATTGTATGCGATCCAACCTTATTTTTCCCTCTTTTGTTTTCGTTATTTTAGAATTTACAAAATGATAATTACCAATTGTCTTATACAGTTTATTCGTTTTCTCATAGTAGTTTTTTTGTTGTTCCAAGGCCAACTTTTATTTTTTGTTCCAAGGCCGAATGATTCATTTTAATGAACGTCAAGCAATATATTGGGCCTATCTGGGCTTGTCGGAATGATGACTTGAAAGTTGAAAGAGCTTGCAAATGGACTTTTTCTTTGCCCTTTGTTCCCAGCTTCAGCCCTTTATCTATGGACGTATCTTTGACAAAAAAAAGACAAATCAAACTCTTTTCATAAGACAAAGGGGAAAAAAATCAATCTAATTCATAATTTAGAAGTGGTTGCGCTATAATGGGATTTGAGTCTGAACTCCGATGAGGAACCCTGTTTATTTGCAAGTGGAAGATTACCAAACCAAAGATACGGTGACAGAATTCCATGAAGATTGTGCTTTTTTTCATGTCAAAATATTTACTATATTTTAAAGAAAGAATTTTGTTTCATTGTATTTATTATTTTATAAAATTAAAAATAAAGTGATTATTTCTTTAACGTAATTTTTTGTATCTCTAGTAAAATAGCATTAATAGAGTGATTTTTTAATACTTTAACAAAAAACTATTTATTCAAATGAAATTGTATTTTATTGTAACTAAATTTATTTAATAGTTTTTTATCATCATATTATTAGCTTTTTTGTCATTATTTTATTGATAATTTAAACAAAATAACTCCAAATGGTTAGTCAAGTGTAATAAAACACGCTCTAATATCATAGGTATATAAAAACTAAAATAAAATTATACACGCACGGTGGAAGCTTAGACAAAGAGAATAAAACATATTTTCATTTAATATTTCAATCTCAAATTGAATCTGTTAGGCCTATATGGTAACGTCGAGGAAAAGGATTTATTCTATCAAGCAACATCTTGAACGTTCTAAGTTCAGGGCTAATGTCGAACCCAAGACTGATGATTCAAAGTATGGGTGGTGTAAAGAAGTGTCTCGAAGTGTCCATTGTCAGCTCGAAGGCTCATAGCTCGAAACCTAATACTCTTCCGGGGATGGCTCGAGTACCCAGCACCAGGGTGAAGCCTCGAGCAGTTATTTAGAATCATGACTCGAAGCGAGCCTTGTTAGTCCACTCATCCACGTTAGAAGGCAGTTATGGGTGGTTTTCTGCTTTCATCTGAAGATCACGGAGCGTGGAAGCGTCTGAGGAGAGGACCCACAAATGGTTACGAACAGTTACTTCAGCAATTTCAGAGGAAACCTATAAATAGGATGAAAACGAAGAGGCAAAGGTCCTCAAATTGATCACTCAAGCATCCAGAAGCCACAACGTCCATCCAAGTGGCAAAGACAACCTTTGTAACGAGCAAGTAGGGACTGTAGACCACCATCTTCATTTCTTGTATTCATTTGACGTTTAATGCAACTTATTGTTCCTGCTTACTTATGTAATGTACCTTGTATGATTTTAATCTTATTTGGAGCAAGTTATCCTATTTCTTCTTCTCGCATTTCACTTTTTCTGCCTAACAAACATAATAACCACGCTAGAAAAGGACCCAATAAAAGGATGGGTATCTCATCCCCAAATTACTCTAGAGATACATTTGTTTAACTAAATTAAGGTACAAGCAAGTTCCAGTTGATATATGTTATGCATACATAACATGTCTTTTTATATGAAAAAATAAACTAATAAAATATTGTTTAATATTCTTTTGCAAGAAGAAAGGTATAACATACTATTATAAGACATGTGTTATTTCACATGTGGTGTGACTTCAATTATTTAAGCGTTGTCTTTACTTTCAATTATAAGTTGTGATTAATGGCTTAAATTTTTGCTTTTGGCTTAATTTGACAACTTACATGGTCTCACATTTGACAAGTCACATATTCAAACTTTCACTTTTCTTTTTGAAGTGAGGAAAATATAAGTTCCATCTTAAAATGTGAAACCATACTCTTACTCTAAAAAACTTAAAACAAAATGTTTTAAAGTGGATGGGGTATTTAAAAGATAACTACTGATGCAAGGTTTAACACGGTGTCAATGATGATCTAAGTTTTTTTCTTATCTTTTTTTTTAGACAAAATGATGAGCTATATTTGTTTGGCCAATTGATATGCACTGAGTCACATGTTGTCACTAAACCCAAAATCTCTAACAGATGCAAACATGTTTAAAAACCAATTGATTTCATCTCTTTCCTCGAGGCCTTGTTGGTAAGTGTACAATTGAGGATGCAAAGTAGACAATTTGCATTTGTGTATGTAGTTAGGCTAGACAAGCGTACTTGGGTCCTATAATAAACTCGGTTGTCATGACTGTATTGTGTGCAATCGCAAAGAGTTAGTGCTTGTTTGTTTCTTTGTTATGAGTCTATTATGACTTAAGCCAATGAGGAGAGTCCAACCCAAAAGACTAACCCACTAAATGGGAGAGCATCATGGTTTAAGTACCACAATGAGGGGGAACTTTCTCTGTAAAACCCTAAGCGCTGCAGCAGTCAGCAAATTCTCCTCTCCCCCACAGGGGGTGGGGGTTCCTCCTCCACAGGGGGATTTTCTCCCATTTTAGATGGTTTTCCTCCCACTTTAGGTGGGTTCTCTTTCTTCTATGGTAAGAGTTATTTTCTTTCTCCTTCCATCTTAACAGCACCTCCCCTTCCCTTCCTTTTTTCATTCTTCCACCTTCAAGCATCCATTTTTCATCTCTTCCTTCTTTTCCTTCGTTTATACCTCATTTTCTACCGTCACTCTTCTTTTGGTTTCTTTTCCACCCATTTATTTTAGTTGTATTCAGTCATGGTTCGAAGATTTCTTTTTCTCATGAGACATCAATCGGTTTCTCCGTTACCTATGGCAGAGCTATTTGAGTTAAGTAGAGGAACAAAAAAAAATAAAAGAAAAAAGGAAAGGAAAATGATTTGCCTAGCAAGCAACTCCATTAACATGAATGTTTTTTAGTTGTTGTGGTGTTTTGGCTGAAGTTATTTGAGTGAACATGTTTTGTATTGTAATGTTTATTTGTTTAGCATTGTAATATCACTCTGTTGTTGATCTACTGTTGTAGATGTCGTATGGCTGCCTTGAGGCTTAATGAACTTTTCTCTTTGACAAAAAAAAAAAGTACCACAATAAGTGTTTTATTCCATCAACGTGGAACTCATAATAGAGTCTTAAAATCGATTCTATTATAATTGAAAATAAATTAAAATCACCTAACTTACATGGAGATCCGTGAAAATCAATTTTAAGGCATATTAAACGATAAACCAAACAGACTCTTATATTCTAATTATACTCTATTTTTAGTTGTGAACCTTTTTGGCTTGTTTTACAATATATAGTATATACTTTGGGGTATTGCTATTCATTATTCACTTTACTCTTCACACCACCCAACATTTTCCCTCTCTCCTCCCTATTTTTCTCCCTTTTTCGCCCCCTCCCTGTCCTCATCCCCATCCCCATATTGCAACAGCTAAATTGTCTCTCACTATCAGTGTGCATTAGAAATTAGATTTTCGATCCACAATTTAATAATTTTAGTTTTATAAGGATTTATTTTTAAAATTTCAAATCTTTAAAGACTTAATTAAAAAATTTAATTACTGGAGTACTTGAAATGTCAATAAAATCATAGAGACTATAAATTAATATAATAAAAAAATTACTTACGTACTGTCCATTCCTGTGCAAATTTTATTGAAACTCATCCGAGAAAAAAGAGAAAAAAGCACACACACATCATGACTTTTGGCAGGAGTGAAAGAAAATAATAAAATAATGAAAGTGGTTAGAAACTTAGAATGAATTTCAGTTGTGGCAAAAGTTAAAAAAAATTAGCTGATGACTAACTGCAATTTGCTTTCATCCACGGTCCACCGAAAAAAAACGCAAAACAGACATGCTGCAGTTAAAAAGGAGTTTCTCAAAAGTTAAAAGCCAGCGGAAAATTCGGGTATTTAAAATGTTATCTTATAGTATTATATATCAACAAAAGCAGAATTATAAGTTGGTGGAATAACAAGGAGTCATAGGCCATGCATATGTAAAGAAACGAAACCGTAGGAGGAGAATACCGAATCAAGCAGCTGCATGCGCCCCTGGTTTGATGCTCAGGAATCGCTGGATCATCAACAGTCAATTATGGAGACCTCCAAATGTTACCTTCACTAATCACTCCCAAATTAGCTTCATTTCCATTTGTCAAACTGGGATATATACGGACATAGCTAACCTTAGAATTTTCCCCCTTTATTCAACATTATCCTGCTAGAATAGTAGCTTTTTATGTCTTTAATAACTTTTGCATTTTAATTTAGTGTCTTGAGAATTATTTCGGCAATATATAGTGTGTATAATTTATATGATAATATTAACGAAATAATTAATGGAATATATACTTGTGTTTGGATAAAATAATTTTAAATTATTAGATTTTATGTGTTAGGATAGTAAAAAAAAAGTTTCAAATGATAAATAGGAAAAATAAAATTATTATGATAAATTAATAGGATGAATTTCAAATAATACACGTTGAGAGATAATTTTAATATTTCTTTATATGTTTAACTTTTTAGATTATCACTTATAATTCTCCTCATATTTAACTCTTCTTTTAATCATCACAAATAATTAATTGGGTTAAATATATTTTTGGTCCTTGAAAATATAGTAAATTTTGGTTTTAGTCATTCATTTATTTTTTCATTGGTTTTGATCCCCCAATTTTTAAAATCACATGATTTTAGTCTTAGTTAATTAACTATGTTCCGTTAAGTGGACGATGACATAACAATATTACTCATATATTTTTCTATGGATTTTCCTTTAAATTTTCTTACGAGTTTCAAAATTCAAAGGAAATTTCGTTTAGTTTATAAAACTTGCGAAAAAATTACTATGAATTTTTCTACAACAAAACGAATAAATTTAATAGCAGCATTTTATGTAAAAAAAAATTGGTGGTTTTTTTTTAATTTTCTACAAATAATTTTTATGGAGAAAATTCCTGTGAATTTTTACCAGGGCTGGAAAAAGTCATAGTGAAATTGCGAATGTGACTTAATCAACAAAGTATGGTCAACAAGAAGGCTAAAAGTATGTGATTTTAGAAAATGTAGGACCAAAACCTAATAAAAATAAATGAGATACTAAAATCAAATCTCACTATATTTTTAGAGACTAAAAACATTTTTAACCCTAATTAATTTTATAATTTTGAGAATTCTAAAATTTCCAATTCAAAACACATATAGAGATTTCCTTTTATCTTGAAATTGTGTTACGACTAAAGTGATAATCTTATGAATAAAGTGAAACATCACAAAGTTTGTTTTCGTACTTGAAAAAATACTTTATTATGATAGTGTATGTATTAAAATTAAACTCTAATTTTTTTGTGTTAATCACATGTATCTCTCCTATTATTAGGGGCAATTCTGAAAAGCTCTTTTCACTCTTAGAAAGGGTGGTGAGGAGCGTTAATTGTGATTAAATACCGAATAAGATTATGCCTAGTATTAAGGGATAGGCAAAAGAAAATATTGTATGTGTATGATGCAATGAATATTTATTTTCTTAAAAATATGTAAAAATCAAGATAGTTAATAAAAATGTATTTTCTCTTCATTTTCTTCTTTTCTTCCTATTTCTCATTAATTTCCAACTCAACTAATTGTATATTTATTGAAACTCCATAGCTATTTTTTCCCTATGTACAAAACTAATGATCTCTTTTTAATTAATTTTTGCTAATTTCCTTTTACTCTATTTTGAATTTAATATATGGTTGTATCAACAATTGAAAAGCAAATATTAGAAGAAGTTGATTATTAAATTTTTAATTAATAACGAATTTTGCATCTCAGGGATGGGCAGAATAAAATTTGAATAATATTATTTTCATTAATTCGCTTCTTCTTTTTTTTTTTTTTTTGGGTCAACAAAGCATCTCCAATGTTGCATGCTAAAATTACACATTTTATGCACATGATCATTTTATACATTCTAGAACTTAAGCAAATTTTTTCTCTAACACCTCTAAAAATTTTAGCTAATAGACCCCACAAATAACCTTATATTTTTACCCGTCTTAGAGATGAGGCGGCGCTTGCCACGGCCAACCACTCTGGTCGTCTCCCAAATGTAGGTTACCACCTACCACCACCATGCTTAAATGCTCATAATTAATTAAATCGGAGCAAATTTTCACGCTCCAAACTTAAATCTAGGTTCCGAAACCTTCTTAGCGAGTCAACTTTTAGAACAAAGAACGAAGCACAAGATCTAGATTTGCCTGAAAAGTCACCGTCCACTGTATGAGAAGGATGGGGGTTAGGTTGGGGGTGGACGGTGAAAGGTTTTCCCCCACTTAGTATATTTTTGAGCTTAAACAAAGAGGTTAATTAATTACTGATTCTTTTAACCACGGAAGGTCTCTAGCTACAAGTTGGGATCCCCCCCCAAAAAAACTATACATTATATGAATATTATTAGTAAAAATCAAAATTTTAAAATATTTATTAAAATAAATATATATATGCATAATTAATTTAAATAATATGTAAAAAGTATGAGCAAGTGAAATTTTAGAAAAAAAAATCATTGTAAAAAAAAGTTAATTTGAAAATATAAAAAATTAAGATTTGAGACAACTAAAAGTTTAATATAAAAAATTGTTTTAAGAGAAGTGAGATTTTAGAAAAATATTTTAATATAAAAATTCAAATAATTAAAAATCTAATAGTTTTACAAAATAAAAAAAAACAATGGTGAAGTCATTGGTCTTAAAGAGGAAGAAAATACAACAGAAAATTATTTTCAAGAGTACAAAATATTTATTGTGTAGGTAAATTTTTTTAAAATCAAAATGTGATCTGTATGTATGTATGCAGTCGAATGTGCCAGAGGAAACATAAAAAAAGTTATTTTTCTTCATACTATTAAGTTTTATCTTGTTTATTATCCAACAATATCATGTCTTATACAAGGAGATACACCAAATAAAGCCCTAATAAAGATGTTGAACAGCTAAATATAAAGTGATAATGTCAACTAAATTTTGAGTTAATTAATCTCTATGTATATATTGTCAATGCTAAGGGTTTTGTATTATTATTTAATGATTTAATTTGTGGCACTTATCAAGATAATTAAAGTTTTTTTAGTAATAACCAATTTAAACAATGTCAATATAATTTTAAAATTGCCACAGCATCATTTTTTAAATCGGTTATTATTTATCGATCTAGAATCCTGTTGTAAATTAAATGTATTTTTTGTACTAGTGAGTGAAATATTTTTTAGGATTTAATAATTAATATATATACATGTTAGTGTAAAAAAATTTTACACATGCATCTAATGATATATTGTCACATTATTTAATGAATATGACACCTCAATGTAATATGTTACGTCGTTTATGTATATCAATTAAATTCATTAGTTATGTAAAAAAAAATTTACATTAGCAATGTATATCAATTACACTTTATTTTTAATATTGATTTAGAAATGAATGATTAATATATTAGTAACATATGAAAAAAAACTATATATATATTGATATATTAAAGTGAATATATATATCCTTAATTAACTAATATCATAGACCAATTGTGTGTTTAACAAACTTTTAAATCAAATACACAAAAAATATGGTTTGATCCCCCCCCCCCCTCCACATTGTATTTTTGGACTGATTAAATTAAATGTTAAATGTTTTTATAAAGTATTTAATGGTGGCACGTTAAGGAAACCGAAGACTATTCTTTAATTCCTACCTACATATAGAATCAATATTTTGATACATATAGCACTATATATTATGCATTGTACCAGGTGGAGCATAATAGTGACAATGAAATTTGCCATTATCTAAACGCAAACCATTCATGTCTTTTATTATTATCCCATTCTTAGTGATTTAACAAAATGCTTACTTAGTCATTGCTTTATAATATGATCAGATCACTAAATTAAAAATTGATCTCTTTCCAACCCATATAAGATATGCTTATCTTTTAATTTCACGTATTTTATTGATATACTATGTGAGTAATTAAAGAATGAATTCCATCCTCATTCTCAAATAATTATTAAAACATCACGTACTTCAATTCCAGCAATAAATTAAAAAATAAAAATGATACCGATTCTTGGATGAGTGATGGTGCTACTTTACCAAAGGGAAAGAAAAAATGTCTTTTGTGAGTATGGGAAAAAAGTTGAGTAAGAATATGGTTAAAGTAATATTGATCCTGACATGAATGTTACTCTAAGTCATCTTATAGCCAAGCAGCACCTTTCTTACCAACTGGTACGTTAAACCACCAACCTCTTTCCCATGGAATTCACGCCCACCGACGTTTGCCATTTCTTACATTCTCTTCTAATTTTGTTTAATTTATCTTCTTATTCAATTAATTAATTCAACCCAATCCATAGTTTAATATATACACACTGTTAATATAAAAAATTTTATACAAACATATCCAATGATGTGCTGTTACATGAATTTAATCACACGTGTCATATACGTGACAACACACCATTAAATATTTATATTAATTAAATTTTTATATTATCAAATTAAAACTACTAAAGTCCATTGCATATACGTTGTCCTCTTCTTGCTTTAACACCATTTTACTTCTTTTGATAAACACAAAGGATTAACTAATAATGATGAAAAAGAAAAAGAACAAAAAGAAAGAACAAACATGACCATAGGAAATTCCATGAAACCGCAAAAGATTATTTGTTCATAAATAGAATAATAGGCATCATCATATATAAAAAGTTCAAAGGGTTCAGTACAAGCATGAGTGGTCCTTCGTTAAAAATGATAGGCACCCAAAATGAGGATCATCTCCTTCATAGTACAAGTCAACAAAAATAAACTATAGTCATCCAGGAAAAAAAAATCCACGAAGAACAGACAGCATATAGATCGATCTAATTAATTTCAGATATATCTAGAGTCACCAAACTAATTATCACCTTAACCAAAATTTTCCAAAAGAAAAAATTCTGGAATAATCCGATCCATATATTATATATTATCTCTATACCCACCCTTGATTAGATGACACCTCTAATTGAAACTAATTATGGTTAATTAGTCTTCAAAGCCCACTTTCTTCCAAATGGCATTCCTGACACTGCGCAAGTCTCTACCTTTGAGGGTCCTTCCAATCCCTTCATGCACCGACAGAGAAGCCCCTCTTGTTCTGGCCAGATACTCATGAGGGGGTATCTTAATCCCTCCATGTTGATCTCCTTCATTTTCATCACCAACATCTAATTCATTACTCTCCCACTTTCGGTGCTCCTTGTAGTCCTCCTTCAAGATCTTGGACCAGTCAGGTATGTTAACGGGCAATGAGGCTGGGCCCACTGGGCCCATTCTCCCTCCACTCCCATGATCCATCTTCCTGATTGACCCTCCTCTCTTCAACCCAGATCGAGAACCTGAAAAGCCCTTCTTGGTCTCTGTTGCTGGGCTGCACGAGTTCCACAACTCAGCTTCATCCAACTCAAACACACCCTCTGGGGAAGAAGTTTTTTGATTGAAATGGCTCTCTGAGGTTGCTGGAAAAATGTAACTTGCCTTTGAAAGAAAGCTCTTCCTTGACGCCATTGATCAAACCTCCTCTTTCTCTCTCTATCTCTATTTCTTGTTTTGTTTGTTTCTTTCTAGCTAGTTGGCTTAGTTTTCAATTCCCAAGTCTACAATACTACATTTATTTATATTGCTTCCGTAGTAATGGATAAAGCTAATCCATGTCCTTTTTATTCAGTGCAAATGTCCTCACCTTAAGAATGGTGAGGCCCTCATTTATTTCGCTAGATATTGGCTTTGATGACGAGGGTGTACGTCAAGAATGTGGGGCAGCACGCATGGGATGGGGTCATGGGGACTATGGGTTGAGTTTAATATTCCCTTGTTAGAGACAAATGACATGTAGGATAACAATGTGTGGTGGGTGAATAAATGGATTTGGCAAAGCCAATCTACAAAGTAACACGTATGCATATTTGTGGCCCATGCTCAATCATCGTTGTTCAGCGAGTGAGTGTGAGAAAAGAGACAGATAAGGGGCAAAGTTATCCAATTACGAAAAACACACACGTGGACCAACCCAATGCTTCTCTGTTCGATCACTGCAAAAAGAGTAGAGAGCCTCTTAAATGCTCCTCGAGCAAGACAAAACTTTTGCATTTATTTATGTATACTACCATTTATTATTATTATTATTATTATTATTATTATTATTATTATTATTATTATGTTTGATAAGACATTTAAAGCATCACAATGGAACAACTCCATTTGAGTGCTTTCAATGGGACATATTTGTACACATCACTCATTTTTACTCTTCCCAATACAAGCAACTCCAAACATTTTATCTCTATAATGGAACAACTCTCTTTAGGTGTTTCCCAATACACAACAACTCATTTTTTTATTATTTACTGGTTGATTTATAAGTTCCTTTAGCTAGCAACCTTTGCCCAGGAAGCAACTGAAAGCTGAAATTAGAAACTGAAATCATTTCAACTATGTTTAATAAAGTAATTTTTTGGGTGACTACTACCTTTTCTCGAAAAACTACTTAGGGTAGCTTTTTTAAAAAAGCTCACAGTTTTAGCTACTAGCTCAAAATTTATTACAAGTTAATCCCTCAACCACCCCACTCATAATTATTTAATAATTAATTATGTCTTTGTATGTCATTTACCATTTTCAGGTAGTTGTACCAAACACCTTCAATCGAATAAGACAACTTTTCAGCTTTTAGCCAGCTTTTCCGCTAGTTTTACCAATCATACTATTTAGATAAAAGTTGAAATTAGTAATTGAAATAAATTTATCGGTATTTGGTAAGATAACTTTTTAGGTAGCTATTAGTTTTTTCGGAGAAGATATTTAAGATAGGGTTTTTTTTTTAAAAAAAATCTACTTTTTTAGCTACTAACTAAAAGTTTATTACGATTTTATCTCTCAACAACTCTAACTCATTATTATTTAATAATTAACGATATTCATCTTTGTTATATTACCACTTTCGCTTAGTTTTACTTAACACTTTCAATCAAATTAACTCGTTTTTTAGCTTTTAGCTAATTTTTAACTTTCAGCTAGTTTTATCAAACACACTATCACTTATTATATGATGTATTATTATTTTCAACGTTAATAACCCAATTACTTTTTCTAATATTAATTATATTTAATATACTAATTAATTGTATTTAAAATATATAAATCAAATATTATTAATGACTAAATTTTTATTACAAATATTTATTAATAAAGTTAAAAGATAATAATAATAACTTGTATTCTTAGCTGTAAAATACGTTAATTGAGCCATTGGATGAGGGCAGATTTAAAAAGGGGCGGACAACCAACACAGCACCTCAGGTTTTTAAACTTTCATAAAGTACTTTAAAAATTTACACATACTTTTTCCTAAATATTAAAACATCATATGTCAGCCTCATCGGTTTCTTTATCCCTCAAGAATTGTGACAGTATATCACCACTAAACACACTTTTAAAAATGTGTGAAGAGTCTTAATTGAGACTAAGTTCCGAATAAGATTGTCCTTCATAATAGGAAATACACTACAATAAATTTACTTTTTAGCGACGGCCTTGTAGCGACGACCTTGACACCCTCACTATTATCTTTGGTAGGTCGACGCAACAGCTATCACTAAAGACATCACCGTTAAAAAGAAATATTTTTTTAATTTTTTTATGTAGCGACGGCCAGACCGTCGCTACTTAGTAACGTTAGCGACGGCTCTGGCCAACTTGGCCATCACTAAAGGAAATTTTTTTGTAGCGTCGCGTTCGTAACGTTAGCGACGGTCTGGCCTTCACTAATTTTTTTGTTATTTTTTCACTATATATATAATATTTTGCGCTATATATTCTAAAAAAACAAACTTGGCTTAACGGTAATGCTCCTTCTTTGTAGTGACGGCCATTGGTGTCGCTAGCCAGCATGGACCAATGGCTGTCGCTATGTAGTGATGGCCAAGGAATTAGCGACGGTCGTCGCTACATAGCGTTGGCCATAAAATGTCGTCGCTACTGCATTAACGACGAGGCTTGTAGCGACGGCCGCGACACCGTCGCTAGGCCATCGCTAATGATGCAATAGCGATGTTTTTTGCTCCTGTAGCGACGACTTTTGGCCGTCGCTAAAAGTCATTTTTCTTGTAGTGATACATATGGTTAAAACAAATATATATATATATATACTACTCCGAACTTGAATATAAGCAAAAATAACTAAATTCACACGTATTAAGAAAGTTGGTTAAACTCATTAAATTTTCTTGGTATCATGTAAAAAGTACTTGCATTGCCTAAATTACCCTACATTCAATTTTATTGAAAATTGTTTCAAGTGGACATACTCTCTTTCTATTGGCACATGATTCATTAAATAGAGTGGTTGGGAAGTAAAATCAAAGGGCATTTTGGGTTTATCTCATTAAATAGGGTAAAAATAGTTAAGATTTGCTTATATTTTAGTCCACCGAATTTGAGTTTTTTTTGCTTATATTCAAGTCCGGAGGGAGTATATATGTATGGGAGATGTATCATGTGAGAAATGTATCCTTATGTGAGAGCGAGGGGATAAATATAGACCATTGGATTAGAATTAACGGGGGGGATTAAAACTTGCTAATTAGTGTGTCACGTGCTTCCCTCTTCCCAAGTTCAGGTTCTCCCTTAAAATTAAGTCACCCAGAATCACCATCCTTGAGCCCCTCAGTCGCCATCCTCCATAGTCGAACCACAGCCCCTAGTCGTCACAAGAAATTCAGGTGCGCCGTTGTACCTCATCCGCGGGTGATGAGAAGCATTCCCTATTCCATCCTCCTTCATTGAAGTCGAGGGTTGCCGCCGTTGTCCCTGTTCCATCTCGCGCCTCCCTTCTGTCTCGTGCCTAAGGTGACTTGTCATGTATTAATTAATGAAAGAGGTGGTGTGGATTTGGATGGAAGATAAATAAGGAAGGTTTTTTGTTATTTGACATAGTATCTTGAGTGGTGAGGTTCTGAGAGGTAGTTTATAAGTTGCTAATGAGTGAAAGAATATTAGTTATTCTGTTGCTTGTTTTCAAGTACTTGTTGATTGCGGAAGGAGAAACGGCTAATGGGGATTATGAGTTCATCTTTCAACTTACATCCTATGTTTTTGGTTGATAGAGCTAGAAAACGTTGAATTTGAGTCTTGCAAGTTTTAAAAAGAGTTTGTTAATAGTAATTATTTCTTCTGCACATTTTCATAGGAATCAAACGTTGGATAACTCTATGTATAAGATTTCTTTTACCTACTGATAACATGTCTCTATAATTTCTGATGCAGTGGTCACTCTAAAGTCTCTTATGGATACCTTGAAGAACACCCCTCCTAGTTGGGTGGGTTCAGATCCTTGTGATGATTAGGATGGAATTGGTTGCAAGAATTCACGTGTCACATCACATCCATGTAGTGTCTCTTTCAAATATGCTCAATTGTTGCTTCCTTCTCCTGAAGAGACATTAACTTGTTTGCTAGTATTTCAGAACATTATCAACCACTGGTTTGGAAGGCCAACTTTTTGGAGATATTGGATCACTATCTGAATTGGAGACTTTGTAAGTATTTCACTTTGATTATGCATTTCATTCTATCCAAAAGGATCATGTAAATGGGATGATTGGCATTTTCCAAAACCATGTAACTCATAGCAGTAGTAACAAACTGAGACAAGGTTTCATGTGATAATGTACTTGAACCACCAGTTTAATCTCACTAATTATATCTGTTCAAGAAAAAGCCTTAACCTCAGAGATAGACAATAGTTTTTATGGTTTCCCTTTTTTTTGGCTAAATTAATTACTGATTATATTTTTTTTTCCTTATAGGGTTTTATCTCACAACAAGGACTTGACAGGACCACTTCCACAATCCATTGGAGAGTTGAAGAAGTTGTCAACCTTGTAAGGAAATATTGATTGTTAAACTAGTCATACAAATCTGAATTACTTTTGATAAAACAATTCTAATAAAACAGATTTATCTGCAGAATTCTTGTTGGTTGCAGCTTTAATGGTCCTATTCCAGACAATATAGGATACCTCGAGGAGCTCTGCTACTTGTAAGAATTTTTAACTATGTTATCTAGTGAAGGTAAAATGTTATTGGAAACAAAGCAATAATAGTATAAATTCGTATGACATAAAACAGAGCATCACCACACAAAAACAGAGCATTAAGACTACAAAAGAAACGTGGTTGAATTAGTTAAAAGAATACTTGTTGTTGTTGTAAACTTCAAGAGTATTTCAAAACCATTCAAAAAGCTCAAGTCCCACATTGCTTGGAGTAAAGCATGTTAGAGTGCTTATATACTAAAGTGTGATCGGACCTTTCAAACAACTTGAGAAAGGCTTGGGCTCGCGCGCATGAGAACGGGCCTTGGTTGCTCGGTTTAGTGCAAATCGGTGGATTTGCCCCCCCCCTGCGCGTGATATTGGGCCTCACATGTCTTTTGCTCCAGCTCCCACTACGCCAAGCCGTTTCCAGACATCTCTAAGATCGAAGTCTTCGGAGGTCAAAATTATCGCAGGTGGCAGGAGCGTCTATACAACATACTTGACATGCACGGAGTTGCTGCTGCACTCACTGATCCCAAACCGCCCCACACAGCAGACACTGTCGTCAATGAAAACTGGAATACTGCAAACAAGGTATGTCGTCACACTATTCTCAGTACGAGCTTTTCGATGTGTATTGCTCATACAAGGAGGCAAACAAAATCTGGGAGTCCATTAATCTAAAATACACGGCTGAAGATGCTGGGAAGCAGAAATTCGTCATCGGCAATTACTACAGGTGGGAGATGGCTGAAGACAAGGACATCAAGGTCCAGATAAATGAGTATCATAAACTGCTCGAGGATCTAAAAGGAGAAAATATTGAGTTACAAGACGAATTCGTAGCGGGAATCTTGATCGAGAAGCTGTCTACATCTTGGAAAGACTACAAACAGCAACTCAAACATAAACACAAGCAACTGCCTCTCGCAGACTTGATCACCCACATCATTATTGAAGACACCAACAGAAGGGAGATCAAAGAGGCAAGAGCAAAAGCCTTGGCTGCACGGGCTAATCTAATTCAGAACAAGTCTCAGAAAAAAAGGTACGAACCTAAGAGACATGATCACTATGTGCCTGGACCTAATAACCCCAATTTCAAAAAGAAGGGTATCTGTTTTATTTGCGGAAAGCCAGGTCACCATGCACCCCAATGCCGACACAAGATGAGGAACGACAATCCTCCCAAGCCAAGGGCTAACCTGGCTGAAGGAGATGACATAATTGCTGTGGTCGTTTCTCAAGTGAATGTTGTCACAGATGTGAACAAATGGGTGGTAGACTCTGGGGCTACCAGGCATATTTGTGCTAATAGAGATGCGTTTACCTCTTACACACCTGTAGGGGATGGAGAAGAACTAGTTTACCTCGGTGATTCTAGAACTGCTACAGTTCAAGGGAAAGGAAAGGTTCTTCTGAGGCTCACATCTGGAAAGACACTGGCTTTAAGTGATGTACTTCATGTCCCAACCATTAGGGCTAATTTGGTTTCTGTATCTTTGTTGGGAAAATTTGGGGTTAAGGTCTATTTTGAATCTAATAAGATTGTAATGACCAAAAACAATGTTTTTGTTGGGAAAGGCTATTGTGATCATGGACTCTTTGTACTTAATATTTCTGAAGTTATCAATAAAATTGAGAATTCTGCTTATATGATTGATTCAACTGCTATGTGGCATGCTAGATTAGGACATGTGAATTTTTCATATATTAAGAAAATGCAACATCTTGGTATTCTTTCTGATCTTAACTATGATTGTCAAATCAAATGTGATGTATGTATTGATTGTAAAATAACTAAGAAATCACATCCTTCTGTGCAACGTGAAACTGAATTACTTAGTTTAATTCATACCGACCTAGGTGATTTAAAACAAACTATGACTAGAGGTGGTAAGAAATATTATGTGACCTTTATTGATGACTTTTCTAGATTTACTAAGGTTTATCTAATTCGAAATAAAGATGAAGCTTTTGACATGTTTCTTACATATAAGGCAGAAGTAGAGAACCAACTAAATAGGAAAATTAAAAGAGTTAGATCTGATAGGGGAGGTGAATACATGCTCTTTGATGATTTTTGCGAAAAAGAAGGAATAATTCATGAAATTACCCCACCTTATTCACCTGAATCTAATGGAGTGGCTGAAAGGAAAAATAGAACCTTGAAGGAAATGATGAACGCAATGTTAGTTAGTTCCTTAGCACCTGATAACCTTTGGGGGGAAGCCTTACTCACTGCTTGTTTTCTACAAAATAGAATACCCCATAAGAAAACTGGTAAAATACCCTATGAGTTATGGAAAGGTTATAAACCCAACATAAAATATCTTAGAGTGTGGGGGTGTCTAGCCAAAGTTATGCTTCCTGACCCTAAGAAAAGGAAAATAGGATCTAAAACATCTGATTGCTTGTTCATTGGTTATGCTGAGCATAGTGCTGCTTATAGATTTCTTGTTCTAAAAAGTGATGTGCTTGATCATAATACAATTATAGAAACCAAGAATGCTGAATTTTTAGAACATGTGTTTCCTTTGAAGTATGAATCTATTTCTCGTGCTACTGTTCAAATTAATAATGAGCACTCATATGAGGATTTGAGAAGAAGTAAAAGACAAAGGAAAGAAACTTCATTTGGAAACGATTTTTATACTTACTTAATTGGTAATGATCCTTCAAGTTTTTCTGAAGCTCTTTCTTCTTCTGATGCTAAATTTTGGAATGAGGTTATTAAAATCGAAATGGATTCTCTTTCAAAAATAAAACTTGGACTCTGGTCGATTTACCTCCTGGAGCAAAACCAATTGGCTGCAAGTGGATTTTTAAAAGAAAATATAATCCTGATGGATCTATTGAAAAATATAAAGCTAGACTTTTAGCCAAAGGGTTTTCTCAAAAGGAAAATATTGATTATTTTGATACCTTTGCTCCAGTGACTAGAATCTCTTCCATTTGAGTTTTAATAGCTTTGGCCTCTATTCATAAATTGGTTATACATCAAATGGATGTAAAAACCGCTTTTCTAAATGGTGACTTAGAAGAAGAAATATATATGTCTCAACCTGAAGGATGTGTCATTTCTGGTCAAGAAAACAAAGTTTGTAAACTTCTCAAATCTCTATATGGTTTGAAACAAGCCCCTAAACAGTGGCATGAAAAATTTAATCAGACTTTGCTTGATGATGGCTTTTCTTCTGTTGAAGTAGATAAATATGTCTACTCAAAAACTATAGATGGTGAGTGTGTGATTATCTGTCTATATGTTGATGATATGCTTATATTTGGTACTTGTGATTATATTGTAAACATTACAAAAAACTTTCTTGCATCAAAGTTTGGCATGAAAGACATGGGTGAAGTAAGTGTGATATTGGGTGTTAAAATCATAAGGAACGGTGATAGTATACTACTATCCCAAGAACACTATGTTGAGAAACTTCTTAGGAAGTTTGGTCATTTCGATGACAAACCAGTGAGTACCCCTTATGATGCTAGCACTCAATTAAAGAAAAATAAAGGTGATCCTGTTGCTCAATCTGAGTATGCCCAAATCATTGGGAGTTTGCTACACTTGATGAATTTTTCTAGACCTGACATAGCATATGTTGTGGGTAGGTTGAGTAGATATACCCAAAATCCTAATCAGGATCATTGGGATGCACTTGTGAGACTCATGAGATATTTGAGAGGTACCATTGATTATGGTATTGAGTATAGTGGATTTCCCGCTGTATTGGAAGGATACAGTGATGCTAACTGGATCTCAGATTCAGATGAGACAAAGTCCACTAGTGGTTATGTGTTTACACTCGGTGGTGGTGCGATAGTTTGGAGATCATCCAAACAAACTATAATTGCAAGATCAACTATGGAGTCAGAGTTTGTAGCTCTGGAATTGGCTGGTAGTGAGGCTGAGTGGTTGAGAAACTTCTTAGCAGATATTCCTTTGGGAACAAAACCAACCCCATCAGTATCAATGCATTGTGATTGCCAAGCGGCAATAGCCATTGCAAAGAATAAGACTTTCAATGGTAAAAACAGACATATGCAACTAAGGCATAATGTGGTAAAGCAGCTGCTAAAGGATGGAATAATATCCATTGATTATGTGAAGTCAGAAGTGAATTTGGCCGATCCTCTGACAAAGCCTTTGGGAAGGAAATTCATATATGAAACATCGAGGGGAATGGAACTTAAGCCAATATGAAATTAACAGTGATGGTAACCCAACCTTTGTGATTGGAGATCCCATGAAGAAGGTTCATATGGGTAAAAACAAGTCACTTGTTAGTTCTGCTAGCACAATATTTATAGTCCCTTCCTATGGTGTGAGATGTGCTAGACTGCATTATTGAGAGGATAAGCTTAAAAGCTTTAATGATTTTCATATCCCTTATGGGTGGTGTATGAAGTGCAGCATACACTTGATGAAATCACCTATATGAGTGTCAAGTGGGGCCGCTTGTATGAGATTGAGGCGAAATCTCTAGAGCACTCATGAATACCAGGCGCGCGCATGGCCTATTGGCGCAAAACGGCGTTAACAGTGAAAATTGTGGGGGTGCAATGTGATTGGTAGACCTCTAACATACATCAAAGTGTTTTGGTTCATAGAGCTTGCTCCACCAACTCACTTGTGTGTTAAGTCTTATCAGTCTAGGTCTGGTTCATAGTCCAAAAGACACCAGATTCGACGCATTGACATCCATGTAGTAAAGCAGAGCAGATTTCTTTTATCTTTCGTTTTTTAAAATGTTTTGAAATATGTGGGGGATTGTTGTAAACTTCAAGAGTATTTCAAAACCATTCAAAAAGCTCAAGTCCCGCATTGCTTGGAGTAAAGCATGTTAGAGTGCTTATATATTAAAGTGTGATTGGACCTTTCAAACAACTTGAGAAAGGCTTGGGCTCGCGCGCATGAGAACGAGCCTTGGTTGCTTGGTTTAGTGCAAATCGGTGGATTTGCCCCCCCCTGCGCGTGATATTGGGCCTCACATGTCTTTTGCTCCAGCTCCCTTTAAAATACTTTTTGAACCTTAAATTCCGATTTTTTAGAACCGTTTTTTTAAGCTTAGCCAGAAACAGTCAAATTCTGATGGACTGTTTTTGACTCGGTCTTCCTATAATCTTGCTGGTAACCGCCCACCATATCTGGATCAATCCTTATCCTTTTTTTCGAAATTGCTAACGGACTGACCCTTATTTGCCTATAAATACCGAGCTACACTATCAGTTTTACTCACTCATTCCTCACATCACTTCCTCTCCTCTTCTTCTTTTTTCTGCTCTGCTCTGCTGACAGTGTTCACTGTTCTAATACCTCGGTGCTTCCGAGAAGGGGCTGTTAAATCCTGGGGGGTTACGCACTCCACGAAATAACCCTTAAGGACAGCGTATATCTACGCGTCTCAGTCATCATTTCTTCATTGTTCCGCAGCTTCATGGTCGATCGGCGACAACAGTTGTTTCTTCGAATTGCTATACCACCACCGTCAATTGCGTGAACGTGAATTGCGTGTCGTCAAAGGTAGAAGCCTAGTGGAAGAGGTTTAGTGACTGTGTTTAGGGGAGAACAGAGGAAACGAGGAAGGAGGAGGCACATGAGTTAATAATTATGACGTTTTAATCTCAACCGCATATTTCGATCTAATAGTCTATATTTATCCCTCTCATTCTCACATAAGGATACATTTCTCATGTGATACATCTCTTATATATATAGCACTATGGATGTTGTTATTTATTTGTCTCATTTAATTTTTTTATTTATATATTTCGTTTAAAACTTTAAAAAAAGTATTAATTACTAATTACAAGTTAATCTATAAACTTTTATTTTTCAACCAGCAACTTATTTATTAGTTACAAGTTACTCCTTCTGGACTCAAATATAAGAAAAAATAAGTAAATTCACACTTACTAAGAAAAGTAGTTAAACTCATTTAATTTTCTTGATATCATCTAAAAAGTAATTGCATTGCCTAAATTACCCTACATTCAATTTTATTGAAACTTATTTCACGTGAACATACTCTCTTTTTATTGGTACATGATTCATTAAATAGAGTGATTGGAAAATAAAATCTGAATTAAATAAAGGGTAATTTAGGATGATGTCATTAAATTGGGAGAAATTAGTTAAGTTTTGCTTACATTTTAATCTACCATAGGTGGGTGTTTTTTTACTTATATTTGAGTCGAGATAGAGTAGCTTGTTAGCTAGATATAACCTTTAGTGGTATTTCGTCAAAAGAAAAAAAAAACCTTTAGGGATATATTATTTATATTTTATAATATATCTTTCAAACTTTCATATTTACATTTTAATTAATATTTTATTCTTTAATTAGTTATTAATTTAATATTTATTTTCTTTAATTTCTTCAGTTAATATAACGGGATATTTCTTACTTACTAATATTAAAATAAAAAATCAAATGTTCGTTCTTCCTATATTCTAATAAAATAAAGTGTGTGAGACACGTGTTTCCAATCTCTGGATCATGTATGTGCGGACATGTAAAAGATTCTTTATATGATCTGCCAAATGGATCAAATGATTGTAAACACAACAATCTCAAGTTTGACAGACGATTACACTAGAAAATGAACTCTATTTAAAGCTATGGGTCCTTAGGCTACTCCAAAAAATGATGAGTTGTTAAAAATTAGCTATCTCTAATTATGCGTTGAAAAGTCACTACAAGAAAATGTTACATTAGCTTTGACCAAAAGCCAACACAAGTAAGTAAAAATGGACGTAAAAAATTCTTAGTGTCCACGTCGAGTGTAACATCCCAAGTTTTAATCATTACAAGACTTGAAATAGCAATGGAATAGGTTTTAGGAAGAAAAGAATGGTTTTGGTAAAAAATTGAATGGGAAAAGATGGGTTTATGCAACAAACCAGAAAAAACTGCATTATGGTATGCTCGCTCGAGCGAGCAAGGAAATTTAGGTGCAAGGAACTCTCTGACTTTGCACTCGCTCAAGTGAGCCAAGGATCGCTCGAGCGAGCACATCAGCAGAGATCTGGTTTTTCTGGTTTGCTGATATGGTTTTTCTAGTTTACTGATATCGCTCAAGCGAGCCACTGCTCGCTCGAGCGAGCAAGGATTTTAGGTTCAAAGGTGATATCTGACATTGCACTCACTCAAACGAGCTAGGGCTCGCTCGAGCGAGCGCAAAGTCAGAAAGCAAGGATGTTTTACTGGGCGTTCCTCGCTCAAGCGAGCCCCAACTCAGAGAGCAGGGTTTTTACACGCTCAAGTGAGCTAATGCTCGCTCGAGCGAGCGTATGCGATTTCAATTTTTTAAAACACGCAGAACCCTAACCCCCTTTTATTAATACACTCACCCATTGCTTTAGAGAGGGGGGAAGAGTTCTAGAGAGAAACCCATATTGGGAGCTAGAGGAAGATTGAGATACCTAGAGATCTTCAACTCCACCCTTCCCCTACCTCATTTCCCCTTCTTTGGAGCTCCTTTGAGGTGAGTAAAGCTCACACATCCTCACCCAATCTTGTATGAGTATTTCCCAATGTACCCTACTTTTCTCCTCCCCTTTCTTGAACTTGTATATGATTGTTTACCGATTGTTTTTGTTTATATTCAATGTATTGAAGATTTTGATGGTTATATACCTAGGATCCTCACTTAGGGTTTCTGATTGGGAATATGGTTATGTCTTGGAAATCATCTATTATGTATGTTGAATGTTTTGACTTATGATATACACCTATCGAATATTATGATGCATGATATGCACATTTGAGAATAAATAAGACATTTGGGATTTAGCCCCCCAGAGATTAAGAAAGAGATAACGGATTTCGGTCCCCAGAGTAATGGTGGGTAAAACCCTAAGGGAGACGTTCCTTGTAGTCTGAGCTCAGGTCTAGCCCCAGAGATAGAGATAAGACCCCGTCCTGCTGGGAAATGCAGAACATGCATAATTTCATAGATGTTTAAAGAAATTTAGTATGTTAGATCTTGTTCCTAATGTTATCTTGTGTTGTTGCATTGCATCTGCCTATCTACCTACACTGCTCGCTGCATGCTTTACTGACTGAGACTCCAATCTCACCACATGTTTTGTGGTTATATTTAGATGCACAGGTTCCATCCCGGACAGGGCAATGAGTTAGGAGGCTTATAGGAGATTAATCTTTTGATGTATCTAGTTATTTATTTAGTAGATTATTCTGATGATTAGAATGATATTTGTATTATTTTGGGGATATGACTGTACATGTGTAGCCTTGGGCCCTTCTATTTTGTTTAGGGCACATGTATGGGGGTATCCCAGTGGATGTACACTTATTATGTTTATTTGAGCCCTTGAGGCGTTTATGTATTTAGCTCTTGTTTCCATATATTTTTTTAGTATTCGTCGGACGCTTAAACGTTATATGGTTGTGTAATGCGATATTTAAATGGCGCGAAATAATTTTAGAAATTTGGGAATTTTGCTTCCAACGAGCTAAATTCTTGAATTTAGAAATTAGAACGTTACATTTTGGTATCAGAGCAGTTCAATCCAATTGGACTGTGGACTAGTTAGTTCCTGAAGTTTGTTGCCATCCTCTTATACATTATTATGGAATTGAGAGACTGATCACCTCGATGTTTACTTAATGACGTGTAGAAGATTATGGCAGGCGGCAGGAGAGGTCGTCCCCGGACCAACCTATCTTCTTCACCACGAGATCAACCTCAGGATCTTGTGGCGACAACACTTCAGATGTTCACGCAGATGATGGGAGAGCAGGTGGCGTCTAATCGGGCGCAAGTGGAGGCCAACCGCCAACAGGATGAGGCGGCACAGGAGCAGCTTGCTGCTAACGCGGCCGTCGTACAAGAGTTGGTCCGAAGGCCAATGGGGACACCTCCTCCTCCTACGGTGGACCCGTTTGTCTAAGGACTAGCGAAGTTTTGGAAACATAACCCTCTTCAGTTCAACGGGGTTTATGATCCGGATGTGGCAGCCAGCTGGCTTCGCGGCCTCAACCGTATCTTTGAGGTGATGAGGTGCACTGATGACTCCAAAGTGGGTTATGCGGTGTACATACTGAGGGGAGAGGGCGAAGACTGGTGGAAGTCAGTGAGTATGCGGGCTGCTGTTGCAGACACCCCACACTTGGGGAGCTTTCCAGACCACCTTCTTGGAGAAATACTTCCCGGCTTCAGTTCGAAGGCAGAAGGAGGCAGAGTTTCTCCAACTTAAGCAAGGAAGCATGACCGTAGGCCAGTATGTGGCCAAGTTCAAGGAGCTTGCCAAGTACTCCGGGTATTTACAGAATGTCCCTGACGAGGAGGGGAGGTGCACTCAGTTTGAGGGGACTTGAGACCGGAGATCCTGGACCGGGTCAGAACACTTGAGATCAGGGACTTCCCTACCCTGATCAACAAGTGTTACATCGTTGAGAAGAATTTAAAGGGAGTTGCACCACCCCCATAGTCAGACAACAAGGGGAAGAGGAAGCTGTAGGAGCCCAACCAGGGCAAGGGCTCTAGGCCCAAGTGGTAAAGCAACACCGCTTTAGTCACTCGGCCAGCCCAACGCCAAGGGGACACTCCCAAGTGCCCCAAATGTGGGAAGGAGCACCGAGGGGAATGTCTCTTCGGTCAGAAGGTTTGCTACTGGTGCAAGGATCTCGGTCACATGAAGAATGAATGTCCAAAGAAGCGGGATGCTCCTAAACCCCAAGCCACCGGGAGAATCTTCACCCTCAGTGGTGAAGTGACAGCTTCTGCCGATAATCTGATGCGAGGTACGTGCACCCTAGGAGGTAAAACCTTAATTGTATTGTATGATTTGGGGGCAACCCATTCTTTTGTTGCTTTTGATTGTGTGAAGCATTTAGATTTGCATGTACCCCCTTACCATATAGTTTGAATGTAATAACCCCAGCCAAGGAGGCAATCCCCACTTCCCTTGTGTGTTCTAAATGCCCCATTGTTATACAAGGGAGGGCCTTTGAGGTTGATTTGATTTGTTTGCCATTGAGGGGCATAGATATAATCCTTGGCATGAACTGGTTATCGCAGAACTAGGTCATGCTTGATTGTTTCAACAAAGAGGTTGTCTTTCCTACTCTCCCTTCTCTTCAGGGGGGAAGCCACCCATACTTCTATCTAGTGTCACCCAAGTGTCCAAATGCCTGTTTGACGGGAGTAGTTGTTTTATTTCGTTACTTTCCTTAAATCTAGGTTCTAATATCGATTTGAACAGTGTAGCCACAGTTAGGGAGTTTCAAGACGTTTTCTCTAGTGAGGTAACCACCTTATCTCTGGATAGATAGATTGAGTTTACCATTGACCTGGTACCGGGAACAGGGCCTATACACCCTATAGGATATCACCACTAGAGCTTAGTGAACTTAAGACCCAATTAGAAGACCTTATAGCCAAGAAGTTCATTAGGCCTAGTGTGTGCACCCTGGGGAGCGCCAGTACTTTTAGTGAAAAAGAAGAATGGAAGTATGAGGTTGTGTGTAGACTATAAGCAGCTAAACACGGTCACCATTAAGAATAAGTATCCCTTACCCACGATAGATGACCTCCTAGACCAACATAGAGGGGCTTCAGTTTTCTCTAAGATAGATTTGAGATCTAGCTACCACCAGATCAAAATTAGGGGTGGGGATATACCCAAGACTGCCTTTAAGGCTAGATATGGGCACTATGAGTACTTGGTGATGCCTTTTGGCTTAACCAGTGCTCCAGCCGTGTTCATGGACTACATGAACCAAATTTTTCGGCCCTATCTTGATCAGTTCGTTGTCGTGTTCATCGATGACATCATGATCTACTCTCAGACCTTAGAAGAGCATGCGTAGCATATTAGGGTTGTTTTGAGGATCTTGAGAGAGAAGAAGTTGTTTGTCAACTCGGAGAAGTGTGAGTTTTGGATGAACCGAATCCATTTCTTAGGGCATGTAATTTCTAGAGAGGGTGTGTCAGTTGACCATAGCAAGATAGAAGCCGTCCTTGAATGGGAAAGACCTAAGACCATCACGGAAATTAGGAGTTTCCTAGGATTGGCCGGCTACTATCGGAGATTTATCAAAGGATTCTCCCAGCTAGTCTCGCCCCTCACTCGATTGACTCGTAAGGGTCAAGCCTTTGTGTGGGACGAGAAGTGTGAGCGGAGCTTCCTAGAGCTCAAGGAAAGGTTGACCACCGCCCCGGTACTTGCGTTGCCAGATTTGTCCAAGAACTTTGAGGTCTACAGTGATGCCTTTGGGAAGGGGCTAGGTTGTGTTTTGATGCAAGAGAAGAGAGTGGTGGCCTATGCATCCAGGCAGTTGAGGCCCCATGAGGAAAACTACCCTACCCATGACTTAGAATTAGCGGCTAGGGTGTTTTCCCTCGAGATTTGGAGGCATTACCTGTATGGAGTGAGATTTGAGGTCTTTAGTGATCATGCAAGCTTGAAATACCTATTTGATCAAAATGAACTCAATATGAGGCATAGAAGGTGGATGAAGTTTCTAAAGAATTATGATTTTGAGTTGAAGTACCACCCGGGTAAGGCCAATGTAGTGGTTGACGCCCTCAGTACGAAATCCCTACATGTGTCATCCATGATAGTGCATGAGATGAGGTTGTTGGAAGAATTTAGGAACCTGAGCTTGAATATTGAGGTAGGAGAGAGTAGTTTGAAACTCCATAGGTTAGAGGTCACCAGTGAGCCTAGAGCCCTAATTAGGGAGACACAGGGTTCAGACCCAGACCTCCAAGCTAGGAAAGGGCAACCAGGTTTTTCTGAGTCAGGTGATGAGATGATTCTCTTTGAAGGGAGAGTCTGTGTTCCAAAGGGGGGTAGTATGAGGCATCAGATTTTAGAGGAGGCCCAAAGGGGCAAGTTCTCGATACATCCTGGCACCACCAAGATGTACCAAGACTTAAGGAATATGTTTTAGTGGGATGGTATGAAGGGTGAGATAGCAGAGTTTGTTTCTAGGTGCCAAGTGTGTCAGCTAGGGATGGCACCCGCGCGGGGCGGGGGATACCTCCCCGCTCCCCGTCCCCGCCTCCTGATTTTATCCCCGTCCCCGTCCCCGATCCCCACCTTGGGGTAATTTTCTCCCCCATCCTCATTCCCCGCATTCCCATGGGTCCCCACGGGGACCCCAAAATTAAAAAACTAAATAAAAAAATATAATATAAAGAATAAAATTAGTAAAAATAATATAAAATAATTAGAAAATTAATTTTTAAATTTAAAATTAGGATAATATAAAATAGAAATTATATATATTATATTATAGTATATATATCATATAAATAAAAAAATTTATATATATATATATATATGTGGTGGGGCGGGGAGCATGATCCCCGTCCCCGTCCCCATCCCCAAGTCTATCTCGGGGGGATTTTAGTCTCCGTCCCCATCCCCACGGGGGAAAATTCCCCATCCTCAGGGCCCCATATGGGGCAGTCCCCGCGGGTATTCCCACTTGCAGTACAAAATTGCCATCCCTAGTGTCAGCGGGTTAAGATAGAACACTAGAAACCATCAGAAACCCTTTTACCATTAGAAATTCCTGAGTGGAAGTGGGAGAGTATAGCCGTGGACTTTGTGGTGGGATTACCTAGAGTCCAAGCAGGGTTTGACGTCATCTGGCTCATTGTGTACTGGCTAACTAAGCTGACCCACTTCCTACCTATTAGGAACACCTATTCCCTGAGCAAATTAGCAGACTTGTATGTAGAGGAGATTGTCAAGCTCCATGGCATTCCCTTTAGCATAATTTCAGATAGAGACCCTAGGTTCACCTCTAGGTTTTGGAATGCACTTCATTAGGCTTTCGGGACTAAACTTAGGTTTAGTACCACTTACCATCCTCATACTGGCAGTCAGTCTCAGAGGACCATCCAGACCCCAGAGGATATGCTTAGAGCTTGTGTGTTAGAGCGGTAGGGTAGTTGGGATAGCTACCTACTTCTCATTGAGTTTTCCTACAACAACGGTTTCCACAACACTATAGGCATGGCACCCTATGAGGCCTTGTATGGTAGAAAGTGTAGATCCTCACTCTGTTGGTATGGGGTGGGTGAGAAAACCCTGTTAGGTCCGGAGTTAGTGCAGGAAACCACAGAAAAGATTAGTGTCATTAGGGAGAAGCTTGTCACTACCTAAAGCCAGCATAAGAGCTATGTTGACAAGAGAAGAAAAGACCTAGAATTTGAGGAGGAAGACCATGTGTTTTTGAAAGTAACTCCTGTCACAGGCATTGGGCGAGCCATTAAAGCCAAAAAGCTCAATGCCAGGTTCATTGACCCATTTCAGATCTTGCATAGGGTTGGCCCTCTAGCTTATAAGATAGTCTTACTCCCTCATTTATCCCGAGTCCACGATGTATTCCATGTCTCCCAGCTAAGAAAATATGTTCATGACCCTTCACACATCAGTAGCTCTGAATCGGTACAGTTACGGTTCCCACTAGACCTGCACGGATTATCGACCGGATTGCACTAAGGAATAACATAATCCCCTCGGTGAAGGTGTTTTGGGAGGGCCAGGCACCAGAGGAGGTGACATGGGAGAAAGAGGATGACATCTGTTCCCAGTTCCCAGAGTTGTTCACTTCAGGTAAACTAGTTTTCATGCTTTTTCTTTAGCCAATTTTGAGGACAAAATTGTTTTTAGGGGGTAAAATTGTAACATCCCAAGTTTTAATCATTACATGACTTGAAATAGCAATGGAATAGGTTTTAGGAAGAAAGGAATGGTTTTGGTAAAAATTGAATGGGAAAAGACTGGTTTATGTAGCAAACCAGAGAAAATTGCATTCTGGTATGCTCACTCCAGCGAGTCAGGGCTCGCTCGAGCGAGCAAGGGAATTTAGGTGCAGGGAGCTCTCTGACTTTGCACTCGCTCCAGCGAGCCAGGGTTCGCTCTAGTGAGCACATAAGCAGAGATCTAGTTTTCTGGCTTACTGATATGGTTTTCTGGTTTACTGATATTGCTCAAGCGAGTCACTGCTCGCTCGAGCGAGCAAGGATTTTAGGTTCAGGGGTGCTCTCTGACTTTGCACTCACTCAAGCGAGCCAGGGCTCGCTCGAGCAAGCGCAGAGTCAGAAAGCAAGGATTTTTACTAGGCGTTCCTTGCTCAAGCAAGCAAGTGCTCGCTTGAGCGAGCCCCAACTCAGAGAGCAAGGTTTTTACTCGCTCTAGTGAGCTAATGCTCGCTCCAGCGAGCGAACGCAATTTCAATTTTTTAATACACGCAGAACCCTAACCCCCTTTCATAATACACTCACCCATTGCTTTAGAGAGAGGGGGAAGAGTTCTAGAGAGAGAAACCCACATTGGGAGCTAGAGGAAGCTTGAGAAAACTAGAGATCTTCAACTCCACCCTTCCCCTACCTCATTTCCCCGTCTTTGGAGCTCCTTTGAGGTGAGTAAAGCTCACACACCCTCACCCAATCTTGTATGAGTATTTTCCAATGTACCCTACTCTTCTCCTCCCCTTTCTTGAACTTGTATGTGATTGTTTACCAATTGTTTTTGTTTACATTCAATGTATTGAAGATTTTGATGGTTATATACCCATTATCCTCACTTAGGGTTTCTGATTGGGGATATGGTTATGTCTTGGCAATCATCTATTATGTATGTTGAATGTTTTGACTTATGCTATACACCTATTGAATGTTATGATGTATGAAATGCAGATTTGAGAATAAATAAGACATTTGGGCTTTAGCCCCCAGAGATTAAGAAAGAGATAATGGACTTCGGTCCCCAGAATAAGACTTGGACTTCGATCCCTAGAGTAAAACTTGGACTTCGGTCCCCAGAGTAATGGCGGGTAAAACCCCAAGGGAGACGTTCCTTATAGTCTGAGCTCAGGTCTAGCCCCAAAGATAGAGATAAGACCCCGTCCTACCGGGAAATGTAGAGCATGCATAATTTCTTAGATGTTTACAGAAATTTAGTATGTTAGAGCTTGTGCCTAATGTTATCTTGTGTTGTTGCATTGCATCTGCCTGTCTACCTACACTGCTCGCTGCATGCTTTACTCACTGAGACTCTAGTCCCACCACATGTTTTGTGGTTATATTTAGATGCACAGGTTCCACCCCGGATAGGGCAGTGAGTTAGGAGGCTTGCAGGAGATTAGTCTTTTGATGTATCTAGTTACTTATATATTTAGTAGATTATTCTGATGATTAGAATGATAGTTGTATTATTTTGGGGATATGACTGTACCTGTGCAGCCTTCGGGCCCTTCTATTTTGTTTATGGCACATGTATGGGGTTATCCCAGTGGATGTATACTTAATATGTTTATTTGAGCCTTTGAGGCGTTTTATGTATTTAGCTCTTGTTTCCATATATTTTTTGAGTATTTGTTGGACGCTTAAATGTTATATGGTTGTGTAATGCGATATTTAAAATAGCGCGAAATAATTTCAGAAATTTGGGAATTTTGCTTCTAACGAGCTAAATTCTTGAATTTAGAAATTAGGACGTTACATCGAGACTCTAGATTGACACAAAAACCTTTGAAGCAACTATTTTGCGTCCAATCATGATGGCTGGCACTATTTAGCATCCACAAGGCTGATGCAAAAGTCGAAACTAGAGTCTAGCAGACACTAACTTTTGCGTGGGAGCACCCAAATAATTTGTGTCAATTTCACTCGATACTAAGTTTTGCATCGGTCAAGCCGACACTGAGATTCCTTTTTGAACTATTTATTTTTTGTGCTTTTCTTTTATAACCAAGAGGTGATCATACCTGGGTGTTCCAAGGTGGTCTGAGATGTAATATGAGGTGACTATACCTTTGTATCTCCGATCTAAATGTCTTTTAACTCCTCCGACGGCTGAGGTCGCCTGTCGTCCCTGAGCTCACCCCTGGAGTCCAACTCGGCGAAGAATACCCTCTGTGGTTGATCCTCTGCGAGCTCCTCCCAGTCTCCTTTCTTGATGCGCAAGCTATTTTTGTAACATCTTCTCCCCGTCACCTGGTCTGCCTTAACCACCCCAACGTTTCCATTGGAAAAGGGAACTTCATGGTCAAATGCATCGTTGATACCACCATTCCCAAGGCATTCAGTGCCGCTCTTCCTAATATAGCATTGTATGAAGAGGGGGCATTAACCACCAAATACTTCACTCTGACCGCTTTGGAATTTGGTCGTAAGCCGAACGAGGTCAACAACTCCACATATCCCTCTCACCTCCACCGACCTCCTTACCGAGCATAATCTTCCTAGTTCCTTCCCGTAATGTACTTCTTCAAATAACCATCCTTGATGAGCTGCTTTATCTGATTCATCAAATCCCAACATTCCTCTATATCATGCTCATTCATCCTGTGAAAATCGCACCACCTGTCTTTATAAGGGTCCTTTAGTCCTTTTGCTGGAGGAGGTAACTCCAATAAATCGGAATTGTAAACCTCTCGCAGTATCTGGCTTCTCTTGGCATTTAATGGAGAGAAGTCAGTTCTCAGCAAGTAATCCATGCTCCTCTTAATGTAAGTGTTGAAGCGATTGTTAGGAGGTCTCCGTACTAATATGTCAAAGCTTTGCATCCTTCTATATGTTCGGCCTCCATCATCGTTATTCCTTAAGGGACCAAACCTCCTCCCTGGCTTATTCTCAACCAGCCTTTCCCTCTTATTTGCATCACTTTCTTCTCCCTTAATGTAACATTCTGCCCGCAGGCGAATCTCCTCTATTGACGTTGGCGGTCGTTGTGCCAAGGACTCATTGAAAGGACCCACCCTCAAACCGTCCACGAATGCAGACACGAAGACCTCAGGGTTAGGATTGGTGACCAAAAGTGTAGCCTTGCTGAACCTTCCCAAATAATCCTTCAATGATTCCTCCGTGTGCTGCCACATGCTAAACAACCTCCCCGCTGTCCACTTCTTCTGTCGCCGAGCTGAGAATTGTGCCATCAATTTTCTAGTGAAGTCGACGGAGCTGACAATTGATCTGGTAGGCAACTCAGTAAACCATATTAGTGTCGATCCAGCCATGGTCCTAGCGAATAGCTTGCATTGTAAGACATCCTCCAACCTTCTGCTTATCATCAGTGTTTGGAATGAGGCCAGATCAGTTGTCCTATCATAAGTTGACAATATCGGATCCTTAAAGTTGTATGGGTACGATGTAACTAAAATCTCCTCTGAAAATGGTTGAAACTCAGCCACTACCCCATCAGTCTCCTCTTCCACCAATCTGCCATGATTGATTGTCGTCATTCTTTGCTGCAGGGTTTGGTTTTGCTGCCGCAACTCCCTCAGCCCCCGTTCCCTTGTCTCTCGCTCATCTTCCTCTTCACGCCTATCCTGGTTTATGTTGGTAATCGTTTCCCGTAAATCCCCGTTCTAATGCCTTAGTTCCTGCATTTCCTCCACCGGGCGTTGCAACATCGCATTATCTCCATCTCTTACCCCATCACCATTTGGCCTATTACTGCGTGTTGTCCTCGACATCTCTTATCACTTCGTTATATGGTCGGCGTGGAGTGTTTTACTGCCGCCCCACGGTGGGCGTCAATCTGTTCTCAAAAGTATCCGGAAGACCAAGCTCAAAGCCTAATCGGCGTCAAACCTAGTCGTCAGGATGAGAAAGTATCAGATGTCCTAGGTCTAGGGTGAGCTCCCTTATTTATAATTATCCATAAATGGGCCTGTTCCGTTAGGGATGCCCCACCTCGGGGACGACCTAAACAAAGAAAGAGTTTAGGGTGACAAGGTGAGCCTATTGGGCCACCTAGGTGAGGCCTATGAATGGTAGCTAAGGATATCAACGGGGCGGGGCGGGGGCGGGTAGTGCCTACCCGTATACATACCCGTTAAAATTAACGGGTATCCGTGGGTATTCACGGGTATCCATTAATGTTTAAAAAATTATATTTTATAAAAAGAAAGAGAGGAAAAGTTATATAATATATTATAATATCATACTATATATATAAATAATCATTATATAATACCATTATGTGTTAATATATTAAGAATATAATCATAAAATAATACAAAATCAATTATATCTCATCATAAAATAATAAAAAAATCATAATATTCAAATATATTTAATAGAAAAATATGTTTTAATGAGTATGCGGGTACCCGTGGGGCGAGTAGTATAATATCCGTGCTCACCCATTATATAAATATGCGGGTACCCATTGCGGGTATATCCACGGGTACGAGTTTTTTTTGACATCCCTAATGGTAACTTATAATAAGGAGACCTACTCTTGACCTAGGCATATGATACTTTCTCACTCTGACTATTGGGTTCAACGTTGCCTAGGGTTTTGAGCTTGGTCCCTCAGAGATTTTTGAGAACAGGGCCTTACCAATGTGATCCATTTATGGCCAAACCCTAGCTTAGGTGAACGACCTAGTAAGACAATAAGCCTACCGAGATGACGAAGTGGGCCTGGTCTCTGTCCAGGTCGGCCTACAAAGAAAATATCCCAAACGGGACAATAAGGAATAGAAAAAGGAAAAGGAAAAATTAGTAAAATGAGGTAGTTTTGAATCTTATTTGATAGGTGATGCTGCAAATTAACGGAAGTTATAGGTAAGGATTAAAGTGCTTAATGGAATTAACCATAGAATTAATTTGGTATTTTGATAAAGTGATGAACTACATTACATGGTACCGCAACGACCATTGTTGAGACCTGCGAGATGGTGGCGACGGGGAGTGGTTTTCTGTTTTCACAGCGGCTTGGGGTTGGAGGGCAATGATTAGTCATGATTGATGGCGGAGGTGGTGCTAGGACAGAGCTCGGCGAAGCAGCGAAGGCAGCGAGTTTGAGATTTTTGAAGCAGTGGTGGGAACAAATGACCCTCACTTTTCTTTCTTTTTTATCTTTTCTCTGATTTGTTTAATTATTGGAACAATGGGATTGAAGCTTCTTGGTATCTTTGGTTAACAGGGAGTTCATAGGGTTTGGCCGTTTTGGAATCTTGGATATGGGTTAGGCAGTAGCTTTGGGTTTCGGAAGGTACTGCATTTGTATTTCTTGGTTGATTATTACACCCAACAAGCGAATTGGCAAATAACATTTATATAAAAAAATACGCAATGTTAATTCAAATAAAATGATCAAGAATAACAACCTCAAAGCAAGATCAATGTATAACAACCCAGGAAAGACAGAGAACTCTGGATTATGAAATTGAGGAGAAGTATCTATACCTGGTCTCCTCAATTGAGCTGTTGTCTTTCTTACTCCGCTTTTGCTCTTCTTTTCCTTTCTTTTACCTCTCCTTCACTGAGTTCTTTGCCACCATGCCTCCTTCTTTCTTTCACGGCAACACCCTTCCCGCAGACCTCTCACTCTCTGTTATCGCCTTCACTCCAAGAAAATGCCTCACAATTCTCTACCAGCCATGTTTCTTCCTTCAGTAACTATGCCGCCAAAGACAAATGACTTCCTTTTTATATATATATATATATATATATATATATATATATATATATATATATTTTCTTCCTCATAATTACTATCTCAATTTTTCTCGCTTCACGTTTCTCCCTATGCTCCTTCAAAGAATCCTCGCTCACAGAGTAACTTTTCATAAAAATATTTGAGACTTCATTTGAGCTACTCTAGAAAACAAAATTTTATAAGCAAACAAAAGATGCAAATTTGTCCGCGGACAAATTTGTTTTCTGTAAGTCCATTTATATTTATATACCTGCAAACCTATTAGAAGTGTGGATTAGATGAAGAAGATTCACATATCCACCTCCATTTCCCCCAAACATAAAAATGATGATTTTTGATGATTTCCTTTTTTAACAGAATGAGAAGTGAAATTAGAATTCCAAATTATAATTTCTATTATTCAAATAAACCCCTTCAATTCTATTCAGAATTGTGAATCTATATATCAAATTTTATTTATCTTTAATATAAAAGTTGAAATTCTTAATCAGATTTAATTCCGACCGAACTATATAAAAGTTTCATAATGTCATTCTAATATAGTTCAAAGTTCAAACAAATCATTTTTTTTGTCATAAAACAAATCCTTTTGTAAAATAAAAGAGGCTGTGAGTGATAGTAGGATTCTGGATTCCACAAGGCTTGTGAGTTCAATGGACTTTTTTTTTTCTGGTCGAGAGTTCAATGGACTTTAAGCTGGCATTAAAGAGGTCCAGGAATTTGTAAGCTTAACCCGACTCAAAAGGGCCCATTATTTGACCAAAACAAAAGGGCCCATTAGATAGAGAGGTACATTAGGCCTCGCGCCTATCTCAGATTACTAGAACGGGAAATGTGCTTCTTCTTCTTACATCCTAAGGCCGCGTCTATACTTGTTATTTCATTTTATCCTTGGTTATTCCGAGCAAACATCTAGAATTTGCAATTCTTGACAATTATTTTATGTTCCCACTGGAATATAAATAATCTAGAATACATATCCCTTGTTTACGGTATATTTATGTTTTTCAATCTAAAAATATTAAATACATAATTTTTCATAAAAAAATTATTGAAACCGTCTTTTATGCTAAAATAAATGCTCAATTAACTCCATCTTTATATTTTGTCAACTTTACTAGTAAGATGATCACCCCGCGGAATGTGATGCTGGTGAGAGTTCAAAAAAAAAAAAAAAGAAATTGAAGGGTCCAAATTATAATTTATATTATTCAAATGGACCCTTTACTTAACAGGTTTTTATCTTGTCCATTACGAGTAATTTTTATGTGTTAATAGAGTTTGAATTTAATTGTCATCCATAATAGTAGCTTATAAGTTCCTAGTTTACAACCTTACCTATTGAATTAGAAGCGTTTAATAAAATTAGTTGATAAATTAAATAAATTAAAATGATATTAAAAGAAATTAATATCATTTGACGGTGAAGAGAAAAAAGAGGAGTTTCTGACCTTTTCTTTTCTTTTGCGCTCTCAAACAGGCAATTGATTCATTTAGGTGGTGTAAAGCAGAGCTACTTGGACGGCTGGCCTTAAATTACTCGGTGCACATGTTCGTGGTTGCAGTTTTCGCCCCACATGCCACAAATTCTTGACCTCTCTCTCTTTTGTCTTTTGTGGAAGCTTCCCAAGAACATGTCAAGAATCGCTTTTGATTTCATTCACACCATGTGTATATTTGCCACCAAATGCATATGAGAGAAATTTCCTCCTTTTAACTCGGGATGTATACACTATACACCTTATTTTTAGCTTCCACTAACCTTTATATACACAAGAGGCTTTGGCACATCACAATCGCCAAAACCATCCTGATTCTTAGTTCATTCTCCTTTATAAAAACAAATAAAAACCTTTTTCCAAAGACTCTCTTGACCCAACACATCTCTGTCTCTCTTCTTTCTAGACATAGGAGGAGGAGAGAAATTGTTAATTGTCTTTGCATTACAAAGATTTGGTATATATATTCAGCAAGGGAGCAAAACTAATTGTTTGTTAATCAAATTCATCATCAATGGCTAAGGGAATCAGAAACCTAAGTTCCTGGATGGAGGTTGCCCCAGCACCCATAATTTTCCCAACGAAGCCTTCTAATTCGCCTACTTTGGAAACCATCTTTGAAGAGGTTGCTGAGGAACACGATGATAAATCAGCTTTCAATAAGCTCCTCAAGTAGAAAATGTTGCAACATTTTGTTCTGTCCGGGAATTAAACAAACATGCCAACCAAAGTGAAGGCCGTTTTAGAGGTTCCACCTTATGAAGGGGATCCAGTTGTGAAAGTAATCACAATTACTTCGCAACAACTCTGTACAGGGAATTTTGTAAATATTATTATGTAGTTCTCTTATTTTTTCCTTCAATCAATGTATTTCTGCCTTTGGGCAGGACTTGATTTCAGAAATGGTAAACCACATTGATACTTGATATCTTTCGTTATCAAATGTGTTAATTAGCTTAATTTGTTAATAAAGCTGAAGGCTAATTAAAATGAAAGGTTAAAAGGTAACTAATTAAAACTAATTGGTTTAAGTAATAAAAAAATTGATTGTGCTAAAGTAATTAAAATCTATCTTATACATAAAAAAAAAATAGACATCAAAAGAATTTTGGATTCACTTGACTTAAATTAATAGAAATCCAATCTGACTTTTTAGATACTAGATAGCAATAGCAAAAGGCTAGCTAAAAAGGTTGTGTTTGAAATTATATTATCAGGATCTCGAAGATCTTGAGATCTGTCTATGCAATATAATCTTCTGCCTATTGAAACATTCAACCTCAAAAGGAGATTTAAAAAAGGTATTCACGCATCAAGTGGATTCAGATTGCAAGAACAATAAGATTCAAATTGAGCATATATAAAAACAAGTTAATTGGGTTGGAGTTGGATTGAATTAGGCAATTTTCTAATGCTAAACTCAACACAATCCTATCCAAATAGATCTAAATCGGATTACATTGGTCAGGCCATCACGTTTGTTTTTTATATACATACTAAAAATTTCGCCGATAGTGGAAATCATATGCGTGTGATGACAGTTAGAGTCCTATATAAATGTATAAAGCTTGGTTAATACTCAACTAACAAGTTATTTGGAGTTAGGTTGAATCCAAAATCTAATCTAGGAAATAGGAATGATGAATGCTGAAAATCTTTACTTTAATAAAAGAAAAAATGAAGAATATCTAAAGCAAAAATTATAACCTTAGGATTAGGATTGGAATTGAATTTAGTGTGGTTAAATAACCAACTGCAGAGCATCCACTCCCACACATGTTTGTATGTTTTAGTGGTTACAACCACAGTACATATTTCTTTCACCCCTGCTTTATATCACCCCTCATAGACATAGTCGTTGTTTGACAAAGAGAGTTTGCATTACCCGATCATAGCCTTTACTTGTTTTTGGCAATCCCTTATTAATATATTTTACTATAGCCCTTTTTATCGAACTTGTCTTGTTGCACCAATATTCTATATGTTTAATTGCTATGTGGGATTGATACTCGAAAAATCTTGGATTATATGTCGTTCTCTTAGCCTATTTGTTTTTCATGCCAAAGGGTCTTTACTTGATTCTTTGAATCTTTATCTTTATTACTTAATTTATATTTAACATCTGAAAAGACTCTTTCAGGTTAGGTATATAGTACTTGCTTGGTTAATTAGATTAATTAATGGCATAAAAAGAAACCCCACTCAGCTAGACTCCAATACTCATATCTTGAGCAGCCTTAGAATTGGTGTATTACTGTATTTGCACTCTTCCTTTCATTTCCACCGTAGATTTCCTACTGATTTCCTCCACCCACCATGAGAAACACGTTTGGCATGGTCATGTTATATGATAATGACTTTTTGTATTTGCAAAAAATTGTGATTAGCATATCATCTTTGGGTGTCGGTGGATTGTGATGTAATTTCCTTGAGTGGCCATCGTTTCCAAGAAGCACCCGTGGCAGACACCAAACAATATAATATTTTTTATTTATGTGGTTTTAACTCACTTAAGTGAATTTAATTAATACTCTTTAAATACAATATATTTTCTTTCCTTCAAGTCCCTACCACATTCCAACAAAAAAAGAATATTTTCCTCGTGCATTCGTATTTGGCACTAGAGTTTGGTAGTGCTCATAAACTAATCATGTTGTTACTTCAACACTTATAAAAAGGGCAACCCCACGCATCTTCCTCATAGCACCACCAAAGAAGTCTAGTTTCAGTCACACACTTTTCTCTTCTTAAGTTCATATGTGAAATTAAAGAACTCAAACAGTAGCTGAGTTGCTACATAATTGCTCTGTTGTTTCAGAATATACACTTGATTGCTACATCTGACTTAAGAAGAGGAAGGATCTGTGTAAGTGTTGGTTGGTTCCATGGCAAAGGAAATCAAGTTCTTGGCATTCTGTGTTGAGTTTGCACCCGCACCAGTGATTCCCCTCAGAAAGGTTTCACATGCTCCTCTACTAGAAACCATTGCTGAAGAAGAGGCTGCAGAGTATGAGGAAGAGTTGGTCCCCAATAGTGATGATGGTATTATAGATGTAACATCAAGGTTTTGTAGGTCTCCACAATTGCATAATTGCAACTGCAATTGCGGGTACAACAATCAAATTTTCACAATATCAAGGATTGTAATGTAACTGTTATAATGAAGCCTAATATTGCTTGTGAATTATTGTTGTTCACTTTCACTTTGTCGTGTAACATGCTATTCCACAATCGACTAAAAGTTTTTGTTGTCAATTTGTGGTATGAAAGGTTTTATATTTTGATTTTTATTTGCTTGATTATTATTAATTGTGTAATCTGATTTTGATAAAATACTATCATTGCATATGTCAAAACTTCAACTTTTGTAGTTCAAAAACGCCGTCTGCAGATAAATTGATGAATGAGTTAACAAAATAGTCATTAAATTTGTATGGTGCTCATTCACTTGATGATTTTGATAGTCAGAAAGCACACTCATGACTATTAAATTTGTATGTTGAATACCCTCCCCCTTACCATTAAAGATAAAGCTATTTCTAGTCTTCCAAATAATCCATGGCAGAGATCTATGGAGTAAACGTCAAAGAAAATGGATGACTTTCCCTGGAATGCACATTCTTCACAAAAGGGACATATTGTGGTCAGTGTATGAAGAGCTTGACTCTGGATGAGAATTAGTTTCTGTTAAAATTTTTGAACAAATAAATTTGACCGACGAAAGTACTTGGCCTTGTAAACTTTGAACAGTAATGTGTCCTTCCTCATTTGAAGCTAACCTCCAGAAATGTTTTGGACAGAAGAGCCTGATTAAATTTTTCCAGATTTCTAAATCCTAAACCACACTTATTCTTTAGCTTGCATGAGTATTTCCATCGCATCCAATGTATCTTCATTACCTCTTTGACCCCATTAAAAATTAGCCATCATTGCATCCATGTTAGCACAAACAGAGGATGGTATTTGACCAACAAAAAAAAAAAGAAAACAGAGGATGGTATTTTAAAGCAAATAATATATGATGGAATGGCTTGAGCCACTGATTTTAAAGAACTTCTTTTTCTGCCTTTGATAAAACCTTTCTTTCCAGCCCTTTAGCTTCTTCTACATGAACTACTGTTGGAAAATGAAAATTTATATAGCGGTCATGAGCACTCACTGTCTTTACCTCCGTCCTATTATTTCTGGATCATTTGTTGACTTTGAACGGATACATTTTGACGGAAGGAGATGTTTGCTTTATCAAAATTAACTCTTTATCCGTATGCACATTCATATAGTGTGAATAATTGAGACAATGCCATATGGTTCCTCCATAGTGGCTCTTTCAAAAGAAGGTTGTCATCTTCAAAGAACAACTGAGAAATAGAAGGTGCACTTCTGACCATTTTAACCCTATGAATTTTCTTACTTTTTAACATGGCGAGTAATAAGGCAATAAATAAATAATAAGGGATAATTATGGATTGCAATGGGTAGGGTCTCGGTAGGGTACTATAGTACCTGTTCCCATACCGGCGTTTTAAAAAAATACCCGTACTCGGACCCATACCCGCGTGGGTAGTGATTCTAATACCTGTACCCTTACCCACTGGGTACTCAAGTACCCGTACCCATTACCCGCACTTTTGTTAATTATACAAATAATAAATTGATTACAAAATGAGAATTAATTAAAAAATGAAAAATAATTCATAAATTATCCAAGTTTAATCTATAAAAACAACTATCGTACGTGGAAGTGGATGAGAGATTAAAACAATGGAAGAGAAAATGGAAATTAGTTCATATTTTGCTATTTTATCATTTATAAAAAAATTATAACATTTTCAAAATTATAACATTTAAATTAATTAAATTAGTTATATATATGAATGTTTTTGTGGTGAGTGTAATATATATTAATTTTTTTTGGAAAAAATAGTAATTAATAATATAAACATTTATATATTAAATTAATCATATGTATATAAATTACATTAATTATATATATTATATAAGTGCGGGTGTGGGTAGGGTAGGGTACCATAGTACCCGTACCCGCACCCATACCCATTAAAAAGTCCGGGTATTTTACCCATACTCGGACCCATACCTATTTTATGGATAATTACCCTATCCATTATGGGTAATTTTTGTAGGTACCCATTGAATCTGGGTCCAATTGTCATTCCTAGGGATAATGGGTGCCTTGTCTAACCCCACTCTTGGGACTAAAGTTCTTGCATTTCTTTCCATTAAAAGATATAGAATAGGAGACAATTGCAATACATCTGATGATAAAATTAGTAAGAGGTATTGGGAAATTCATTGAATCCGGCACCTTACATAAAAATTTCCAATCCACCCTACCATAAGCTTTAGACATATCTAAGGTTAAGGGTGGTAATCTCCTTTTTACCTTTCTTTTTCTTCTTTCATATGATGAAAAATCTCAAATCCCACAAAAATATTTATCTTCCAGTAACACTGATTTTCACTAAAAAAATTAAGATAAGGTTTTATCCTATTAGCTATGTATTTAGTGACAAGTGTCAAAATACATTACATAAACTAATAGGTCTCAAATCTTTAGAGCTTTTAAGGTTTTTTAATTTTAGGGATCAAACTGATAAATGAGTTATTTATAGTTGATGGATCCACTATGAGGTTTTTAAATTTAAGGATCAAATAGATAAAAGTGTTATTTATACATGAAGGATCCAAGCCATCATTAAGGATACTGAGTATAAGAGAAGTGACATCTTTCTCAACTAGGTCCCAATAATGTTGGGAAAAGAGTGTTGGAGTTATTTAAAATTACCATAAAATGATATGTAATTGCAAAATTCACATTAGTAAATAAGCAATTAAACGGAAAACGTCAACAACATATAAAATATTTTTCAAAAATTTGTCTTATTTCAATTTTTTAATTAATTAGTTAAATTGTTAAATATGTTTTTGTTCCTGAAATAAAATTAAGATTTACTTTTAATCCAATTATACCAAAGGTTTTGGTCCCTAAAAAATTTTAAAAAATACACAAATTTAATCCTTGTTGTATAGTTTTTTACATATTACAAATTTTCTTACGAATGTATATCGATAAGAACTAAAAAGTGATATTTTCACTTTTTTTATAAAAATTTATAGAAAAATTATATGATAATGACTAAATTGATGATTTTCAATTATTGAAGTATTTACAGGATAAAAATATATTTAACTATTAATTATATATATATTATCTATTTAATTTACACTTTTTAGATTCTTTATAATTTTTCAATATTTATATTCCTTTATTTTTAATTAATTATCTAAATTTAAAAATACGCATACGAAATATATTTTACTTATAATAATAACATCAATATTTTTATGTTAGAAACTTGTGGAAACTTGAAAGCGTCAAAGTTATCATGTAACAATCATAAAAGAAAAATTAGTCCCTCCAATCCTTTTTATAAGGCACTTTTTATAAGTTTTTGTGCTCTATTTTATAAGGCACTTTACAATTTCAAGAAAACATTTATTATCATTTTCCTTATTTGCCCTTAGTAACTTTAATGTCTTTGCAATTATCAAATAGTAGTGGAGTTAGTTAATGATATTAAATAAGGGTAAACCTAGAAAGTTGAAGTATTTTTAAAATTCCAATAAAATTAACCAACTTTAACCATTTTCATTGGTATGTGTAATTCGGTTAATAATGCCTTATAAAAATGATCGGAGGGGGTATTATGTAACAAAAGTAAACCATTGCTCGTACCACATTGATAATTACAAAGCACCTAGGGCAATGTACACCCTCCGGACTCGAATATAAGCAACAAAAATTTCATGTATGGTGGTCCAACATATAACCAAAACTCAACTACTTTCACCCTATTTAATGACCTCATACCAAATACCCTTTATTTAAATTCAGATTTTATTTTCCATTAACCCTATTTAATGAATCATGTAGAGAGAACATTTTCCACTTGGAACAAGTTTTAATAAAATTGAAGTCTTCTATGAGGGGCAATTTAGAGAATATAATCCATTTTATATGACATTAAGGAAATTAAATGAGATTAACTAGCTTTCTTAATTAGCGTGAGTTAATTATTTTTTGCTTATATTCGAATGTAGAGCACATTGTACATGGATGAGAGCAAGTGCGGAAGTGTTTTTTAACCGGAAATTAATTTTCGGATGTGTTTTTTAAAGAGGAAAAAAATTAATAGAGTTATGTGGGGTGATGGGAGGTGGAGGTGAGGGTGGTGGTAGTGGGGTAAGGAGGGATAGAGTGAAAATTTAAAAAGTTACAAACATTATGGGGGTGCAAATAGGAAAAAAAAGGTTGTTAAAAGCAACTCCCTTTTTGAGAGGCGCATGATCTGAACTTAATTTGGGCCGAATGACACACCCGATGTGATTGAAGGCAAGACAAAAAAGCGCTGGTGGCACAGCTTCTGTCAAGGCGTTCCAGCCGTTCCTACTCCTACCATTGGTCCATGTAAAAGGATATCCTGTGAACCGTTTTTATAATATTATCTAATCGGATTCAATTTAAACAAAACTAAGAAATCGTGTATACATATTTTTTTTTAATTCAATAATGGCTCATATTAGAATTAAATTATTTTGAAGTTAAACTTTCTTAAAACGATTATTTTATAAAAGCTTAAAGAATTATTTTTAATAATTCATCAAAGATATACGCTAATTTTAAAAAATGGATTTTTTTCGTGAAAAAATAGATGGATTATTACTAATTACAGTGAGAAATGAATGAATTAAAGAAGGGGAAAATAAAAAATGAAATTATTCCGTGATCTGTGCGCTGGGGAAATTACTTGGCCTGTCACTATTGGTTTAAAGTTTAACTGATATATATGTAGCAAAAACACATGTGAGCAAATCGCTGGTGCAGTTTTTATCGTCGCAGCAAGTTTGGTGATCCCTCCTTCGTCTCTGCTATTTCCTCTGAATCTATTTTCTTCCGATAGGTACGCTTCTCACTTCTCCTTATTCAGATCTACGATCATTGTCCCAGTCCACCCCGAATCTTTTGACTACTTTCTCTTTCTGTGTCGATCAAATTTTTCAGTCATTTCCCCAATTATCTTTTCTCTCTACCATTTTGCTTTCTCTTTGGTTTCCAAAAAATAAATAAAAAATAAAAAACAGTGAACTGAACCTCAACTAGATTTTGATCTCTCCATCGTCGATCTTTGCTTCTCAGTTGTCATAGAGAGGCTTATCTTATCGCGTTTGGAGAGAAATTATTGTATCGGGTGAAATTCCATTCCGTTATGTGGTGGTTCGCTCATCTAGGTTTCCGGTCATGGTTCTCTAGAAGAATTCAGTTTTCTCTCTCTGATTTGATTTCATCATTGCAAATCAACATAAATTATTTGTTTTTTATCTTTGAATTTGACATGTTTATAGTTCTGGTACATTCAATTTGGTCTATTATGGCTTCCAGAATGATAATGGTTGTTGTTAAATAAAGTCTTGAATTTCTAAAGCTCCTATATTTTTGTTGCAATGCTTTCTTTTCCAAATATTTCCTTGATGTACCCGTTCCTCCTTTTCAGTAAAGGAGAAAGAAGGAAATGAAACTGATACACATATAATATACTGATGTATGAAATTGATTATTTTGATGAACGATATCCTTACTCTATAATAATCTATAATTCTATATAGTTGCGTGCTTACACAGTTATACGCTTTAACTTTATGTTTACTTTCTTGTAGTTTGATTTAACCAATTAACCATTTGTTATTAGTATTCATCAGAGAATGGCATCCAACAGGGGTCAAGGTGGAATTCAGCAGTTGTTGGCTGCTGAACAAGAAGCACAACGGATTGTAAATGCTGCAAAAGCTGGTATTTTTTTTTTCCTCTTCTATTATTTTTTGTATCCCCATTTTTTTGCCATAATTTAATCCAATTTTTGGTCTAATTATGCGTCTTCATTCAGTTTTTTTTGTCATACTTATTCATTGATGTCAAAAGACTTATGTTCTCCTCTTTATTCTTTTTATACTGGTCTTTTCATTTTTATTTTACTAGCAAAGAGAAATTTTATTGCACGAGTAGAAAGGGGTACCCCAACCCAAAGTACAGCACCTCACAAGATAGAAGTGCATTGATAAAAACATAATGTAGAAAAATTCACCCACACAGAAAAAGAAAATGACACTTCCTCATATCTAGCTTTTATCCACAATCAAGACCTGAGTTTAATCAATTGGACAATACTGTCAATATCTAACTCTCTAGCATTAAAAATTACATTGTTCCTGCCTAACCAAACAGACCAGATACAAGCTAACCATATTACTATCCTAATAGACCCTTAGCCCCTGTTTGGTAGAGTGGAAATGGGGGAGAAGAGAAGTGAGATGGGTGGAAGTGGAGGGAAATAGACCTATTTCCCTTGTTTGGTGGCACAGTGGAAATGTGGAGAAATGCACTTTTTCGGTGGGTCCCACGCCTTTTTGATTTCTCTCCAAATTAGGCGAGAAATGCAGAGAAATTGACGACTGCTCAGGCAATAATCTGATACAAAAATCGATTATTTTGACAAAATAATCGATTATTTTGTATCAAAAATCGATTATTTTGATTCTATTTCTCACCTATTTCACTCACAACAAACAACCCACTTTCACATTTCTCTTCTATTTCTCACCCATTTCACTCACCAAACAACCCTTATTTCTCCTCTATTTCACCTCTATTTCTCTTCTTCCCACTTCTCTTCTATTCATTTCTTTTCTCTCCATTTCTCTACTCCCACCAAACAAAGCATTAGCATCAGTTGGAAGCACTACTGTCACTCGCAGCCAATAATAACATTTCAATCAAATTAAATAGGACTGAGTACAAGAGAAAAAAATGAGAAATGAATTCTGTCTCAGATCTGCAGAAAGGACAACTTAGATTATGTGGATCTGTGGATCTCTAATAATGTTTCTTCTATTTAAATTAGCTCTTGTGGGTAAACAATTAATAATAGCTCTCCAAGCACAGAAAGACACCTTCAAAGGTGTCACTCTGGACCATAAAATTCTGAATAAAGGCTTGTCTTCTAAGTGTCACAGCTCCTGAAGAATGTTATATGTAGATTTGACGTGAAGGCTCGGGAAGAATCATAGATCCATCTGTAGGAATCTGGAACAGCTTGCTTAGGAACAGTAGGATTAATCATTAGAAGCATTTCATTCAAAAGTTGGCCTTCCCACTCAAAAAGATCCCTTTGCCAACTAAACTTCCAAGCCCAAATACCATTATCCCAGCAGCCAACCTCATTGATATTTTTCCATTTGTCATTTGAGATTGAATACAACCTACTGAATGACAAAGCTAACTTTGTTGCACCTACACAAGTATCTTCCCAAAAAATAGTATTTCCCATCTCCTATAACCCTCCTTATTCCACTCTCAACCCACCCCTTCCTCAAAGAATTTGCACCCTCCAATACCCTACCCAAATCCCTCCTCCAAATTGATCATTTTTTTAAATTTTCGCTCCTCCGAACCATCCTCTAAGCTTCCATAAAGTGAGTTTTTATCCCCCATTTGCTTTTTTTTTCCTCTCTTGGCATTCTCCACCTCCTTTTTGCAAGTAGAGCAGTATTGAAACACTCTATATCCCTTATCCCCAACCCTCCTCCTTCTTCTTTTGGTTTACATACCTCACTCCAACTTACCCATACAATTTTCTTCCTACCTCACCTCCCCCCCCCCCCCCCCCCCCCCCCCCTGCTCCCAACAAAAAGTTCCCTGGGATACCTTTGATTTTGGAAACAGCAGATTAATGCAGTTTAAAAAAAGAGAGAAAATAAAGAGGGATGAGTTCTTGGAAGCAATTTTCATTTTAACCTGGAAGGATGAGTTCTTGGTTTTATGATAGGCATGGGTTTATTTGTCACCCCATTACATGATAGAACAAATTCCGGGATTGAAAATTATTGCTATGATATACTAGTGTCATCCTTCAGCCACCCATCCTTTTTCTTGTTTGATTGTTACTTCTATAGTATATAACATTTATGTTGATACACTTATTAATGCGATCCTCTGCATCGCCACTGTTAGAAAAATTGGCTAGGTTGAAACAGGCCAAAGAAGAGGCTGAAAAGGAGGTTACTGAATACCGGGCTAAGCTAGAGCTTGAGTTTCAAAAGAAAGTTTCAGATGTAAGTCTATAGTTATATTTGATAGATGCAGCTAGTAGACTACCCCGTTAACTCATTCTTACATATGATGTATTCTTCAACTTGTGTGCGTGCTTTCCTATGAATACAGAGTAGCGGAGATTCTGGAGCTAATGTCAAGCGACTTGAGGTAGAGACTGAAGCAAAAATCCATCACCTGAAAAAGGAGGCTGCAAGGATATCGGATGATGTTGTCGCCATGCTCCTTAAGTACGTAACTAGTGTGAAAAATTAGGACCCTTTGATGATCTATTATTGGTGCTGCGGACTCCTAAATTATGTTGATTATTATCCTGAATTTATTTTTTAATCTAGATATTATGGTGCGGATAAGGTCATTGTTTAGTACTTTGTTGCGATGTATTCAAATAAATAATTTCAAGTTCCGTCCTTATGTTACCTTTGGATTGTCCATCGACATTCATTGTGATATGTTACCTTTGGATTGTCCATTGACATTCATTATGATATGATCCATTCGCGAGAAAACTCAACCCACAAGCTATTCCTATATGTCGAGCTTTGCTAGAATTCTAATAAACTCTAGAGCATTGGCTGAATCAATGATTTCGCTCACCCTTGACAAAATGATCATGATTTATAGCTCTTGTATCCAGCTTCTGCGGGTCCTAGCCTGCATAATGGTGCAACTGCGGCTGTCATACAAAGGACACAAGAACAAAAGATATAATATCCCAAATAATATAACACTTACGATGTGCATCCTAAACATTCAATTTTATCTATCCAACGGCAGGATTGAAAGTTTTCATTAAACAAATAAAGTTTACATAGTTTCATAAAATTTGAAATGGTTAAATATGTTTTTAGTTCGTGGAATATAGTCGATATTTGATTTTAGTCCATCAAATTTAAAATCGGTGGTTTTCGTCCTTCAAAAAATGAAAATACACCAATTTAGTCCTTATTGCATAGTTTTACTACATATTTTGCTACCGATTAGCTATGAACTTTTATCAATAAGGATTAAATTGGTATATTTTCAATTTTTGAAGGACCAAAACCACTGATTTTAAATTGCAGGGATTAAAACCAAATCTCGACTATATTTCAGGGACTAAAAACTTCAATTTAAATTATAATATTTTTATATATTTGAAAAAGAGTTTAAAGGTGATATACAATCGGTGTAAATCACTTTTACATTGACATTTAATTAGATTGCTCCAAATTGAAGTCCTAAAATGATCCTAACTTTTTCACTCTTTTACATGAAACTTCTTCACACTTGTCTTGAAGAGTCATTTTAGTGTGAATCCTTTTGAGTTGATCCACTATAGACCCTTAGTTTTTATAAAATATTGATTTAATTTTGTAATATATATTGTCAATTTTTTTATATTATATTTATACTTATTATGGAGATAAAAAATAATTAGAGTCATTATAAAATTAAAAGATTAGAAGATATATCAATACATGATGCCCATTGCGGTTAATTTTTTTCCCTCCATTTTATTACACCATCCTTTAATCCATCACAAAATCTGTCATTATTATTAAAGGATATTCTCTCACTAAAATTAATTTTTCTAGTATATAAAAAACGTTAACTTTTGTGAAATCTAGGATAGTGTAAGTTTCAACTTTCAACTCAATTCATAATTGCTTTCTATTGTTCTACGTTTGTTATAATGTGACAACTTTTGTGCAACTCATTCCTTTTCATTACACTTTTGTTTCTTATATATCAAAGAAAAAGAAAAAGAAAGAAAACGTATATATATTATAAATTTTAATAATTCACTTTAAATTTAAGCTAAATTGTTAAAAGTCCTATGCAATTATTCACTCTTGTCTTAGTTGGATTGGTCGCTGACTCCTATTCCCCGGAGCACTACGGACCTGGGTATTCTGAAGCAAACTTTAGTTGCAAAACAGCTATAAGTAAATAAAATTCATAGCTGATCCCTAATTATTTGGTAGCTAGCACTGCAGAAGCCGACCCCTTACACGAACACCACTGCTTCCCCATTATTCAACGCATCAAAAGGCTGCTTGATGATGATTGGGAAGTCTCCATTAGCCATATCTATCGTGAGTCAAACAGCATTTTTTTTTTTTGTTTGTCGAAGCGAGTCAAAGAGCTGCGCTGATTGTTTAGCAAATATGGGTCATGAGCTGTCATTGGGCTTTCAATTCATACATTCAATTCGCCTCATCCATTCTTGGGAAGGGTTTATATAATGGGGGTGCGAATAGCAAAAATGGGGGTTCCAAAAGCAACTCCCTGAATGATTATATCCGGGAAGCTAGTCTTCCTAGAGTTATTCCCCTGTAGTGGTTTTGTTGTTGTGTTGGGCTTTAGCCCTGTTCACTATAAAAAAAAATTCTTATGCAATTATGAATTCGTTTTTATGACAAATATTCAAAATTTCCCCTCAAGGTTTTGGTTCACATTTTATCATTGAAATATATGTCGGACTATGCACATAAAATTAAAAATTCTGACCAATCAGATTTTTTTTGGGTCTTCAAATTCTTAAACCAATCATGGCCTAATAGAGAAAAAAAAAATCTACTACCCATACACCGTAACCTGATTAGGGTCGTGTTTAGTAAAACTAACTGATAAACTCTGAATTTATAAGCTAGTTTATTGAATTAAAAGTGTTTGGTAAAATGAACTAATAAGCTAATTAATAAATGTAAAATAACATAAAAAGAGGTAGAAAAAAAAACTAAAGTCAAATAGGAGAATGTATTAAAATACGAGGGATAAAAATGGAAGTAAAATAAATAAGTTATAAACTAGAAGCTATAAATTGATGTTAAGAAAGAAAGATTGGTAAGACATTTCAGTTGGATGAAAGCTGAAATTGGTAGATGAAACCATTTCATCAGTGTTTGGTAAGGTGACTTTTTTAGGTAACTACTAACTTTTCTTGAAAAACTATTTGAAATGGTATTTAAAAAAAAAACTTTACTTTTCAGCTACTAACTGAAAAGTTATTATAACGTTATCCCTCAACAACTCTCACTCGTTAATAATATTCTTATATGTCTTTTTACCATTTTCAGCTTGTTTTACCAAACACTTTCAATGAAATCAGTTGATTGTTCAAGTAGTTTTACCAAACACACTCATAAACTTGAAGTTTATGCCTTATCAAGCACTTTTATGATGATCAAACTAGTTTTTTAATTTTTTGTCAAGAGAAAATTGATTCATTAAAAAAATGTCCAATGACACTTACACAACTCATAGTATGCTAAATAAAGAATACTACGCACTACAGATCAAATCAACAAACCAAGTATGCATACTCCTAAATATAAAGAATTTAGCGAGCATAGCAATAACAGCAAAAAACCTCCTAATACAGATATCTTGAAAAAAAAATTGGACTTTTCTTCTTTTTTCTTTTCTTATTCCTTTCGAATCGACACTTGCCTAAAATCAACGCAAAACAAAAATCCACAACACCAATGGCAGCCAATCTGAGTAAAACCAGTGTTGCAAAATCAAGCTCTAAGGGTGGGTGTGCATAAAGGCAGCGGATCAATGCTACAAAATACTATGAGATATGGTTCTAACAAAATCTTGCAAAGGAGAATGAATCAAAGGTTATGGAGGCGGTGACACGTAAAGATAAGGGAGAGAGACACTGATGACATGGAAGAAGGAGAAGAGAGTGAAAAGAAGAAAAAAAACTCTCACGAGAGAGAGAGGGAGAGAAATTAAGAGAGAGATGAAACCACCAAGAGTGGATAGAAAACATTCACATGGAGGGAGAGAGCCCCAGAAAGGGAGACTGTGTGGCGCTAAGGTTATTGCGTTTTGACTCTCAACAAATGCTTTGATTGTCAATAGAATATTGGTCAAATAAGTTAGTCAAATAAGCTAAAATTTAGCTTATTGCTCTCATCGAACACACTTTAGCACTAATGAGCTAGAGTGCCTTGGCAATTAAGGCATGGCAACAAACAACCAAGAGAACCTGTTAAATTAAAACAGGCACAACTTAACTTTGACTTATAAGCCACTTAAAAGTAAAAGTTGGGTCAAACGGGTTTTCTAAAACTTCTTAAAAGTTAAGTAGCTTTTGTTTTTGTATTAAGGAACTTTAAATATAATTTTTTTTCACTTTTTTGGAACTTCTTAAACGAAACCCACTTTGATTCCCACTCCCTGTACGCTTCTACTATTATATTTTTTTCTTTGTAATTTAGACCGCCTCTTCCAAAAACCTTGATCTCTGTTCATTCACCAATACACGTGAAATTAATGGTGTACCTAATTATACACATCATCTTGATAGTTCATAGTGAATTTAAAAAATTGTTGCTAAGAGACAAATTAGCTAGTTGTCTTATTTTCTATATAAGTGAGAACCTCTAAACCTTAGCGGGATAAAAAAAAGGAAATTAACTTTCCCTTTACATGCTTTTTTTTGTTATGCAAAGTAGGGGCATAATTATATTTATATATAAAATATTTTATAATTATATAAGTTAATTGAAATATGAATTATTTATAGAATTTTATTGATTATTTATATTTTAGATTTTAAAATACCATCTATTGATTTTTTTATATTTTACCTATGGGATATTTATTAAACTATATTATTAAATTTTTATTAGTTAGAAATATTTAAAAAATTTTCATTAGATATTCTTTATGCTAATTTTAAAGAAAATAAGATAATTTTAATAAAATATTTTATCAAACAAATTTTAATTTAAAAGTAACTTTTAAGTTAAAAAAAAATTGTCAAACAACTTTTACTTTTTTTAAAGCTCTTATTTTGAGCTTTAGTTTTAGGGCAACTTATAAGCTAAAAATAAATTGAACCAAAGGAAGCTTTAGTGTCCGTTTGGTTTACAGTTGAGTAGAATTGATTCTAGAATCAATGGTTGATGAACGTTTTACAAAGCATGTTGGACGGAAATGATTTAAAATCAATTCCGTGGAATTGATGCTACACTATAGACAACTGGGAACCAAATGGCTTCACTTAATTAGCCTTGACACTTCTTGTATATGACATGGATTGTAAATCACTGTGTCATTTCTTTACATTTCTCAACCCCTTCATTCAGTGAGAAACAATACATACTATCCCAATTGTTCTTATAAACCCTAAGTCCTACTCTATTACATCAGAATGGGAATCCAATGCGACAGAATAACAGCAAGGCCAATGTGAAGAAGTGTCTTGTTTGTGACTGCCCCTAGCAGCCTCTTTATAGGTGTTGAGGGTTGACCTTGCATTTACTGTATGATCTCCTTGATGGTGATTTGTTCTGTGTCAGCTCCTCAATCTTCACTGTTTATTTCAAATACCTTCCTTGTATTGTCACGTTTGTCTCCTTTCTGTAATTAAGTTGATCGATATGATTTGTCTTGATTGGAATTCAAACTATCGTAAACAGATTTCATGTATCCGGACTCTTTCCCATTGGACCAACCGAGGTGTTGTGAGTGGACCAGGGTAAATTGGTAATCAATACGGTACACCAATCATAAAATAGAGGAACTGGTTATTACTTATTTTAGATAATTTTTTTTGTTAATATTTTTCTATAAAAAAATTATTTATTAAATGATAAATAATATCGACTTTGATAACATTAGTAGGGTTGTTTATTTATTGATTTGGTTTGGATTTAGAAAAAAAAAAAAAGAAAAAACAACTCCATATTTGATTTGATTCGAATTTTAAAAACTTTTTCAACCAATGTGAACAAAACTATTACAATTAAGAGTGTGTTATTTAGGTTTAGTATCGAGTTAATAAAAAAAATAAATTGTTATACATTTTAAACTTTTAATTCTCTGTAAGAGTTTAATTAGTATACATTAACAGTGTAAAATAATTTTACACGATCATCCAATGATGTGCTGCCACATCATTTAATGAGTATGACACATCATGTGTTATTAAACTCAATAAATGATGTGGTAACACATCATTGAATGACTGTGTAAAACTTTATTACACTGCCAGTGTATATAAATTAAATCATTCTCACTAATTATTTGTATCTGTAAAATTTTGAATTTTATATTACTATAAGGTCAAAAATTTATCGTTCTTCAATGGCTTTTAAAAAAAACTAAACCAATTTAAAATGGAGAAATTCTATGGTACCATCTAGTAAGATGGGGTTTTGATACCTTCTTTAATTATCTAATAAACTTCTCTTAACTTTTTTACCGGTCTTAGTATTTTTATCACTACAGAACAATGTTTTAACTATTAGAATTTGTATTTTTAATTTTTGTAAAAACTTTCTGACCCCCTTATAACCATGCATTATCATGTATTCTTAATTGTGTTCTCTCATTTTCTTCACATTCTTATTTGCAATACACGTGTGTCTTATTCGAAATCCACATTATGTCTTCGAAATGATTTAGCAGAGAGTACACACAACTTGTTCCTAAATAGTTTTGGTTTTTATATCTCCCTTCAATTAAAAAAAAACAGAAGGTACCAAAACCCTCTCTTATCAGAGGGTACCAAAGTGTTGCCCTTTAAAATGTTCATATTATTTTTAATAATTATTATAACCTCACACATATTATTAATCGCTTTAACAATAATATAATAATAAAAAGAGTAAAATATGTTTTTGATCTCTATAAAATTAGCGAATTTTATTTTTAGTCTCTATAATTTTTTTAAAAGTGTCCTTCCAATATTTTTTTTTGTTGCAAATAGCTCCTCCACTTCCAAAGAGTGTGTCCCTTGATGATTTGACACATTCACTCTTTTATTGTGCACCCTATGTGTCTTATTGATAATATAATGTGGCTTAAACAATGTGTGTTCTTCGTCAACCAACTTAAATCTCTTTTATCAATGCAAGTACAACTCCCCCATTGTGTTCTTCATCAACCATCACTGAAGCCCCTCTGCAAGTGCACTAGAGGAATCCACCTCCAGACCCAACTACCCATACTAGAGAACAAGAACTTTGGCTCTTAAATAATTGTCTTAAATTTCTGTAATTATGTTGAGATCCCAAATAACGGCTAAACCATTCCCCTTTCCTCCTCCTCCTCCACCACCACCACCACCACCACTTTCGTCTCCCCATTCGTGACATATTGTCCATTTCCCCCACCTTATTCTGCCCTACCACCTGAACTGCCTCCACAACCACTGTCGTTATTTCTCCTTCGATATGTTTTATACTTATCACATTTATATGTTTTGCACTTTTTACACATTCTTTTCTTTTTATCTACCTTTTCCCTTTCCATCGCCTCAATTTTTTAAAACGATTCATCCAAAGGTGTAGACATCGAGAGAGCAATAGAAAGAGAAGATAGAAGAATGATAAATGTGATATGTGACATAATGTGATAAGAAGAGAAATATAAAAAGAGTTGAGGGATGTCAAATGGGTGTTAATTTCATAAATCATAGTTGAAAGCGTAAAGAACGAGATAACACGCTACGAGAGAATAGAAAGACAAAAGTCCTATATATTTCTTTAAGTGTGTGCTTGGATGGGGAATTTTATGGCCTGTTTGGTAATTTGCATTTTCATTTCCTGTTTCCATCTTATGTTTCCTGTTTTCTGAAATTTGATAAAGGAAAAACTGGAAACAAAATTTTTTTATTTCTAGCATTTCCAATTTTTTCTTTAAAAAATTTCAGGAAATAGGAAACAAAATGAAAATAGGAAATGAAAAAGCAAACTAATAATAATTAGAATTTCCAAAATTGTGACCGAAAATGTTGACTGAATTATAAATATGAGAGAGATTATAGATGAATCTAAAAACTTAATATAAAAGAGAAATGTTGAAATTATCTCTAAATCTGTGTCATTTGAAATCCTTCTCATTTATCATAATAATTTCTCTCATTTGTTATTTGAAATTCTCTCCTTTACTATTATAACAAATGAAATCCAATAATTTTAAATCACTCTATCCAAACATAAGGTAAAGAAGTAATTACTTAGAAAAACGAGATTATAAAAACGGAAGGGGTGGGGGGAGTTAGCTAGCTAGGGTTAAATTTCTTTTCAAAATTCTCTTATTTTTGGGTAATTATAAGAAAAAAAATGTGCCGTTTTAGAAACGGCTGAACTTGCATTGTAAGAAAAAGAAAAGCAGAATCAATGAATTTTGCAAGTACTACGACCTACGGATATATAACCCATATCCTCAGGGATGATGTTGAAAGAATCACGAGGGGAATTTATTTTCCTTACGGTGTCAATATGTACATGTGATGTGGGAAATTAATGGACTTTTCTTTCTTAGACACTCTTTTGCCGTTCACTTCCTGCCCTGCTTGTCCCCAACACCTGCTTATTTATTGCCTATAATATTTCCTTTTAAAAACCCAGCCAATAGAATAAGAGATATTGAGAAAGAGAAGAATAGGGGGAAATCTAAGCTAAGTTCATTTCCACTCATACCCCAGAGACAACACATGTGCGAGATGACTTTTCTAACCCCACATCAATTCTACTGAATTAACAAATAAAAAAAAATAAAATTGGGCCCCGGTTTCTCCTCACACCATCCCAACCCATTTCTTTTCCCGGCTTGAATTAATTAGATTATGATTATTAATTTATATATTCATCAGAGTGGTTGAGGGGTGACTCATAACATGACATGAATATCAGATATTGATCAGATGCAGGTCGGTGGCACTGCATGCATGGTGATTTCATTCCACCATGGCAATCAACTAGAGACAAACTAATTGAACCAATTAGATGTGTCCCATCTACATATCCCCATCCCATCCTCATTGCAAGTGGATGGAATATATGTATACACACACAACACAAAAATGTCAATTTAAATAATGGATGTCAATTATAAAAAAAATCTTTACATTATAAGAATTTAAAACTGATCTAAACCGAAAGCCACCGTTTTTTTTAATTCTTTGAAATCTCCTAAATCACATTAAAAATAATATGAAATCAATCTTAATCATAGTAAATCAGTCAATTTTTCCTAAACAAACCACCAGCATCTTGGTACATGAGATTATAGTATATTATATAGTTTATCATCCTGGCTGGCTGCTGAAGATCTTTGTAGGGGTCCACAAAAATTTGTACCATTGGAACCCAATTGGACTCGTTGTTTTTGTGCACAAAGGACAGGGACCCTTCTTATGAGGGTTTGACCGAGATGGAGCATATAGTGGATGGTGCAAGGTGCACATGCATAAGCAGGCCAATTGTGTAAGTGGTGGCTGTACCCGACGGACACAAAGGGACCATCCAAGTTTCAACTTCAAACATGTCTATTTGACCCTCATCACATTATTTATTTTTTATGATTCAACAAAAAATAAAAAAAAAAAGAAGCCAGACAGCTCTGACTGTGGATCCACGTGATCCAATCAGCAGTTTAGAACTTCTAGGTCATTCTATAACAACTGCACTACCAGTCACCCCCATGATCTCACCCAAGAGTAAGGTTAAATTTCTTGCTCTAGATCTACTAAGAGATATCATTTCATATAGGACACTACATTAATATATTATTTAAGAAGATAAAACGGTAATAAATTATATCTAGAGAGTTAGTGTTATGGATAAATTAGTATAAGAATATTTTATTGTAACATTGCAATGTGACACTGCATGCATTTATAGTTGTAAATTACAATTTAATTCGTGTATTAATGTTATTAAATTGCACGTGAGATATTTTTTGACAAAAATATATTGTAATCTATATTAAATAACTCAAAGATGAATATAATAGTCATTATACAATTTTTAAATATAAAATACTATTTATATATAGTATTTCCCCTATTTTTACATGTTGGTTTTGTATTTGATGTTTCAGTATAACAGTAAACAATAATTTATCGATTTAACTTCGTACCGGACAAGATACTTTACAAATCCACATGAGAAGCCAAAAAAAATGAAGAAAGAAGCCAAATTAAGAGCCAGGGGATATGCATGGTGGTTTTCATCATCTAATCACCAGTTGGCTAAAATCCAAGTGAAATGAACCTGCACGATGCCACTGGTGATCAACTTTACACGCAAGTTTGCAAAAAGAAAAAAAAAGGATAAACAGTTAAATATTATAATTAATCATTCTTTTATTTATTAATATCATATTATAAACAATTTTTATACTATAGGATGTTATATATTATTCGTTGTTTGAATATTGATATAATTAATTAATTAATATAGTTTCCGTAAAATTAGATAAGATTTTTAAACTTTAATAATTTGTGAGACTTAAAATCCAAATAATATCTAAGACGTGATTTTAATTTCACTGTATGTATACATATTACTGCCAGTTGGAGTATTTTAATGTAATAATTAAAGGCATAAAAAAGTGATTGATATTTGACTTTATATGTTAATTCAAGTTGTTGTAATTTCGGCTGCGTTGATTGACCTAAAGGCATTGAAGTGCACAATTACATAAAAAGTGGCATATAATTCACATACTGTATAAGAAAGAAGAGAATCACAGGTTAGATAGATCCCTTTGTCCTTTTAGAAAGTTTACATCTCCGATCACCGATCTAATGCGATGGATTTGGAAGTTGGCTGTCCTGTTCATTCCCCACTGGACATTCACTCACTCACCCACGCCACTTTCTTCGCCCCTTACTGGCCCATCTCACTCCAAAACCCCTTTTCCTTCAGACAAAAACAATATTTTATCACTCACCTTTTCGGGGAGGCCAATGTTTAAACTAAACAAAACTAGCAGTAAAGTAAAGTAAACCAATTAAACAACAACCACTAGCCTAGGGCCCGTCTTCGTACTTTCCTAACCTAACGGAACCAAATTTACTCTACTCATGTCTCCTGCGCCAGTTAATCTTTCTTTTTCTAACAGACTCATTAATATCAGGCCCTTTTTTCTCATATTTTTAGTCCTACTAATTTAACTAAATGTGTGTTTGGATTGACGTTTGTAAACTTGAGTTTAGGTGAACGTGATTTATTGAACGTGATTTAAAGGGAACTTGAGTTTGTATAAACGTGATTTCTTATTTGGATGGTTTGTTACAAACGTGAATTTAAAAAGTGAATATTGTTTGGTTGAGATTTTATAAATCACGTTTGTAGGTATAATTACTAAAAAGGACCGAGTGAGAGAGCATCAAGTGAGAAAACATGCTTTGATCCAGTGAAGGTGAAGGGTAAAAGAGCAAATTGTCCACATCAAGCTCACATATCCATTTGAACTCAAGTATCAGTAGACGTGAAAGCTACAATTTTTTGCTTCCAACTGGACTCAAGTTTTCTCTTAAACTCAATTCATGAATGCTAATCCAAACAATCCAAAAAAAGATAAACTCACGTATGATTGACATATACTCACGCTTACCTCTACCAAACGCTCATCCAAACATACCCTAATATGAGTCCATTTTTTTAAGACTAGGTGTATATAAAAATTTTATGGATCACATTGTTCTTCCTCATACTAATTAAACTTGATAGCACAGTCAAACATAGCATATTTGCTTTGAATCAAAACCACGTTTTAAAGGTAAATTCATTATAAAGCTATTTTTTGTAGCGTTGATTCGGATTCATATTTGAAACGTGATTTTATAGTAAATTAATCACACACTTAGATTAAGTTGGTCCACATATTAATATGAATCAATTTAAATGGATTTGACAATTTTTTTTCATTCATGATACTCAAATTTAGTATTTTCGATTTTGTTTGGTTTAATATATTTTTAGTTTATGGATAAAAAATGATTAAACCCAAATTTAAACCTCTCAATATAATTATTTATGGAGCTAAATCAAACATACGATAAGGGTTAGAACCGAATAATTGAGAGGTTAAAACTTGAATTACGGAGAACCATAGATATTACTTACAATAAATAAATAGCCATTAGGGAAATTCTAGGGTACCCTCTGGTGAGAGAGGGTTTTGGTACCTTCTTTGATCATTTAGTAAATTTCTCTCAACTTTTTTAAATGATCTTAGTATTTTTATACTTATAGGACAATATTTAACCATTAGAATTTGTATTTTTAATTTTTGAAAAGACTTTTTGATCCCCTGTAACCATTATCGTGTATTTTTTATTGTATTCCCTAATTTTTTCGTATTCTCATTTGCAATACACATGTGTCTCATTTAAAATCTACTTTATGTCTTTGAAATAATTGAAGACGGAGTACATAACTTGTTTCTATGAAGTTTTGGCCTATTCAATAAAAAAAATGACAAGAAGGTACCAAAACCCTCTCTAACGGGAGGGTACCAAATTGCGACCCTAGATATTATTGTGTGTTAGGACAATTAAAGTGAAAAGAAAGATGACAGTAACTAAACTAGTTCGGTACATTCAGGTTGTAACGGTCGAAATGGGAACTCACTGTAAAATGGCGACACCCACGTTGTTTGATCGTCATCACTCATCACACTCACAAACACGATTCTTACTTCACCAGCAAACAGCTTTCACAAGCACCTTGTGGCGTCCATGTCACTAGAGGCACAGTTCTGTTCCAAACTCCAACCCCATCATGCAAACTCTCAATAGCCTCTCTCTGTTATCACTCTTTCTCCTTCCTCTTCTGTTGTTCCATGGCGCAAACGGATTCGGCGCCATGGGACCAATCTCCGCTTCGTTCGGAGAAGACGAGTTGTTCTGCGCCATCGATGCGAGTGGCAAGCAAGATGTTATTTGCTGGGGAAAGAACACGACCTCGCCGCCACTTCTTCCGTCGTCTTCGCCTTATGTCAGCAACAACATCCCTGCCATGTCAGCACTCTCTGGCGGTGAAGGTTTCCTCTGCGGCATTTTAGCGAACACTTCACAAGCGTTTTGTTGGGGAGCTACCATGACCACGAGACTGAGCGTAGATCTCGTTCTCGTGCCCCCTGCGTACCGGAACATAGCTTACTCTAACATCGCCGCCGGCAAGGATCATGTTTGCGCCGTCAGGGGATCCTACTACGCCGATCACGATTCAGGGACCGTGGATTGCTGGGAAATCTCGAGAAACGTTAATAACACCTTGGTGGCGAGGCTTAACGGTTCGTTCAGCATCAATCTGGAGGTGAACCGGGTTGTTTCCGGCGAGGGGTTCACCTGCGGCGAGGTGAGTTCCGGTGGGCTTGTTTGTTGGGGACCCGATTCAGAGAGCTTGGGAGTTTCCAACGTGTCGGAGAGTTTCGCGGTTTTGGCGGCGGGAAGGAACGCTGTTTGCGGTATTTCAAACTTTTCCGGCGATTTGAGGTGCTGGGGCGATCCGGGTTCGTTTTCGGATCCTCCACCGGTGGAAGTTCGGTTGGTGTCTCTCTCCGCAGGGGCACGTCATTTCTGCGGCGTTCGAGAGGATAACCACGTGGTGGAGTGTTGGGGTAGTTTGAATTCCTCTGTGGTTCCCAAAGGTTATGGCTTTATGGCTATTGCTTCTTCGGATAACACGACTTGTGGTATCAGGGAAGATGATCTTCTTCTTGATTGCTGGTTGGTGAACGCTTCTAAGCCTGATTTTGATCCTCCTTTGGAGCTTTCAAGCCCCGGTCTTTGCAGGGCTAGTTCGTGTGGTGTTGGGGAGTTTGCTTTCAATGTGAGTGTGCTCAATGAGCCAGATTTGACTAGCCTCTGTGTTAGACAGGATTTGAGGATTTGTTCACCTTGTGGGTCAAATTGTTCTCAAGGTTTCTTCTTGTCTAGCCCTTGTACTCAGAACGCAGATAGAGTTTGCACTGCTTGTTCTCTTTGCCAGAACAGCTCATGTTGGGGTATTTGTGGACTTCACTCTTCAACAGGGTTGCATTGGCATCAATTACGTAGATGGGTTGTCATAATTGGGTCTTCAGCTTTGGGTTTCTTGCTGATTTTGACTTGTGGGTGTCTTTTTCCGCGTTTGGTAGCCAAAAGAAAAACACAAGGGCAAGGGACAAAGAAACAGTCCAAGTCTTGCATAGGAAAACCGGAACAGGAGGAGGGTGTGAATGTCGGTCTTCATTCTTCTCCTTCTGTTGCTTCCTGTCCTGGGGTGCCTCAGGTTTTCAGACTTACAGAGCTGAAAGATGCTACTAATGGGTTCAAGGAGTTTAATGAGCTTGGGAGGGGAAGTTATGGCTTTGTTTACAAAGCTGCTTTGGCGGATGGTAGAGTGGTTGCTGTTAAGAGAGCAAATGCTGCCACAATAATACACACCAACAACCGTGACTTTGAAATGGAGTTGGAAATCCTATGCAAAATCCGTCACTGTAATATTGTTAACTTGTTGGGTTATTGTGCTGAGATGGGAGAGAGGTTGCTTGTTTATGAGTACATGCCTCATGGGACACTTTATGATCACCTTCATGGTGGCCTTTCTCCTCTTAATTGGAGCCTCAGGCTCAAGATAGCCATGCAGGTTGCAAAAGGCCTTGAGTACCTTCACAAGGAACTATTGCCTCCAATTGTTCATAAGGATCTCAAGAGTTCAAACATTCTCTTGGATTCAGAATGGGCGGCTAGAATTTCAGACTTTGGACTTCTTACTTCAAGTGACAATGATCTTAAAGGGGACCTTGAAAGTGATGTTTACAATTTTGGGATTGTATTACTTGAGATTCTAAGTGGAAGAAAGGCTTGTGACAGAGATTTTACTCCACCTAATGTGGTTGAGTGGGCAGTGCCTTTGATCAAACAAGGGAAAGCAGCTGCCATAATTGATCGTTATGTGGCTCTTCCAAGAAATGTCGAACCTTTGCTTAAGCTTGCTGATATAGCAGAGCATGCTGTGAGAGAGAATCCAAGTGAGCGTCCACCTATGTCAGATGTAGCATCTTGGTTGGAGCAAATTGTGAAGGACGGTTTGATCTTCTAGCACTGGACCTTGTCCTCTAAGAAACATGTTTTGATCCATCCATAATATCCTTCACATAAAATTCTGTGAGTAACGACTCTTCTGCGGTTGTAAATTGTTTTGAGTTTTGTTGTAGATTTGCTTATCCTTTATATTTCTTTGGGTTTATTTTTCCTAATCTTCACGAAGTGAAGGACATGGCATAAATGCACCATACATAATTGTTTATCTGTACATGCTGATCTGAAATTTTTTTCCTCACATATAAGCCATAATAAGACTTTACATGTGTGATAGTGACAAAATAATGGTCACAACATGAATTCCATTGGTCAGGCATTAGTGATTCAATAAATGTGCAACCTTGTTCTAGCTTAAAACCAGTAGTCTGGTCATGTAATTATTGGGAATTGTAATTGCCTTACACTTCTAGCAGTACCACATTTATCATTGGAGAATGCTAACGAGTGTCGTAAGGGCACTTGTTAATGAACCAAAAGTGGAAAGTTTTTATTAAAGTGTGTAACATTTAATATTACAGATGCAATCATTGTCATAATTTCCAATAAAAACCTTCATCTTATGGATCCTTAACCAGTTCGTTAGCAGGACCCTTTATTATTTTTACCTACTTATATATATGTTGTGTTTGCTTGTTAGCAAAGCTGAAATTAATAGTTAAAATTATTTCAACTGTGTTTGTTAAGTTAATTTTTTTTGTAGCTACTAGTTTTTCTTGAAAAGTTACTTGAGGTGGTTTTTTTTAAAAAAAGCTTCCATTTTCAACTATTAGTTAAAAATTTATTACAACTTTATCCCTTAATCACTCTCACTCATCATTATTTAATAATTAATGATGTACTTGTATATCATTTTACCATTTTCAGATAATTTTCCCAAACACCTACAATCAGAGCTTTTCAGTTTTCATCTAACTTTAACACTTTCAGCTAACTTTTTACCTAATTTTACCAAACACACTCTTACACAAACATCAACCAAAAAAATAAAGGGTTGTTGCACTTTTACTAGAAACTCTCTAATTTCGGTTTCGGTGTCCTACCACACACGCCTTAGCATTTTCCAAAAGATAAAAAAGTTTGTAAGATTTTTTCACTCCACGCAGTGCTCGCTTTATGGCGGTAACAGTCTCAGACTTTTTTTCCCCTCAAAATAACAAAGAACTTTTGTGTGCTCACAAAGAAAATTTTTTCTTCGTCCAGCAGGATCTTGCGTCATTATAACGATGAAAGTTTAGTTTAGTGAGACTCTCTACAAGCGAATGATTGTAATCTTTTGTGGAACAATAATTAAATAGAAAATTTCAGTGTATATTCAAAATTGAGTTACATTACATCATCATCTCAACTAAAAGGATTTAGCTAAACATAGAAGAGAAAAGAGGAAAAAAGTAAGAAAGCTGAGAGAAGAGAACACTCTATTAGGAATGATTGGGGAGAGAAGGTCCTTAATAAATGCTTACACGTACCGGAAGGGGTCAAAACTCAATAATTGCATTACCAAAAAATTCATATCCTTCGCTTCTGACTTTTTATAATGAAGAATTTTAACTGTCAATGTTATGGTGGTGGATAATACCCAGCGCTGATGCGTGTGTATAGTGCTATCGCGTTAGAATCAATAATAAGGTACTGGTTATGCAAAGAGGAAATCAAATCTTGTCTCCATGAATTTGGGTTAACCGGGCCAATCCATGGACCGACCCACATTCTCTTCTTTTGCATGTGAAAAAAAATTGATTTCGGCTTAGTCCAAATAATCTGTGGGCTAACCCAAAATAAATTTATGAGTGCTATCAACACACTATTTATCACACTTTTCTTTGACCAAAAAAAAAAACCACACTTTCCTCAATATACTCTTTGTGATTGATTAATATTCACATGTGTCATATCAAATTATGTGAATCATACTCTCAATGTAATGGGATCCATGTCACTTTCAATCAATCACAAATAGTGTGTTGACAAGAGTGTGATAGAGAGTGTGTTTATAACATTTTTCATAAAGATATTTTTATGCATGTAAATTGGTTATCTGCAAATCTGTGGATCAAACTCAACCAATCCACATGCCCACACTAAACTCCACCACAAATTTACTCACCCAAGGCCAGGGGCATAGTCAAGATTTTTTCATTGGGGGCGGAATAAAATACTCTCTTCAGTCCTTTTTACATGATTCTTTTGATAATTTTAATTAGTCATTTTTCTAAGACTTTTTATAAAATTTTAGAACATTTATTATTTTTTCATCTTTACCCCTCATAATTATTGAATATTTATAATTTTTAAGTTAGTTAATGTGGGGAATTAAATAGAATTTGACATCCAAAAAGGGTATAAAAAAGACTTATAGTAAGGGTAAACTTGAAAGTTACATGATTTTTTAAAAAACTAAAATATTAAAACATCTTTTTTTTAATTTTATTATCTAATCCTGAAAGTAAAATTCAAATCAAATCAAAGAAAATTCCTTTTTATTTTTGTAAGATTTTTTTATCATGTAGTTCTAAAAAAACACATTCAAATAAAACACAATCTTCTTTAATTTTGAATGGAACCTCGTGAACTCTAAATAAGGAAAAATAGTTAATGTAAAGAATATATAAAAAAAGGAAATAAGGAAAAATTAAAATTTTTAAAAAATTATAAAATAAGTAGTGAAAGAATTATAAAGAAATAATACTGTAAAATTTACAAAATATTTTGAGAGAACTGAAGTAATAATTAATAAAATATTTTATGTGATATCTATATAATTGATAAAAAAATTGAAAATTTTTGTGGAGACCGTGGTCTTTAGCACCCCCTTAGCCACGCACGCCCAAGGCTATGAGCCATGGGTTACATGGATTACAACCCATATGTCCACTTTTAACCGGAAGACTTTAGTTAATTAAAAATAAATGGGGTAATTTAGAAATTTTATAACCTATAATTTTCTCATTCTCATGGAAAAGTTTTATTTTCACCTATAAAGATGCGAATAAAACTTTTATTTTCATTAACAAAATTGACTTTAAAAAAAAGGTTATATTTAAATTTTTTTAATCTCTTCTATTAAATATGGGGCTTTTTGACCAAAGTGGGTGAAATTTAAAAAAAAATTACTAGTATAATGTAGATCAAAAAGTAATTACCAATCTGGTGTGGGAGGAAGCGCAATTGCAGTTTGCGCAACAAGAAACTCAAACTGAGTTTGCGCATACCAATGGGACACGCAAACTCAGTTTGCGCATACATTGGGAAACGCAAACTCAGTTTGCGCATACATTGGGAAACGCAATCTCAATTTGCGCATACAGTGGGAAGCGCAAACTGAGTTTGCGATTTGTGTTGAATTTTGTTTTTGATTTTTTTTGTCCGTCATTATTTATTATTTTAACTTATATTTTATTTGTTATAATTAATATACACAAAATATAAAAAAAATGTTAATTAGGAATAAATTGAGATATTACTCATTTTAAACAAAGTTAGTTCATGATGTAATTGTTGATACATTTAATCTGATGGTGGAAAAGGAGAAAGAATACAATGAGGGTGTCGGTTCCTAGCATGGCGTGGTGGATTTCTTCTTGGTTCGGGGTCTTCAGTTTCCATCACATGTCCTGATGAGCTTCCTTCTTCAGCAAACGCTTCATTTAAGTTGAAACCAAGGCCAGGGGGTTGGGTTGTCTGGAAGAACTGGCTTGGTAAGGCATACCAGAAGCATCTGGGGACATGAGCGGAGCATCTAACCACTGATGAATCCAACCTGTGGGTGTTGTAGGTGTTGTAGCATTTTGGGTATACACAGGTGGCGTAACATTCACCGGCGGCGTCGGCATATAACACTCCTCCATTGTAAAGGGTGGTTGATAACCAAAATCAGGAGAAGGCATATTTGGAGGAGGTGTAGGTTGTGATGGATAATAATATGAGGAATATGGATCAAAAGGATGCACTGGTGGCACATAATACATGCCTGGCTCTGGTTGGGGCGGTGGTGGTATCGTAAGTTGTTCATGGGCCACTCGTCTACGACGACGATGCAGACCTTGTCCTTCCACCCGTCCAGCAGGGATGTCATCGCTGACTTGTGATTCTTGTGCAACCTGAGAAGGGGCGGGAGCTGACACTGCTGCTGTTGTAATTCTTTCGACTTGACGACATACCTGCAAACAATGGCTTAGTTCGTGTCTCATGTTTTCAAAGCTGAACGAACTTTGCCCTTCTGTCGTCACAGTGAAATACATGCGCTCCAAGCAATCAACCTACACAATGAATGTAAATAAGATATTGAGTGTACACATCAATATTATCATCCTTTCCATGATATTAAAAAAATAATAAAGATGTACCATGTGTCCATCCTTTGCACATGTTCTACTAATCCAGCGTCTTGTGTGTCTTTTATACCACATAATATATTCAGAATTCGGTGGTAGGTGCCCTTCCCCTTGAAAGTGATCATTTTCCCAAACAAAATGCATCCTTTGATCTCATTGGTCCACATATATGGCATGTTTGGCACGCCAATTTTCAGCCGTCTTTCCCTTCAATGTAAGATCATGTAGTTTATCTGGCTGGGAGGGAGGTCGTGGAATATGCTGATGCATACCAAACTTCCGCATACAACGATCTGGCTGGTGCCACTCAATAATGTGGAAGCAAATGAGTGGCACAACGGCTCTCCATATTTGAAGCCCCTCTAAACAATATGGTGGAAGTTGAATCATGATTTCAGGCGTGTATGGTACCCACTCAATCTACAAAACGATGTAAAGAAGTTAGGTGAACTCTTGGAAAACAACCAATAATTTGTACAAGTAAGAGAAGAATATAACTCACATCTGTGCTCTCCATCGTATCAAAAATATGTCTGTAGTGACTTATTGAATTATGTTGAGCGACATAACTTACCGAGCCAGCCCACCTATTATGTTGGGAAAAAAATCCATTTATTACACTATCATAAAATTATAATTATGAACAAAATTTATTTAATTTTTCCTCGAAGGTTTATGCAGGTTACTTACCGTGTACCAAGTGGCATGGAAGGCTGCAACTCCAGGGGTTCAGGTGAAATCTTAGGGAAACGCATCCATGCCCACAACTGTATGAGTACACAGGCCCCACCAATCTCTTTACGACCGTAGTCAGTGGCCTTGCATAGTTCTCTATATAGGTAACCAAGAACAGCAGACCCCCAACTATATGTGCCGGCCACATCAAGATCCGCTAACAGCGGTAAATATCTTAATGAGACATATCTACCTGAGTGATCTGCGAATAACAAACCACCCATAAGACATAATATGAATGCCCGTGTATATCGTTCTATCTGAATTTCATCGTGGGCATGTGCATTAAAGTCTCCAAAATGTTGATCAAGCCACTTCATTTTAAGATGGCCTCCACTAATGTCCGCATCTGACGGAGCCAACCCCAACAAGTCTTGTATTAGAGGCTGCCAATTAGCATATGTTACGCCTGTAACAGCTTCACCATCCACTTTTAAACCCAGTTGAATATTTACATCTTGAAGAGTAATGGTACACTCTCCTTGTGGAATGTGGAATGTGTGTGTCTCTGGTCTCCATCTTTCAACCAAAGCAGATATCAATGAATGATGTACTTGAAAAAAATCAAGTGCAGCCGCACCCAAAAAACCAGCACGGTTAAGAAGAGGCTTAATTTCTTCAGGCACTTGTAGGGCACGTCCGTGTCGGTCACCAGATCGCCTTATGAATAATACTCTATCAGGTTCACCATTCCATACATGCTCAGAAACATGTACGTCTTGTAAACGTAAGAGTGATGTATCCTTTGGACCAGGGTGAATAACTCTTTCAGTTGCCATTTTTTAGAACACTGAAAATTTTTGAGAGACTAAGAGAAATTTGGTTATGTAATGAGCAAGTATAAATGACAATAGAGCATCTGAAGTTATTCACGTAGTGTACACATTTATATATAGGCAAGGATTTATTAGTTTGCAAAAAAAAAAGGTATGCACAAAGAGAGAGTTCACGTGACAATGTGTACAAGAATCTCTGCATTTTACCTTCCCCATGCGAATCTCTGTTTTTTCAGTTCCACAGTAAGATTCTTTAACTTTTTTCCGGTTCCCCATGTGCTGCTGCCTTGCTTCCCAACCCGTGAATGTTGCGTCCCGTCCAGCAGACTGAAAAGAGGAGACAGTCAAACGCGCAATCTGGTTACGCGATTCCTAAAGCGCAAACTACTTTTGCGTGTCCCCGTGTCCAGTCAAGTCCCTCGTCAGACATCATTGTGATACATCATTGTGAACCGCAATTTGCTTTTGCGTGTTCCCATGGCCGGTCAAACCATCGTGATCCGCAAGATGCTTTTGCGTGTCCCCGCTTTTGCGTGTCCCCATGCTGCGTGACTCAATGCGCAAACCGAGTTTGAGAGACACAATGCGCAATGCTAGTTTGCGTGTCTCATTCTGTCATGCCACGTGTCTTTCATGCACGCACTCTTCCCTCCACGCGTTCCATGCACGTAAAAATTATATCTCTCTTAATACTATCGGCTCTTATTAGTTTTCAATAGTGGGTCATTTAAGGACATAAGGGTAAAATGGAGAAAAGTTATTTATTAGTGATTTGGGTTTGTAAGTGGACAGATAAATTTATATGGTTGATTAATTTAAAAAACAGTAGTGTGTTTGGTAGAGTAGAGAAAATTATAGGTGACAAAAACATACTCCCTCCATTTCATATTGATAGTCGTTTTAGGAAAATAAATTTTTTTCATAATATGAGTCGTTCTCTAGTTTCAATGTGAGTATTAATGTTAGTTTTCCATTTTTACCATCCCACTTTTATGGGAAAAGAAACTTAAAAAACTGTGCACCACACTACTCATTAATATATTTAGGTAAAATGAAAAAAAGTGTGTAGTAAATTAATAAGGGTAATTTAGTAAGATTACTATGTCTTTTAAGTCATTTATTATTATTCTTAATTTGTGTGTAGAAACCTTAAACGACTGTCAAAATGGAATGGAGGGAGTATCAAAGAAACATAAATAAGAATTATTGATGAAAAAACTAATGACATTATTAAAGAAGACTAATTGCATATTACAAGTACAGAGTTATGGATCAATTTCATTGTCATTATCAATTTCACGTCGGTCTTGTAAGTATGAAGGGCAAATTCGACGATTGTGTCCCACACGGTGACAATGGCTACACCTTTGTGTATTCTGAGACTCCGCCCAGTCCATTTCATTTCTTATGCGTGTTGACTTTGGACGACCTTTACCACGCATGGTTGAGAAATCCGGAATAATCTGCGGACCATTATAAACTGGCATGTTTTCTTCGTTTCCAATAGGCCACCATTGTGCAGAATATACTTGAACAATATTATGGATGGAGTATACTGGATCAATAAATTGAAAGAAGTCAATGCTCACAGCAGCACTGGCAGCTATTGCATGAGAGCATGGAAATCTAAATGCTTGAAAGGCTCCACACTCACAGTAGGATTTGTTTAAGATTACTGCCCATGTATGACCACCCCTTTGTGTAACTGGATTGAATGTCTCTTCCACCTCAAACTTAGTTGATTGGATGTCGTATCGCCGCACCCTATGGGAACATGCATCCTCCTGATTTTTACTAAATACCTATAAAAACTTTTTATAGTATCTTCGTCCAACACCTAATTCTGACCTTCCTTCAGCCCCACGTTTAACAAAATACTCTACGAGACGTGCATAAGTACACTTGACCAATGTTGTTATTGGTAAATTTCTAGCACCTTTGAATATCTTGTTCACAGCCTCAGACAAGTTAGTGGTCATGTGTCCATATCTACGTCCTTCATAGTCATGTGCAAGGCTCCATTTTTCTTTTGAAATACCGTCAATCCACCTTTGAATTTCAGGACTAACCTCACGAAACTTGTTGAGATTGCGCTCAAAATGATGGATGCATGTTGTATAACCTACATTAAGGTTAAACAATTAATTACAAATATTATACAAAAACAACAACTTAAAATAAAAAAAAAATAACCATACACATGTACCTAGCTTCAGAAGGTCCCCCTTTAATTTTGCATTTTTAAATTTGTGGTTGAAGTTGCTAGCAATATGACGAATGCAGTAAACATGATAAGCACTTGGAGGCTGCCACACAGTGGCTCTTGCCACGGCCGATTTAATACTTGCATGTCGATCAGATATGAGACATATTCCTTGCTTTTGGGTCACATGTTCACGTATATTAGCTAGGAACCATGACCAAGCCTCCAATGTCTCTCCTTCTACAATAGCAAATGCAAGAGGCAACACACAACCATTACCATCTTGAGAGGTAGCGATTAAAAGCGTACCTCGATATTTCCCATACAAGAATGTGCCATCAATTTGTATAACCGGCTTGCAGAAATTGAACGCATCACAACATTGTTTATAGGTCCAAAACACGCGATGAAAAGTTCGAAACCGATGATCCACTTGATGTTCATATACAAACTGCTTTGTCTCAATTTTATAAGCTGAACCAGGGGAGTACAACAACATTTTCTCTAACCATTTAGGCAGTAGTGCATATGGCTCATCCCAATCTCCATAGACCTTCACGATCGCCTTCTGTTTAGCCTTCCAAGCCTTTCTATAGGATATTGAATAACCAAATTGGGCATTAATCCTTTCTTGTATCATTGAAATGGAGACTGATGGATCTATGCCAATCATTCCTACATCACATTCAAGACAACATTTCAAAACAATGCTCCTTCAACATAATTATAAACAATTAAAAATTTTATATACTTTGTATGAAATCAAAACGTGTTACCCAAGATGCAGGAAGACACAAATTCAGAATCCAACTTCTTGTGATCTTGAGAGAGCATTGCATTCATACATGTATGTTTACCTCCCCATTTAGAGATGACCCATTTCGTTGAATTCTTACCTAACATTGCTCTCATCCGCCACGGACAACCATCTGAATAGTTTCGACACTTCAACGTCAGATATGTTGGCTTAGATTCAACCACAAAAAAGGTCTGGTGTATCTTCATTGAATAGTGCTTCACAGCCATTTGAACAGATTGTTTGCTATCAAATTGCAAACCAACATATAATTCATCTCCTACTCGCCAGGATCCAGGCCCATCCACCCCAGGGAATTCTGTCTCTTGATCAGGATGGTTCCAATTTATAAAATTATAATGAGGAATTAAATTCCAATAAGGTGCTTCTGTTTGATCTGTACATTAAAATATCTGTTAAATTACTGATGTCAAGGAACGCACAAACATCGCAACATAGACATAACTTACCTTGTTGTCGTTCATAGTCATCATGCATAGGGACTGGTTCTGGTGAATTCACAGGAAATGTTGGGGGCATTACAGGATCAACATTCGCATCAAAGTCGCCCTCAACATCTGTATCAGATGAATCCCCCTCAGGGATTTCGCCTTCATCGTTACCATCGTCACTATCCTCGAGACAGCAATTTGAATTCATGTTCAAATCAATATCATTCTGCTCACCTTGAGGTTCAGCTATGTTGACATCCTCCTCAACGTCAATACCTTCTGATTGATATACATATTGATCTTCGATCCCCATTGAGAGTTGAGTATCCAAGTTCAAAGATTGGACAGGTAATGCTGAACTTCCAACATTGTCAACATCTGCATACAATTCTAGGACTGTCATCAATGACTGCTGTTGAAATGCGTGGATCATACACTCAACATCTTCATCATCACAAATTTGAAGACCTGTATAAGTGGTTGGATTTTCAGATATTAAAAACCTACAAGTCAAACTAGAAACAAATTGGTTCGACGAAAGATTTAATTTTTTGTGAATCTTCCTCTTCGATAAATTATAACTGATTCCACATTTTATCTGCATAGATCTTTTATCACCTTCAAACATTATACCATTAACACCTTCAAACTTTCTACCATTCCAATATATAAAAATAATAATTTGACTCATTTTTCATAAAATAAATTAAAAACAATTAAACTAAGATGAGAAAAAAAAATCAAGTTAGCTTCACATATTGCACAAGAGAACCAAACAATTAAACCAAGATGAGAGAAAAAAAATCAAGTTAGCTTCACATATTGCACAAGAGAACCACGAGTCTTCATGTCTTCATTTTTATAGAAGTTTACCCCACGTAATGCGCAAAGTGAGTTTGAGTTTTTACAAAACTCAAACTGAATTTGCGGTTCCCTCTCTCTTAACGCGTAAATTGAGATTGAGTTTTCACAAATCTCAAATTCACTTTGCGCTTCCCTATGATATGCGCAAACTGAAATTGAGTTTCTTGTTGCGCAGTCCCGGTTTGCGCTACTTTTATTCTCATATCACCTTTTGGGAAATGTCAAACAACCCATACCAATCACCACCTATATTTCCTGGTGTTACGTTCCAAACATGTTAATTATTTGCATAACAATATCCAATTTGAAGTTGAAGGGAGTGATTAAGATAGAGATAATAGTTTTCTTTAGTTCCCTCCTATCCTTTACGTCATATTATAATTATGTTTTATTTTATTTTAATAATATTGTTTAACCACATTGTTTAACATAGTAAATATTTTGGCAATGATTATCAATTTTTCAGATAGTTTTTTTTCCCAGCTAATTGAAGTAGCTTGTATTCTAAGCGTCTTCATTTTCATGTTCTAATGTAAGCGCAAATTGTAGTTGGAAGTGATACTAGTATTGAGCTTGTTCAAAAGGCAAAGACTAATAATAATCGGTAAATTCTCTGATCTAAAAATCATCCTAAAAACGGGTTCGAGAGTTCTTGTATATTTGAATAATCTTAAAATCACATTATAAACATAAAATCAATTCATTTTATTTTTTAATTTATTTTATTATTTTTATAAGTTTTTATTAAAAAAATTATTCAAGTCGGCTAAATCTATCCAATGTGTAGGATAAATGTCAAGCTTGGGTCAATATCCCCTCCACAATGATTTTGTTGTAATTATATAATAAATTTTGAGTTTTATTTTTTACAGCATTATTCTCGCGAGAGAACGGCCCAATGCTCCCTGCACTAGTAACATTTTAATTTATGATGTTCGACCAAAAAAAAAAAGTTAATTTATGATGACATGCAAATTACTAAAGTTTTCGTTGATAACCCAATTGTAATGGTTTTTGTAGTGGGTAGAGAAGGCAACAAATCATATCTTGAAGAAAAATTATATCTTGAATGCTTTAACAGGCCGGGTCAAGGATAAAACGGCGAAACCCTTACTTTTAGTAGTGTTGTCAATTCGGCCCGGCCCGACCAGACTTGATGCGGGTAGCGGACTTTATCGGGCTGGGCTAAATAGTTCGGAAGTTATTCGAGCTTCTAAAATAGGTGTCCAGGCCCTACCCTTTAGCGAGTTTTTTGCGGGTAGCCTGATATTTTTGCGGGTTTTACAGGTAGTGGCTTTATTGGGTTGGGCTAAAAAGCCCGAGAGTTATTTGGGCTTCTAAATTAGGTTCCCAAGCCCTATGTTTATGTTGGCTTTTGTGGGCCGACCCGTCGGGCCGACCCATTTTGCCGGCTCTAACTTTAAGCTCCCAATTGCTGGTAACATTCTTTATAAAAAAAATATAAATATATATTATTTTCATTAGGCTTAACACATTGGTTTAAAAATTGATATTTCATCTCAAGGTTGAGTGTTCGATGCTTATTGATTTCAAGACCTTTTTTTCACCTCACTTTTTAAAAGGGCCTCAGTATAAAAGTTTGCTTGAGGTCTCCTAACATGTTGGTTGGGCCCTGTGTTTTAATAATAACTCTATTAGTCAATATTTTTTTCGGGGTGATTATGTGCTTCTTTATTAAGAAATGTTAAAATCATACCACCTTTCCTTTACAACTTAAAAAATTGTCACACTTTTCTTTCTTAAGACTTTGTTTATATATATATATATATATATATATATATATATATATATATATATATGGGTGGAGATCAACTTACTCAAGGAGTAACTCTCGGCAAAGTTACTCTGTTTAATAACTTTTTGTGAACATTGAATTTCATCCATCCAACTGTTATATTAAAAGTTTTCATTAAGTAGATTAAACCTACAAAATTTCATAAAATTTAAAAATTATTTGATGTTTCATCAGATTGTTTTAGTTTAACGTACAATATACTTTTAAAAATATAAGTAAATATTAACTCTAAGATCACATACCTATGAATGTCCAATTAACATAAAATTTGTTGTGCATAATCATCATATTAATATAACAATATTCAACGGTTATATTTGTTAAATTCAATATTTACGAAGAGTTATTAAGCAGAGTAACTTTGCCAGAATTACTCATGGAGTAAGTTGATCCCTACCCGTATATATATATATATATATATATATATATAATGTGGCTTTTTTAGGGTATAACCGTTTAAAAACTATTACACCATGCACAATTATATTATAGTCATTAGATATTTTTAAGGTTCATCATTTATTATTTAAAAGTTATATCTAACGATTAAAACATAGCTGTCTACAATGCAACAAATTTTAAATTTATACACCCTAGATTTAGCCATATGATAATAGAAATTAATAAGTTTCTTAATGATATATTTTTTTCCTTTTTCCATTTTCGATATCATGATTCGTGAGCGGTTAATTTTAAATTTCTATTATTAATTTTGAGACTTTATGATGAAATGAAAATTTTGGACGAAACCTCAAAATAGATAGTAGGTTTAATTGCACTTTTGATCCTTCTAGTTTTGATAGTGTACAATTTTAATCGCTCAAGTTTTTTAAGCAAATTAAATTTCTTTATTTTCAAAATTTAGCAGATTTGATCCCTTCAATATCTGTCCTCGACCTTAAACCTTCATATTCTCATTTTCTACTCAACATCACCACAAATTGAATTGGTGAATGGTGAGGCCATTTTAAATCTTTTTAAACTCAAAACTCACCAATTAAAATATCAAAATTCACTTGAAATTAAAAAAAAAAAAAAACTTCCAAATTTTTGCGATCTTTGAACCTTAATCCCACAACCTACAAAATCTTTCAAATTTTATCAATTTTTTTATAAGCAAAGAGAATGAATTAAAGGGAGTACAAGTTGGTAGTGGGTTTGAGGAATCTAAGACTATATCCCTGAGGTCTTAGGTTCGAAACTCACGGAGGTTCCCTGAGAAGGGGAATAAGGCACTTCAGGGAGTGCCAAAGCTAAAGTGTGGTAATATGCTCAGTAAAGTCCTGGGTGCTGAGAGGGGGTGCCAGGAGAGGGTTGAGGTGTTACAATAACGGACTGAAAGCCACACCATTTCAAACACTGCATCCATGCCCTATAGGCAAAATAACACTCAAAAAACGAATGAGAAGCTATCTCAACACCCTCACCACACCAAACACAACCCCCAGCAAACTCTTGAAGAACCTTTCGTTTAATTAAATTAAACTTAATCGGAATTCTATCCAACAATACTTTCCACACAAAAGCAGAAACCTTAGTCGGTACTAAAGGAGACCAAAGACAATTATGCAATGGAAAAACTGCATGTATATGCTCATGAACAATAGATTTATAAGCTGACTTGACAGAAAAAACATCTTCAGGATCCCCAGACCAGCGCCAAGCATCTGGTTTAGCTTCAATCAAGCACACCTGCTGTAAATCAACAATAAGTTGTTGTAGCAACTCCCGCTCCCACTGAAAAAGTTCCCTACGCCAAATCCACAGCGACCTTAAACCTTGTTGTCCTCTAATAGCCATATTAGCTACAAGCACATCTTTATTATTAGCAATCAGAAAAAGTCGAGCATATCGAACACAAAAAGCCTCACCTCCGCACCACACATCCTTCCAAAAAGAAGTGTCATAGCCATTTCCCACAACCTTAACACAACTACCAGAGAACTAATCTGCACTGATATTATTACAATTATCAATAGACCATACATTTGCCCACCATGTAGATCCCATTGTTACCCCACCCCTAACATTATCAATCCCGTTACCGTAAATGGATGCTAGGACTCTATACCATAATCTCTCTTTTTTCACTAAGAACCGCCATCTCCACTTCCCTAAAAGAGCCAAATTAAAAGCTCTCAAATCCCCGAATTCCCAAACCCCCATGTCTTTTCTCCCGACACACATCCTCCAATGCTACCCATGAAAATTTTATCAAATTTCTATTAAATTTTTTACTTTCAAACATTTAAAGTTATTCAAAAAAATCAAATCCATTATAAACCCTCAAATTTTTGGATTGATAATGTGAATTTGAGGGATCTAGGTAGAAGATAATGGATGGAGGGACCAAATTTGCTTAATTTTGAAAGTAGGGAGATTTTGTGCTTCTTTGGTTACCAATTGCACCCCGTGCATAATCAATTCCACATAATTGATTTTAAACCACTCTCATCTAACATATTTCGTAAAGCGTGCATCACTCATTTTTTAATCATTGATTATAGAATAAGTATTACTCAACTGTAAACAAAACAGACACTTAATTCACTCAAAATAATTTTGATGATTAAAATTGAACATGATCTAAACTAATTAGGGACCAAAATTGCTATTAAGCTTAAATAGTAAAAATATTTAAAAATTTAATTTCATATTCTAAATTCTAAAAATCAATGATATACATGAATTATATTAAAATTACTTCTAAATGATACTAAAACTCCTAATAAAGGGAAATTGCTAGCTTATGAGATATTTGTTCCAAGATTGTTCATCATTGCTAAGAGGTTTATCTGTATAAAAAGGATATAATGTATTTTAAGTATTTCTTTTAAAAACAGTAATTTAAGTTATTTTTTATATGTAAAGTTGTATAGAAATTACAAAAAATTAACATCATAAATTATTGTTTGTTAAATCCTTAAATTATTATAGAATGTTAAGAAAAAATTAATGTCACTATAAATTATTTACTCTACTTGTCTCAAATAAAGATTCGTATCCTCACTCCTCTATTTCTCTATCAGGGACCTCTTCTGGAATAAGAGAGGGTCATGATCTCTCAAATAATTATCACTAATTTGTGTTAAATTATTTAAAATTTTAGAAAATCAAGACACATTAATTTTTTTTGTAACTTTATCGGTGTCTTTGCTCGATAAAATGAAAGAGCTAATTATATTCATTTGATTTTATATGTCCTAAGGGCACTATTTAAAGATCTATAAAAAGGAAGTTTTTATTGGAAATCACGGTATTGATTATATCTATAACATTAAACATCACACACTTCAATAAAAACTTTCTACTTTTGATTCCTTAATTACAAGTGTCCTTAGGACACTCATTAGCATTTCCCTTACCTTGTGTTTGATAGAGAAATTTAAAATTACTAGAATTCATGTGTTAAAATAGTAGAATAAAGAATTTCAAATGACAAATATGAGGATTTTTTATGATAAATAGGGGAATTTCAAATGACAAATATTGAGAGAAAATTTCAACATTTCTCTTTTATGTTCAAACTTTTTAGATTGTCATTGTCATTCCTCTCATTTTAACAACTTACTCAACATTGTCTATTATAATTTTGAGAATTCTAAAATTCTCCATCCAAACATAAGGTTATATCAATACTCTATAGAATAATTTTAAGATCTCATTTTGGAAACTCAGACACTCACTCTTTCTATGTGCCACTTTTGGTGTTTTACTTGGAAAATGTCTTTTACACATCTTCTTTACAAAGATTTTTTAACATTCCCTCAAATCTTTTACAATCACTTAAAAAATGTTATTATGAAATCTAAACATTTATGATTCTAATCTTTAATGCTTTTTATATCAAATCTTTTTAATTTAAATTCAATTTTTTTATCATTATAATTTAATTATATATATTCCTCAACTGATATTTATAGAAACAAATTATCAAATATAAAATTTTGAATATCATCGCTCTATATAATAATTTTGATATATATCTCATTCTGGAGGGTGAGACACTCACTAATCACTCTACTTACTCAATTAAAAAGTCACGTATCACTTTAGGTGTTTTCTCATTATTTTTCTTGGGGAGTGTCTTTCACATACATTCCTTGTAAAGATTTTTTTAACATGCCCTCAATTTTTTTATCACTTAAAAAATCGTCATAATGAAATCTAAATATTTATTATTTTAATATTTAACCCATTTTTTATATATTTTTTAATTTAAATTTGAATTGTTATTATTAATATTTAATAATATATATTCCTCAATTAGTATTTCTTGGAACAAATGATCAAATTTAAAAAATTAAATAATATATAATTAATTAGTATTTCAAAGTTTAACCTATATAAAAGGACATAATAAATTTAAAATTATGTAAAATATTACTGACTAAATAATGTGATTGAAATAATTGATATTTATGAATTAATTTAGTTGTTTAGTGGGAGAAAGAAAGAGGGAGGAGAGAAAAAAAAGGTGGTGGGACTCCACTTTTCTTTCTCTCCAAAATGGGAAGAAAGTGTGGAGAGAATGAGCCTCACATGTTAATTTTCATTCATATCAGTCATAAAAATATAACTTTATTCTCCTTCCCTTTATCTAAGGGACAATTTTGTCTTTTTGTTAGAAATCTCTTTTCTCTTATCCAACTTCTCTCCTCAAACAATTCTTTCTTCCCATTTCCTCTTAAATCAAACAACACAAAAAAATTCACTATTTTCCTTTCCACTTTCTTTCTCTCCTTTTTCTCTCTTTCTTTTCTTTTTCTTTCTTCCCACTTTCTCTTCTCCTCCACACAAAGGTTTGTGATAGTGTTAGTTTTTTTTGTTGGGTGTTTATTCGTGATTGAAGGCAAGTAATCAAGACAGGAGGTAGACCTGTATAGAGCCATTGACCAATAATCAAATTAAATTCCACATTACCACTAGGTGTATATCTAATAATTTCTCTTTTAACTGTACCCCATTACATGGAGGTGGTAAGGCTGACTAATCTGTACTAGTTACAGCTTATTCGCTGTTTTGTGCCAAGACAATGGGTACGGCTTCTAGTCCTCCCTATCAATGCTCTAACATTTTATTTTATAATTGTAGTTGTAGTTAATATTTTGGTCGTTTTCCACTTACTATAAAAAATGACTAGGTACTGTCTGCCCACGTTGTGAAGTTAGACTATAAATCACACTACTGCCTATGCTTTCATAAATCATGGTTGATTGGGAGTGCACCATAACTCCATATGGATTTTACCAATAACATTAGGATTCAAGAGATTAATCTCAATATATTCTGAAAAAAAAAAAAACTTGTACTTTCATGAACATGAAAGAGAACCGGTTACGATCACTATTCATTACTAATGATTTTCTTTCCATTTTGGTAATTTTACAGCTTTAATACAGTTCTCAACGAGAGATTTCCTTTAAATGGTTACCCCATATACATACATATATATATATATAATGATAATTATCAATTATATATGTGTCTGTTTGATTTACCGTTGAGTAGAATTAATTTTAAAAATTAATAGTTGAGACAAATAATGTACGTTTTACGAAATATATTTAACGAAAGTAATTTAAAATAAATTTCACGTGATTTTAATTTTGTTAATGCTTGAACATACGGCTATATAAACATAAATTTTATGTCTGAAAAAGTTTAATTTTTTAACAGATTGAGCCGTAAAGTATACATACCGGTCCTTTTGATATATTTTGGCGTAATTAATTTTTTTTTTTTAATTTACTATACTCGTACCCGTAATCTTGCTAAAGAGGAATCAACCTCATTGGTATATCGGCCTTTTGATATGCACAGCAATAGATCGCTAATTCATATCCAAAATTGATTTGAATAATATTAACCGTTAGAATTAATTAAGGATGAGAATAAAAAAATGAAAAAATATTAAAAAAGAAAATATTTATTACAATAAAAATTAATAAAGAGTAATAAATACTTTTTAATAATAAAAAAATTCTATCTTTTATATTATTACGTTTAGACGATGATATCTAAAATTAAATCAATAAAAGTCATATCTGTAATTAAGGTATTTACCAGATTTATCTTATTGCATCATCAGTGTATTGTGTTCTAGCCAAAATGTCATTCTATGGAAAGCAATAATTTCTCCAATGAAGGAGTGGATTGGGACAATTGAATGTGCACATAAAAAGGTATTGACTACCATCCAATAGGAGCTAATTAATTTCCACATTCTGCATTTGGGAAAATTTGGTACAGATCATTTTTGTGTCCATGTTATAAAGGTGCTTGAATTAGAACAAACCAACGGAAAAAAAAAATATTTGTTATTATTTTAGAGGTTTTGGAGACATGGTTATGCATCCTTTGAATTTGAGCCTTTTCTTTTGGCTAGTGAAGTTGGTATGGAAAGAGCAAGAGTAAGAGCATGATTGTCTCTGAATTATCCCAGTAGCTAGAGATTAGAGAATGCATGGGCACAAGACCTGCTACAAAAGCAGAAACAAACCAGAGCCAGAGAAGTATAGAATCTTCAATGGGAAGGGTAACAAGGTTAGTCCAAACACACAGACAGTGCCAAATATTTCAGTTCTCATGAAAAAGGAAAAAGATGACAAATTTGAGTTGCTTGCAATCATACAAAACGAATAAGGTTTGTAAATATTTATGTATTATTATGTATGTGGTTGTTGACTGTTATTCAAAGAGTATGGGTTGTGGCCTTGTTTGTTTTAGGGATAGTTCTGGCCCTACTTGGCCTTCCTGTCTTACTTGAAGGGAACCCTTTATTCAGCCACTCTGCTTGTGCATGTGCCTTTGCCCGTGACTTCTGTTTTTGTAAACCAATGACAACCCCTCCCCCTGGGGTACTTATTTTTTTTTACCTGGTATGCAATTCTTTCAGCATTTTCTTTGATCTTTTTAGCTCTTATATGCTTTTAAGTTTGTCATTATCTTTTTTGTTTTTTGGTGTTGAATAAAGTTCTTTGCTTTCACATTTAAATCCAATACCATTTTTTAATTAGTCCATCATGTGGGGATTGCTCGGAAATTTGAAAGCACTGACAATTGCAATTGTACATCAGTATAGTTATGCGGTTGTTTGATATGAAGCATGTTGGTGACAGATTTCACAGAGACGATTGTCTCATTACAACTCCTTACTTGAAATGTGTATTTATTTATTTATTTATTTTGTGACATTAGCAATTGATTTGAAATGCCTGCAGAAATTTGTACAAATGAAAAGAGGGGGCATACATTACATAAAGGAAGAGAAACAAAGAAGAGGAACAAGTACCCATGTTCTCCCTCCCTAATGGACCTCCCCTGTTAAGACCATAATGTATTCAATTCATACATCACATGTACCAAAAGAAAAGAAAAAAAAGAAACAACACAAAGTATAAATGGAAAAGGACAAGGGAGGGAAAGATCTCGTTCTTTGAAGATATTCAATTGTGGGGTGATAGGAATCTAATGTGATCCAAGCACTTGCAGACAAATCTGTTTCAGAAGATCAAAAAGAATTGCCCTTTATGTGTAATGGAAAGAGAAATTGAACACTGAAGCATCCCCTAGAGTCATAATAATAGTGTCCAGTAAACAGGAAAAAGGCTCTTGTTAATTGGTATCCACTTTCCTTCATTTCCTTCCTTCATATAAGTATGTTTGTATGACCCCAAAGTCTTCATCCTCCTAATTCCTAACCTTAATTGAGAGGGAATTTTAAAAAATGTAGGAAAAAGACATTTATACATGGTCTTCCAGGTAGAGTAGTATTTTCAAAGCTATAGCTTTACTTGATGCCAAATTAAAAAGCTGCTTGGTTGGTTTCCAAGTAGAAACAGTAACCTATTATGCAACTAAGAGGGGCCCTTTTGTCTTTTTGGTGGAAAACAGGTGATTGGAGGAAGCCACTTTCTTCCCTCTTATTACTGTATATATGCTGCTCAATTGCTTCCTCTCTTAGCTAGCTACTACTCTTTCACATCAATTCCTGCAGAAGCATCACTCATGAATCATGATGATGATGAACGGTACATGATCTTATTACCATCTTCCATGTTGATCAAGGAAGTAGCAATTACATTATTTGGTATTTGTGTATGAGCATATATATACTTTGTGTGCCTGGCTCCCTGTATGCCATTTGTAGAGCCCATCATCATGGTGATGGCCTTAATGAATGGCGTGCGAGGAGCCATGCATGCTGTGTATTGTTGTGCATAGGGAAGCTAAAGGGGTTAGTTAATTGAATTTCTATCTTCTACAAAATCAAGTTCTTATGAGCTTGATCTCTAAACTCAGTTTCAACTTTTTGGGTCTATTCTTTGTTTATGTCTTATCTTTGGGGTGTGATATATGGGAGCAGGGTTGTTTGTCATAGGTCTCCCTGATCTACTTTCTTTTGGTGTGTCTAATTAGTTATTAGTCCGTTAATTATGCTCAAGTTAATTAGTTAATTTGTCTTATTAGTTAGCTGGTCCAAAATGCCATTGACTTAGATAGTGGATATAGGCAGGTTTTATTAGGTATAGGATAGGAAGCATTGAAATTTGAAAATCAGGAGTAGTTAGTTGATCTAAGAATGAAAATGTTTTTCTTTTTTTGGTTATTTTAGCCTATTACACAGATTTTCATTTTTTTTTATTTTTTGAAAATTTTTGTATAATATTCTTTTATGTTGCTTTCATATTTTATAAAATAACTTTGAAAATAAAAATAAGATAATAATATATTGTAAATGTTAATAAAAGTATATTAACTAAAGATAAAATATAATTTGCATAATATAAAGTAAAAATAGTATCACTTTTTTGCATTTTTTGGTTATTTTTTTTATTTTCCTCTTCCTTTCTTATCATCTTTAGAGGTTAATTGACCTGTGTGCCCTCCATCGAATAGGGATCATTATCAATTATCATCACCTTCAAGTGGACGTAGTCACCAATCGTTTTCGTAGTTGTGTTGTCATTTTTGTTGTAACTGAGTAGTTAACATCTTGGCGTCACTCACATTTGTTTATATTATATTATATATATATTCGACACAATTCAATCAAAATATATAGCGGCCGCAGAGGAGTAGATCTTTTTATATTGGTATTTTACATAATTTTATCATGTAACTTTTTGGTGTTTAATTTTTTATAGACATTATACAGGTAAAGTTTATAAATTTTTATGGAGACAGTAAGAATCACACATTTTTTACTTCACAGTATTATATGAAAATATAAAACGAAAGATCCATTCTTTTGTAGCTTTTCATTTTACACTCCTTAGAATAAAGATATGAGTTTAATTAGAATGAAATATATAATCGTTAATTGAATTAATTAACCGTATAACTTTTATATAATTTACTGTATATACATATATAAATAATAAACTTTATATAATTTCTTATATTTTATTCACTTTAAAGGTATATTTTTAAGTTAGAAATGAAAATAAAAGAAGAGAAATTAGAAGGTTTATGCAACCCTATGTGTTTGTTAGTGTAATTAGCTCATTACAAAGCTAACTTTGCTTTCCTTTTCCCAACTCCCCAAACTCAAACAATAGTAATGAGTTAATAGTTAATTAATTAATAAGACTCAAGCATTTACCAATTGATGTGCCAAGAGGCAAGCTATGAAAATTGAACTCTTTATTTTTTTTTATCTTTTGATTTTTTATGACAAGTAAATGTGTGTTTGATTTGGTGTTAAAAAGGATAAGCTCATTTAAATTTTTTCAATGTAACTATTTTAAAATGTATATTTACCACGTTTCAATGTTAAATTAAATATTGTAAAAGAGGCGAAAGTCAATTATCCCGCTTTTTGTTGCTAAGATATATTTAACACAAGAAATAATATGAGCTTTTTTCACCTTTTGTTATCCCCTCGCCCCTTTTGTACTCATACAGTTACTGTACGGTCTTGAACAAGAATTCGATTTCTGCTTTTCACACTTGAATCTAAAACTTGTTAAACTTTGTTGAATAACAACTGCATTATGGCTCTATTAGGTACATTATTGGATTTGTTTAATTTTTTAGTTTTTTTTTTTTTACAAAATATCTCTCACTGATATTTATAATGATAAACGATTTTAAATATAAAATAAACTAATAATATAAGCAAAGGTAAATTTAGGGGGGCAACCTCACTAAACGAATTCTGTTCCGAGTCATGTATATTTTTTGTTTATATTGCAATTTACTTTTTTACTTTGTACACCTACTATAAAAAAATTTTGCAATAAACTTTATATCCACTAGAATCAAGCTCATCGAACTTTTCTTTAAACATTACAACTGTGCTACCAAGTTATATGTGCATATAGTAAATCTCGCCAATCTAGCCACAATATCTTCATTGCTAGGATATTCAACATTAATTGTAGTTTTTAATTTTGGTTAATTACATTTCCTTATGATGATATATGATCACAGCATGTGGCTATAATAATTAATGTAATTCAAGGAGTTATATATGGCGTATATATATCAAACAAATTAAATAAATAAACAATTGTGAAGATGGTGGCATTAATTAACTAGTACAGTTTCAGTGAATTTGTATTGTACGTGTATGAACTTTTATAGGATTCAGCGTGTTAGAAGATGATCGATGCTAGCTGTAGTATGTAATGTGAGTTGCAGGAGGATATGATATATGATATGATATGGGTAAGAATAAGATAAGCGCTCTCCTCTGGTACAGTGAATTAATTAGTGATAGATAGATATTCGATCGAATATGGAACTCCGTAAAAGGTAATAACATCATTTGTTAACTCTGAATTCAAAATTGTGAATTTTCTGAACTGCGGTGATGTATTATCTTTGTCACCCAGAATCTGAACCGACGTCCATACGTGTCTCTAGAGAATAACTACTCTTACTTGTGGGCAAAGAAGGTATTAATTAATTTTATTAATTGAAATTGAATTTCAATCATTTTGTGCACTTTAAACCCTAATTTGTAAAAAAAAAAAATTCTTTTAGTAATTGACATTATTGTTCATCCAACACTTTAGTTCAAAATCCCAACTTCTTTTAATTGGTGCTGATATGATATATAGATTGTTTAGTAGGATAAAAATGACGTTATTTTTCCTATTTTTATGGTTAGAAACACTTATGTGTCTTTTTAACGTCATTTTCCTCATCTTCTTCTTGACGGCCTATAAAGAAATACTACTATACTAAATACGTTTAAAATTATTAATATTATGTGCAATTACATTTTTTTAGTCAATTATACATATTTGTATTCTCATATTGATTTTAATAATAAATATATTTAAAATTATTATAATTGAATAGTTTACAATAAATTTGATCAAATTTTATTATGTTTTCTAAATTTGAAAGAAAAATGATTTTTTATGTGGTTAAGAATCAAAGGAAAAAAAAACAAAGAGAGGGTGAGAAATGTACTCCATGCGAATTTCTAGTAGGTCCAAGAACTCATGTTTAAGGCCCAATTAGATGTCTGGGCCCATTATCCAGAGCTGATCCAACACATCTTTTAAATCTAACTACATTATCCCTTAAACCCTCTAAAAAGATAAACAGATCAGATTAAACACACACTCTATCTACTAAACCCTATGAAAAGATAAACTAGTCAGGAAACCTATCAAAAAATAATAAGGATAAAAATTAACTAATAAATAAGGGAAACAGATAAACGTATGGGGGCTATAAGAAGACCCCAAGAGAAGAAAGATGACATGTTTCATAAAAAAGAATAGATCTTAGTGAGCTACATGGATCTGCCTCCAGAACATTGGGCCATTAGGATTTTTTTGTGTAAACAAATAGAAAAAAACAAAGAAAAAGACTATCTAATATGGATGTGTGAAATCATTTAATCAATACTATTGTTCAACTGAAATATAGTGTGTGTGTGTGTGAGAGAGAGAGAGTGAGTGAGAATGAAATAATGTTATTTATATGAAAGATATGTATGATATTATCTATTTTATATAATCTATTTTGAGGTATTAAGTATTAAGTATATAATTTTTGTGCATAAATTTAGAAATTCTTATTAAAAAACATTAATATAAAAGCCTCACAACAAAATTTAGGATATAAAAAAAATTCAGAGCATTAATTGTGATAGGATTTTTTTTTAGATAATCCACCAAAACTTATAACCTGGATCGTAATAAGTTTGGTTTGATTTCAATTTATTTATTAAATAAGTTAGATTAAGAGTTTTTTTAAGCCTAATTAGCTAAACTAGGTATTAGGTGATCAAAAGAGTGTTAAAGTCTATAAGAGTCTTCTAGTTAGATTCCACACAACTCCGCATATAAGACCAGACAGGAACCCTAGCCGCAGAAACATAGCCGCCCCGAGGGGGATTTCTCCCTCCATGGGAGGGTTTTTTACTCACTCAAGGTGAGTTATCCTCTTTTATCAGTGATAGTTTTTTTTTTGTTTGTTTTTGTTATTTGTTGTTTTTTCCTTCCTCCATTTCCTTCCATTTTGTCCATCACATCACCATCTTTCCCTTTCCTTTTCGGCCACCTCCGTAACCTTTGACTCTTTCTCCTCCGTTGAAAGATTATGTTAAAGCCATAATTTTTGCAGTACTGTGTTTACTTAGACCTACTGCTTTCTCTGCATTTCCACTTCTAGAGCTCGATTTTACAATACTGTTTTACTCAGATTGACGACAAATGATATTGTGGATTTTGCTGGAAGATATTAGACATGTGTTGATCCGGAAGGAATAAAAAAAGAAGAAAAGGATGGAAATTCCAAGGCTGCTTCAGAATCTTTTTTGTAATAGGAGATACTTTGTTTTTATTTTGCTGTTAGTTTAGGATTGCTAAATTGTTTACGCTGAGTGAATATGCGTGCTTAATTTATTATTTTGATATGTAGAGCATTGTTGCAGTACTCTTTATTTAGAATCTTATAAGTTTTGTAAGTGTCATTGGACATCTTTCAAATGAATGATATTTTGACAAGAAAAAGATAATGTTAAACACTTGACAAACCAACCCTTAAGTGGGTATATACAAAATCAAATGTCATCTAGATGGTACAATTGAACGTTTTAAAGCACAACTCATTGCAAAATGATTCAATCAAACAGGTGGATTGGATTATTTTGATACATTCTTTCCCATTGCAAAATTGACCAAATAAGCATATAGTCCTTGCCTCAACTTCCATTAATAATTGGTTCTTATTGGATTAGCTAGATGCCACTAATGCATTTCTATATGAAGACATTTAAGAGGACGTGTCCGTAGATTACAAGTCCTTAAGGTTGTTCATGGTAAGCCTAATCAAGAGGTCTTTCTATGCATCTTGAGATTAATACATTTCCATGTGATGCTCAATGAATGCTTTATTACCTCGAGAGGTCACTTGGGAAGGGGTTGCTTTTTCCTTGCAACTCTTCTCAACAATTACTTGGAATTAAATGATGGGGACTGGAAATTAATAGCTATGTTTACTCTCGCCACTCACTATTAGGCCAATGTTTCTTTCATGATTTAATTTCTCTTTCATTTCATATGGCTTGCTAAGAAAAAGAGTATTGTATCTTGGTCTTCCTCTTAAGCAGAATATCAGGTGCGTACAATAAAGTGTGTTTGGTTTGACATTAAAATTGGTCAAATTTAAGTTTGAATTTTTCAACACAACTATTTCTAGCATTGAACACATGAATTTATCGTGTATCAACGCTAAACCAAACATGTTCTAAATAGAACAATCTATATCTTTGTTTTCTCTAGTTTAACCCTTTTATAATAACTAAAATGTATCATTTTCCTTATCTTTTGTCCCATTCTATTGTGTTATTAATATACACCTAAAATAGAACAGAATTCATATTTTTTTCTATCCTTTCAACCTATTTACCATGCTAAACGATCACCGTTGATGAAAATACGAGAATGAGGAGATAATTTTTTAAAAAGATTTTTCAAAAAAAGTTAAATCCTATTAATACTTCTATAATGTAAGAAGATTTTGTCATTTTGGTTTGCCAATTTACTATTCACAGTGCCCATGTTTTTTTGTCGCACTTGTTAGGCCGAGGAGTAGATCCACACAAAGTTGGCAATTCGGGCTACTCAATTCGGACTAATGTGGGTAGTGAGTTTTGTGGGTTGAGTTAAAAATTTAGGGAGTTGTTCGAGCTTCTAAAATAAATGTCAAAGTCCTACATTTTTACAGGTAACCCAGTTTTTTCTGTGAGATTTGCAAGCAGCCCAATCTTTTTTGTGGATTTTGCAGTTAATGGACTTTATCGGGCAAGACTAAAAAGCCCAAAAGTTATTCGAGCTTAAAAAAGTCTCAAACCTTACATTTTGTGGGCTTTTACGGACCGACCCGATTAGGTTAGCCCATTTTACCAACTTTAGATCCACATGTCGGGATTGTTTGCTAGGGCTGGTCAATTATCAGTGGTAAGTTTTCACAAATCTTTCGTAAAAAAAATTATATCATCATTCTATAAAGCTAATACAAATTTTATTTGCAATGGAAAATGTAAAAAAATTATTTTGATATATATTCACTTATTCTCCAACTTTAATATTTATTTATTTTATAAGTTTTATAATGTTGTGATCAAAATATATTTCAATGATAATTAATTTCCTATATATTTTACAGAATAGTTCGAAATTCATGTTTTTTTGTACAATAGCATATTCACTAAATATTTTCTTGTGGAGGTATTATATTGAGGACAAATTCATTGTTTATTGGGGCTATTATATATATTGAAGAACTATAATATACATGTGTTATTTTAAATTTGGACAAGTTGACATTATTTATTGTTGAGGTTAAACATTAATTAAATCAATGTTCTATTTAAATCATGCACGATTGGAACCTAATATAGGACAAAAGTTGTTAAATGAAATTTAAGCGGCTGATTTTATGAACTACTTTTCAAATGGTCCACGTAAAATTCTTAAACATGTACTCGCCAAACCAAAAATAACCTACATACGAAAATGAAAAGATAGTCTTTGTCGCTGAATTATGTTGAATGGGTAATGAATTGGAAGGTAATCCGGTGGACCTTCTTAGCTGCATAATGGCATTCTATATCTCAATTAATCTCGAACAATTTTTAACGCTCGGGCAACATATACCGCCAACAAATTAATTAGGTTGCTATAAGTCCGGTAGAATAGAGGAAGTTATAAATAACTAAACGATATCAGTAAAAAGAGGGTTTCTCTTAAGACAAATTATACTTATAACATTTTCTATACTTATTAGAGATTTGAATACGGATTTATAAATATACACTGTCTTGTAAAATAATATTTTGACACGTACATTTAATGATATGCTGTCACATTATTTAATGAATATAACACATTATATTTTATTAAATTTATTTATGTGTCAACACATCATTGAATATCTATGTAAAAAAATTATATTGATAGTGTATAAAAATTATATATACTCTGGTCCTCTCTTTAATGAATTGAACATAACACTAGAAAATATATTAAGATATGATAAAGTAATGTAATAGAAATAAATAAAAGAGAAGAATTTTGTTATACAAATATTATATAAATTTATGGTATAAATAATACAACTCCTCTCTTAATTAATATGCATAAATGAAGTTGTATTTATATTTGTTTATTTGAAAGTATATATATTATAGCTTTAATTCAATAAATTTTAAAAAAATACATATATATTTACTTTACAATTTATTTCAATATAAATATATTCTTGTTTAAAAATTTATAAGCAAATTCACATTTTACATACCCCAAAACAATAAAAGTACTCGGGCTAAACACACGAACACGTTGGTCAAATTTGGCAATTTTGGAAATTCCGATGGTACACAACTGAATTTGAATTGAACCAAACAGTGGTCCCGTCCTTTATAGTCAAAAACCGCTGCCCCGGACTTGATTGGACTAACAAAGACTTTTGCTTTTGCACCCTCTACTGCTCTACATTTATTTTAACTCAGTATTTTACACTCTAATTTTTACACTTAATTTTTTTTATTTATCACTCATCATAATTATTATTTTTTCTTTCTTTTCTTTTTTTATTCGTCTCATCCCTCCTCTGAAATATACCCTTCAAGGATGTGAAAAAAAACGTTTTATATTAATTTTTTAATCGAAATTAAAGAGTTATAATTAGTTAAAAACTGAATGATTAAATTATAATCATGCATTTAATTAATTAAGTTTTAACAGTTAATTTTTAATTATAAATTTAATTTTTTTATAAAATAAATTTCTCATTTTAGAAGAACTCATGCATTCAAACTAATAATATATATTTATCTATTTATAATAGAGTTTAATTGGTATGTCATGTAAACAAATTTTATAGCCATTCAACATTGTATTGCCACATTATTTAATTAACACAATTGTGTTTGACATGTGATTTCAATTAATTGAAATATTTGTTAAAATATTTCAACTTGTAAAATCAATTTTTTTAGCACTTGTTAGCATTTTTTGAAACAATATAATTTTCAAATTTCATATCTCCTATAAATTAAAATGACATTTTACATTTTTATCCTTAATTTCTTTTACAATTAGTAAATTTCAAGTTTTAATCCAGTAAATCAATAATGATTTTATTTATCATTTTACAATTATCAATTAATTTTATCGAACGCTTTCAATTTAAGCAACTAATTTATTAACTTTCATCTTTTATCTTTTTCAGCTAACTTTTCTAACTAGTTTTTCAGCTTTCAGCTAGCTTATCGACTAATTTAACCAAACACACCAATCATATCTTATTAAATGATTAAATTACTTTAACTTCTCCTCTACTTTGCACTTCCAACACAAAATCCCTCTATTTTTAAAACCTATACAAAATCCCTTCTATTTTATAAATAAATTATGCTTAAACTCATTTTTTTATAAAACACTGAATGAAATCGTTAGCCAATTCTCAACGGTTATCTTTTGTATCCTTACTAATTGTAGTTTTTTCTTATTACATATTCATTTTGTTATTTAAAGAGAAGAGATAGACAAAATTGGTTTCACTTCAATAGTTGAGGCTTGAGATACAAAGCATCATTTCTATGTTGTTAATCAAGATATCAAGCAAGACTCTTTTGATCAAATGAATCACCAATAAAACAAAATAAAAATGATATAAACAAATAACAACGCTTACGAGTATGCTAAAAAAATTAAAAAAATTATAACAACGACAAGGACAACAACTATTTTTAGGTCTAAGAACAACAAACACATAAAAAACATAAATCATGGATTTACAATTCAAAGGGGTTTTCCTCCTTAATTTTGAATGAGAAAAAAAAGGGTTTGTAATTTGAAAAATTCAATCAGATAGGGTAATCTTGGATTTTCAAAGAAAATAAATTTTGACAAACAATAAAAAAAATCTAACGGAATATTTCTAACATAGTTTGGTTAATTGGGATTTTGTGTAGGTTTTCAAAATAGTGGGAGTTTTCTGTTTTAAGTATAAAATAGAGGGGAGATTGGAGTAATTTACTCTTATTAAATTCAATAAATAATGTGGTAACATATCACTGAATGACAATGTAGAACTTTCTTACATTGTCTGTATATACTCATTAAATTCTTTATAATATTTTTTTTTTGTTTTTGTCCTAAAATTTCCCATAAACACAGTTGTGGATTTAAACTTTAGACTGAAGGTGGTTGTTAAATAAAACCCTCACAAAATTGATAATTCGAGTATTCAAATATCTCACTTTATAAACATAGTCCGCCTAGGTGAAGGTGCTCTTATAATATATTAAATTTGAAATGTATGACATGGAGTTGCCACATTAATTTTTTTTTTCATACTCTAATTTTATGTCTATATAAGCAATCTTTAAGAATTAAAAGTCTTGACACTTCAGCTCCCAAATAACAACTTCTCCGTAACCGTTTCACCCTACCATTATAACTTTACTTGACTAATATTGAATGATCATGAGTTATTAAATCCATGTTATTTGAAAATTTTTAAAATTTAAATAATCTATTAATTAACATTTAAAATGTGATCTAAAATTTAGCTAATAAAAACTAATTTGTAAATATAAAAAATCAACTTAATGGATTGCTCTCCATTTCAATTATTTACCTCATGTCAATATGTACCTCAGATTATAATTTGTATATCATATACTTTAGTTTCAGATCTGTAATTTGAGTGAACTACACTCAATGTACCTGGTAAATCATGTTCGAATATAATTTTAAATTTAAAAATACGACTTAAAGAAACTTTTCAGTTGAATCAAGTTATGGTTTTCAGATTATAATGCAAAACATGTTGGAGAATGAATTCATTCTATTGCACACTAACAGTGATAGATGTTTCCAACTGTTGATATTTTTTTAGTGGCACATTCAAATAAAAAACATTATCTATGAAGTCAAGTGTTTGTTGCAAATTTATCTGTGTCTACTGCATAATAAATGATTCCATTCAACTAACTTGAAAATTGATAACAAAATTATTGACTTCAGTGCAGGTTCTTTAATTTGCAGTGTCAATGGGACTGAAAATTTTAGGCCTCTCCCCCTGTACTGTGCACTGAGCATACCCACAATGTGACTCACTTCGGAAGCAATTGCACCCAAAAAAAAAAGAAGAAATCAACCTACATTTCATGATACAATCAAAGAACAAAAAATGATTATAAACACTTGAACAAAACTTGATCAAGCCTGGTCAGTGCTATACATGATGACCAAATTAGCATGATCCTACCTAATCCTAAAAATATGAATAGTATCAATCTAATTAACGAGCAAGATTGGCCATACTCCAAATGGAGCTTGCAAAGCTTGCTCCAGCTGAACTTGATTCCTGTGGTGAGTGTACTGATGCTTGTTGCTTGATTTTGATGTTCCTGAGGTCAGCAACAAACCCTGGTTTTGCAATGTGAACGTCTTTCATATTAATTCTATTGGTCAACATTTCCACAACCTCTGACATTCGTGGCCGAAGCTTTGCGGTTTCTTGCACGCAAAGCAGTCCCACCTTGAGGAATTTTATAGCTTCTTCCATAGGAAAGTTCATATTAAGCACAGGATCAACCATTCTTAATAGATCATTAGTCTCATAAGCTGCCCAAGCCTGCAAACATTGACCAAATCATAAGTCATAACAGCTAAAACAACAAAACAAAGGTACAAGTTGATCAAATGAGATTTTGACTTCCAATTTTCACACCTTCTCTACAATGAACCGCTCAATATCTTGATAAGCATCTACAACTGCTAGGCCACTGATAATTTGTAAAAGTAACACTCCGAAGCTATATACATCTGATTTTCGTGTCAACCTTCCAGAATTGGCATACTCTGGAGCCAAATAACCCCTTTTGATTTAAATTAAAGAAACCCCATTAGTCAAGGAATAAGAAGGAATCAAATTCAAATTAATGTAATGGTATACTCACAATGTCCCTGCAACTTGAGTACTGATGTGAGATTTTTCATCTCTCAGTAATTTTGCCAAACCAAAGTCTGAAACTTTAGGTGTAAAATTCTGATCAAGAAGTATATTTTTGGCTTTGATGTCTCTATGTACGATATGGGGCCTAAGCTCCTCATGGAGAACAACAAGCCCCCGGGCCACACCTATGGATATGTCCTTCCTTGTTTCCCAACTGAATCTCATCCTTCTATCCTCCGAACCTATACATCAATCAAATCAAAAGCCAACAAGAAACTGAATCAATCATCTCTGTTTAGTTAGTTCTGCTTCTACCTTCAATTGCACAATCAGAGTCATAATCATAGAAACCCTAATTAATTAATTAAAATTACCTAAGAAAGCGTGGTAGAGTGTGTTGTTCTCCATGTAATCATAGACCAAATATCTGTGTGCACCTTCCACACAACACCCTTGAAGGGTGGCTAGATTTTGGTGCTTGATATTTGCGAGTGTTGCTAATTCTGCAACGAATTCCCTCTCTCCTCGCATGGATTCGAGCTCAATGGAAAGCACTTTCACTGCTACAAAAGTGCCATCTCTAAGCCTCCCCTTTACAAAGTCAAGTCAACCCCCAATCAGTCTTCAATTAATCATTACAACATCAATCGATCAAATCGCATTGGTTGATAAATGAATGAGAATGTATGTATAACCAACCTTATAAACAGAGCCAAATCCACCTTCTCCAATCTTCTCATTAAAATTACCAGTGGCTGATTTCAATTGGTTATATGTGAATACACGAAAGCCTCCATCATTCTCTCCTTCTGCAAAGTCTGCAGTGTAATCAAGTTAGAAAGTCAAACATGAAGAAGGAAAACCAGATAAGGGAATGAAAGGAACAGGACAGAGAGTGTTTTGTTTAATTGATGTGTATACCGTTGTTGTTTTTGTCTATGGTCGATGCGGAGAAACAACCGAAAAGGGAAAACTTCATATTGGCGGAAGAAAAACGTAACTGACACTTCCTTGGATGTTGGGTTTGGGTCTATATATGAAGGTTTTGGAGAGCGTGTGAAAAGAATGGAGAAGGCACATCTTTGAGGAACAGAGAAAAAAGAACACGGCATAGTTAACTAGGTAAGAATTCCATTTATTAATTAAGCTTTGACACTTTCCCAATTTCGCTTTTCCATTTCGGAAATTTTATTATCCTTTTGGGTTTCGGCTGTGAGGTGAAAAAATTGACGAGACAAAACCTGGATTATATAGTCTCTTAAGAAAATAGTATTCAAAATGGAAGGAGGGAGATCGGGAGATGTAATCACATGTAAAATAAGGATAATTACTGTTTGCGGTTTTGTCCTTTCCCCCCTTTTTTTTTGTGCCCCCACTTTTTTTTTAAAATAAATTTTATTTATTTATTATTTTATTATTATAATTAATTTTAGTTATTTATCTCATTAAATGAAAATATAAATAAAAAATATAATAAATAATCACATAAAATTTGTGTTGATCATTCATGTTAACATGAGGTTAATTACGTGTCCAGAAACGGCGAACATATTAAAAATGAGGTTAATGATGTTTCCATTTGTGGTTAACAGAATAGAATTTTTGGTTAATTGCATCTCCTCTTAACATGAAGTTAAAAGTGTGTTTGGTAAAACTAGCTGAAAAGCTAGCTTAAAGCTTAGAGCTAGCTGAAAGTTGAAAAGCTCGCTCAAAACTTAAAGCTATCTGAAAGCTGAAAAACAATTGAATGTATTTGGTAAAACTAGTTGAAAAATGGTAAAATGACATTTAAGGACAACATTAATTATTAAATAATGATAAGTGGAGGTGATTGAAGCTAAACTTGTAATTAATTTTCAGCTAGTAGCTGAAAATGAGAGCTTTTTTAAAAAAGCTACCCCAAGTAGTTTTTTAAGAAAACCTTGTAACTACCCAGAAAAAATACCTTCCTAAACACTGCTGAAATGGTTTCAGCTACTATTTTCAACTTTTAGCTAGCTGAGGCAAGTCAAACACACTCTATTTATGTGGCCAGAAACGATAAACATATTTGTAAATGAGGTTAATGGTGTATACAATGGCGATTAACAAAGTGGAATATTTGGTTAATTGAATATGTGAGGTTAATTGTATGTATAGAAACAGTGAATGCAGTAGTATATTTGATTAATAAATTAAAAAACAAATAAAAACTATTTTTTAAAAAAAAAGTCTAAAAAAAGTGGAAAATGACAAACCACACACAATGCGGTACAATTGTACACCGGTATATATATCACTACTCGTAAAATAAATAATTATGATTTGAATCATTATATATTGTAATTGTAAAAAAAAGTTTTATATCGTTATCTAATGATGTGTGGGAATGTTATTTAATGAATATGACTTGCAAGTTCAACAGTTTAAATTCAAGTGATACATGTTTGATGTTTGATTCTCCTTAAGTAAAGCCGAGTATTGTGAATGGAAAAAGTCCCCGCTGAAAGAGTTAGGGTCAGTTTGTTTGTGCTTTTAAAAAAAATACTTTTTAAAATTGTTTAAAAAAATTAATTTTATTTTAGAGATTCTTGTATAATCAAAAATAAATTCTCGTTTGACTACAATCATAAAAAACACTTTGTTTGCCACATCAAATGCTTTCATATTGTTAAAAAGTTTTTTCTCTCTTCTATTCTAACTGTTTTTTTTCAAGAAGCAACTCCGGGTTGCTTTAAAAAAAACAGAAAACTTATTTATTTTCGGATTCTGCTTCTTAAAAAAGGTTTAGACAAATATCTTAAAAATTCTTATAAGTGATTTTTTTTTAAAATAAGTGATTCTTTTAAGAAATAATTTTAAACATATGGGCTCTTAGTCCCACCTTGATGCAGATGTTTCAACTCGAGCATGATCTCCTCCCATGGAGCCCATGGAGGATAGGTGTATAAACAAAAAAAAGTAACTTTAACATGCAATGCAACAGGGGAATCAAAGTATATTTTGTCTTTGTATAAAATATCAAATCTAATAATTAAAGATTTTACTTCTAACATATGTAAAATAAATAATAATGATTTGAATAATTATATATTGTAAGTGTAAAAAAGTCTGATATTGTCATCCAATAATATATAGACATATTATTTAATGAATATGACTTGCAAGGTCAACGGTTAAAATTCTAGAGTTGTTACTTTTGGGGAGACTTTATCTAACCATCACTTCCGTTCAAGCGTTAAATCCACAATTATGTTTATGAGGGCTTCTAGTAAAAAAAAAAAAAAAACTCTAAAAATTGTGACAACTCCCATTTAGTTTTAGTTGATGCTAGTGGAGTTGCTCTCTTTGTTTTGTTTTCCTTTTTTCACCCGGTCACAAAAAAATGACAATGTAAAATATTTTTAAAATGACAATGCATGTCTATTAAATTTGGCCAATAATTATAACTATTAATATTAAATTCAATGGTTAAATTTTAAATAATTTTATAATTTATTATATATATGTGTAATCACAATCTCAAGTATTTTTTAAATTAATAATTATAATTATTTATTTTATTATTTTAAAGTGATTCTCTCATTTTTTTTAGAATTTAGCCAAATTTAACAACTATTATTTTCTTAAACAATCAATTTTACGACAAAAAGTTTTTAGAAACTAATATAGTCACATATTCTTTTTAAAAGTTGGATATAATGACATCCTAATATTTAGAAGATGAAAATTCACTTTTTTTCCCCCAAAATATAACATTAACTTTAAGGTTCACTAACCTTCATCGTATCTTTATTTGCTCCCACTCCTAAATTCTTTCAATTTTTATATATAATTTTATTTTTCTTAACATATGGAAAATGCTAATGAGTTAAGGAGTTAAAATTAAAAAAAAAAATTATTAGATTGTGCAATATTTAATATTATAAATGCAATCAATGTTACTAATTTATTTTTACTATATAATTAAAAGCAAATTATTAAGGTAATGCTACAGCTTAATTAAATGAAGTTAAAATAAAAATTTTTTTAGATTTTTTTTAAAAGGTTTTTTGAATTTTAGATGTTGAATCCTAGAATAAGTCAGCTCTTCTTCTTCCACATAGAGAATGATCAATTGAACAAACTTTTTTATTGGCCATTTATCCAAACCGAGTATATGTGTTTCCGGCCCGTTTGACGATATCTTAAGAACTTTCTATTTTCTTGATGTCCACTCCACATGGCTTATAGTGAGGTCCGTCAATTTTGTTTTTTTTTTACAACACCAAACAAAACAATATACGCGCTGATTTGAATAACACTAGGCATCGAATTTTCGAACCAAAAAAAACTAGGCATCGAATTGAAACTAATTGATTCATGCTAGGCGTGGATCTTCTTGTATATAATATGGAAAAAGTAGAAACAATACAAGTTGCTGTCAGGCCTTCTCTCATAATCTCATGCTAATCATTAAGTCCAAAAATAGGAAAAAGACTACTCAGAATGTTAAGTACAACAAATGCACGTATTTTTTATATTTCCCGGCCCCTTCTTACAAAGTACCAACGAGAAATAGTCCAATAGTCAATTATAGTTAATTTAAAGAGGATATATTTTAGTTTCCTTCTTACAAAATAAAATTATAAAAAAATATTTATTTATATAATTAATTATGTAATTAATAAATTAAAATATTTATTAAAAACTGCGAAAAAATGGAATTTTTATAGTGAAATGTTCAATTACTAACTCTATAATTTAATAAAACGGAGAAAATCTAATTAATGGCATAGATAAAGCAAACATGAACAAACATGATAACTTGAGTTAACTCTTAAATTAATCCCTAAAATATTATTGTGTAAATATTGTTCCAGTTAGGTCCTTGAAATTTTTTAACACAAATAAGTTTGTGTAATATGAAAATTTATCAAATAAGTAATTATATATGTTATAAAGTGTGTTTGACTTTCCATTTCAGCTGGCTAAAATTTGAAAATAGTAGCTGAAACCATTTCAGCAGTGTTTGGGAATGTAGCTTTTTTGGGTAACTACAAGTTTTTCTTAAAAAGCTACCTGGAGTAGCTTTTTAAAAAAAGTTCCAATTTTCAATTAGTAGCTGAAAATTAATTACAAGTTTAGCCCTCAACCACCCTTACTTATCATTTTTTTTAATAATTAATGTTGTCCTTAAATGTCATTTTACCATTTTCAGCTAGTTTTACCAAACAAATTCAATAGTTTTTCAGCTTTCAGCTAGCTTTAAGCTTTCAAAGAGCTTTTCAGCTCTCAGCTAGTTTTTCAGCTAGTTTTACCAAACACACTCATAGTTTAAAAGATTATCATTACCAAATAAATCCTTAAAACATAAAAATATTACCAAATAAGTCCATGCATTATAGACATCGGGACTAAGTGTATATTTGGGCCGGAAACCGTTGGAAACGGAGATGTGTGGCTTCCTTATACAAATCCATAGACAACGGGACTAAGGGTGAGTTTGCTTCAAGGCATAAAATCATATTCCCGGGAATATCATCCCCAGGAATCCTATTACCCGGAATGTTATTCCCGGGTAAAACTTATATGTATGTTTGGTATGTATTTCATATTCCAGGGAATATTTTTTAAAATCATTTACTTTAAAAATTTTAAAAAAAATAAAAATAGAAAAAATATTATAGGATGAAGTGGAAGTGAGAAAAATAACTTCTATTTCCATGGGAATATAAGATTCCCACCCCTCACCATGGGAATAAAAAGTGGGCAAATCATGGCTAAAATACATTCCCGGGAATCAATAATACCTGAGAAATTTTTTCTAAAATTTGAATCAAACGTGGGAATATCATTTTTCCAACCTTACTTTCCTGGGAATATTTTTACATACCTTAAAACAAACTCACCCTAAGTGTATATTTGAGCCGGAAATCGTTGGAAACGGAGATGTGTGGCTTCCTTATACAAATCCAACAAAAAGTTGGATTGAGTGAATGTGGATTTGGGGTGATGGTAACGATACATAAACACACACTAACATGGTGACATTATTAAGGATAAACATTATCCAAGTTTGTTAATGAGGATAAACATTATTCAACTTTGTTACTACAACAAATTATGTAATAACATTTTTAAATATTGGTTTTGTTTACAAATGATAAGATATGATAGTTTTTGACAAAAAAAATATGATAGTTTAGTTTGTTACAAATTAAAGTATAATCATGAATCACGAGTTTGTTATTCTTTGTAACCACACAATCCTATGGTGGACTTTATTATACATCCCTACTTTTAGAGTTGTAAAGTTACAATTGAAAAATAACAACTGTTATGTCTTTTAAAACATGTGAATGACCAAGATATGAGCTAGTTCTCTAGTCATTAATCAAAGTTTATATTTTTATAAAATTTCATATTGGTCCCTATTCTATGTATTGTAAATTTCTATATTTTGGGTCTGAAAAGCTTCGATCAAATCCATTTTAATCTTCAGTTGCTAGCTGTCATTCCAAGCTTAGAGCTATTCAGCATGAGGTTTACTGTGTTTGGTCTACACCTCCTCCAGAAGTGTTCTCTCTTTATTTGTTTTTATGATAGTTAGTTTCTGTTAGCTTGTTTCTATTTTTCCATTGTTTGTAAAAAACACGGTGATGTTCAGCTATACATAAAAGCAAACAGAAAATGAAAAAGGAAAGCTCAAAAGGATTCACCTCAAATGTTGTTCCTTTTTATGACAAAAAAAATTCCATTCATTATAATAAAGGAATTCAAGTTGCAATGTCATGTGGTTAGAGAGGTGTCAATCATAAAGCAATAGATTGCAAAAGGATTTTACCATTGGGACTACTCTCTTCTTCCACGACCCATCTCTTCTTCACTCGTTGAGATTATTCTCCATCTTGTGTCCCTGTGTCATTGCTCAACCACCGCCCTGCTTCGCCGCTATCCGATCCCTACACCACCCAAACCACCATATTTAGCAAGTTCACTATCCTTTTCTCCAACAACGAAAATCCCTATAAGGAAAAAACAAATCAAAGAATCAAAAGAAAAATCAGATCCATGAAATAAGAAGATAGTGAGAGCTAGAGATGGGAAGTAGAGTACAAAAGAAATAAAAAAAAAAGAGGGGAGGTGTCACGGCCATCGCCGTCACCACATCATTGATAGGAGACACTATTACCCGTGCTCAATGATGATGGTGTTGTTGTTGGAGGTGGAGCTGGAGGAAGGTTATTGATCTTGTTTATTTGTGTGCTTACTTGTAGGCAACTCATCACCAATAAAAAAACACAAAACCAGACCTAGCAGCAGCGACTTCTCTGGCGGTTGGAGCATGTGACCCTTATCCATGAGAGAGTCACCAACCTAGCACAGGAGCAAGTGACCCTCCTTTCACCCTATCAATTAGCAAAATGGGAGACTTAATTTTTTTTATTAAAATTACACTTTTGAGTACCACACAAACCTAGTATTTGAGATCAAAATAGGGTTGTAACTTGTCTCCCTTGTTCCACGAATGTATAATAGACGCCACCCAATTATATACATATATCGTTCGTACCAATTAGATTGATGCAATCAATAAATTTTGTTCGGTCAAAATTAATAACATTTGAAGTAAACATAATTTGATTCTTCGGTAAATGAAAATGTTTCATGTTTTCTCTTTATTCTCAAAATGAATTTCCTATGATAAGTAGAATTAATTTTGAAATCAATGAAAATTTATAATTAAAATATTAAATATATTTTTCGTTCCTACAATCAAATTATGACTTCAATATCTCATTAATTTTATATTTGGATCGAACCCTTAATTATTTCAAAATAAGCACTAATAATTCCTATCATTAATTGGTTTATGTTGAGTGATAAGGTGTTGGGCAAAATGTTGTATTATCATTTGTCGCAATAATATATGGATTTGATGTATATACCCTAATTGTGTGAAAATTTTTTACAATATCATTTAATAATGTGTTACAACATCATTTATTGAATTTAATAACACATATGTAAAAAATTTTTACATTGACAATATAAACTAATTAAACTCATAATATATTGGTTTAAATATGTTTTTGACGCCTCCGACTATGATTTTTTTCCCCATTTAAGTTATATTTGTCTTCTTATCCCTCATTGTTTTAAAGTCACATGTAAGTGCCCACACTTTACTGCTTTATTCAAAGTTGTTCATCAGTCATCTTTATTTGTAAGCCTTAGTCATAGTTAGAATTAACTACCAATTTAAGATATTTATGGAGTATAATAGGAACTCATAATGAGGAGAAAAGTCCCTTCCTCAACGTATTGTCCAATGCCTAAAAAGGGAATCAACTAGTGGGAGTTAGTTAATCACAAATTTTTGGTGCAAGACCACAGGTATCATTCACAGACAAAAAACTTATTTGAGCCGGGTAGGAGCTCTATGTGTGGTAAAGCTCTCCCTATGAATATTTAACATGACTAGTTAGTCATAGTTAGCTAATCATATATATATATATATATTTCCATGAAAAATATTGGTAAGTAAAATTTCACATTATTTATGTCACTTATTAATAAATATTAACACACCATCCATTTTAATTTGATTGGATTTATTTTTCATCCTCAAACGCAATCAACTCCACACTTTTAGTTCAAAGAAAATAAGTGTTGCGTTTGTGGATGATGATGGATAATACCGAAAAGATGAAGGTAAAGAAACTTTTGTTAGTGAGAGGAGGAATGGAAAGTGACTGGTATCATCAAATTTTGTGCCAATGAGGTGGAATAAGAGAAAAAGAAAGGAGTAGGAGGGGAATGGGCTCTCTCCAGTTACTGGATTTCTCCAGTAGGAGAGAGATAGACACACGTGTAAGGCCCACACAATATATGTGTCTATCTATCTCCTATTGGAGAAATTAAATACCGGAGAGAATATTTATCCGAAGTAGGAGGTATTCTAAAATAAATCACCATATATAGAAGAAAAGATAGAAGAGTACAAACTCATGTACATATTACATGACATTCATTATAATCCTATTTGACATTGTTAATTAATGTGTAAATAAGATTTCAACATAAGAAATATAATAAATTTATCACATCATCACTTAATAAAATCAAGTTTATTGTGAGAACTAAAATTGGTCCCTTTTCAATAATGAGGGACTGAAGGCTAAACACAAATTAAAGAGAAACCAAAGTCAAAATTCATTATTTTTGTAAGAATAAAAAGTATATGTAACCCTTTTCAATATAATTATAATTGATTACAAGTTAACTAATACAATTTTTAAAAACAAATTAATAATTTTATTCTTAAATATATGTTATTTTATTATTAGTTCTTTTAGTGTCAAATTTGTAAATTAATTTTACTTAAATAAAAATGAACCCCAAGTTAGGCTTTAGAAGTTGCTCTTGTGAATTTCATTTTCAATATACAAATTATTCTAAATTTGTGTTCAGGTTGCCTATGTGCTAACAAAACAAAATTGGGACATAACGAGAAGAGTCTATTCCAATTATACACCATCTAAACTTGAATATAAAAAAGAATAACATGTGGTGAACTAAAATATAAGTGAATCTTAACTAATTTCATCTAGTCTAATGAGATCATCCTAAAATACTCTTTATTTAATTCAAATTTTATTTTCCAATGATTCTATTTGATGAAACGTGTGCCATTAGAAAGAATATTTCCACTTGAAACAAGTTTCAATAAAATTTAAGTATTTTATGGAGGGTAATTTAGGGAATGCAATTCTTTTTTTAGATGATAAAAAAATAAATAAATAAGAGTAACTAACTTTCTTAATCAATGTAAATTTAGTTTTTTATTTATATTCAAATCTAGAGAAAATATATAATATTAATGTAAGTAATATTGACAACTATTCACTCACTAAATAATAAACTATTTATAAGATTATGATAATTTGTGTATGTATTGTCTAAGGAATAGGCAGGTACTCTAATGTCAACCGGAAAGCATGAGGTTAGAGTTGTTTGGACCTCTCGAATAAAAGTCCGAATCCTAAATTTTGCGAATTTTTTTATAGGTTTTACAGTCTTTCTAGTTTTTTTTTTTTTTTTTCGGATTTTTATGGATCATGGGCTTTATCAATTAGAACTAAAAAAACTTAACCTTGTGTTTGGATGGAGAATTTTAGAATTCTCAAAATTGTAATAGACAATGTTGAGTGAATTGTTAAAATGAGAGGAATTGACAATGACAATCTAAAAAGTTTGAACATAAAAGAGAAATGTTAAAATTCTCTCTCAATATTTGTCATTTGAAATTCCCCTATTTGTCATAAAAAATCCTCCTATTTGTCATTTGGAATTCTTTTTTCTACTATTTTAACACATGAATTCTAGTAATTTTAAATTTCTCTATCCAAACACAAGATAAAAGTTATTTAAACTTTTAAAATATTTACTAAAACCTTATAATTTTATAGATTTTAACGGGAAATCCAATCGGATTAACCCATTTCTTCGAGTCTAAAAGGATTAAGTGCATGAGGAATCTGTCTTAGATTAAGAATTAATGATGGGTTAAAGCAAAATATCAAAGGAAACTAGAATTAATGTCCGTTGCACGGGTTTATCTATGTTATATTTTTATAATATTTTATGAGAGAATTTTTTTAAAAATAAGTGAAAATTATTGTAACTTAAATTTATAAAAAAGTAATATTAGAAATAAAATTATATTAATTATATAACATGATAAAAAAATTAAAACTAATTACAATAAGAAATTATATTAAGTTATTTAGTTTCAAGAAAATTTTATCTAGTTTAAATATTTCTCATCATAATTAATAAAAAGAATTACCAATCTCTTTAGTAAAATTATTATTGAAAACTAAATATTTTAAAATATAATTGTATAAAATAAGTTCACTAAAAACTAATGGATGAAATGATAAAAAAAATATTTAATTATTTAATATAAGAGATTTTTAGTAAAATTTATTTTATTTTTTACTTAAAAATCATAATTGAAATCCATTTAGTTTATAGCCCATTAATCATTAACTTTTCATTTTAATTAATTGTTGCTAATGGTTAGTCACTAAGTGGGAGCGGTTATAATCATGTTATAAAAGAATTAAAATAGATACTTAATATAATAATTATTTAAATTATTAAACGGAAAACTTAACAATAATGACATACATTTAATTTTATGTTCAAGTAAATTTTACATATAGAATATAGATAGATGGATAGATAGATAGGAAACAAATGTTTTTGGTACTATTGTTATTTTATGTCATTATTGAATGATATTATTAATAAATAAAATATTACTTACATATAATATCAGTTTGTTGGTATTTTATATTATGCTTAAATTTTATTTACTTATTATTTAATAAATATAATAAATATAATTATTTATCAAATGAATAAGTTATTTTGAAAAACCAATAAAGATGGAAGCAATGTGTGATTTGTAAATACTAAAATCCCAAATTTTTAGATAAAATAAAATAGATTTTATTTTATGCCAATTTTATATATTAATTGATATATATGAGCTGGTGGAGGATATATTGTTGACGAAAGTGAATTTTCTGCAACAAAAAAGTATAAGACATATATGTATTTAATATAAAACAATGAGTAAAAATGTATTACTTGTTAAGATAGGCATGGAGAGCGGAAATTATGCTTTTTAATGTCAATATGCATGCATGGTGTCAATGAGATGTTTGGTTATTGTTGTAGGATTGTTTTGATAGAGTTGCTTTGTCTTTGACTCCAGGTGAAAGAAAATAGTTGTTGGTGGCTATCTAATATTGCTTATTACATTATGTTAATAAATATGGTTAATTGACTGTTAAGAATATGAAAGGAATGTAGTTGTGACCCAATTTGTATAGTGGTTATTATTTATTCTCAATTTTCATAATTGTCTGGTGGTTGTGCATGCATTTCATTAGCCACAAATAAATAAACTTGTAGTTAATTTATTGTTACTAATTCTCAAATTTCATAACTGTCTAGTAGTACATTGTGCATGTATTTCATTAGTTACAAATAAATTTTGTACTATTTAAGATAAAATTATGTTACTTAATATTTTTCATATCATTGTTGAAATTAAATTTTTATATTATTACATTACTTCTATTAGTAATAAATTAAGGCGTAAAAAATTAATGTTGTTATAGGAAATATTTTATTGTTAAAGGAAATATTTTTGTTATGATAAATTAAGGATTTAGTTTTTACAATTTTAAATCACAACAAACATATATAATTGTACACAAAATGTCTAACTCATGTTTTCAAACTGAATGATTGTAATTAACTTTAATAACGAATTATAACATATTGTAACATCCCAAATATAGAATTAAAATAAAAATAATAATAATAATAAAATAAAAATACTTATAACTGTATTTCGATAATATTAGTTATAAGAAGAGAATTTTTATAATAATAACAGTAACTATTAATAAAATAATATTATAATATTAACGATATAATAATGATGCGATAATATGAATACTAAGAGGGAGATATAATATAAGATTAGATTTTAGAAGATATAATAATTGTTATTAATATAACAAGATAATAATAAAATTATTAGGAGATAAATCATATTACTAAGGTTTCAATTAACCTTTATTGTTATAGATATAGTAATTATTATATTATTAATATAAAAATATCAGAATCAATAGGGATAAGCTTAGGAAAGAGATATGTTTCAGTATATTAATTTAAGATCATATTTCAAAATAGGAATGATTACGTCACAAGAATTAAAGATAAGAAAGTAATGTCAGTTTTAGGATAATGTTTAATTATAAGATTTGAATTTAAATTTGAATGTAGACGGATAAGGTTCCTATAATTAAGGAGAGTACAACATAATAAATTATAGATAATTAAATATAAATGAATTTAGGAAATTTGTAACATAATTAGAGTGAAGTAAAGAATTGATAAGGAAAAGGTTAAGAGGTAAGAAATAAGGGTCTTAGAAATAGGATTCTCGCTCAGGCGAATTTCATTCGCTTGAGCGAATTATGCAGCAAAAACTGCAAAAGTGGGTATTGTAATTTTCGCTCAAGCGAGTAGCAACTCGCTCAAGCGAAAAACAGGGGAATTTAGAGTGCTCTCTGGACGTTTTTCGCTCAAGCGAAAATGAGAGGGGGAACGTGGATTCGAACGACTCGCTCAAGTGAATTTGGCTCGCTTGAGCGAGATGACGGTTACAACGTTTTTAAAATACGATCACGGGCAGTTTCCACTCAGTTTTCTTTCCCTTTCTTCGTCTTTTTAGAAAGAGAAAGAGAGGTTCTAGTGAGAGAATGTTCCGGTGAAGGTCAAGAACGATTTCTACCCAACCAAGATCAACTTCTTCATTAATCTACTCATCTCCAACGCTCCTTTCTTCCGTTCGTCTTGCGTATTTTCGACTCTCAGGTGGGTGTGACTCTCACTTGTTTGTCTTGATTGAATCCATAACATGACCCCTATTCTTATTTCCCTTTCTTTCATGGAATAATAATATATGTATGAGATGAACTTAAGAAATATGAATGCATCAATGATTGTATGTATTGAATTGCAAAACCATAGGGTAAATGACTTGAGTGATTATGTATTATGAACCTTGAGTATATTATTATGAAATCATGGGCCTTTGGCCATCACAGTCATGAATTATGAGTTGAGATAATGATTATGTATTCTGAACCTTGAATATTTTATTATTGAATCATGGGCCTTTGGCCATCACAGTCATGAATGAGGAGTTAAGTTATCACAGGGCTTATAGCCATCACAGTGCCTTCGGGCTATCACAGGGTCATTGACCGTCACAGTCACAGGCCTTCAAGCAATTTAATTAAGAAAGACGGGGTAACCACATCGAACTCTTGGCCAAGAGGGAGATGGGGGTCCCCAATCACAGAATGAAATTTAAATGTTACTTAAGACTTAATCATAGGTAGCCTTGGACGACGGTCCTTGGTTACATGGCCGAGCGCTCATCACAATCACGTTACAGAGAAAAAACCCCGGGTGTCGGGTAACAACACCTCACAGTCATGCATTGCATCATAATCATTGATTTAAAAAATGATGAATCGTGTTTAAGTGCTTTTATTTATGATGCTTTGAATAAATATGTATCTTTGTGGTGGTTCTTGGTTGTCTCCCCACACTGCACACACTTGACACGCTCACTGGGACGTTGGTCTCACCCCATTCCATGGGAACAATATTTCAGTGGTGCAGGATACTCCTCAGGATTACGACGAGCAGTAAAGAACTCGTGAAGGATAGTAGTATAGTGTTTAGTTACATTGATGTATTTAACCTTGCTTAGGACCACTGTTGTTAATTGTTAGGATGTTCTTGGGAATTATCATGCTATTTTAATACTTTGGATTAGAACCCTGATGGCAACCTTGTGTTGACTTTCTTGAACTTATGTATGTAATGTTGGAGCTTTAGTAATTGTTGGGTTACTCAAGCGACTATGTTTTATTTTGATACGCGAAATTGACGAATTGATTTCACGAGTTTGGAAATAGTGCTCCCAACTGGCATTATTTTTGAATTTAGAAATTAGGATGTTACACATAACATGAATGCAATATTAATTGTGGAAGGAACATCTAATTCATGTTTTTAAACAGAACAATTCTAATTAAGTCTAATAATTAATTATATCAATTATAATATATTAATGTAATAGTTCAAGTCTATTTTACTAATGTATATTATTATTATTCATGTTTTTAAACAGAACAATTCTAATTAAGTCTAATAATTAATTATAATCACAATTTAAATATAAAAATATAAATTTCTAAATAACTCATTCAAGAAAATAAATGAAGTTATTTTAATAGTTTTTCTTAATTTTATTTTATGAATATGAAATAAAATATTTAAAAAATATTATTTTTAAAATTGATAAAAAAAAAGTCTAACATCACTATGATATATTCATTTGATAGGATTTTTAAATTGATATTTACATTAATAAAAAGGAGATGAAAAGATGAAATTTTTTATTCTTAATTGAGTTATGTGTTTAAGAGAATAATTTAATTAGTAATATGGTAATTATTGTAGGTATTTAAAACTATGTTCAAGTTAATTTTATAATATATATATAGATAGATTATATGAACAAACTACAAATGCTCGCAATGATTTGATGCTTAGCTATGGAACCCAGCTAGTCGTCTTTATAAACTTGATGGTATGTCAGTACTCAGTAGTGGAATACACGTGTACGGCACCAACCAATTCGCTCTCCTCCCCACAAATTGACATTGATAATAAAATAATAAAACAAACAAAAAGTAAAGAAAGTTAAATAATTATAAAAGGCACCACAATTTGATATGCACAATCTTAACCAATAATTGAAAGTATAGAATATTATAATATGGGAAAATATTACATATTTTGTTTCTAATCATTAATCAGCATTGTAATGATTTGTTGTGGTAAAGCAGTTAAAATTTCTTTATATTAGTCAAATTTATATGTACCTACGTATATAATTATAGTTAATTATAAATCGTATACATAGTAGCTACATTCGACATTCCTTAAGATTTGTAATTAAATTTATAAAACTAATCTTTCAAATTTCGACTATTACACACCTAATTAATAATATTTTTTATTTTATTCTAAGCATAATATTTTTTAATATTTTTCATTTATCCAGTCATGCATGCGAGATGCACTTTTTTGGAGAAAAATTGGAGAGCTATCTGCATCGTGAAACGAAGATAAGATTAAAAGAGATAGTTGTTATATTCGAAATTAAGAGTGGATAAAATTAACTGAAAAATTAGTTGTAAGTTAAAAAATTAGCTTAAAGCTAAAAAGTTAGCTGATTTGATTGAAGGTGTTTGATAAAAATTAGTTAAAAATGGTAAAATGACATAAAAAGACATAATTAATTATTAAATGATAATGAGTGAAGGTAGATGACGAATAAATTTGTAATAATTTTTTAGTTAGTAACTGGAAATGAGAGTTTTTTTTTTAAAAAAAACTATCTCGAGCAACTTTTCAAGAAAAGGTAGTAGCTACGTACCCAAAAAAGTTACCTTATCAAACACAGCTAAAATAGTTTTAGCTATTGATTTCAGCTTTCAACTAACTAAAATAGCTTACCAAATACACTCTAAAATTAAGATACACCTAATATTTTAATAAAACAGGTAAAACATGTTTGGGTCAACACATTTACAATGCTTGGAAATGTTTATTTTTGAGGAAATAATTTTTTTGTTTGAATCACATGTATTCTTTACAGGAGGCAATTATTTTCGAGACAGGAACATCCATATTATGGTCAGGTTAGTTCTCTCCACGAGAATTTTTTCATTCACAAAACTCGAACCGGAGACCTTATTTAAGGGGAATCAAATATGTAGCACATTTGACCCAATTCCCGATGATGGAAATAATCATTTTGAAAAATCTTTATAAAAAATTATGTGTGTGTCTATATATATAAAAGGTAAAATAACCTTTTAGTCCCTATAAAATATCCGAGTTTTGATTTTTGTCCCTGAAATTTTTTTTTTTATTTCATCCTTAAAAAATATTTAAGTTATTGTTTTAGTCCCTGTTGTTGATTTTACTTTTAGATGCAGATGTGTTTAATGCCCATCACAGTCAATAATCATATGTGCAACACTCTGACACATTATACAACATTGCTAGCTTCTGTAAACTCATTCAGAGATTGTTTATGATATATAGGAAGGAGGAAATGTACAAAGAATTTCAGTTCAAGTCGGACATGAATTTTGACTCTCTAAATGAGTTTGAGGAGTGTAACTCTTATATAATGTGTCAGGGTACTTTTTAAGTATTTGTCACTATTATAGATGTTTAACACATCCATAATTAACAGTAGAATCAATATCATGGAGTAAAAAAATAGCTTAAATATTTTATATGTATGAAATAAAAAAGAAAAATTTTTCAGGAACGAAAATCAAAACTCGGATATTTTATAGGAACTAAAAAGTTATTTTACCCATATAAAGGATCTATTTATTTTATATTTTAATATAATTAAAATTTCAAAAATTGGAGTTAAGTGAATTATAGTGTATTTGGTAAAGTATTTAACTAGATGACGAAAGCTAAAATTAATAGTTGAAATCATAAGTAATGTAACTTTTTTAGGTAATTATTTTGCATAAACTACTTGTGGTAGCTTTTATATAAAAGCTCATTTTTTCTAGCTACTAGCTAAAAGTTTTTTTATTTATAATTTTATCTCTTAATAACTATCACTCGATCACCAATATTTTTCATTTTAATGATATTCTTATATGTTACTCCTTCCAGTTATTTTTATAAGGCACTTCTTATAAGTTTAATTTTTATGGTTCTTATTATAAGGCACTTTATAATTTTAAGGAAGCATTTATCACCCTTTTTATTATTTGCCCTCATTAACTTTAATGTTTTTCTAGCTATCAAATAGTAGTAAAGTTGGTTAATGATATTAAATAAAGTTAAAAATAGAAATTTAAATTATTTTTGAAAACTGCAATTAAAATTAATAAATTTTAACCACTTTTATTAGTATGTGTAATTTGTAGTGTGCTTTATAAAAAGGAGCGGAGTGAATATTTTATAATTTTCAGTTAGTTTTACTAAATCATTTTAATGAAATTAGCTAACTTTTTAGATAGTTTTGCTAATCACACTCCTAATTAATCTTAAAAGATTGCTAGCAAAAAACTTGATTTATATTCAATAATAATATTTAAAAATTTAATTTAGAAAATTGATTTTCTGTTACATGAAGTGAATTTAGAACCACTTCTAGTGTAGATATAAGTAAACTTTTAAAATTTTTAGATGTCATACTTAAAATAAAGAGTTTAATATATATACACTGACATTGTAAAAATACACAAACATTTAATGATGTTCTATCACATCATTTATTGAATCGATTTTTTTAATCTGTGCAACCTTACACATGATAATAAATCAAACGTGGAAATATTTTATTGGAAATTACAACAATCACAAATGCATTGACAATATCAGTAGTTGTAATTTCCAATAAAACTTTTTCACTTTTGATTTTTTATCCCGTGCAAGGTTGTACATGTTAGAAAAAACCAGTATTAAATTTAATAACACATAAAGTGTAACATTCATTAAATGATGTAGCGACACACTATTGAATATTTGTGTAAAACTTCTTTACACCGATGGAGTATATCAATTAAATCCTAAAATAAATTCTACTCAACAGAAAACATCACATTTTCAATTCTCACAAAATAGATTTTACTCATCATAGAATTGATTTTGAGAATTAAGAATATTATCCAAACACTGCATGTGTTTTAATTTGTTAGTATACATTTGAGTTTTTTGATGAACGCAACGCAAACATTTCTATTAAAAAAGACATTTCCTTTCCGATCATTCAACTAAACATACCATGGCTCATTCTTGTAGTACACTTTCAGTTTCCCCTTCATGTGATGCTTATCTCAATTTGTGTTGAAGTTATAGTAAAATATTTTACTATTTCAGATTATTTTTCAAGTACTTCTTAATATAATTAAAACTTTATAGTAAAAGACAATGGAGAAAATCATAATTATAAGCTTCTATTATTATAACCATTTTGTGCTGATATATATGCTCATAGTATAAACAACTTATACCAATATATATATATGACACTATACTGATTGCTACCCTTAAGTTCTGCCACCACCTTCAACTTTTCACCCGGCCAATTCCCAATTCACTCTCACCTCCCCTCGCACAACGAGACCCACAACCCTTATGAATGCAGACATAGGCTACAGTGAGACCATCCTCAAACAAACCCAAAGCACCTTAACCAAACATCCACTATTCCACCTTAATTCAAATAGCATACAAACTTGCCACCCACAAATAGCCATACCACCATATATTCAAACCTCCATATTGTTGAACCACCTTTTGCCATCACCCTCAAGACCCCATATGTTGTGTGGTATGGAATCCTTCAACAACACTGACATGCATGTGACGCAAACACAGCAGTGGTGCTTATTACTATTAGCTCCAGCAATGGCGAGGCTCCGAATTCTTCTCCCCTGCCAATGGTTTCTTTAATTAATTAATTGGACCTAGGTTTGGGAATCATTTTGAAATTTATTTTGCTTTGATGCTAGTTGACATTGTTTAGTTGAAATTTATATTTTATTTCATTTTGTGGTTGGGATTAGGATCGATTTTTTTTTTTATTTATTGGTACGGGTTGATGAGTTTTTGGTTAAATTTTGTTTTTGGTCTTTAGTTTGTCTATAGTTTGGTAGTAACTTCACTAACTTGTAAGGTAGCCAGGGAGCTGTGCAATCACACCTTCAGACTATAAACCTGAAGCTGCAATAATAAAGTATATATAGGAATACAGAGATTCAATTCAATCCTATGAAAAAGAAAATAATCAAATTGTGGTTCAGCTGTCAACGCAGACAATTGAGATTGTGGGAAGAGTTTCTGAATTCCATTTCCATTAAACACATTTTTCAGAATGGATGAGGAGGCTTAATATATGTGGTTTGCAAGGAAAAAAATACTATAAAAAAGAAAAGAACACCGGAATTTCCTAAACAACATAAACAGACAAGGAGTGGGGATACCAACTAAATTGCGATTTGGATTAGTTTGGCAGGCAAGACAATTTAAGCATCCATTTTAAATACTTGATATATAAATATAAGAAATGACAGATATCAGATATATGCTTGTTTGGATGATTATTATTATTATAATCTTTTTTACCCACCTAAAGTTGAAAATTGAGAAAGACTATTACAGATAATATTGGAGTTAGGCCGTAAAAAATGACTAATAGACAAATAGCGTGTCGAAGATGACAATGCTAGATTCTGGAATCTGAACGTGATTTCTTTGGAAGGTAAATAATTAATTTTCTCCTAATCTATAAAGAAAATCTAAAAAACTCATACCTCATAATATCACATTTATATTATATTAGAAAAATGACAAACCAAACAAAGGGGAAAGCAAAAAAGTGGGTCACTTTAGCAAAACCTTCACACATCTCATCCCATCCCATCCCTCATCAAACATCAATGGTGTTCCTCTTGCTGGGTGGAGCTTTACGCAATCCCATTATACCCTCCATCCCCCTCCTCCATGATCCATCCAACAACAATCTAAAGAATCTCTCTTTGTCTCCATTTCTATCTATTACTATTATCCATTCTTATATTCTATTACTTCCTCTTCTACTCATTCATTCCCAGTTTACTTGGCCTAAACACACCCTTTGAACCAACCCAGTAAAAACAACCACCCCCTCAAACCTTCATTCCCTTTTTTCTCTCACCCCTTTTATTCAACCCCACTTTTCTTCTTGTGTATGCTTCCAAGTTCGATTTTTTCCCTCTGCAGAATAAAATTCAATTAAAAGAAAAAGCTTTTCTGGTATTCTGGTAATTCTCTCCACTTTCATGGGTAATATAGGAAGTAGCGGAGCTAACAACCGTCGGAGACACAGTGGCAGCAACAGCGGCCGGCGAATTCATCCTCCGCCGCATCCGCCGGTGGCGGCACAGCCGGAAATGGCGGGCAACCGATTCGTGTACCCCGCCGCCGCTACGCCGTATCACAACTACCCAGGTTACTATCCGCCGCCACCGACAACTGGGCCGGTGCCTTTGCCGGCACCGTTCGACCACCATCACCGTCCGGCGATGGACCCAATGTGGGGGCGTTACCCGGCACCGCCGCCGCCGCAACCGGCTCCCTATGTAGAGCATCAGAAGGCGGTTACTATAAAGAACGACGTGAACATCAAGAAGGAGACTCTGAGGATTGAGCCTGATGAGGAAAATCCTGGCCATTTCCTTGTGTCATTCACTTTTGATGCCACCGTTTCTGGGAGGTAATAGTGTTTTCCCTTATTTGATGATGATGATCGTGTAATTAGTTAATAAGTTTTATGGTTAATTTTGCATAATTGAATGGTAATTATGTGCCTGGTGCAAGGTTTTGTAGAGCTTGTTGTCAGATCCTGTTCTGACTCCTTGATGGGGTGCTGTTAGTGTTAATGAGCTAGTTTGGTTTCTTTACTTAATTTGCTTGTCTGGATTCAAATGAGTAGAGGAGTGGTGAAGCTAATTACTCAATTTCACACCTCTCTGTCCATGCCTATTACTCCTATTCTTCTGTTTTGATATATGCTCGACCTTTTGAACTGTGATGGTAACTTGTCTTTCTGGACTGTTTATGAGAGCTTTCTATTAGTTTCCAATATAGAATAGTGTGGGTTACTATTTACCTATCGCCACCACATGTTATTCTAACTAGTTTAGAAAGGTGGAAAGAAGGTGTATAACATGAAGATTGCGCAAACAGCATTATCCAAATGGAAAATATAGATATAAACAGGTGTCTACTTGAAATAAGTAGATACTTTATAGTTTAGATAGCTCATTGGTTTTTTTTCTGTAGCAGAGTAGCTCTGTTTTTTGTTTCGTGTGCATATTTGATGTACTGAAGAAGCATATCTATGTGTTGCTAGGGTTCGATTTCCTTTGACAATATGGGGAGCCCGATTGAAAAGCAAAGTCAATTGCTGCTAAAGATTGTCAGCATGAGATTATCTTCATTTGATAATCAACATTGCTTATAATTTACAAACACTATCTTCTGTGCTTGCTTAATTTTTTTTTTTAATTTGATATGTTTTGGATTTTAATCTGATCGCATGCCGCACAATATGAAACCATGTTTGCATCTATTTGAGAATGTCCATTGAGGTTATTGAGGGTGCCTTTTTCATCTTATCCCTTTTTAGGGGTGGTGAAGAAATTGCTCATTCTATCTTGCATTGCATGGGGTGTTGCATTTTAACAATTGATTTGATGCTTAGCTATGGAACCCAGCTAGTTGCCAATAATGCTTTAGTCAGTATGAAAGCTGAGGTTATTTGTTCCTGAACAACGGCTTAAAGATCAGTTATATACTTATGCTAATAACTGTTATCACTGTCAAATCACCAACCTTGGAGTGACTATTATTTGTGTCGGTATAACTGTAGTTTTGTTTCCATTAACACTGCTGGTTAAGAATTGAAGCAGGCCATATTAAACGAAAAGCGGTGGTTCTATAATAGTTTGACTCTTTGAGGTTGTGTGTTGCCTATATGTGTAGTAATAGGGCACAAAGAGGTTACCATCTCAATTACATGTTGGATATTGTGGTCCCTTCTCTCTCTCATGTTCAGGGATTACTAACATATATTATCCACCCTGAAAGTATTTTTCTGCATCATCACTAATTATTCCCCTTATGTGCTTGACCCTTTCATGTAGGAAAATCAACATCCTTTAAGTACAATTAATCTATATTATCTACTTCATTTAAAATATAACCAACCTTATATGCTCTTAATATAATTTTTAGATGCAAATGGAATTCTAATCTGGCAGGTTGCTGAAATATAATAGTTGAAAAAAGGACTTTGCCACTTTATCTTACATCATGGACAAGTTAGTAACAAGATAAATTAAAAACTGGTTTCTGTGGCAACTGTCAAGATATATATATATATATATATAGATACAATACCTACATTCTCACTTCCAAGTGTCTGAATAGTTGGTTCAATGCATGTTTTACTTGAGCAATTTCAATTTTGCCAAAATTGCATAAGAAATGAACTTTATAGCATATTTGAATACATTTCAATAAATTATTCTCAGTAATTATAAGTACTTATTGCTTTCATAAGTTAAGGAGCATTTTTTAAGCAGCACCAATGTCTGAGATGTGGTTGACTCAGTCTCAGTGTAGTCAAAGGTGTGCCTAACACATTGTGGTTAGGCACTAGAAGGGTTCAGTGCCTCTTGGCACTATAGGAGCACCTTTCTGGATGACATTGAAGTAATCTCTGAAAGATCAGTGTGGTGCTAAAGGGGGTAAAATAGTCAGAATGCTAAAAGAATATCTAGTTGTTGGGGTTTTGTAAATTGAACTTCATAATCTTTTGTTTTTACTATAAATCTTATGTTTGAGTAGTTTATTTTTATGGAAAATCAATGCAAAATAGTCAAATATTGTACTGTTTTCTTTTACTAATATTAATGCCTTTCTTTCGTAAGGCCTGCACCTTTTGATGCCTCTTGCCTCAAGGCATAAATTGTGCTGTTAAATACCTTTTGAGGGTGCCTATAACCTTTAACTACCTTGGCTTGACTTATTGTATGCCCAATTTAGATTATGTAAATACATTGTGCTGTTAAAGGTTAAATTGCCACTTGGGTGGGGTGTTTTTTTTTTCCCCATAACCTCATGATAAAGTTTATGAATATGGATATTTAGTGCTATAGTTTTTTTTATTTGATCTAAAGATTTTGTTTCCTTTTATCTCCATAACAGCATCACCATAATTTTCTTCGCAAAAGAAGGTGAAGGTTGCATCCTTACCCCAATGAAAGAAGATGTTCTTCGACCTGTGACTGTAAATTTCCAGCAAGGTCTTGGCCAGAAGTTTAGACAGCCAGCTGGGACTGGTATCTATTTTTCAGTATTTGAGGAGTCTGAGCTATTGAAAGTGGGTGACATGGATGTCTATCCTGTAGCAGTTAAAGCAGATGCATCCTCTGGCAACCAAGACGGATCAAATGAAACTCCAACATCTGGTGGTACAAACTCTCAGATAACTCAAGCAGTGTTTGAGAAGGAGAAAGGAGAATTCCGGGTGAAGGTTGTTAAGCAGATATTGTGGGTGAATGGAATGAGGTATGAACTGCAGGAGATATATGGTATTGGAAATTCAGTGGAGAGTGACTTGGATGGGAATGACCCGGGAAAAGAGTGTGTTATCTGCTTGTCCGAGCCTCGGGACACAACTGTCCTTCCCTGCCGCCACATGGTATTTACAGTTTCCTTTTTTGAATTAATTTTTCTTTGAGAATGATGCTGAGTTGCTGATAGTAGTCATCAATATCACAAATGAGTATTAATTTACCGGAAAGTGTTAAATGATATTGATATCCATGTTTGCTGCTGCCAAATTTGGTGAACAATCAGAATTGCTTGTGATTCCTTTTCTATTTCAACCCTTAAGTTATTCTGTCACTGATTAGTCTTAGCAAACTGATGGTTATTTTTTCTCAACTTAAACTGTCCTTGAGTTCTCACTGGGTGGATTCCTTTCCTTGTTGCAGTGCATGTGTAGTGGATGTGCAAAGGTTTTGAGGTTCCAGACAAATAGATGTCCAATCTGCAGACAACCAGTTGAGAGGCTTTTGGAGATCAAAGTGGGGCCTGAATCTGAGGAGTGAACTGAAGATAAAGTGTTATTGACACCAGCTTCCTGTACAGTCCAACTGTTATAGTTAATACATTTCACTTACTTCCTTTCTCAGGTTTTTCCAATAATCCAAAAAAATTAGAAATTGGAATTTATGTATGACATTCTGTTTGACATGGACAACAGGCTGGCATTGCACCTGACTTGTATAAGCCAATGCCTCCCGCCATGCTTCTTTAGTTTCCCTCCTAATTTCCAAAAGGCTTTCCCTTCTTAATATATAATTAAATGTTTCTCTCACCTCCTTAAATCTTTTTGTCTTTGTTTTTTTTTTTTTTAATTTTGAGTCAAAATACACTTTTTAATTTCAAAACTTTTTGTGGTTTTCAAAATGAATAAAAACAAGTTTTTAGTTTTTGGTTTTGAGTTGTAAAAACTTGATTGAAAATTTTTAAAAGTCAAAAACTTAAAACTCGCAACCACCCCGAACGGTTTCTTAACAAACCGAGCTTAGTAGTGTAAATCAAATCCTTTGTGTTTGTATAGAAAACCCCTTCTAAGGAGACGTTAATTGTGATTTTATAAGATCAAAGAGTTAGTGTTACTGACCATAAGGGCTTTTTCGCTGTTGAACATTTGACTTATAGTTGAAAGGGGTGTTCATTCCACGAGGACTAGGAAACAATACATAGTTTAGTGTGTGTTTGTTTTACCTCAAAATTAATCTCGGTCAATGTTACAAAGAGTAGCATTGGTCCGGATAACATGATTAACCAATCACGCTATTAGGTTGTCTCAATAGGTAAATGTGATGTGTTGTACATCTGCGGCTCTGCCAGCAGGTTTTCTTCCACAGATATTTAGCCTTGTTTTCAGTTTGGCGTGATATTGGTACATTTATTTCGTTGTTCTCAACCGATTTCTAACTTTTCGGTGGGGTTCTTACTGATTATGGCGAATGGTTTTGCATTATATAAGCATTTCTTACTTCCACCTATATTTTGCAGGTTTGGACAATCTCTTATTTTGGAATATCATGATATAATCCTATTTAAAAAAGCAACAAGTAGACTCCAATCAATCATAACAAGTTCTGGCATGACAAAAGTTGTGTGATGCGTCTTTCTTTCTTTCTTTAATAGGATCATATTTTGTTATTCCAAAGTAAGAGAAATTATAGTATTTCCTTGCCCATATTTTGGTTAGGAAAATGAGAATTGAATAGCTTTTATCTTCTCAAACTCCTCACCCCTCACATACTTTATACTCCTACCAAGTATTGGATAGCACGTCTCACATTAATTAATCTTTTAAAATATTCATGAGTCCACTTTAAGTTCCCCCAAAGAGTTTATTAGGATAAGTCCGCACCAGTTTCATTATTCAATTGGTAAAGCAGACCTTAAACTAGTTACTTCCCATGCTTGCTCTCTCCTGAACTCGAATAATTGGTCTTTAAAGCATGCAGAGGACCACGGTTTGCAAATTAAAATCACCCTAAAGTGTACTACCCCACCTCCAGCGCTGTCATACAAAACAGAACCCGACAATAAGCATATGCACACCATGTTTGTCATGCACCAACCAGGTAAACTCCAATAACCAAAATAAAAAACAAGATTACAACTTACTAGGATGTTTACAACATTTGATAGATCAAGCATGGTAACTATTCAAGCTCCATTAATGAAATTGGTTCCTTCATTTTGAAATTTGTAGTTATAGTTTTGAATTTGATGTTTCCATTAAAATCATAGTTTAACACTAGTAGCGTTGGTCTGGATCCATGCTAAATCAAACACACTATAGTCAATTTTTACTTGCCATTAAACCCCAAAACATTATATTCACAAAGAAAAAAAGTGAAACCAAGCAGCACACAGTGATTTTATTTGCATATGAGAATGACAATGGTAGCTTGTTTAGAACTACACACCCAACAATGTACAAAGCATGCGGATGTTCATAGCATTAACATTAAAATCCTACTTCCTTAACAGACAACAAACACAGCTCCACTAGATATTTGTTCTATACGTTCAAACACACAAAGTAGAGACAATTTCTTACACGCAACAATCACCTTACATATGACACTTGAGGCCCTTGATGCAATTTAGCTTCCCACCATTGATGAACATAAACGCCATTGCTTCTGAGACCCTTGTAAATATCCATGCACCGTTCCCTGCTGCTCATAGTTCCTCTTTCACCATCTCCATTCTCTGAGCAGCTAAGAAATAGCTCATCAACGAAGCATATAGCTCCATTTTCAAATATATCCATCAAAAACTTCATTTCAACTTCCCCTGCATTCATCTTCAGGACAACAAAATCTGCATTCTGCACAGTTTCTTTAAACCAGGCAAGGAAATCAAACTCTTCCTCTCCCAGCAAAGGATCAAGATCTCCATCAACACCAGGCTTGGCTGCACCAGCCTTTCCAGCTAATCCTGGATGATAAACAAAGGTGACACGAGGTCTTTTCACATAAGACAACAGAACTGAAGTGTTGTAATGAACAAAATACACACTGAAAGTCTTCTGATCAATGGGATAAGATGGTGGGAACCAATCATTGACATCTGCATTCATAATTGGCTCCCCTACCCCAATATTAACATACACCAAACGCTTCTTATTAGAAATGTCCACAAGCTTAGGCAAATAGGAGATGCTTTTCTCATACTTAGGAGGTGGTTTTTCCTCCACAAGAGGCTCCATCTGCTCCATGAGAGGCTTGGTGAAGGTAAATCTTGCACAGTCTGTTTTTGGAAGGCCATAATGAAAGAAAGAGGAGCTTGTGTTTTCAGATCTTTTCTTGAAAACCACAAGGCTATGCTCATTCACATAACTAACATGCACCACGCTGGAAGATCTCAGCAATGATGAAACTGGGGTAGCAGATCTTATCAAGTCATTGGAGGTGGTTGATGAACCAGGACCAACACCACTAGCATCCACAGCCACAAGCAAGGCACCGATTCCACCAGGCTTAAGAATACGCTCAACCTCAAGCACGAGCAATGCAGGGACTGAAACCTTGTCTAGATCCTTGGAGAACACGAAATCAAATGAACAGTCATGGTACTCAAGCTGGTACACCATTTTCTTCTGGTTTAAGGAGAAAAAACGGTGCTTGTGGACACCAATGACACTGGAGAATCCCAAATTTTGCATTGCGGAGACAGCTAAGTGTGATTCTTCTCCAATGCAGAGACTTTCTGCGCCACAGTCCAAAAGTCGTTTACCCATTAGCTCTGTGACAACAGTGGAAGTCAAGTTGACGTCTTTCATGCAATTCAAGGATTCAAAGGAACCCCAAAAGGTGTTTAGGACCCGACTCTGAAACAAGTAAGAACCGGGAGTCAAAGTGGTGTCTTTGGAATGTGAATGCTGTGAATGTGCAATGCAGTCAACATAGGTCTTGGGAGCCAAGGATCCCAAATCGATGGTGGTAAGAAAACGGAGCAGAGAAACGATGGAAACAGCAGAGGCAAGTAACAATGCGCGGAAAAACACACGCCTAGCTATGGAACCGCCAAGAACGTGGAATTTAGAGCACTTGGAATCCATGGAAATTTCTTTTCTTTCTTTCTTTTCTTTAAATTTGGTAGTACCCGGAAGAGCAAACTCTGAGAAGAAAGAAAGTTGTCAAAGAAGAGAATAAAGAGAGAAGATGAAAATGGAGAAAGGGGAAGGAAGAAGTGCAAAACCTGAAGGAAGTGTGATTCCCACCCAACCATACCCTCCTTGGAACCCTGTTTGGTGTGGACTCGTACAAGCCTGGAGCCATGTTAGGTGGATTCAATTTCCTCATTTGTGATGGTAGAGATTATTAGTTCATCCTGAAAGTCTCTACTTCAATCTAGTAATATGTTTCTTCTGCTGAAAATTAAGCCTTGCTAAATCTGAAGAAGATAATGGGGAATCAGAGTTTGAGGCTTAAGAAAAAGAAAGAAAGGCAAGGTTCGATTCTGGGGTGTGAAGTGTGGTGAAAGTGGATCTGAGGTGGGGAACATATAAGATAGGGCACAAGGGTGACACTCACTTGTGAATGGATGTTGAGTGATGTGGGGCATCCTCGTATCCTAGGTTTACGTGGCATGATATGGAAGTTCCTTGATATCTCACGGAACCAGTAAAAAATAAACTTAAATATCTTTTTATTTGCTTGAAAACTAGCGAATTTTTTTTTCTAGTCCTTGTTAAATTTTCATTTTTAAATTTAATCTTTGCGTTAATTAGTGTTATTACGCCATAACCTGACACCACTACACTATATTGACGTGTGTATGTTATGTTGACGTGATTGTTACGTTGGATTTTGTTAAAACTATTTTGTCTCAAATTTTTTTAATTATTAATTCTAATATTAATTATTTTAATATTTAAAATAAAAATACAATAAATCCCTCTTATTTTTTAGTATAGTATATATCATCACAGCTCTCCAATTCCTCACTGAAATATTCTTCCTCAATGATATATATGGTACTAAAAAATAAGAGGAATTTGTTGTAATATTGTTGTTAAGAATGTCTTTTTTATTATAGTGTCATAATATTATTGAATGTCATTTTTATTATAGTGTCATAATATTGTTGTTAAGGAACATAGTCATAGTAGGGGTTTGAAAATATGAACAGTTGGGGCTGCAACCTTAACCTTCAAATGGGAAAAATGGATACCCAAAATAAAAGGGATAAGGAAAAATATCAATATTTGTTTAAGCATTCCTTTAAATAATTTAAAAACTCATGCCACATATTAATTCCATTAATCCATATCGGACACGTTCATTATATCATCGATTTCTGTTAGCATTTGGATGGTCACTTGACGGTAGGACCACATTTGTCACAATTAAAAAATAGAAGGACTAAATTTAAACAATTAAAAATTGGGGGATCAAAATTATCCTATCACTAAACTTAGGGACCAAAAATATAATTAAACCTAAAAATATTATTTTAAGAGAAACTTATTTATACAAAGTGGTACAACGAGCTCATGCAATGAGAATAGAAAGAAAGGAAATGTGAGATATAAATGATAATATGATGTAAATAAAAAATATAATATATGAATTGTTGTACATATTAATTTTATGAATAATTTATCTCCTATCTTAACTAATAATCATTTATGTTCATGCACACCCTAGTAGTTTTACCACCTATTTTACTCCTCTTATATTTATATTTTTTATTGCATTGTATTATATTTTTATTCATCACTTATTTTCTCTCCTTTCTTTTCTTTTCCTATAACAAACATTATTTTATTTTAATATTTATCATATTATAATATCAAAAAATTTAAAAAATTATATAATTGAATAGAATAAGTTTTATATAAACATCTAATCATATTTTATTTTTGTCATATTATAATGTTACTTTCTAAAGTTGTATTATCATATGGAAATATGATAAATAATCGATAGATATCTATATAATTTTTTTCGTTGTCATTATATAATTATCAAACTCGAAATTTTATATATTAATTTTATTCTATAATGTATACTTTAAGATACATCAATATATAGTTTATTTAATAAAAGAAAAGGTTCTTAAAATTTTGGCTTCGAGATTCTCTAAATGATTTTGGTTAAAAATTATAAAATTACTTTAACTTAAAAAAATATTAACAATATTTTTCATTTAATCTATTTTTAAACATAATAAACACAAAATTTCTTCAATAATAAAAAAATCTAAAAATTATATAAAAAATTTTAATAACATATTTTTTTAATAAATTTCATTTATTAATAAAAAATGGATTGAGTTAACACTAATATATTGGTCAAAAATTTAATGAATAAAGTTTTTATTAAAAATCATGATATTTATTACAATAGTTAAATGAGAGGGCCTCTAGAAAAATTGAGTTTAGGGGTGGAAACAGGCCAGGCCAGGCCAGGCTTTGGCAGGCCTGAGCCTGGCCTGACTCATAATTCTTAAGCCTGAGTCTGGCCTGTTACCTGTTATAGGCCTTTTTGTAAGGCCTGGCCTGGCCTGCGAAAAAGTCTGGCCTGGCCTGCAAGCCTGTTTAGAAGCCTGTTTTATAACAAGACCTACCAACAGGCCAACAGGCCTATAAGTCTATGCAGGCCAGCAACCCTTTTAAGTAGGCTTTTTTATATAATTAATTTAATATATTCTAATTTTTACTATATTATAATTTTTTTAATTATATTTATAGTTATTTTTATAATTAATTTAATATATTATATATTATTATATTAAACAGGCCGGTCTGTTAAGCTTAATAGGCTTTTTCATAGGCCTGAAGCCTGGCCTATTTAACTAAACAGGCCTTTTAAGAAGCCTTAGCCTGGCCTTTTTAATAAATGAGCCAGGCCAGGCCAGGCCATAAACAGGCCAGGCCGCAGGCCCCTGACAGGCCGGCTGGCCTATTCCCACCCCTAATTGAGTTGTTAAAATCAATTTTAACTTATGAAAAAAGTTGTACTCATTCTACCTTTTTAGTTAATTTTATGTTTTCTTCTATAAGTTCTCTTAGATAAGTACCCAAATTGGCCTTAAGTAGAGTTTGACATAGAGGTAAATTTGAAAGTTACAGATTTTTTTTAAGAATCAATGCATTAAAAATATCATTCCTTAATATATGTGTTTTGGTTAAAAGGATTGTATAAATAGTATCGAAGAAAATATTATAAATAATTATTTCAACTAACTAACTACAATAAATAAAATAGGTGGTAATAAATGTGCATATTTTATAAATGATGTAATAAAATTATACATCAATTAAATATTTTTTTAAGGTTGCACAACAAAAAATATGAAATAAAGAGTATTCTTAGAGCACTCATTAACCTTTATAAAAAAAATTATACTACCTCTGGTTCTGCGTATAAGAAATAAAAAGGTAAAATTTTCTTGTTCTATATGTAAGAAATATAGTATCAATTTTAGTCGTATTAATTGTTAAATACCTAAGGATATATGTGAAAAAAAAACTTAAATTTGTGGTAATGCATTTTCTTAGTTTTGATGATTTTAGTCTTATATTCCTTATAGGAAAATGCTAACGAGTGCTCTTAGGACAAGTTCTGGACCGAATTTGAGCTCGGCCCATGCAGCCAGGATTATACTAGCTGGCATCTTACAACGCGTGCACCTCCATCTCACTTAAGCGCGTCATAACATCTAACGAAGTCGTTACAGCTGATAACGGACTTTCCGCCCAAATACATCTATAAATATTCCATGGTGGCCTCAGGATAAGGTACGCATTCATTTATGCTACAGATATTTTCTGATGATTCTCCCACTAACTTAAGCATCAGAGTCCCTGCTGGTACACCCTGCCCCACCGTGGGTTCGTCGCGCTCCACTGTGGACTTTGGGAAGATTCAACATCTTCAACCGGAAAACGCCGTGGGGAAATTACGCACGAACATTGGCGCCGTTTGTGGGAAACCACGAGAAACACTTCTTGCATCCCATCCTCTTCAAGAATCTTCAAGATTGTTTTTGGGAACGATGAGTTTTGTTCATCCCATCCTTTTCAATATTGTTCATGTAAATTCTTCTCCGAAGATCATGGTGGCCTGTCGTAGCGCCGCCGCTGACACTTCTTCTCCGGTGGACAACCATGTTGACCACTCCAGTGTGGAAAGCCTTCTGCCGCTGTTGCTCTTACTGCGACACTTTTGTCGCCTCCTCTGCCTCCACCGACTCCGTCATCCCTTGTCCAGGTAATCTTGAACTCGATTATATACTTCATGTGTTGTATTCTTTAGTTGACAGGTTTAGAAACGCCTATAACTCTGATGCAATCAAGGATGGTGTATTAGGAGCCATGATGAAGGATCTACCCAAAGTTTTGAAATTTTTCTTGGGCGTTTTCTTGCACTTTACCACCATTAATGAAGGATCTGATAGAATTCCTTCTGAAGCATTTTTATGGCGAGTTGCATTAATGAATGAGCTCAAATCATTCCCATTAATCTGTTTGCGTTCAAGCACAAATACTCCAAGCTCTGAAACTCGGAGTAACTCTCCAGTATCAGAAAAATAGTTCCCTTCGAGATGAAGGCGTTGAGGATCTCCAGTTTGGTTATGCGGAAGTTTATGTTGCCGGGAAAGTTGTCGGAGAAGCCGTTGTGAGGACGTTGAGGACCTTAAGGGAATTGAGGTTAGAAAGCTCCTTAGGGATGTTGCCGGTAAGGTTGTCCGTGGAGATGGTGAGATTCTCCAGCTTGTCAAGCATTCTGATCTCCCGTGGAAGGGTCCCGAAGAGAGGAACACGCGTCACGTTGGGAGAAATCACTACGATAATGTTCGTAATTAATGCAAGATATGGTCCTTGATTGTTGTTGTGGCATGTCAGCGGAGGCTTCATCACCACATATTGTGAAAGAAGCTTTACAAGCAAAGGGACTTAGAGATGACACAACCTACATCGTTGTTGATATATTAGCCCATGAGAAGCCACCTACTTTTGTTCCAACACAGAAGAAACCAGTAAAAGGAATGTTGAAGTCCATTTTCCGCAAAAAGTCCTCTGAATCATCTAATATTTTCATATAATACTTGGAGCCAGATGTGGTACGAGAACTATATGAGGAAGGATATGTTTTTCTTTCAAAGAGGAGGGTGCGCTGAACCCGACAAGATTGCATCCCTGGGATGGACCTTTCCTTTGCCTTTTGCCTTTTCCAGGCTTACAAAAATGACCCAGGTAGCAAAGTTTGACCATGTATCAGGATATCTATATATTCCCACCGTCAGGCAGGCATTGATCAAGTGAAACCCGGAGGCTCTCGATGTAGGGGGCAACTAAATAATAAATGATTATATTACGTCCCTTTTAGCGTAATAGCAAGACGTCCCTTCAACGCGTCGGATTTAATTTGATTGTAGCTTAGAAGGCATCGCGGAACGCATTAAAACTCCGGAATTTAAATCAATATCCGTAAATTTAATCATTATAAGTTGAATGGGTACCTTCTTCCCAATCATGTGATTCTGATTCTTTCCACGTGTTGGGCTATGTCGTTGGATTGTAGAAATTTGAAAGGGAAAGGAAATCTCAGTCTCCCAGATCTGAATCATTTGGTATTGTCAACCATCACATCGCGTGCCCAAGTTGAGGGTGGATTTAATGTATGGGATTGTGACATCTCCGACTTGGAAGTTTAATTACCTGCGAGGAAGTTTATAACATGGGTTATGAGTACGATACCATGCCTTCCCGATTGCTTAATTAAGATAGCATTTTCTTGCAAGAATGCAAATGTTAGTATTCGCGGGGGATGAATTGGCACCCTCTGATCCCTCCTCTGTTGGAGATTTTTTATTATATTTTAAGCCAAGGAAGGGCGTGGGAATTTCTATCACACAGAGAAAACAACGAATCTGAAGACTCTTCATGAGGCAATCCTTTATAATTACCTTCTTCATGGCTATCTTTCTTCTCTCTTATCTGAGTATGATAGCCCGGATTATACAATCCTTATCCAGCTCGGATTTATAACCTATTCGGATGGAGAGCTCGAATTGTTTACGTCTTGGATCATATACTTTTTCTTATGTATCCGTCTAATACTATTGCGCTCTGATTGCATTCTACCCGGATTACATACTACTTGTTTGCATGCATCTTGGATGCATAAAAGGTCTTCACACTTGGGAAGTCGGACTGCGTTCCTTACACCTCAGACTTCTTTCCTTCACATCTCGGATTCAAGAGGCCTTCGACATCTCGGACTTAGTTCCTTGAGTTTTTTCGGATTTAATTCCTCGACTATCTCGGATTTAATTCCTCGAGTATCTCGGACTTAGTTCTTTGAGTTTTTTCGGATTTAGTTCCTCGACTATCTCAGATTTAATTCCTCGAGTATCTCGAACTTATTTCCTTGAGAATTTCAGATTTAATTTCTCAACTATCTCAGATTTAATTCCTCAAATATCTCGGATTAGTTCCTTGAGAATTTTGGATTTGATTCCTCGACTATATCGGATTTAATTCCTCGAGCATCTCAGACTTAGTTCTTTCAGCATGTCGGAATCATTCCTCGACTCAAGACGAATTTATTCCTCGACCACATATTGGATTAATTCCTTGATTAAGTTCTTCGATTTATTATCGAATTTAATTCCTCAACTCAAGCACCCTCTACGAGGACTACCACGCTACCGCGAAGAGAAAAGAATTTGACAAAGACCCTACTGTAACTTGTTTACCAAGCTGGTGACCTCGGCGTTGATGAGTCCCTCGAGTTTTATAAGCAATATCGGACACAGTTCCTAGATTTGCATGCCGAACCTCGTTCCTTGCCACACTCGGATTTCCTAGTTGTCCTGCATCTCGGACACAGTTCCTCGAGACCTCGGTTTGATCCTCAATATGAGGTCCTCTGCACCTCGGATTTTTCTAGACGTCATGCGTAGTCGGACATAGATACTTTCAATCTCGGAGTCGTGAGGTCCTGGGCACCTCGAAGATCGGAGTTAGCTCCTTGACACCTCAGATTGCACATCATCATCTCGGATTCAGTTCCTTAAAATTTTCAGGTTCCCATTAATCCTAACGGTCAGACTATGTTCCTAGACATCCCCATGATCATGGGCTACCCTCTCATCTCGACTCGACATACAAGGAAAGACGCCAAAATAAGCATCTCGATCTTCTCTGAGCTCTTTGACTTGATGGGTACATCAATGCACCAACTTAAGTCGACTTCAACGCTTGACAATCGTACCAACTTAATACCAACTTGGGGGCATTTGTTCTGGTCTCCATCAATCAAAATGTGAATCGATTCCGATTACGGGACTATCCCGACTGATTACAGAATGTATCAAGTCGGTTGAATGATTCCAGACCATTTCAAGTCGGAAACTTTATATCAAAGCACCCGACTTGGGGGGCATATGTTCTGGACCGAATTTGAGCTCGGCCCGTGCAGCCAGGATTATACTACATGCCGAAATCTTACAGTGCGTGCACCTCCATCTCACTTAAGCTCGTCATAACATCTAACGAAGCTGTTACAACTGATAACGGACTTTTCCGCCCAAATACATCTATAAATATTCCATGGTGGTCTCAGGCTAAGGTACGCATTCATTTATGCTACAGATATTTTCTGTTGATTCTCCCACTAACTTAAGCATCAGAGTCCCTGCAAGTACACCCTGTCCCGCCGTGGGTCCGTCGCGCTCCACTGTGGACCTTGGAAAGATTCAACCTCTTCAACAGGAAAACGTTGTGGGTAAATTACGCACAAACAGGGCACTTGTTAAAAAATCAAATATAAAAATATTTTATTAGAGTGTATAATATTTAATGTTATAAATGTCATTAATGTTGTGATTTCAAATAAAAATATTCTATATATGAATTTTTAACACGTTACCGAAGTTTTCTTATATTATAGGATTGGTGATAGTATTAAAGATGTTTTGATATGTTTTATATTATACAAATGCCGACAACTAGTTGTCACATGAAAGAATCAAGCTCGATTGATCCATTGGAAATGTTGACGCATGCGTAAAGTTCTGTGTGTTTGGCTTTAAAACACAAATAAATGATCATATGCTAAACACAACCGTTACTGTAAAAAGATATTTTATAATGACAAATAATATTAGTGGAAGGGGTCTTATTTTTGACATGTGATAGCATTTTGAGAGATTAATTTTCATCTATAAAATAAAAGAATAAGCTGGGTTACTAAAAACAGAATTTAGCAAAGTTTGGTTAATAGCCATGTGAAGAAAGCTTATAAAAAAAAAATAGTCATGTGAAGAAAATTGATTTATATATTTTTATATTTATTAGCCTTTTCTTGTCTTTTTTATTTTTTTAAATAATGATATATAGAATTAAAAATATAGTTAATATTTCTATTTATATTAAACTTATTTTTTTAATTTTTAATATATTATTTCTAAAATTATCCCTCTTATTGTTGATTTTTTTAAATATTATCTAGCAAGAAAATATTTGTTTATTTATCATTTTTAAAAATTAAGATAATTTTAAATTTACGTTAATGTCGCACTACGTAGTGCGCACCTTTATATCTTGTGAGTTGTGATGCATTAAGTTAATATTATGATACTACTAACCTACGGTTGCAATTCAGTTACATATATAAACATCTTGCTTCATGATTAACACGCAGGCAGTAAATGAGATAAGAAATTTGGCAAAAATGCAATGACACTCTGGACATTACAGTATCGGAAACTTTATTGGATTAAACAATAAAGGGCAAAAAGGATTCGCAACTACGGAGTGACTACCTAGGCATGATGCTTTCAAGTGACCTTTATTCCAAACTCAAACAGCTAATAATGAAAAATTGACAAGTGGACTAATTTAATAAACAAGGTGCATCATTGCATGATTGAACTCATTTGCAAACCAATAATGCCCTCTACTGCTCGCATTAAATAAGATAAAGAAAATCTTTCCAACTTGAGTCATGCTACAAAACAATCGATGGTTTCAACGCTCGTCGTTTTTAACCCATAGTTGCAAAATAATTTACTTTTATTTTTAACAAGTCCGGTGCCCGTGCGATGAACACTCATAATGAAAATGTTAAATAGATAAATTTTAAAGTTAAATGTTATAATTATTTTAAAATATAATTTTGTCTGAATGTGCATATTATTTATAATAAATATGTGTATGAGAATGAATTATACATGGTAAATTGGTAATAGAGTTACTATGAAAGGGAGTAAAATACACACACATATATTGGATGAATTATTTAACTTATGAAGATAAACTCTATTTATTGGAGATAGGAAAGTGGATATAATCCCTATAAAAGAGAAAAGTTAAAGTTAAAATAAGGTAAAAGTTAATATAAAAAATATATGTATGTGAAAAGAAGAAAAGAGAATGTTACTTATATAAATTAAATTTTGGAAGACTTCTTTGAAAATCACATTTGATGTAGTGTTCGTTGAATTTCCCTCTTCATCACTTATAAGAATTTTAAGTCCATTACATTATGTTATTCTTGAGAGTGCAACATACAATTGATCGTAAGAAAAAATCAGTCTTGGAAGAAAAATTCCAACATGTTTAAGAGATTGTCCATGACTTTTGTTTATTGTCGTCATTGGAAAGTCTTCGTTGAAATTTAAAAAGGGATTATTTTATCTGATGGAATTAATGAGTCTTGAAATGAAAACATTTTCTCTACCATTGCTTCGTGATATGACTCTTGTTTCTGAAACACATGTGCCCATTTGAGTAATGATGAGTCTTATCCCATTGCACAATCCATAAGATTGGTCTATATTTCTTAACAGCATGATAGGCACGCCTACTTTTAATTTAACCTCATGATTTGGAAGTCCGAATGAAGTTATTATATTCAAGAATTCGAGAGTATGAACATCATCAGGGTTATTAAAGTGGGCATTTACTTGTCATTGGGCTGTCAACACTAATTAGAAAAGATTGTCTCATCAGGAATGAGTGATAACATGTAATTGGAAAGTCTCAACAATATCATTTGTGGGTAGGAATGGGGAAAAAAACTTGTACCCCTGTATACTTGCGGATATACCGACAATGGGTACCCATTATCCTCTTGCATAATCCAGAAGACTGGTCTATATATTTCTCAACAACATGACAAGAACATGTGCTTTTACTTTAACCTCATGATTTTTGGAAGTCCTGATGAAATTATTGTATTGAGGAATTCGATAGTATGAACATCAAGGTTATTAAAGTGGGCATCTACCTAGCATTGAGCTGTCAAAACTAAGAAAAGATTTTGTCTTGCCAGTAATGAGTGATAACAAATCATTCAAAGTTTCAACAATGTCATTTGTGGATAGGGATGGAAAAAAAACCCGTACATATGAATACCTGCGAATATACCGGCAATGGGTACCCACATATTTATAAAATGGGTGGGAACAAATATTATACCTGCATACTAATTAAAACATATTAATCTATTAAATGTATTAGAATATTAGAAATTTTTATTATTTTATGATGAGATATAGTTTATTTCATATTGTTTTATAATACTATATTTAATATATTAATACGTAATGATATTATATAATGATAATTTTTATATATATATAATATTAATATAATATAATATTATATAATATTTTCTCTTTTTTCTTTTTAGGCTTAATTGCACTTTTGGTCCCCCTACTATCACTAATCCGTGACTTTAGTCCCCTTACTTTTTTTTCGCGATTTTGGTCCCTCTTATTCCAAATTCGCGATGTAGTTCAAAATTTTGGTCCCCCTATACCTCCCAAGTATGTGTTAGAGGGACCAAAATCGCGAATTTGGAATAATAGTGGGACCAAAATCGCGAAAAAAAGTTAGGGACCAAAATCGCGGACTGATGGTAGTAGGGGGACCAAAAGTGCAATTAAGTCCTCTTTTTATAAAACAAAAAAAATAATATATGAACAATCGTCCAAAGTGGCGGATATCTTACCATCATCTTCCATGAAGCTGATCTTACTGAGGCTTTAGAAGCAAGAGAAAGAGAAATCAGAAGGCTGAGAGAGAAAGAATGAGAAATTGCTGAGAATGATGAACCAGATGCAAGCTGCTCAAACTCAACTGCAACCTCCTGTACCTCAAGTATCAAGACCTGCTAAGCATAAGAGGAGTTGTAGTATGTGATAGCTTAGTCATGAACTTCAGCAAGCATCTTGTGTTCATAGCTCTTAAAACTTTCTTAAGCTTTAATGAATTAGTTTCAGTTTCATATTTCATGATGTGACCTCGTACTTAATTACTTTCTTCAAACGCTACTATATGTGCATGTTTATATCATTGACTGAAATATTTAATATTTTGCATGTATTGAATATTCTGAAATAGTTGATTGCTCTGAGTTAACTTGAATTGATTGCTCTATATATGCATTTATTGTTTCAGAAAGTTCTGAATACCCTTTTGATTAATGACAAAAGAGAGAGTAACATAAACTAACATAATCTAAAGTTTAAGTGTTTTCAGAGAAGCAAGCTTTAGTTAAGGGGGAGCAAGCATCTTACTTAAGTATCTGACTAAGGGGGAGAATTCTTTAAACTTAATTCTATATTATTTTTCCCTTCAAATATTTGTATGTTTAAGCAAATTTGTCATCATTAAAAAGGGGGAGAATGTTGAGTCTCAAAAATATTATTAAGTAATTAATAATGTTTTAAGTCTCATAATCCTAAGTTTTAATGAATAACAAATTTGGTTAAAGTATTCTGAAAGATAGTACAGATTCTCTTAAAGGTATTTTTTGTGTTTTAGCAACCCTCTGAAAGAGCAACTCTCTGAAGTGGTGCAACCTTCTGATGTAGAGGAACCCTCTGAAGAGTCAGGACCTGCTAAAGTAATCAACCTTCTAAAGAGAAGTACTGTCTGAAATGTGAAGACCTGCTGAAGACATCCAATGTGGCATACTATATGTAATCAGAAATCAAATAGAGAGAAGCTCTTTGAGGATCTCTGCTCAAAGACCTAAAAGCTTTCTCAACACCTTCTTAAGGGAAGATTTACAGAGACCTTTGCACTTATTTTGAATCATCGTACCAGAAAAGGAAATATCTGTTTCATAGCACCTGCAGTGTGTCATAACTAAGTCATCACTGCTCACCTGCCCTGTTCAATGTCAGAAGCTATCAGAGGATTGTCTCACAACGGATTATACAACATTAAATGCTATCTCTTAACGGTGAACTCAGCAATCTTCAACGGACTTACATCTCATCCTTATAAATAGCTTCGTGAAGACTTCTACGGGAGAAGAAAGAGATCGATACAAGCCAATACTCTGCCAAATTTACGCTGCAAATACTCTCAGCTGATTATTGTACAACAACTTTACACATCCTGAGTAGTACTCGGTTATCTTGTACAATCTCATTTCAGTTTAAGTTAGGAACTCTGTTTTGGTTTAGTAACTTAAACAAATCTCATTGTAAACACTATTAAGTGTCTGAGAGCCTGGAGATGCTTGGTGGAAGAAAGAATACTTGTTGTTGTAGAGCCTGAAGAGACTTGATAGAAAAGAATACTTGTAATCTTTGAGATTAGTGAAAAATCCTTAGTTGGTTGGCTTTGAGACTGGACGTAGCTCACAGTGGTGGTGGTGAACCAATATAAATCTTTGGCTAAGTTCTCTCATCCCTAAACTCCATTTAAATTCAGTTTATACTAACGTGGAGGGTTCTGAGATTGTTGTTTTATAACACTAAGCTGAAAAACAATTTTTCTAAACTGTTTTATTGATCCTGCTGAAGCAACTTCAGCAAGTACAAAAATCTCAGTTTCAGCAAGTTATAAAAATCACTTTGTGAAAAGGTGCTGCTTGTGAAAGGTTTTCCAAAAACTGCTTAAGTTTTATAAAACACTATTCAACCCCCTTCTAGTGTTTCCTGTGGTTTCTACAAATTCAACAAACACTACATTTAATGTGGTTTTCAAAGAATTCCAAAATTTAATTTACGTAAGTATCATTCTTTTTCCTTCTTTTCACATACATATACTTTATATTAACTTATACTTTATTTTAATTTTAATTCTTGTCTCCAATAAATAGAAATTATCTTCAGAAGTTAGATACTTTATCCAATATTTATGTTTTTTTAATCCTCTTTCATAGTAATTCTTCTACCATGTATAATTTATTCTCATTCACATATTTATTACAAATTATATACACATTTAAGCAAAATTATATTTTAAAATAATTATAATATTTAACTTTAAAATTTATTTATCTAATATTTTCATTATGAACGTAATTCATGCATCGCACTAGCACTAGACCGGTTACTCTCTAATGGGATGAAGATATTTACCATCTCAATTTTCTTGATTTTCGGACAGAATTCGAAGGGTTCAACATTTTTGCCATGAGTCAATCAATCTACTTTGCCATTGCCACGACTGCCCACGTCACTGGCCCTCACAGAAAAAAACAAGTCCATTTTGAAAAATTATTTATTTTCTATATATATGGGGAAATATTAAGGGTATTCAAGATCCAGTATGTCCATTTGCCCGTCCCAACCCGTCTTCCTCGGGCGGCGGGGGTCTATTCATGTCCTATAAGAAATAATATAACCAAATCGGGTCTCATCGACCTGATATCGGATTGAGGATGAGTTTGGGTTAACCTCCGGGTTACCCGACCGTCCTTTATATAATATAATATTTATTACTTATAATTTTCTATTATGTAAAGTCCTAACCTTATTTTTTCCTTTTAAATAGGGTTTTTAGTCTAAGTTTCCTCTATCTACCTTTAAAAATACATTTTATACGTAAATTTATATAGTGATATAATGCTATTCTTATTTTAGTAATGTCCCAAACTTTAAAAAAAGTAAAAAAAATATTGCATACATTAAGAGAAATTTTATTGTATGTAATATATTTACTAACTTTATGCACTATTTTCTTTTGAACATTGTTATATGATCATTTTATGATTATATTTAGCTTATACATTAGGTCAATCCGGTCATGTCCTACTGACGAGAATCCGAGGGGGGTGGATTCGTTTTACGGATCTATCTAGGTTGGAATGCTCATAAGTAAGAAAATTTGGGAAATTGTTAAAACAAGAAAAATGCGTGAATGGAGAAGGCAGAAGATGTAATGGAAAATGATAGACGTCACACTTCCAAGGATGGAAGATAAGCCTATGCGTTATACACACAAAGGGATGAAGGACCTTTGATAAAACTCAATTCTTGAATTAACAAGAAAATTAGAGAAACACTCTCCAATATGAAATAAAAATTCTGATTCAAATTTCCAATTTCTTGCATGCATGTAAATGGCTATTGATAGTCATTACAAACCAGGTCAAATAGGGCATGTATTCAGCCATGCAATCCACGCCTATTTCTTCCTAAAATGCCCTCCATGTAACTTTCATGCAATCCTATTTAATCCTACTAAAAATCATTAAACTTAGACAATTATACTACTAGAAAAATTTAGCCAATATTTTCCACATGTGGTCGCACATTTACATGATTTTCATAACAACCAACAAGGAATAAATTGGCTCTTGATTTAGTCTTGAAGTAGTCGCTCCATATGGAACACAAAACAACCCAAAGATTAATTGTTTGTTGCTCCATCAATTTGTAACCTCCATGTGATGAATGTTGGTCGCCCCCTTTTAAGTCTTGTAATAAACTCTTGAATGCCAATTTATTTTATAACCTCCCTTGTCTTCTTGAGTCATAATTCAGCCTTCATTTCTTTTAAGTGACCGCCCCATGCGATGAAAATTGTTCAGCCATTTATTCAATTTTATTGTAAAGAAGAAACAAAAAATCAGCAACTCCTTCTCCTTGGCCGCCACCTTTCCTCAAGGTTGGATTCACATCACCTACTCTGACCCAGTCTGACTTGGACCCGTATATCTTCGGGTCTATGGACGAGCTCGGATCCATAAAATTGACCGATAAAAAATTATGATCGGGTTAGGAACAAGCAAAACCCGTCCCATGAACACCCATAAAAAATATTGATTAAATAGCCAATTTTTGATTGGGTTTATACAATTGGTTGGATTGAATCTGAAGATATCATTATATATATATATAACCAAATAAGCATTGGGTTTATTATACTTTTTGTTTCCATCAATTACATAAATGTTTTGTGATAACCTATCAATTTAAGTTTGTCAAATCATATTAAATTAAAACAATAAACAGAAACACATGCATGGGCCCTTGGCGGTCCACTATCTAAATGTCACAAACTAAATTTAAGATTCATTTCAAATCCACAAAGTGAAAATCTTCCAGCAACCAAAACCTCAGAAAAAAAAAACATTGGCTTCTTCTCCACCCTCAATCTGAATTTGGCTTCATATGCCTTTTATACTCTACAAATATCACACTACCCGTCTCCCTTTTTAAAACAACAAATTGTTTGGAGGTTAGCACGTCATTGGAGAGTTGCTGGATAAAATAAAAAAATAAAAAAGATAGTGACTAATAAATAAAAGTTGTTGAGGCAACCTTGCGTGCTAATTTTATAACAAATGTTCTAAAATTGATCAAATACAATAGTACAAGTGAGCATTCTCAATTTCGTAATTTGACTTCGAACACCAAATAAAAAATAAAATAAAATAATAAGAGTAATGTTATAACCACCCATATATTATTTCATGTAAGACTTATACTTTGTATTTAATTGAGAAAATATGAAAGATGTCTGCTTCATGCTTATTCCACAACCTGTTTCCATGGTGTCTCTCTTCTTCATTACTTACTATATACTCTCTCTGCTTCTTTCCAGCCAATTTCCAGCTTCCATGATCAAGGGAAGGTTTCATCTGTATTTCTCACAAGATAAGCACTTGTCTGAATTTCCAATATTGTTCACCTCAAACTTGTGTTGCCTTTTCTCTTTGGTTTGGTGGGTTCCTCATTGACCATGGCAACTGAACCTTCAGGCTCTTCCAAGGATAATAATAACCAAGGCGCTGGCACCATTGAAAATAGAGCTGATATCCCAATTCAAAAGGTATTCTATTAACCTTTCTATATATTTGTTTTCATGTCTAAAAGACTGTTTTGTGAGTGTTCTTTGTATGCACTTACTTCTTGTCTTTTGTTTATCTATATTTCATTGATTATGACCTTCTTTTGCTGTATTTTCCATCTTTAGTTTTTAGCAGTGAGTCAGCATATATGTTATATACACAAACTTGACATATTGGTCACTTGAATTTGCCCTTTGTTCTAGTAAAGGATTGGAATTCAGTTTTGCAATTGCCCCAGGAGGTTTAAAAATCCCTGAGATTTGATTAAGCAGACCAGATAGTACTCTAGCAATGTTGGTTCATTTTTTTTTATTATGCTCAGATGTTTCAGGCTCTCTATTATGTAACTTGTATATTCCAGTCCAAAATTTGCCAGTTAATAGAAATTGGGTGAATATATTTGACACTAAAATTTGTTTGACCCTGAAATTTCCTTTCCAAGATTCATTTTTTCTTCAAAGCTTCCAATACTCATCAGCAAAGCATATAAAGATTTTCAGCAATATGCTGCTTGTGACTTGGGATGATTGGGCTCCAAATTTAGTTTTGTTTAAGCTTCTACAATTTCAATAAATGCCAATTAATTGAAAACATGTGTGATTCTTCCTCAAATCAGCCCCTCTGTGATGTTACACAAGCAGTGACATCATCAAAAGTCACATTAACTTGATGCTTATCTACTTTGAATATCTTCCCTATGTAGTCAGAAACATCATATGTGTAACCACTCCCACAAAAGGGGGGAAAACTGTCAACAATGTAGACTACATATTCATTGAAGATAAATTCAATTGATTAAACTGACTTTATGTATCCTCAGCCACCAACTAAAGTACATGTTTCTGAAATATTTGTGAACCAATATTTACTGCTTTGCAGCTCAGTGAGTAAATTTTTTTTTTTCCTTCTCTATTTCTAAGGAAGTTGTTCTTCTGCTTTATAGGGTCTAGAGCCATCTGAAATAACTGAGGAACTCCCAAGTGGACAACATGGAACAAGGCAAAACATTATCTTGGAGACACCCACAAGAACACAAGAGGAAGCAAGAGAAGATTTTTTGAGAATAAACATGCCTCCAACACCAATTCCATCTCCATCTCCAAGAAGAGTGATTTTTACCCCATGTGGAACTCCAAGCCCTGGTTTTGCCAAAAGCAATGAATCCCCAGGTCCCTCGTCATCAAAAAGTAGAACAAGTATCAAAACCCTTCTCCCAAAACTCAGTTTTAAATTTCGCAACACAAATTCAGAGATTGAAAAGGCTGCTTTCCTAGCACTTGAAGGTTCAGCCACAGGGACAGCAAAAAAGCCTTTTCTTTCAAGGACATTATCTCGTATCAAATCTAATGGAAAGAAAACATCATCCTTACCTGTAACCCCAATTGCTCATTCAAATCCAGGCTCTGTACATGGAGGGAACATGGCTTTTGCTTATCCAGCAATAGCTGTTGTGAGTATTTGTAACATTGTAATCATCATATTTAGTTATTTAATATATATGGACAATAGAGAAGGTTAAAATCATTATGGCAAAAACCTTTTCTTCCTTGGAATGTTTCTAATCATGCTTTGTTTTAATATATGCATGTGATTACCAAGATAATTTGTTACCCACTTACATGACTATATCTGATTTATGCATTCCTCATCTTACAGGAGAAAGGATTGCAATTACCAATTCATCGTTCCCGGTCAGTTCCAACATTTACTGAAGAAGGTAACGCCACACCTTTAGGTGGCATGTTTCGTATAGTTAGGACCATACGACCATTAGATGAGAAAATTGCCACAACAACATCTATGGCATCTCCAACTAATGATACTGGTAAGATTTATTAACCTTAAAATCTATAACATTATCTTGTTTGTATTAATTGACTAAAATTATATGCTGCGATGAGATGAAGTGAATCTCATTGGTTTAATGTACACAAACTTAACTAGTGACTTTGATAATGTTGATAATTTCCACGTTTGAAATCTAGATGAAGTTATTTCACTTCTTTCAATAACCAACAAGTGCATCTGAGTATTCTGGTTCAGTTGAAAATGAGGATGGCGGTGAAGATATTCCTGAAGAAGAAGCTGTTTGTAGAATTTGTATGGTTGAATTGGGAGAAGGTGCTAATACTTTTAAATTGGAGTGCAGCTGCAAAGGTGAGCTTTCACTGGCACACCAAGAATGTGCAGTTAAATGGTTTAGGATTAAAGGTAATAGAACATGTGATGTGTGCAAGCAAGAAGTGCAGAACCTACCTGTCACTCTTTTACGAGTTCAAACTGCTCTAGGGAGCAGAGGTCAGCAAGCTGAGATTTCTCAATACAGGCAAGGGTAAATTATTGCTGTGCTTGAATAGTTTTTTTCTTTTTTCGATAATGATTTTATGGTTCAAGTTTCAACACTTTAGGCCTTGTTTCATGGATAAACTTCAGGATAAGAATTTGACTCCTCTATAGTGAATTCACTTTAGAGGCAAAAGTAAAGTATCCCAACTATTGATCAGAAAATCAAGGGAGTATATTTCAACAATCCATGATTTGTTATCCATGTGCATGTAATATCAATGATTTATTTTCTCATCAACAGTTCAGGCTGAGATACTTAAAGTTAGAGCTCACTTTGGAGGAGGCAAATCCTCTGGATAAGGGTTATAAACTAACAATAATAATTCTTGATTATTTGTTAGACTGATCGACTATATACATCAATTTGATTTGGCAAAAGGTTTCTAGTATGCCATGACTTGCAAGAGACACATATAACTTCATATTAATTTTGGTAGTCTCAAAATTCTTTTGAAATTTAAAGGAAGTCAAACTTTTCTGACCCCTTATTCTAACCTGAATATCTTTCACTATTGTTTTCCATCATGGGACAGCATAACTAATGCAAATCATTTACAGGGTTTTGCAGGATGCCCCCATCCTTGTGGTTGTCAACATGCTGGCTTACTTTTGTTTTCTAGAGCAGCTCCTTGTAAGTTCAACTTCTCCTTAGATAATATTCCCTCTAGTCCATTTGAATGAATTCCCAATGTTATCGATGGACAGGTTTCAAATATGGGATCTAGTGCTGTTGCCATGTCACTCCCATTTTCTTGTATACTAGGTCTTCTTGCAAGCATGACAGCTACAACAATGGGTTAGGCATTTTTCTACTTTTAGTCAACTCCGTGTTCTTGAATTCCTCCTATGGCATTATACAATTTACATTGACATTACTCCAAATTTTTCTTAGTGAGGAGAAAACATGTTTGGATTTATGCAACTGTTCAGTTTGGTCTGGTAGTTCTCTCTGCACATCTTTTCTATTCATTGGTAAGAAATTCTTTTTGCAGCCATAGTTATAGGGCATTTCCTGCTTTTTGTTAACTTTTGGAGGCCCAGCTAAGTAGATGATCATGATCCTCATTCTCCTTTATCTGTCAACTTCTCTTATTCTCAAGGCCTATTGCATTCAAACAAAGATCAGGTTATAAAAATGAATTGTTATCAGCAAAATTTTGTTAAAGGCATAGAGCCATGGCCAGTGAGCTGCAAGCTCATTAGTCAAATACTATATTTAAAAGTAGCATTGTTGTGGGTTTCAATATGTTGGTTTTCAATTGCCTTGATAAATAACTTGTCACAATTGGCATAGTCAAATTAAATCTTTCTAATATGGAGTATTTGGGATGGCAGGCTCATATGCAAGCTGTTTTAGCTATCCTACTAGCTACATTTGCTGGATTTGGAGCTGTAATGTTTGGAGCTTCTATTCTTGTGGAGATTTTGAATTGGAGGAGGAGATGGCTTGCTCAGTTGAATCAACAGAATGGTTCTCAGGAGGGTATACCAGTACCACCTGGTCAATCATCTCCAGCAACTCATCAAGCTCAGATTGATTCTCAACATACTGCAAGTAATGTGGGAGACACTCCATCGCAAATGAGCTGACAGAGTATATTTTCTCAAATGCTGGCATCATAAAGGTGTCTGGCTGTACATAAAAATGTATAGGCAAGTTTGAGCACATTGCACTCTTGTTCTCCTTTCTGATGCCATGGTACATTAAGGAATAGATAAGTATTATGTGTGGCATCCCCTCTCATTAGAAACTGATCCTTACACAGAATTCTTGTTGGACCAGGGTCGCATGAAACTACTTATGAGCAAATCCTACACTTGGGTGAAAAGTTTATGTAAAGTTGTTTTTGAAATGCAATAATGGTTGAAGAGATGAAGAAAACTTCACATTCCAATTTCATGTAATGGATAATATTTTGATTGGCGGGATTCCCATAAACTGTCCTTCAAACTGTCAATCTATGCAAGTAGTATATAGGATCTGATTGGTGATAATGATTTATTAATTAGCGGAAAGTTGAAAATCTATGTTTTGATAAAAAATATTAAATTAGAAATGTATAACAAAATTAGTTAATCGGTCAAATAAGCTATAAGATAACATAAATGACCAGCTAAACACAACCATATTCTAGACTTCTCGTAGAACCATAAAGAGCCAAAGATACTCTCTTCTCTTTCTCTGTTTTGCTGAATTTAGAGATATTCTTCTTTGCTACAACTACAACACAGTTTTGTGAATTTGACATGAAGCAAAGAACAGAAATCAAATGCAATGGTCTGGCATCATGAACAGAAAAAGAAATTTCTGCGCAGATTTCATGGCAAAGTCTGGCATCCAAGATTCTGAATTCATGAAGCTTTGGTCCTGAGCCTGGTGTTACTTTCGGATGCAATGGGCAAAGTGATTTTAAGTTAGTTTCTTCTTTAGTTTGTTGTGGTTTTTTCTTTCTTTTTATTCTAGACCCTTACATGCGGTAAAATGGACTAATCCAATCAGGTCGGCCGTAAAAATGTTAGTTTCGGCCATTTTATTTCAAAAACTCGAATAACTCCCAAATTTTTTAGTCTATCATAATAAAGCTCGTCATCCTCAAAACCCATAAAAAAACCCGGCTACCGATAAAAAGCTTGTAAAATGTAGAGCTGAGACATTTATTTTAGAAGTCTAAATAACTCTCGAGTTTTTAAATCTGGCCCAAAAAACCTACTATCCGCGTCGAGTTGGGCCCGATAACCCGAATTGTAAGCTGCCACTAAAAAAAGAGCACCACTTACTAAAATGTTTTTATTTTTCTATTGGTCTACCCTTTTTTCTATTGGTCCACCCTGAATGTGTTTTTTTTTTGTCGAAGAATGTATTGTTTTTTTGTCAGTAGATATTGGATTAAAGGAAGAAACAATGAGAGTTGCTTTTAGAACCCATTTTTGCTATTTGCACCCCATCCCATATCCCTATCCCGTATTACCCCTACTCCCCATGGCCCCCTGACAAGCCCCAACCTTCTCCCCCTCCCCCTCCCCACCCCCCCATTCCCTTTCCCCTTCCCCTTCCCCCTCCCCCTTTAATATTTTTTCAATGTTTTAGGTTTAGAGACGGAATGATTTCCGTCTCTAAACTCGTCTGCAGAATCGTCTGTAGAACCTGCAGCTTTCCCCCACCCCTATCTCCCCTTCCCCACCCCACCCCCTCCCCAACAACCCCCTTCCCCACCCCCACTCCCTCTCCCCCTCCCCCTCCCCCAACGTCCTCCATCCCCATCCCCTTCCCCCTAAATTTTTTTTTTATTTGATGTTTTGGTTTAGAGACAGAAATTTTTCGTCTCTAACCAATTGTTTTAAGACAACGTCCGGACCTCTCCGGAAAATAATTTCCGAGAACCAATTTGTTTAGAACTATTTCCGGAAGGTTCAGGAAATTCATTTTGGGGGAGACGAGTTTAGAGACAGAAAAATTTCATCTCTAAATCCAAAACATTGAAAAAAAATAAAGGGGGAGGGGGAAGGGGACGGGAAGGGGAATGGGGGGTGGGGGGTGGGGAAGGGGCGGGGGTGGCTGCCAGGGGGCCATGGGGGGTAGGGGGTAGGGGTAATATGGGGAGGGAGTATGGGATGGGGGTGCGAATAGGAAAAGGGGGTTCTAAAAGCAACTCCCAAAACCAAGCCGATACAAAGTTACAAACAACCCATATGGAAAATGGGCCCATTTTACTTTTTCTTAGACAACAATTTTTTTCATCGAGTCATGTGCTGACTTATTTTAAATTTTTTTTGGTAGTGTGGAGGCCACAAGGCTAGAAAAAGAAACTAAGCAACTACTCTACAGGGAAAGCACACCCCAAACATATCCTGCCATAACAAAGAAATACATCCTTGAGGAGGATGGTCTAAAATATGTAAACCTAGAGGTTGATCAATTGTAAAATTTGCTAGCCAATCTGCTACTCTATTCCCCTCCCGCAAAACATGAGTTATACAGACTTGCCAATCTTGGTCGCAGAATTGCTGAATCTTGTTGAGAAGAGACGCATGCATATGAGAAGGGGGAAACCCATTGATAATCAACTGAACAACAACATTTGAATCGCTCTCTATCCACACCTTTGTGAACCCCCTCTCCTTGGCTAATTGTAGAGCTGTTAAGATCCCCTGTAACTTAGCTGAAAGAACCGTCCCTGTACCCAAGTTACGCCCAAAACCATGCAGCCAACGACCTCCTGCATCCCTGAAAACACCCCCACAAGCAACCCGTAAACCACCTTGTTTGAGGGAACCATCAACATTGCATTTAATCCAGTCCTCCCTTGGAGGAGTCCACCCCACATCCTTTGTGCAATATGTCTGCTGCATGTGTGGCATATGTTGCAGCGAAGAATTAACCTCTGTAACTGTTCTCCCAATTCTTTGAGCCACCTCCCTTGGAGAAAAAATTTTGTTCTGCATACACACCTCATTTCTCGCATTCCAAATTGCCCAAAGTGTAACTCCAAAGACTAAGTGATAATCCCTGTTACGGTTAGGAGAAATATTAGCCTTTATCCAATCTTCCAAATCCGCATTCCAATTGCGACTAGGGACATCTCGGTGAACCAAATGAAGTTCCTTCCACACCAAGCTGGACATGGGGCAATCACGAAGGATGTGCGTGGCAGTTTCCCGTGAAGCGTGGCACAGGGGGCAGAGATCATCATGCCCAAGAGAGAACTTGGCACGACGAAAGTTAGTCTTGAGGCCACCACGCATCAGGGACCAGAGGAAGACACGAGCACGAGGGGGTCCATTCCAATGCCATATATGGTCCCAAACTTGATTCCAAGGCAACACATGATTATTTGTGATAAGAAGATAAGCTGACTTAGTGGTGAAATTGCCATCAGAGGTCAGCATCCAGCTAGGAGTATCAGCTCCCAATTCGTCATTAGCACAAGGGTGCTGGACAATTTCATTTACAACTTCACCAGGCAGGTACTTATTGAACAGAGAAACATCCCAGACTCCATCTCGGACATAGGCATTGACTGGTTGCAATAGCAGCTCCTGAGGCACCGGAGCAGAGCTCAAATCCACCAATCATTTTCCTCCAGGCAGCCAGACATGACTCCATAAACGAATCACACGTCCATTCCCCTGAATCCAACGCATCCCATTGAGAACATGATGCCAAGTAGCTACAATTCCACGCCAAGCATTCGAACAATTTGGCCTCCGTTTTATCACTGGGATTACCTTATCCGCACAACCATATTTAGAACACAAAACTCGAACCCACAGAGTCTCAGGTTGAGTTATGAGCCCCCATCCCAACTTCATGATCAGCGCAGAATTGAAGTGATGAATCCGCCTAACCCCCAAGCCACCAAGTTGCTTTGGTTTACAAATCTTCTCCCATGAAACAGTGTGCCAAGCCCTCTTGTCATGAGATGTGCCCCACCAAAAATTCCTCATGATACGCTCTAGGTCCGTACAAACAGACTTCGGAAGTAATATGGTATGCATTACATACGTTGGGAGCGCACTAAGGAGAGATTGAACAAGCGTAACTCGTCCTGCAAAGGAGAGGTTATGAGCTCGCCAACCTGATAACCTTTTCTTGGCCATGTCTAAGATGTATTGATAATCAGAACGTTTTTGTCTATGGTGCAGAATTGGGACCCCAAGTATTTTCCAAGATTACTAGCCACCGCGAAACCAGATAACTCATTCAGCTGTTGAACCCACAAAGAGTGAACGTTCCTTGAGACAAAAAATTTTATCTTCTCAACACTCACCTTTTCCCCAGATGCTCTACAAAAGTTTTGAAGGCAGTTAAGAATAACCTGCATTTGAGCATTAGAAGCCTCCCCAAACAAGACCAAATCATCCGCGAAAAAAATATGAGAAATAGAAGGCCCATTTTTGCTCAACTTGAGCGGTTTCCATCTTCCCTGTGACACTTCCCTTGTAATCCAGTGGTTGAGTCTTTCCATGCAAAGCACGAAAAGTTAAGGGGATAAGGGGTACCCTTGATGAAGGCCCCTAGAAGGAGAAAAAGCTTCTGTCTTAACACCATTTAAGACAATTTGCATAGTGCTGGAAGACACACATCATTTAATTAGCTCACAGAAGGATCTACTAAAGCCAATATCAATTAAAGTATCCTGTAGAAAAGACCAAGACAGTCTATCATACGCCTTCTCTAGATCCACCTTTATAGCTAGAGCACCCTGTTTACGCTTCCAGGAATGAAACTACACTGGAACGGAGACACCAGGTAGTCCATATATCTCCTTAGCCTTCGTGTAATGATTTTGGTAATAATCTTGTATATGACATTACACAAGCTAATGGGCCGCAACTGCTTTACCTTATCCGGGTTATCAACTTTGGGAATAAGCACAATAAGAGTCTCATTTAGTTCCCGAATTTTTTAGGGCTCCAGGAATACATCCTTAATTATTTTACAAACTGAAGGGCCTACCACATCCCAGTGGGATTGGAAAAAAATGGAATGGAGACCGTCAGGCCCAGGAGCTTTTAATGGCCCTATATCAAACACTGAATCTTTAATTTCCGAGTCAGTAGGAGTAGCTTGAATATAGTCAAAAGCATGACTTTGTAGTTGTGGGAAACAACCCGTAAGATCCCATGCGTCCAAGCCCTCTGTGCTAGAATAAATTGATTTAAAGAAATCCACCACATGATTTTGAATTTCCATGGGATCAGTAATAATCCACCCGTCATCATCCGTAAGAGCTTCTATTTTATTGCGTCGCCTTCTAACTACTATAGACATGTGAAAGAACCTGGTATTTCTGTCCCCAAATCGGACCCAATCCATTCTCGCCTTCTGGTACCAAAAAAGATCTTCCTACTTCAAGATATCATTATACTGGATCCACAAACGCCTAAGAAGTTTCTCAAGCCCATAATGAGGACCTTAGGCCAACTTTCTATTCACTCCCTCCATGCGGTTCATTAATACCCTCTTTTTGTGGAAAATATTTCCAAAGTGGTGCTTGTTCTAATCCTGTACCTTTTGAATAAAAGAGCAAGCCTGATGCCAATCCAGAGAGTCTTTCCAAGCATCCTCCACTACTAGCCAGAAAGTTTTATCAGCTAACCACCTCGCAAAGAAACGAAATGGTTTATTCCCCCTGGCAGCTCTCCCCTCATTTGACAACCTGAGAAGAAGGGGTCTATAATCGGAGTGAAGAGGGGGCAAATGAAGAGGAGAAGCTTCATGAAATCTCAATATCCAAGCACTATTACATAATCCCCTGTCTAACCTCTCTTGAATATTTCTCCAACTCCATGTAAATCGTGGTCCCTTGAAGCCCATATCCAGCAAACCACAATTAAGCATACATTGATTAAATTGGCGCATGGAGGTGACATTAGGACCAGCTCCCCCCACCTTGTCACAACCATCAGTATAAGCATTGAAATCTCCAGCCACTACCCACGGAACATCCCTTAACACAGAGAGTCTTTCAAGTTCGGCCCAAAGAGCTTCTCTAGTATGGGGTCTTGGGCTTCCATAAACACAAGTTAGCACCCAAACCCCATTGCCATCACGCGGACTCACTCGAAGATGCACGAGCTGAGCATGAGTGTTAAGAATGTCAATCTCAAACAAATCATCATTCCATAATAGCCAAATCCCCCCTGAGTAGCCAACTGCATCTACCCGGAAATTCTTCAAAAAACCAAGTTTTCTAATAACAGCCTCTGCCTTATCACCACTTATTCTAGGCTCAAAAAGAGCACACAAATTAATATTATGTCTACCACAAAGATCCTTTATAGTAGAAGGAAAAGTAGGAGCCCCTGCCCCCCTGACATTCCAAAAGAGGAAAAACATTAACAACAAGCATTGTTGGGTTTGTTAGCCTGCACCGCTAACATAGAGTCCTCTAAAACCATGATGGTATCTTCACACACCTGCATATGATCAACAGAATTGTCCCCTGTGTTTACGCCTTTTTCTTTATCAGGTGGTCTTGCATTACAAATCAACATGTCCTGGGAGAGAGGCCCAAGATTATAAAGCTGAGTTACATGATTTTGGGCCACATCCAAAGCAGCTGAACACACACTTGTGGTTTGGGCCATGTCACCCACCTGTTGGCCCTCTTTAATAGCTCCCCCTGTACGGGCCCATTCCTTTAGACGACGTCCACTAGCCTCCGTTGGGACAACCCTCCCATGGGATTGGGACCCAATACCAACTTTGGGCTGAATAGCCCCGGACAATCCATCCTTACCTTGCGTTCCATTTGGGCCCTTCGTGACTTGAACATTAGCATGATGTGTCACCCGTGGCTCATTGAATGTAGGGTCACGAGAATGCGGAACAGATCCTCCCAAAATACTAGCCTTAACCTTCGCTCTCTCTCCCTTTTTAAATTGATTTGCTGGAGGCATATTAACTTCCTCGATCCCCTTAATATTCTGATCCCCTAAAACCTCGTACCTTGATTTCTGTGCGAAATCTTCTAATGATTTGCCTTTATTATTGCTCGCGGAATTTTCTCTGGTACGTCGTTGTGGCTGAATATTTTTGCGAGATTTGCGTTGTGCAATCATCCACGCCCCAAATATTTTGGGATCCTCTCTGGCTCCAGTGCACATGGCCTGCTCCGCCGCTTGGTTCTCCTTCTCCGGCAGGTTTCCTTTGTCAACTCCTGGATTATCATTATTTTCAGGACAGGATTCCTTAACCTCCACGGTTTGAACAAGTGAACATCCCTTTTTCCGGTGGCCATATCTACCACAGTGAAAACAGATGAGGTGAAGACCCTCATACTCAACTTTGTAGATCCTGCCATTCAGCTTAAACGTAGAGATTAAAACGTTCTGCAAGTACACCTCGACACAAATCTTGGCAAACTTTGCTCTCTCCGTTAAAAATTCATCATCTCTCGTTTCCAATCTCTGACGGAGAGTGTTCCTATCAATTTTTATCATATTACCCAGACTACCACCTATTCTCCACAAAATCTGTTTATCATAATACTCAATAGGTAATCCTGGAATCCTTAACCAAACTGCCACGCGTTTGAACTCATCGTGACCGGGAAAGAACTCTGGATGCCATTTGCGAACCGTAAGGTAATGGTCAAGGATCATCCATGGACCACCTTCTAATACCCTACTGATATCTTGCAGGTTACTGAACCGGATTAAGAAGTAGTCATTCTCTAAATTGATCATCTCCATACTCCCCACCAGTTGCCATAGTTTAAGAAGACATTGTCGCAGGAAACACATGCCTAGTCTTTTCCCCAATAGCTTCACCAATATGGCTTTTCTCCATGGTTGACATACAGCCCTTAACTCATCCTGAGTTATCGGAACATTGGGGCATAACGGGTCATCATCATAATCTCCCATATGCTCATCGCCGACCACAGAATGGTCCTCTGAGATCTCATCCTCTCCCTTTTCATCTTCACTAGTCTCTCAGTCAGAGCAAGAGTAATATGTAGACGCCCCATTGATTCCAATGCATGCATCCTTATAGGAAACAAGCTTCCTGCGTAAGCCTTCACCAATAGTAGTTGGGAAAAGTTCCGTATGATTAGTCTCCACATTCCCTGCCACAACCTCCTTTGTAGAGTCCTGCGTCTCCTCCACTCGGGTGTTCTGTGTAGAATTCGTTTTTGCCTTCTTAGTACTTCTGTCAAGCTGATCTTTCTCCTTTGGTGAAAGTGCCAGGGAAACCCTAGCAGAGCGCAGGCTTTTCCCACCTCTCAGTAGAGCCTTTTTGATAAGAGTGTTTTTTAATGGATGTTGACTTATTTTAATTTGGAAAGCAAACCAACAAAGAATATTCCATTTCACTTTAAAAAAAGTCATTTTACAGGAAAATTACCGTTTCTATTTATTTTTCATTTTAAAAAATTAAGATGACAATAATTTTTATTTTCTTAATTAATAAGAGAGAAAATTATTAAAAATAACATATTAAAGAAATAAAGAGCATATGAGATAAATAAATAAGAGTGTTAATTTAAAATTTTAATCTGTATGTTATTATTTTATTATTTTAAATGACACTTAAAAATGGAAAAGTCCATTCAAACTATATGTCAAATAATATAAAAATATGATTTAACTTTTTTAAAAGGAACAATGTATTTTAAAAAGTAATATATAGTTAATTGTGATAATATATAAGAAATTATTAAGTAATTTTATTAATTTTAATTAATCATTATATTATAAGTTTATAACTAACTTTACATTATATTATTATGCAGGGTGTATCCCAAGTTTAAAAGAGTATAATAGTAGCTAGTATCCTCAAGCTTTGTGAAACAAGGGAAAAGACAGGTAATACAGAATTATTGTAACGATGGAGTTCAAACTTCAAAGAGATTGCTAGGACCGACTCAGGTCTCAAAAAGCTGGTTATGACAAATACCAATAAAAGTTGAAATCTCAATAGGCAATGAGAAAGGTTTTGCCTTTTCTTTAGGCATACGAGCTCTCTTTTTGTGCATTTTCAAGAATTCTGTTGCTGTGCCCCTGCTAGGGCCTACCCTCAAAGTGCACCACAACCTCTATTATTAATAGGAAGAGCTATTTTTTATTTTAAAATATTTAAAGCATTATTAAATATTTTTAATTTTAAATAAATATAAGTTTAACTTTATTTTATTTTTCATCTCATTTCATTTAATTATAAAATATAAAAATAAATATAAATTTTATTGAGTTTTTAAAATAACAAATAAAATTATTTTGAAATGAAAGTAGTATATTTCTATGATTTGCATTATTATTTTTTGGCACTTTGACCTTGTCTTTTACGAGGAGTATTTAGGATGTAGAGTGTGTTTGGTAATTTCAGTAAACTAGCTACTAACTTATTATTTGACTAGCTTATAAATTAATTTGATCAACATAAAAGAATTTGGTAAGGTACAAACTACTAGCTTATGTTAGGAGTTTCTAGCTTATAAGTTACAAACTACTTTAGTTAGCTAGTTTATAGTTTATTTATTTTTCTTCCATTTTTATCCCTTATATTTTAATATAATTTTTTAATTTATTTTCTTTTTACGTCTTTCTATGTTATTTTACATTTATTACCTAGTTTATCAGTTAGATTTTACCAAACATTTTTAATTCAATAAATTAGCTTATAAGCTAGAGCTCATCAGCTAATAACTAGCTTATAAATTAGAAGCTAACTTATATTTACTAACTAGTTTATCCGTAATAATAGTAAATCGCCCAGCAAAAACGATTCTACAGTTGGGACATCAAATTTAAATCCCTAACTAATATAATATTGGGAGCGTCGAGGTTAACTACTGAAACATGCATGCAATATCTTCATTAAAAAACAATATTAAAGATCGATATCGCCGAAGACATTGTCAAAAAAGAAAGCGTTGCTGTTTCCTAGGTTTTCTTTCCTCGTGGCAGCATTGCTTGAGGAAACATAACGTTCAGCGAGCTGGTTTTGTGCTTTCTACGTACCATATTGGAAACCCAATTCCCAAACATTTTCGTCACGTACCAAAGATTTCAGCTTATGCTGTTTGGTTATATTTTCAAAGATTAGGAACAAGTTGAAAGGTGAAGTACTATATTTTAAACAAACTTGGACTTGATTACAGAAGTCAAAACCCAAAAAAATTTATAACAACGCCAGATTGTCTGAATATACTTCTGCAGACGAACTTTTAATAGATAAAATAAAAATAGAATGAATTAAAGATTTCAAATAAATTTAACTTTTTTATAAGTTGAAATTAGTTACTTATATCGAGAAGTTAAATGGGAGAACTTTTGGAATAGGTGAATTATAAAAACTAATTTCAACTTATGGAGAAGTTAAAAACATTTGACCTCTTTTATTCATTCTATTTTTTCACCTAAAAGTATTTTTGCAGAAGTTTCATATCCAAACTGGCCTTACATACCCGCCCTTAAATGCCTTTTGAAAGTTTTTAAATGTGTGGTTTATACATGAGTGTTATAGTATATAAATATCAATAAATTTTGTAACTTAAAAAATGAACTTTTGAACATGTATTTTAAAAGAGTATTTATATTTTCTATTAAATATTTTTAATCATTTAAAATGGTATTTATTACTTATTTTATAATTTCAATAAATATTTTTAATCATTATCTATTATTTTAAAGTGACTACGTACCAAACATTGGTTTGTCACGGTGAAAGTGAACTATGACCCAAACAGACTTTATACGGTCAGGATTTTACCTCACTTTTGAAAGGGTCTTATTTAATTATCATCCTCACCTAGGGATTAAATCAACCGCGGGGGATTCTCGATCAATGACAAAGAAAAGTGACTACAATTATTTTAAGAGTACTTAATTTTTTGGTGCAAAATATATTGTATCCAATAAATAATGGAAGTATGTATATAACCATCACGTTGCTCTTTAACGAAATGTTTGCAATTTTTTTTTTAGATACAACTAAATTCCTTAATTTATTTGATTAAAAGGGTTATGATCTAAAGGGTACCGTAAGCATCTGAATCCTTGACGTAGAAGCATTAACATGAGACAGTGAGACACGGTCCATTTAATCTTTAGAATATTGTTTTGACGAAAATAATAAAAAACGAGGAACCAATTTTTGTTGATAGATAATGTTTACAACTTTTTTATTATCTTATTTATAAGATAAAGTATATAAATTTAGAAGTATTTGATATTTTTTTTATATTTATCTTTGTTAACTATTAAAGTTTTGAAATTAACAGAATTATCATGATAGTGAAATTTAATTTTAAACCGGGATAAACCAATAATTTTATAAAAAAAATTTTAAAAATTAATTTTAATTATTTTTTAATATATGCATGAGATTTGATCTGAATTGTAATATAAATAATATGACAAGAAGTCTATCAGTCAACCTGAAATTTTTTTTAACATAATAAAGCAAAACAAGACAAGATATGAAACACTCTCCAATCCAGATCGATAATTATGACATAAATTATATATGATCATATCAAAATGAATAAAATATAAAACTAATGTACGTAGAAGATTTCCATCTTTTTAAATAATTAGTGCTAATTTGATTTACAGTTGATTAGAATTGATTTTAAAATTAATAGTTATAAATGAGTGACTTGTGTTTTATGAAGTATATTGGACAAAAGTGATTTAAAAACAATTCTCCAAAATTGATTCTATAGTGTTAAAAATTTAAAACAAACAGACTATAAATGGTTTACTTCTCAAGAAAAAAAAGGAAATTATATATAATCATTAATTAAAATATTAACAACTAAAGCTATATTATTTATTTTTTCATAAATAATTAAAAATTTTCATTTTCTGTAGAATAAAATTTATACTTTTAAAAAAGATAAATTTATAATCGATCCCACTAACGAGTGTCCCCGAGACATTGGTTAAAAATGTATATATAGAAGATTTTTATTAGAAATCATGATATTAATTACATCTGTAACATTAAATGTTACACACTCCAATAAATTCTACTTTTTATTTATTAACAAGTATATTCTAGAGCAATGGTTAGCTTTTTCCATCTATAATTTATAATTTATATTATTTTTTACTAGAAATTGAAATGCCACTCTTACGATGCCACATGCCCAAATCTTATTGAAATAACTGTAGTAACAACTAGTCTTGATTTCAGTTGAGATATTAGCCTTCCGGCTATGATAAAAAAATGATTTAATTGTACTTTTGGATCCCTTATTATCATTAATATGCGATTTTGGTCCTCTTACTTTTTTTCACGATTTTAATTCCCCTATTATTCCAAATTTGTGATATAATTCAAAATTTTAGTCCTTCTATACCTCCCAAGTATGTGTTAGAGGGACCAAGATCGCAAATTTGGAATAATAGGGGACCAAAATCGCGAAAAAAAAGTAAGGGACCAAAATCGCGGATTGATGATAGTAGGGGGACCAAAAGTGCAATTAAACCTAAAAAAAAGTTATTTTTCAGTTGTGTTCGCTAATTGATTTTAAAGAAAAAATCCAATATAATCTCATTAATTGTTATCTTTATTATTCAATTGACTTCACTCTAAATTTAAACCTAACTTAATTCAATCAAAGCCATTCAAATTATAACCATTTTTATTTTGGTCTTAGATTATTTAGGAGGTAATAAATAAATCTTAGAAGTTATAGAACGAATCTATCTATATCTATATATATATATATATATATATATATATATATATATATAGTAAAATTAACTTGAGCACTACTATTAATATTGTGTTAATGAAATGTAACATATATGGAATACTAAACATTTCTTATAACTAATTCATATTATATTATTAGTATTATTAAATATTAAATATTATAACTATTATATATAATACATTAAATATTGTGATAAATATTAAATTTTAAATGTCCAGTACTTATAATCATTATATTAATTATAAGTTAAATGAAATATTTGATCTTATAATTTACTACAAATTTAACTTAATAGGTCACAACTACTTATGATTGTATTTTTAATTTAAAAAATATTTCTTATGATTTTTAAAACAAAATCATCAATATAATATTTTATAATTATACCAAAACAATAAATTCAACTAATTTTATATTATTTAAATGTTACAAGAATTATATGAAATAAATTAAAACATATATTAATTGAATTTAAAAATCGAGCTTGAATATTATCTAGAAAATATTATAAAATTAAAATAAATAATTTAGTATTATACATAAAGTTATTATTTTAACAATTTTTTTAATATATTAAATCTATAATAACTATCACACATTTATTTAAAAATTTATATTATAAAATATAAATAAACTCGTGCATCGCACGGGTATTAGGTCTAGTATAATGTAAATTTTCAACCTAATCATTCCAAGATTAGGGTGTCACCACATTAATCCTTATATATTTCCATCACCAAATTAATCCCCTCAAATAATAAAGTTTCATTTATATAGTCTTAAATTCGAGTCTAGTACGTGATAAATATACACAATTGTCACCAAATTTATTCCTATTATAAGCTAATGCGGTGACACAAAAAATGCATTTGGTGACAATTGTATATATTTTAAGAGATAATTCAATGAAAATATTTAAAAAAATGTAATATGGTGACACCTTAATTTTTTACGGGCTAATTTGATGGTGAAAATCTTCCATTGTCTCTATTCATTTAAATGTAATATTATTGACTAAAATTACCTCACTCAAATACCTTTTTTTTTTGTGAATAAGTATAAGTTATATTACTTTCCACATCAATGAAAATATAAGTGTAAGTTATATATAGTAATTTTATTAATATAAAAAAAATAAAAAGTACAAGTAATATGATAAATAATTTTTTTGAGTAAAATTTTATGTGTGTATATATATGTTTAATTTTTTACTTTTAGTACATTTTTGTTTTTCATTTTCTTGGCTTTTTTTTATCTTTTACTTGAAATTTTCTATTTATATTGAAAGTTTGAGCTGTTTGTTGGTCGGGTTAAATATGTTTTTGTTTCTGAAATATAGTCAAGATTTGTTTTTAGTCCTTATATTTTAAAACCGGTGATTTTGGTCCTTCAAAATTTAAAAAAATATCAATTTAGTCTTTTTTGCACAATTTTACTATGAATTAACCATAAATTTTTATTAATAAAGACTAAAATAAATATTTTACTTTTTTAGCATCAAATCTACCCATTTTAAATTAGCTAATACAGCAGCATTGAAAGGTACTAAAAGACTACAAACATATATTTAAAATAGTTATCCCCGGCTGTCTAATACAGCAACATCGAAAGTATGCTAATGATTCTTGGTTTTACACTGATGAGAGATTATTTGCATCGTTTTCGGATGCAGTCAAGAACACACTTTACATCTACTTACTTACTTACTTACTGTGCAACCACCAACTGTCAATCCATATTCCATATACATGGGATGGGTATCCAGTCAAACTACTTTGACCATCAGCTACCTCTAGATCATATATATTACACTATATTATATATACTTTGATTGTAATTACACGAACATGATTCTTTGCAATTAGCTACAGCCACTCACTATAGCTAGCACTTGACAAGCCTAACGGCTCCAATGCTGCAACAACTTCCACTGTTTAACCCTTCCTATTCACCTTGTCATAGTCATAGTCATAGTCATACTCACACTCACAAGGGAATCAGGGTCTACCAAAAAAGCTACTCTGCAACCTACCTAGATTCTGAGCTACATAACAACAAGTACCCTGCTTCCTGCACTTTCACCAAATATTGGATCACCGATTTCTTTGTTTATTTACTTTTATATATATAATATCACCCCCTGAAATTCCAATTATTATTAGTAAATAAAACTTTAGAAAATTAAAAACCTATCCAAAAGGAATCAAATTGGATTAACAGTGGCCGAGGAACCGGATTAATTTTGACGGTCAAAACAATACTAATATCAAGCATACTTACGTTACGTAGTTTTCAGCTAGCGTTAATTTCATATGAACGAAGAATTGAGAATTCCCTCCCAGTGTCTTTGTTTCTTTCTTTCTTTCTAATTCTTTTGATTATTTTATTATTATATATCTCGTTCCGCTTCTCTCAAGGAATTAAACGATAACAAGGTTAAGACACAACATAAAACAACAACAATAACAATTACGATAACAACATCATGCATGACTCGGGTTGTTCACTTGGCTCTCCAAAGACATGCAGTGGGTCCCACTGCCCCTTCTGAACCGCTCACAACACGGTCCCCCCTAAAACCTTGATGTTATCTCACAACACGTGACACAAACGGGTTGGCTCATAAACCACTTCACTGATTGCTTGTGAATTGGCTCAACCCCATTGGCGAGCCTAATGAAGCAAACTTTGCCAGCTCTTGAGGAAAAAACTGAGGGCCACCTCCACCACCACCACTCACACCAAGAAAATCTCTTGTCAAATTATGTTCTGCACCATTTAGACCATGATGTAGCTTCAATTTCACCGCCTCATGCCCGTTATTGTTTTGCATCACCAGTTGATCAAAACCGTTTGATGAATGCGTCAATGAGGGAAAGTTGTTATTCGTAGCACCACCCCCCACCATACTCGAACTATAATTCTCTGAGGATTGTTGAAACCCCTGCTGGTTTTGGTTACTTGTGGTAGTAGTTTGGGAGGAAGGTGAGGTAGTGGTCATTACCCCAAAACTACCACTGAAAATGGAAGGGTTGGTGCTTCTAGTGGAACCCATCTGAGCTGCTTTCTGCAAAAGTGCAGTGGCTGACATAGGAGAAGCAGAAGCAGGCTTTGATTGCTTGTTTTGATTCTCTGAATAAATAGATGCCAAATCCACAGTTCCACCTTCTCCACCTCTTTTCCCAATAGGAAGTGAAGACAGGGAAAGGTTTGCTGTGTTTGAATTAGAAGCAGACACTCCAAAATTAGACAACATTGATGAAGACCCAATTAAAGCAGCTGCATTAGCCTGTGCTGATGCCATTTGCATCATCTCAGGCAAATTTGATGATGACATATAAAGCCCTGAATTATTAGGTCCCACATCAGGAGGAGCAGGATTGTTCCCCTGCTGGTTCAACCATAGTGACAAACTTGGCCTTTGTTCTGCACCCATGCTAATTCCTCCATTGAAATCTAAACGAAAACCATGTGGAGTACTAAACTGTGGAATCCCAGCCACATTTTGATGAAGACCTTGCCCTGCAATTAGTCCTTGTGATAAACCACCACTCTGTGATACTGACCCCATCACACCAACACCCTCTTCATTCTTGAAATTTAGATTTGTTGTAGAAACTGAGGTCAGTCTTGCACTCTCTTCCGCCAATGCATCACAGAATGCTCTGTGTGTAATGAAGCTATCCTTCCTGTTCAAAAATTCCCCCATTAATTGCATCATTCTTTAAAACTATAATTAAGGAAGCATTCAATTCCAAAACCTCGGACATGTTACACATAAAGAATGAGCATTTAATTTATTCATTGATGATAGAAACAAAGATTTCTGTGTGTATTAATTACCTGGAGAAGAGGGTGCCACAGTCACACTTATATTCTCTAGTGCCACAGGTTTTGGTGTGTGCTTTCCAATCGGATTGGACTGCGTATTTCTTAGAGCATTTCTCACACTTCCACTTTTTCTCACCGTGCTTTCTGCTGAAGTGCTTTTTTATCCCTGTCAGATCACCAAGTGCCCTGGCTGGGTCATGGTGGACACAGCTCTTCTCTGGACAGATGTAAACCTTCTTCCGAACCTCCTTGTTGGACCTCTGTCGTAGCTTCCATGGAAGGTTGTGACCCCTTCTGTGAAGCTGAAGGTTTTGGTCTCTCTGGAACCCTTTGTTGCATATTTCACAGATGAAACGGTTGGTGGCCATGAGGGTCTTTGGGGAAAGAGCAATGACCTCGGCATCTGGATCTGTAATGTAATGAGATTTCAAAACCCATTAACAAAATAAATAAAATTGACCAAAATTTGAAGAACCCAAAAAAGAAAGGTGAGTGCTTTAATGTTTAGTAATCATCAATGATGACCTGACCTGGTGTTCCTGGAAGATTCCTCTTCTTCTTGGCAACGGGAGGAGGGTTAGGTTTAGGGTTAGGGTTTGTGTTTTGCTCTTGAGTAAAGCCTCCAATTGAAGTGGATAGTGAAAAGGGGTCACCGGGCATCATTTGCATATTAGAAGGAAAAACAAAAGGGTATATTAGCTAGGAAAGGCAGAGAGAGCAGAAGCAAACAGCTAACTTTCAAAGGTTAGTACAAAGGAAGGGAAGAAAACAATGGTTTTGGAGTAGCAAAAGCCAAGAAATGAACATAAATTCTTTTGGAGGGTACCCAAAATTCTTTAAAGAGAGAGTGGCTGCTGGCTATATGTTATGTATCATTCTGCCAAAAGACAAGAAAAAGCCATAAACGAAACTTGAATCGAACCAAAAATATTTAAAGCTGCCTGAAAAAGAAACTATATACTAATGCATGAGCTTCCAACTGGTGATCTGGTTTCTTGTTTGTTTGATTTCATCATCTGAAGATAAAACCAAAACACCTATATAAACATATATAAGATGGCTGTAGAATAGATAAATATCAATATCTCAGCTCTTTTATCTTAACCTCTTGGTTACTGGTATCCTCAAAGACGGTGAGCCTGAGCCATATATTTTAATGGGCCACCACACGCACATTATACACACAAACACTCTCTCTCTTTCACGGTCACACACAGAGACATACAAAAACAGACACAAGCCACACGCACAATATTGTGGAATAGTGTGTCTTGTGTTTGAGGGATTGAGCTAACTGCCTTTCTCTTGCCTTTTTGCCTAGTAAACCAGAAATTTAATTTGAAATGTGTCTTTATATTTCAGCACAAACTCCAATTATTTGCTTAAAAAGCCTAAATAATTTTCTTTATTTTTTTTAAAAAAAAGGCCTTGGAAGTACTAACTAGCTTTTCATACAAGTGAATAAAAAATATTCTGATGAATATCTCGAGAGAGCTAAATAGTACTACTACTGTAGTAGTACTGCAACTAGTGGTAGACTTATAGATAGATATATAGTAGGGAGTGTTGTTGTGCTTGACTGCTTGTTGGGTTGTGTTGTGTTGTGCATGCAGATGTAGTTGATAGAAAGAAAATGAATGGTTAAAAAATTGATGCTGTGAGTTGTTCAGAACAGAAAAGTGGTTTACCTTTATTAGAGACTTTTATCAGGTATAGAATGATTAAGCCATAATTACAGTGATGAAGAAAAGACCACCCCTTTTTTAGCATGCGAGAGATTAAATCAGATTAGGACTTAGATGAGTAGTATGTTTATGTGGGGTCCAATGCAAGGTGATAGGACCGTCCGTGATACCTCTGTCTCTGTCAGAGTGATGGGTGTGGGGACCCTTGATGCACCGTCCATCTCCAAAAAAGTGCGAGTGATGAATACTTGTGCATTAGGCCACAGTGCCCTTACAGGTACAAGTCCATGAGAAGTCACAGGGCCTTATATTATAGCTCTAGAGAAGAGAGACTAGATTAGATTTCAGTTGACGTACGTTTGTTTATTTATACGCGTACATTTACGTTAGAATGGCACGAATCATTGTCTGGGAATATGATATCGTATGGTTTGGTCATCACGAAGACGATGTTACCTCATAAAAGCTTAACTTTGCTGCCCTTGCCCTGCCTAGTTTGTTGCTCTCATCTTCATGTGATCCTCTGTTACTGTTCTGTTTTTCAATTTTAAAAAGCGGTAAGAGTGGTTTCTTTCATAATGAATCATGTTTTGTTTATGTAAAAGGGCCCACAAGAAAATTAATTGTGCATAATAATAAGGGAATCTAGACTTCAAAATGTCAATTATGGAGGAGGCTTAATTAACTACTATTTCACTCACGAATGTGGAAAAATCTGATAACACAAAAATTACGTGTATATCGTAAAAGGAATATTCCCAACTAAAAGGATAGGTCTGGGGATTACTTGAGTGACAAAGACACCTTACCTTACAGTCACACTCCCATAATTAATGAGAAAATTATATAACTAGATTGATCATGCATCACAAATTAAGCCAAGACAATCATTTAACAATCTCTTTCTTTTCTTGGGATAAACTTCTTATTTGATCTCCAATCCAAATTCAAATAGATATCCTATATTTAGTTACACTATATATACCCAACCAATATTTATTGCACATTCAACTTTTCTCGGAATAAAGAAACAAAATTTCATCTAGATCAAATCTAGCTATAAGTACTAATGTATTTCACACATGTATATATATGCAGTTGCTGCACAACCCCTCTCTATCCATTTTAGATGAGCAATAACTATTTAAGGAAGCTAATAATCTGCAAGTTATATTACTCCACACCATATATGTATGTAGTCCACGTGATTAAGATTACCGAGCTTTGAAAATTTATATATTCTGATTCCTCGTCATAACTCTTTCTGTCTATTTCCAACAACCCTACGTGTGAACAAATTTTGCCATCACAAGTAACAATACTAGCCTTTTTTATTTCCACCACCTCAACTAACCACAACCACTAAGGTTAATTTGAGGACTACTATTACATAGGGCACACTGTCCACAAGGATGTTAAATTTGCTTCTGCAAATGGTGGTTTAGACATCTTGATCCCATATATTTATATATATGCATAGACTAGCTAGTTGACTTTCATTGCAATGGATTAGATGGGGAGAGGGTGAGCCTTTACCGTCCTATAACCATAATAAAACTATGTGTGTTTAATTATGCAATCAATAGGAGGACCATCCTACGTTATTCATACTCCATTTTGAATCCATATATATGCTTACTTTAGCTGTAGCCAGTTAAAGTAAAGTGCTTAGTTTGGGATAATCCCAATTTTGTAGCCATGTTAATTAGATTTCTAAGCTATTGCCTCATTTGGTCTCAAGAATTCAAATGTGGTAATTAATTAAAAAGATGGAGCACTCCAATTGTGACTCCTCCATATCCACAGTTTGAAGGTGTCACTTTTTGATACCAATTGTAGTATAATATATTAGAAGTTTGAGTGTATAACTTATTAATTTGTGTTAATAATTAAAGAAATATACTTTCATATAATTGCAACTTGCCTCGGGTGTGGAAGGTTTATAAAGTGATCATTCAGATTGCATCATCAGCTTTGAGACCTTGACTAGCTAGTGGAATTGGTAAGGAACAGAATTAGGTGAAAACTAGCAATCAGACCAAGAAATAATTAATAATTTGATAGAATTAGAGGATAAAATAAACAATAGTAGAAGGTGTGGGGACCAACCAGTTTGACAATATTGTATTCAAGAACTGAATGAACAGGATCCGCACCCAGGGGATATATATACATCTTATGAATTTTTTTTTCTTTTCTGTCTGAAATTTTCGTTATTTAATATTTATATTGAACTCTGGCCAATCGATCTGATGAGTTTAATTAAATAAATTCAGGTAAAATTGCAACATCTAATTTTTGGTTTAAGAGACTAATTTGAACTCAACTTTATACTTAATTAGAGGAAAATTAAACTACTCATCACTTAAACCAACAAATTAATTAATGTAGTTTGATGGAAATAAAATAAAAAATTATAATATTTAGGGGAAACGTATAATGTGTTATTATGTTATAAAAAAATCAGACAACTCAACTGCTTCTGGCTTCTTGCATTTGGAGGTTCTCTTCCCTGTTGTAGTGTATAATACTTGGCTTGTTTCCTCATCCTCATTATGGTATCCTATGATAAATTCCTTCAGTAGCCCACATGGACAAACATTCAACGCCCATGTGCCAATTAATAATTTAGTAATTGGAAAATAATATTAGACAGACACATGTAGTAAATAATATATTTTACATGTACAGTTAAAGTAAACATATACAATGACCAAAAAGTATAATTAGTTAGTTTCCCATTTCTTTAGTTGTGTAGTGGTACAAATTAATTACTTTTTATGAATAGTAAGTCTAATTTGATTTGCAGGTAGGGACAGGAAAGGAATGAAAATCACATGTACCATATAAAATTACATATATTATGTCCATTGAGATAACGACATGCATCCCTCAGATACATCCATTCCATGGATTCCCCATCTTTCCCGCAAGTGAATAGAGCCCCACATCATTCTTGTTTTATAATTCCCTTTGGTCTTCGATTGCTTGCAAATTTTAAACGGCTCTACTGGAATTCACTTCCAAATTAAACTATAACGTTTTGTTATCCAAAACCGCGTTATAGTGCTAGATTTTCAACGATTCTCTATTGTATAAATATTTGTTGAAATGGTAGAAATCTTAATTATATATAGAAAAAAAATGTATATGCATTAGACAAAAAGCATTAGTATAATCACAAGTGGATCTACTTTCTCGTGTAGAAATTAATTAAGTATTTCAAAGCTAATTTTCTTTTTTTATATATATATTTTTTTTAAAATCTCCATTTGATATCAAAGAAATCATAAAAGATATGTTAGTATAGTGTCTCAAGTTATATATTGACTCTTAGTCCACCTCGCAAAACCGTGCAAGACTAAGTTGAAAGTATTTTTAGGGTATAATGTTAGAAATATATAATATAAAATCATTCATGTATATATCCTCCACTCAATAACTTAGGGTTTGTTTGGTTTGTATTTTCATTTCTTGTTTTCATTATGTTTTCTATTTTCTGGAATTTTACAAAGGAAAAACTGGAAATGCTGGAAACGATGATTTTTTGTTTCCAGTATTTCTAATTTTTCCTTTGTAAAATTCCAAAAAATAGAAAACAGGAAATGAAAATGCAAACCAAACAGACCCTTAACCTTTTAGGATAGTTTGTTTGTGACATAATATCAGAGTTTATTCTAAATAATTCGTTATTATTGGAACGCCACTCATAAATGTTTAGTCCTAAACTACACATTTGTCAACCTTAGGCGCAATGAGGGTTTGTGAGGGTCTCATATTGCCCAAAGATAAGACCAAATAATAGTATGTAAGTCTTTGACAATTCTCACGTTATAAACTAGCATTTAAGATTGAATTGGACTCAGTCCAAAATCTAAGATACCATCATGTCATATGGTACACTTACCATGTACGATAATTTAGCAACAATTCATAACTATGAAAATGTGATGGATTTTATTATGACAATTTGTTGCTAATAATTTTAGTTAATTCATACCTGATCAGTATTTAGTTACAGATTAGTCTGTAAATTAACTACTAATTAGCTACTACAAACTATGAATTTCAATAGTAAGAACATATTTTATGAAAAAAAAAGTCGAGTTGTGTGAATATTAATTATTATCTATATACATCACAACATTTACATAATAGATGTTAATACATTTACTTATGAAGAATTTTTTTTATTAGAATGACAGAGGCAAACTAAGATTGAACTTTGCAACGATTCTAAAGTGGACTAAACAAAATTTAATCCACCTATTCTAGCTTACATATTATTGATTATTAGAGGTGAATGAAAATATTTAATTTTTTTATTAAATGGTCTTTAATTTAGATGACTAGTTGAGTTTAATTTAAGGAAGAATATAAATTTACATTACAATTTATGTTAGTTTTATTGAAAAATTGTTAATTTAAAGTTGAAGGGGGGAGTTTTTACAATATTACACTATATTATCAATTTAGACTTTTAATTTTTCAACCAATAATTTATAAAAGTAACTAAAAATTAATTTAATATCTGTTATTAATAAAACAAACATTAAATTTAATTATCATAAATTGAAATTACCATATTTATACATTCTAGGTCACGTGACTATAGTCCACTATAGTGATCAGACCCTGAACTTTGTTATGGAAACATAATGAAAATAGGCTTATTGGGTTAAAAAAGATTTATTTTTATTGTTTATAAAATGAAAATTAAAATAAGAACAAATGAATATAGAGGAAAATTTTTACAAGGAGGTTCTTGTGATGATAAACGTTTAACATATATGTGTGCATTCACTTATATAAATATTAATTCATATACAGATATATAAGGTTATCAACTCTCACCGCGCGCTGTTTGTAACATATATTTCATGTTAATTAGCAACGCAAAGTGCGCATAACGATGGTGCAACAGTCCAAAAAACTAGTACCATTCAATATCTGCACTCTCTCAATAACTATGCGTACTGATTTTTTTTTGGTACAACTGTGCGTACTGATTTTACCCCTCTATATATCACGTATTAATAATAATAACGTAAAAAGTGACCATCTGGGTCTCTATTTAATAATTGGGAATAGGTACAAAAGTGTATATATATATATATATATATATATATTTATAAAGCTGCATGCTGATTCTGCTCTGCCCCGAGTCAATAAAGAAAAAAGATGGTGTAAATCTCCAAACACAAACACATGATCTATCTATCTATCTCGTGTATGTTTGGGTGTTTTAATTATTAGACATTTATTCCACCACAACCAAACATACAGATCGATCAAGGAGTATGATATGGATTGGAATCTATGTAGTACCTACCGGTCACATTGAATGACTGTTCCCACCTGATTTCTTTGATACACCCACTCCTCGCGCGCCCATCTAACTTGATTCATTCACCATGCACACAATTGCTCTCATTGTAGATATAATTAATAAAATGAATTCTGAAATTAATTGCTTGATTTATTCACTAGCTTTTAGATCACCGTAATTGATTAATTTCATTCACTATATATATTTTATACGTTTAATTTTGATATGGTAAAAGTGTAATGTGTGAAAAGTTAATTAATTATCCTCTAGTTGCATGATTAAATAGCTAGTAGCTTTAATTTGATGATTAGTCAATAACTACAGCTGGTTCAATATATTGATAAAATCTAATACTGTCGACAATCTTGTGTCTTTTTTTTTTCCAACTCCGTGATGGTTCATTGATAGATTCTGTCCAAAAAAGGAAAACATAAGTTTGATTTAAAGTGAAAATGTTTCCCTATAAAAATGAATCGAAATTGACTCGTAGTCATAAGTGGGATCCAGCAGGTGAATTTGATAAGGATATATATCAGCAAGAAGAAAGAGTTGTGCTTACAAGATCATTACCATATATTTACCTACAATGATTCAAATTCACCAATCTCATTCTACACTTTGACCAATCTCATATATTATTGACCAGAGAGGATCAAAATTCTGTCGCTGCCTCATAATATTCCTCAGTGTGCATTGTATGAGAGTGATGGCTCCTCTGGCCAGCCCTGGCTAATTTGTGTCCGTTTATGTGTTTTTGCATTGCTCTTGTTTTCTTATACCAACAAGCCTGATGCAAAAGAAGGATAAGATATGTAAATGTAGTAATTTACCCCACACCGCATGTGTTATTAAATTCATTAAATGATGTGGCAGCACATCATTGAATGTCTGTGTAAAATTTCTTTACACTAACAGTGTATATTAAACTCATATATATTTCTAATATATATGTTTCTAATTAAAAGTACTCAATCATTTTATCTAAGTCTTTTTTTTTCACAATTAAAAAGTACTCAATAATTTTTTTTATTCTAATTCTTGTGTCTAAACCTTATTATTGATGTCAAATCATTTTTACTATAGAAAAATAATTGGGTAAAAATAATAATTAATAGCACTTAATCAAGGTGGATTTAAGTAATTCAATCATGAATTCATTGATAAATATATCAAATCAATCTCGGACACTTGATTTTAAGCATAATCAATATATTCAACGCGCAAAGAAAAGCCGTATCCATCCACCATATAAGTGGCTCCGCTAATAAAAGTATAAAATCAAACCATTTTGTTTGGAAAATTAAGGATTAAGAAAATGAATTTCAATGTGTTCACATTAGAGCTAGCAAACTTGAACTTCAAGCTTGTTCTAAAACATGAAATGACTTGAAAGTTACAACAACGCGCGCATATCAAAATCAAGGACGAATTTCAATCTGCCATGACCATATATATATATATGGTATACGTATACACAACACACCATATAAGTTGCGTAATTTGTTGGTATTCATAGAATTTATTATGTAGTTTGAAAAACGCCAAATGGCCTGAAATAACACCATTAATTATATATAAGACAAATCGGAAACTTCGATTTGAAAAACTTATAGAATGCTAAGATCCTAAGCAAAACAAATTGGAATGTTCTTTTAATTAATACCCATTTCACACACACATGTACATATATATACTAATTAAGTGTTTGGAAAATAGTTCCATATCATATATAAATTCTAGAGATCTTATTATCGAACTCTTGACTTCATTGATCTGATATTTTGAGAGGGAACAAAAACAGATACCAATTAATTCAAGAACTGTGGGAAGTGGGGCTTCTTCATGGACTAATTGTTCAATACAGAGAGGCTTATAGTTGTAAGGCAGTATGTCAAACAGGCTGTCCACTAAGAAATTTGATTATTGATATCTATCAGTTGATTAGTTCCAAGAAGAAGAAACCAAATAACAAAATCAAGTTGGTCTTATTATGTCTCTTCAGCTTGCATTCATGCATGTTCTGTTTCTTGGAGTTTTGTGCAATAGGACTATGGTGTTGGTATGGCATGGCATGGCAGGAATAACGACAAACACAAGCATCTCTAGGCATCCTTCCTCTCCATGCCCATTTTTCTTTTAATTTCAAACCAAATATATATAGCTACCTCCATTATTTATTTTTTGATGTGAATCTCCCGGTTAGTGTACATATGGTAAACTATATAATATACCGTATGTTTTCTGTTTTAAGGTTTGCTCAAAAGAGGGAATCACTCAAGAGACTATTAAGTAGGAATTCTTGAAAAAAATGGGGAAAATAAAAGGTGCATCTCTTTTTGTTTTTAAACTACATACAATATACTTCAATGCATTAATTAGAACAATTATGTAATGTCCTATAATTTACAAGAAATTTTATATTATTTTCAAATTATTAACTATATATCCTTCTTTTGTGTGTCCATAATCCTAGTGGACTGTATAGAGGGTGACCTGAATATTGTGCATTGGCATCTCAATTAATGGTTACACAAGTAAGTCCAGTTTTCAATAGTTAAAGCTCATATTGGGACCGAAAATGACACTTTGTCAATATTCAGCAAGGTAGAAATCCAGAGTCAACCTTCATAAATATAAGAAAAAATTATTGGTGTACACCAGGAAGAGGTGGACACTCCTGAAGTTAAAGAGAGATAAGAGAAAAAATGAAAGACGATGTAATAGGGAAAAGGAGATATATATAGAAGCAAAAAATGAGTTTGTAAAAGAAGTGTGGTATACGAGAATAATTACTGTGAGTATAATGGTTCAACGACATTTGTCTTATTTTATGGATGACAGTGACTCAAATATCTGTCCTTGGAATTTGTCTGACATAAAGGAGAAAATTGAAAAAAACGAACACTTAATTCAGTTCAAGTTTAAGCCAACTTAGGGTCGGTTTGGTTTACAGTTGAGTATAATTCATTCTAGAAATGAATGGTTGAGATGGATGATGTACGCTTTATGAAGTACGTTGACGGAAGTGATTTAAAATCAATTATGCAGAATTGATTTTGGATGCTTCAAAATTTAAACCAAACAGACACTTATACTTTGTAAGATGTTTGAATATTGGTCTAAGAAGCCCATGTCCAGTTCTTGTGCTCAACATTTCAGCTTAAACAAGATTTCAAGTCAGACAAAAGCTATTATTTGTTACTTCACATCCACTTTCAAACATTTTTCGTCAGCAGCTATTAAACAAAAGTGAATTCATGAGCAGCTAAATTTTGACTCATCACACAATCTACGAAGCAATAGCGCACGTAATCCATAACAGCTAGTACATACAATTGGTTTGCTTTGACGAAAGTAAAAACTAAGTTGCATGTAGTGCAGGAAGCTAACTATATATCCCCTGGAAAATGAAATGCTATATAGAAAAGATGAATTAAGCTTATGGGCCATGAGTAATGTTATATATCTAAGTGCTAGTTGACAAAATGTATACAATATGCTTCTGCAATTATTTAATCTTACAATTAGTTGGCCAAAGTGAAGTTGATGATAATTTACAAACGAAGATTTTTACCAGTAGATTGGCAATTTGGCATATCTTGGGCCAAATGAAAAAGTCCAACATTGACAGCTTTTATTTTTATTTGGTCTGAAAGCGGGACATTACTATTCACACCACATTTTTTGCTATTCCCACCCCACCCCCACTGTCCCTTCCCCTTCCCCTTCCCCTTTCCCTTTCCTCTTCCTCTTCCCCCTTTTCTCCTCTCTCCAAACCCCTTTTTTATTCCCTCCCCTTACGGACACAGTTGTCTAGGAATGGTTCTCGTACACTTTTATCCGTAAATGGTTCTCGTACACTTTTATCCGTAAGCCTTTTTTTTTATAAAAAATGACTTACAGACAAGCCTGTCCGAGGATAGTTCCCAAACACCTTTGTCCGTAAGCCTTTTTTTTAAAAAAAAGCTTAAGTGCAAGGCTGTCCGAGAATAGTTCCCGGACACCTTATCCATAAGTCAATTAACAGAAGGACAGATTTGGATTTTATAAATTTTCAAAAAAATATGAGGGGCGGAAATAGCAAAAATTGAGGAGCAAAAAGTAAAGGCCCTGAAAGTGTCTGCACTGTCCACTGGATTTGGGCTACATGCCACACTTTTACATTTGTACAATGCAAAACAATAACTTTTAAAAATTAATTTTAAATTACTTCTGTCCAATGTGATTCATAAAATATATACCACTCATTTCAATAAGATTTCTAAAATCAATTCTACTTAACAATAAAGCAAGCGGACACTTTCTCCACCTTGCAAGTAAAACCCGTTATTAATTTGCCTTTCTGGTCTTCCAAGTATGAGTGTAGGGTTAAATATAGCGTGTCTTTAGTTTAGCCACACAAGATGATTAACCAAACAAAATGATATGGGGTTTGCGCATTGCATTTTACCACAACAAAATAATCTTGGTGCCACTAAATTCAAGTAAAAACATGATGTGGACGTCTAATCATGTAATATTATTAAAGGTAAAGGTAGGCACGAAGAAATTTGTCACAGACCACAAGATTTTTAAAAGAGTAAACTAGCAAATTAATCTCCGACCTTTTTAGGGTCATGCAGTTTAGACCATAAGAAATAAAAAACCTCAATATAGTCCCGAGTTCTTTTTTTTCTTTTATTATAGTCCAACTATGTGTTTCCCGTTAATTATTTTATGATATATCACGTTTCGTGACACTGCGTCACATTATTTGCCATCGGGAACAAAAATAACGTCATTGGAGTTGAGACATTCGAATAAAAAAGGGGGAAAAGAGATAAAAAAAGGAAATTTGGGAAGCACATAACGGTTAGAGTTGAAGCCTTTCAAGCTATAAATTTGACAAAACCACATCATTTTTGGGGCATAGTGGACACTATAGTGACAAACAGTGAGACAGAGTGTTACTAAACGTGACACGTCGTAAAAAAATTAACGTGCAACACACAATTGGACTATAGTGAAAGAAAAAACAAGAATTCATGGACTATATTAGGGTTTCCTATTTCTTAGGGACTAAACTGCATGACCCTAAAAAAGTCAGAGACCACTAGTTTACTCATTTTTAAAACTAGCTAGGAAAGACATGTAACATTTTTATGCGGATCATACTTTATTTTTCCTTCGTGTTTGTAGCTAGCTAACTTCAACTTGAAGAATTCCACATTAGTCAAAGCAACCACCCACCCAGATTCATCAGTATCAATAATATAAAAATATAATAAATCTAAGCAAATACATAAAACAAACCGCAACAATTTAACATACTAATAATGGTGTGTAACATAACTGCATTACATAGGACTGTTTATAAAACACAGTACACTCTCAGGCGGTAGGAAATTTTCACAAAGATAGAAATATAAAATTAAAAAAAAAATCAGAATATTCTCGAAATACAAGAAAGACAGGCAAACCATTCGAACACATTCGTAGCCTTGTGTATCACATCATTTCTTTAGCACACTGCAAAATGAACACGGCAAATAGAAAGTTATCTCGAGAAGCAAACAAACCATGGAAGACTAGTAAACACCATCTTAAAACACATGCCATGATATTCAAAATAACCTCGATGCTATTATGAAAGTGACAAGCAGCTATTAGTTTATTACTAATAACAAGAGTCCAGCTATAATAACACCACAAAATAGACAAGAATATTCAAATTCTAAGTACAGACAGGACATAATTTATTTCAACACCATTGCATTAGAATTTATTTATACTCAAGTTTTCTACTTTTATATTTTAAAGAAAACATATTGGGGAACAGATGGAAACTAAAGGCACAATCCCCAATTCTAACAAATCATTATAATCCCTATCATAACATGATTATCATCTCCCTATATATAGTTAAACTTTCTTTTATATGACGGTATCATTTCAAATTTCCAAGAAGTTTATTTGGCTAGAGTAGTTTGCAAATTGCAGGTAACTATTTCGGGTAATCATTCTAGTTTCACTAGATAATCCATATTCTCCTCTAATTTCAAACAGACAACTTAGTTGTAATTCACCTAAACTTCCCCTACTTACAACAAAGTTCGGTAGTACAGTGTTAGGGAAGGATATTATGATTATTGTGAAGAGGCAATAAAGGATATGTTAATATGTATAATTGTATATCACTAAGTAAGTAGATGATGGGATTACAATTTTCAGAAACTAGGCAAAGGTGCAAGAGACATAGGCTAGAGAGCGAACAAAATGAGACTGCAACAGTTTCACACTTCACTTACATACACACAGTAAGAATATAAGACAAATGCTTTGCTAACACACCATACGTCTAATTTCAAAATTTAATTTTAAATCTTCAATTCAAGGGACAAATTAAAAATGTGCCTCAAATTTACCACGCATGACTGTATAGTAGATACAACAAATATTTACAGTATTCAAATCAACAAGCAAATTAGGCAGGACAAGAAAAAATGCTCTCAGAATAAAATTCATGAGAATAAAGAAGCGCGGCATGTTTTCAAGTTCGTGAAAAGAGATAGGAGCCTTACTTGTATAAGTAGGCAGCAATTCCCAGAATTATAATCAATAAAACAATATCGATGCAAAAGTTTCGACTGGATCGAAGCTGGGTGAGAACCAAAAAAACATACAAGATTCAGCAAGAGATCTATCACTGATACAACTCGAAATCGATGGAAATCTAAGACTGAAAGGGCTATAGTTAAATAACCTGGTTTACTGTGTCTCTAAGTCTAACATTGGTATTCTTAAGGTCAGAGGATGCCTTGTCCACCTGTAAAGATGACAAACAATTGTATCATATTGATTTCAACTTTACAATTCAAGTTCTACATTTCCAAGTTTTTAGGCTCTATTTGGGGTACTGCAGAAATTAATAATTCTCACCTTAGTGTCAATCTCATCCATCAGTGGAACTTGTCTATCCAGTTCCTGTATTTTGCACATAATGACATGAATAACAAATATAAAAAAAAGTAAGAAAACACACAAACACACAGAGGAGGGAAGATAAAATAAGGCAACTAACCTCATTCATATCAGATGCCATGTTTTTCAATGTATCCAATCCTTCTGCAATCACATCCAAACCTTGATCCTAAAACGTTACATCTAATTAGATTTGAAAGTTGAAACCATTACTGGAGTGACATTCAACAATCAGCATATGTATCAGGTAAAGGAAAACAGCAAACCTTTCACAACTGCTAAGAGTTACTTGCCTGTTTTATTCTACGCATTTCATATTCTTGCCTGAATCGACTTGACTCCTCAGTTTGTTGGAAGTATTCATCGTCAAATCGCCCATCTGTATTTGAGATGATTCAGTAATTCACACATATGAATGGAGTCAGTCAACTGAAAATTGAAAAGCCTCCCACAAATGAAATACTATAATTACATCAGCCTCAGGCATAGATAGCTTCAATTACCTGAGTCAAATTTAATTTCAGCACGTGAGGCAGAAGTTGCCCAGCCTCCAGTTTGTTTTGGTGCAGCAGGAGTCCCATCTGGGATAGCTTGGATTCTGTCTGGCAATGCAAGAACCAAATCATTACGGGCAGCAAATTCTTGCGATGAAAGCCCTTTTACCTGTGGATACATCATATCATGCACCATACAAATGCTGTCACTAATTTTGAAACTTGGCATGCTATTAAGCTACTTAGAAGTTAGTACGAAATATCTAGCAAAAAACAAGCTTTGGAGAAAACACGCACACCAAATGGAATAAGTCACTAGTAGACTGAAATAATCAGAACTATAGAAAGAAATAACAAGCCTGCCCCTTTCAAAGATGCATAGTTGCACTAGTAAAAGAAGATGTCTTCAATTCGATTAAATAAATTATCTTAGCTGCTAACAAGTTATTAATTAAATTAATAAGGCAAATCAAATCGTTCTGCATCACAGCTGAAAACCTCCAGCTACAAAATTGTTGAGAATTCACAATTAAAACACCCCACAAATTCAATTAACCTTTTCAACCTAAATTAAAAATAAAAAAAAAACCTTTTTCATAGCCAACTTCTGTAACTTGGGGACCTCCTCCAGCAACCGAGCTTTGGTACGACGAATCTCCGCATTGATCGCTACAGCAGAAGCCCTACCTTTGTCCTTGGAAGCGGTTTCTGCTTTCTACATACACATTTTAAAAAAGTACAATGAATAATTAACTTTTGAAGAACATCACAGAACCAATTAGGGCACAAATTTGTGCGTTTTGTGACGCACCTGAAGCAGGGCCTCAATGTCGGCGTCGACACTGGCGTAGAGTCTGGCAAAGGCATCGTCGCCGGCGAGATTGGAATCCTTGTGCTTTTCGACATCGTATTTGTCGTACTTCTTGCAAATGGTATCAACTCTGGTTAGAATGTCGATGACGCTCATGCTGCTGTTGTTGTTTTGGAATCAAAACTCCAACTTTACCTAACAACGTTACTGACAACAACAACTGATCAATGGGAATAGCAGAGTTCGATCTGCTGCTTGTTTCAATTACGGCAGAACTAAAGAAGGGATTTCAAAGGAGAGAGAGACCATGGACAGCTGTATGTATCAAGCAGCAACTATGAACTCCTCGAAGCAGTTTCTTTTTCTTTTTTGTTTTATGAAAAAAGAATCTCTTTTGGAATTGGAAGAAACTTGAAAACCTGATTAAAAAAACAATTAATCATATTTAATTTTACTTAATTACACTTTAACCCCTTATAGCTTCAATTTTTAAAACATGTTTAAAAAAACATTGAAACATTTTGAATACAGCTTAATTACACTTTAACCCCTATATAAGGTGTGTTTGAAAAAATAACTTAATTAAGTGTTTATTCAATAAGTGTTTATCATATAAGAGCTTATGTCATAAACACTAAAGGAGTTGGTGAGAAATAAAGGAGAGTCGAGATACTTAAATTCGGGTTGTTTTATAAGTTAAAAATACCTTATGAGTAGTTATAAGTTATTTTTATAAGTTTATCTAAATATTTACATAAATGTTTATGTCATAAAATAAGCTCAAAAAATCTCTTTCAAACACCTCATAGTTTCACCTATGTATGATTTTGGTCCCCTTTAAATTTTTTATAATTAATAACTCCTTATACTATTTTAATTACACATTTATAATGTCATTTATTTAATTAAAATAGTACGAGCAGTTAATTAGAGAGAAAATTAAGGGGACTAAAATAATCATACATGGATGAAAACTATAAGGGGTTAAAGTGTAAATAAGCCATATTGAAAATGGTTAGATGTTTTCTTTTAAATAATAGGTTTTCAAATTTCTTCCAATTCCAAAAGAGATTCTTTCTTCATAAACAAATAAAGAAACTGCTTCGAGGTTATAGTTGCTACTTGATACATACAGTTGTTCATGGTCTCTCTTTTCTTTGAAATCCCTCCTTAGTTTTGTCGTAACTGAAATTAGGGTTGTGGATAATAATATGATCCATGGGTTCAATCCTTAACCAAACTCATAACTATTTTAAATAACCATTTATTCAACTCAATAATTTATTCGACTATTTCACATAAAAAACTTATCTATTCCATATCCATTTTTCAAAACCGATAACATGTAAGGGTGAGAATAGATTAGGCGGCTTGTCATGGGTCTATGTCCTGACATGATTCACATATTGAAAAAATCGGGTTTAAGCTCTTTAAAAAACTTGGGTAATTAGAAAAGTCAGGCTTTAAGCATATGAAAAATCCTATCAGGTCTAATAGACCAACCTGTTTATATATATTTACGTACAAAACATATTAAATTAAAATATTTAATACATGTAACATAATAAATTGGGTTAAATATGTTTTTAGTCCCTGAAATATAGTCGAGATTTAGTTTTAGTCACTGCAATTTAAAACTGGTGGTTTTGGTCCTTCAAAAATTGAAAATACACCAATTTAGTCCTTACTGCATAGTTTTGCTACAGGATTTGCTATTAATTTTTATCGATAAGGACTAAATTGGTATATATTCAATTTTTGAAGGACCAAAACCACCGATTTTAAATTACAAGGACTAAAACCAAAATTCGACTATATTTCAGGGATCAAAAACATATTTAACCCTAATAAATTAATGGGAGGAGATCAAGTTAATTCAAGAGTAACTCTTTCAAGTTACTCTCAATCATCACCCTTAATTTTATATTAATCAAATGGCCCTACTTATTTACTAACAATGCTCACGTGATCCCCTTTTTTTTCCACATGTTTACAAGTTTATGGCACTGATGGGCATAAAGCATAACTCAGTGACAAAATTAATGAGACTACCTAAAGCAATAACTCTTGATTAGTCTTCCTAATTGGCAAGATAATCAAATGTCTTAAAAAATAGCCTATGATCGATTGATTAAATTATAGTCTTCTATCATGTTGTGCCCATTTTCTTGTCCTCGCCAAGATCTTTCTTTGAGAACCCATATGCAAACCTAAATGGGTATGTAAAAACCTTAATGATATGAGTAAATGTGATTCCGAAGAGGGAGGGAGGTGTAGAATGAGTGAAAGCCCGAAAAAAATATGTTAAAATTGAAGTCCCGATCCAGTTAGGTAAGAAAAAAAAGATAATTTTTTTAAGAAAATTGAAAGTTAATACAATGTATTGGATTAATATAAAATTAAGGATGGAGTTTGGGAGTAACTTAAAAGAGTTCCTCATGATGAATTAATTTGATGCCCCCTAAATTAATTATATAAATATTTACAATTAATAATTAATAAAATTAACGATGAATTAGAAGTTCACAAATGGGTGTTTCAATGTTGAAACACCTCGCAACCACCATTAGATACATTATTTATTTAAAATAAAGGGAGAGGATTGCTTACTGAGAACCGGTTAAAGAAATATATTCGAATATCATACAGGTCCCTCTGTCTTTTTTTAGCGCTTGCAGTCTTGGACCTTTTAAAAAAAACAAAATATCATACAGGTTCCTCATTCAAATTTCAAATTTGCACAAGTCCGTCGCAGCGGAGCATCTCTCTCACACACAGACACAGCAGAGCGTCTCTTTTCCTTTTCCGCACACAGCAATGCGCCCTCTCGCTCTCACAGGTATGTTTTCTTGCAAAAAATTTCTATCTCTCTGGGTGGGATGTGTAGATCTGCAATGGAGTTGATCCTTAGAAGTTCTTTTCTTTTTCGAAAAGGATTAGCGAAATTTTGTTCTTCTGAATTGCAACTAATGATAAGTTCATGCTATTCTTTATTTCAGTTTTTTTTTTTTTAATTTCTCTCCATGTTTTTCTTTTATTTGAATCCGTTGCTGGGCTTTTGGTTTTATAGGATTTTTGTCTGAGGTTGGGGTAGGTACCATGTTAAGCAAGTAGAAATTGGATGGGTTGGATAATGGGTATGGAGCAAGAATTGGATACTAACCGCCCTTGTTCCTAAAGAACTTGTTTTCTTTGTCTATTGTCCCATTGCTGGTGACTCATAGTATAAGGCTTGAAGCTTACTGATATCTTTTTATAGGAGTGGTGTGATGTGATAGTATATTTAAAGCCGGTTGTTTATTTGAAACAGATTTCTTTTTTCCTTTTACTTTACAAGTACTAGTACATTTTATGTAGATCTTGCGCTCAAATTGTCTATTTAGTTAGATGTTACTACTAGTCTAATACTACTTTTTTGGTTGTTAAGAGGCTTTCGTGAGTTCCTCATTCAGAGAGTATTGGAAAAACAAGAGGAGTAACTCTTTGAATGCTACTTTTCACAGGATCCCCGAGAGGAAGTCATTCAAGCATGGTACATGGATGATGGTGATAAAGATTGTGTTTATTTGGCTTCTTTCAGTTTATACATAGTTTGTGTCCGTGGTAATTGTTTTTATTGGGTTGATTAGGCTTCTTTGAGTTTATGATTACTCTCCCAAGACTAAAAATCCTATTGAGTTTATGATCATGCACATCGATAAATATCAAAACCGTCGTTTAACATAGAAACTGTAAATTTAGTTAGGGTGTTATTGGTGCCTGTGAAATTTTTGCATAGAAAAAATTGCCATATTACATGTTTTAACTTCTCAATTTCATGACACATATTTTAATATGCAACTTTGGTCACAATCTTATCTATGATAATTGATGTGAGCACCTTTTTGACCTGCTGAGTTGTGCTGTTTCAATGTGAGCATGTTTTCATGTTGTTCCAATGTCCTAACAAGGTATTCGTTATGAGAAAAGTCTAGCAAACTATTGAGTTTGAATTTCTGTGTCTAAACCAGACCGCACACCACTGTATTTATAATATATGCACATTAATTACAAATGAATGTAATTTCTAAATCTAAGGCTAATTAGCACATAATCTGGGATTTGTACAGAAATAAGACATGTGACTAATTCTAATACTCCCCCTCAAGCTGGAGTGTATATATCATATGCACCAAGATTGTTACAAATATTTTCAACCCGAGGACCCCTAAGATACTTAGTAAACATATCAGCCAGTTGATCATTAGAACCAACAAAATCAGTAGTGATTTCTCCTGAAATAACCTTCTCTCTTACAAAATGGCAGTCAATCTCTATGTGCTTTGTCCTTTCATGGAAAACCGGGTTGGAAGCAATATGCAACGCAGCTTGATTGTCACAAATCAATTTCATCTCCTTGTCATCTCCCAATTTTAGTTGTTGCAGTAATTGTCTTAGCCAAGTAAGTTCACATGTTGCTGCTGCCATAGCACGATATTTATGGTTATATTTGAATATAATCTGGTTTTCTATTTGTCCATATCCCTACACAGGCCTACTTCTTGCAAATCCATTTGATCTGTTTTGGCATTTGAATCTTCGATTCCACCGAAATGGCTTCCCAAAACCCACCGGAGGAAGAAAACTCAAAGCGGAATTGGTCCCTCAAAGACTTTGAGATCGGTAAACCTCTCGGAAAAGGAAAATTTGGCCGAGTCTACGTCGCCAGAGAAGTCAAGGTTCCAATTTTATGCTTTATAGAGAATGTTTCTGCTTCCTGTTTGTTTTGTTTATGATTTATCAAAAATGGCTATTTTCAACAGTCAAATTTTCCTACAATTGGGTTTTCAAGTACTCCAAAAACTGAAATGCTCATTTACTAAATACTCCATAGAGAATTTAGTGAATTTCTGTGTTACAATTATTTGAACACTTGTCTTTGATACTTAATGAGGTGCAGATTTTTGTTTTCTGAGTAGACAATGGGACTGGATGGTAATTTCTTTTTTATCTTTTTTCTCAGAGCAAATATGTTGTGGCATTGAAGGTTATTTTTAAGGAACAAATTGAAAAGTACAAGATTCACCATCAACTGAGGAGAGAGATGGAGATACAAAGCAGTCTTCGCCACCCAAACATCCTGAGGCTCTATGGCTGGTTTCATGATGCTGATCGGGTTTTCTTGATTCTTGAGTATGCTCATAATGGTGAGCTTTATAGGGAACTAAGAAAAAAGGGGCATCTCACTGAGAAGCAAGCTGCCACGGTAATCCTTTCTTAAGTGTACTCTACATGTGTTTTGAGAACTTTGTCATGATTTATAAGACTGGATACTGGATTTGGATTTGATAGACTAGAGTCGTGACTCAAGAGATTGTGTTTCCTTTGTCGCCTTTTCCTTGCTGCACAGTTCACTTCCTGCTGCTTCTATCATTATGATTTATGAGTTCTGGCTAATCATTATTGCTCTGCTCTGGCCTTGTTTTTGGGGAAGGTTGTGTCTTTCTAGTTGGAAACTGAACATTTTTTACTTTTGAAAAAAGCTAAGTATGAACAGAAAGAAGCCATAGTATGTTCTGTGAGAAAATTGATTGCTTATCTGAAGAGATTGAATGGACAAACAAAGCAAAAGGCTTTAAGAAGTTTTGCGTATTAAATTATGAGATGTTCATGGTGATTGCAGCAATTAAACTGATTGTAATGAAATACTATAAGATGTGGAATTATAGAGAAATTATTTGAAACTGGCTTGGAAATCGAAAAGTTTTCAAAAATCTTCTAAGTAAAGATCATATTATGTTGTATGCATCATCGTGCTCCATCAGTTAGATGCAAGTCTTTCTTATTGTGTTGACCCTTAACTTATGTTTATTTTGAAAATTCTAGTATATTCTGAGCCTCACAAGGGCGTTGGCTTATTGTCATGAGAAGCATGTTATTCATAGGGATATCAAGCCTGAAAATTTGTTACTTGACCATGAGGTACGTTAAAATATCCTTATGGTTTCCCCACTTTTTTTACCTCTATACTTCCCTTGGTTTTTCTTCTACTAACAATGCATTTTTTTTGCACTGTGTCAAAAGAAAATGAATATCTACAGAATACAGAATATTAAGTATAAAACATTTTTAGTTCATTTAAATGCAGTTTTCTGCCACATCCCCTCTTTGCCCTCTTAAGGGTTCATTGTAAGTTTCTTTGAAAAATTTACTCTCATGATGTAGTTTTAGCTTTGTCACTTGCTTATTGCTTTTACTTCTCCAATCCCCTTCTTGGCCCCACTTAACCCAGCCAAAAGAGAAGTCAAAATGAAAGAAATCTTAGATGGAAAATATGGCTTATTATTTTGTACATATGATGACTCCGTTTATTAGCTAGTTGGAGCCGGTTAATTATATCTGAGTTTTAAAGGCACTGTACAACTAGTCTTATAATAGCTGCATTGGCAGGGTCGTCTTAAAATTGCGGATTTTGGTTGGTCTGTACAGTCTAGAAGCAAAAGACATACCATGTGTGGAACATTGGATTATCTAGCACCAGAAATGGTTGAAAACAAAGCTCATGACTACGCAGTTGATAACTGGACTCTAGGTATTCTATGCTTTGAGTTCCTCTATGGCGTTCCTCCATTTGAGGCTGAGAGTCAAGTTGATACCTTCAAAAGGTATGGGAGTGCGTGGGCTTTTTTATATTTAGTTAAATAGATTTTGCTCTTCCAATGTGTATGTGATGTATTTAGCTTTGTGTAGGATAATGAAGGTTGACCTAAGCTTCCCTCACACTCCTCCTGTTTCTTCAGATGCCAAAAATCTGATTAGTCGGGTATGTTCATATCTAAGAGTATGTTTGGTAAAACTAGCTGAAAGCTTAAAGTTAGCTGAAAGCTGAAAAACTATTGAATGTGTTTGGTAAAACTAGTTGAAAATGGTAAAATGACATTTAAGTACAACATTAATTATTAAATAATGATAAGTGAGGGTGGTTGAGGGTTAAACTTGTAATTAATTTTCAGTTAGTAGCTGAAAATTGGAGCTTTTTTAAAAAAGCTATCTCAAGTAGCTTTTTAAGAAAAGCTTGTAGCTACAAAAAAAGCTATCTTCCCAAACACTGCTGAAATGGTTTCAGCTACTACTTTCAACTTTCAACTAGCTGAAATGGCAAGTCAAACACACTATAAGTAATTAAGTATTCATATCCTTGCCAAAGCAAATCCTTTCGGGGAACATATTAGTTGTTATCCTGACGGCAATCTATAAATTGGTGCAGCTCTTGGTAAAAGACTCCTCACGAAGGCTCTCTCTTCAAAAGATAATTGAACATCCTTGGATAGTCAAGAATGCAAATCCGATGGGTATCTGCAAGTAGTATCAACTTTAGTCAGTCATATTTAACCATGACCACGAGGGGTAAAGATTCAAATTCTGCATCTGAAGTTGTAAATATAAGCCTTTTGCAGTGTTCAAGTCTATCATCTGATATTGTAAACATTAACCTTGAAAACTTTCCATTTTCAAAGAATATATATTATGGTTACATTTAGCTAAATGTATGTCTTGGTGTTCATTTATAATTTATTATATTGTAAGGATATTATTTAATATCTGGATTGTAGAGAAATCTAAAACTAAACCTGAAGCTTAATGTTAACACATACGTGAAATACAAGTTAAATCTGTATTTTTTCTGACTATTTCTGGTCCTATAATAATAGTTTTTTTTGGTATACAATGGTGGTAATAGGTTTAAATCTATGACTTCATGCAAATTACACAGACCCTTCAACAGTGGTCTCAATACTTTAATTTAATTGAGTTTTTGTCATCTTTGCTTTTCATTGGCATATAAGTAATACCTATTACAGTGCTGATATATATTTGGCATCAATGATATGACAAGTTGGAAGTAACTGATTGATATTAAGCAAGCTCTTTTAAAAATTCAATTTATGGCATAATAAAGGCAAACAATTCCTTCTTGTTACAAAACTGTTGTCTAGTTTTGGTAGGTTTTTTTTTTTTTTTTTTCAGAATTTCATGTGCCCTTTAAAAAGATAAGCAGGGTGAAAATTTTAAAGTTTCTTACCAATACATTCACCCTTTAGTTTTTCTGATAAGGTATACATCTTTTTCTTTCCTAGTAATCCAGTGCTTGTTTTTTCCCATTCCCCTTCTAAACAAATTGTCTTTGTAGCTTAATTATTCTGTATTTTTGAGCCGCTACACTGGATTTACTTAAATTATTTGTTTCGTTGATCTTGTCTTAACTAATGACTAGAAAACAAGACAAATATAAGAGTCTTTTTTTTTAAGTGCAAGAAAAGAATAGAAACAGCTAATATCTGCCGAGTGATCATTTGTAAACCTTGCCAGGTATGTCTGTTGCTTGAGTCGTCCTACTTCCAATCATTCCTCTTTTTAAGTAATTGCATCTGAACTCTTGCTTCTAGTCTTCTACACATGATAAGCTAGAGTGAGGAACCATCATCCATCTAATTTAAATATCAGCCATGTCTTCTTTTCTCCCTTGCGTTGCGTGTGTTCACTGCTTCCCTTTTACCTCATTTATTTATTTTCTCACCTCAGAGTGGAAGGTGATTTCCTTTGTTAGTGGAGAGAGACATTTTATTAGTTTAGCTTTAAGTGATTGGACTTATTTGGGCTCTTGGTGTATAACAAGGTTAAGGAGATTATGAGTGACAACTATTTAGTATTTTACAGGCTAGTTTGTGTGAATTTATTGTGAATTCCCTAGCTTTGATGATCTAAAGCATATGGCCTCCTCTCCTTCAGAAATTGTTGCCAGTGGTGTTTCTCCCCTTTTGGTCAAATAGTTGTACAGGCTGATATTCATGCTTTTCTCATTTTTCAATCCTTTACTGAACAGGTGTTATGCCTAATGAGACATGATGATGAGATTGTATACTAGATATACCTATAAAAAAAAGGTACCTACTTACGACCGTGTTAACATGTCTTTCACTTAAACAGAATGCTTTTGTCATGTTATTTGTATGTTCGGTCATTGTTTTGCCTAACTCTAAAGAAAAGACAAAATTAACTCTCCTACTTTATTATATTAGAGTTTTAAGCCAAAGCTCCTAAGTCCTATCCATTACTGTTCTATGAAAATATTAAAAAATAAATAAAATGGACTTTTAAAAGAAATTGTTTGACATAGAAGCAATGCACAAGTTACAACCTATCAAAATCAAGTGAAAAAGAGCTTCAAAAGATCAATATCAATCTATATGAAATTTCTATTAGCACCTACCAATTGCTTACAAGTATAGGGAAAAAAAACACATTTAACTATTTAAAGCTTTCAAGTGAGGGTTGTCCAAGTCCTTATAAGTAATACTATGACCATATTTTTAATTGATGTGGTCAAGCCACTAAATCGGACACATAAAACTGACACAAAAACTGCTAAACCATTTTGAAAACCAGTCAGAACTAGATCAATTTATCACCAATCAGTTTTTACTTCTTATTAGAAAAATAAAACCCCCCCCCCCCCCAACCCAGCAGGATCGATTTATACAATTTAAGGATGTTAAATGCCCAACAATCACTACACTACAAGCCTTTTTTAAAATAAATTAGTCCATATACGCACTGAGTCCGATGAATGAGGGATATTGACAATGCCGCGCATTAGGAATTTAGGATGATCCACAATTTATAATGATAGTTATCATTCTTCTATATTATCCAGAGTTAAAATCTAACAATATAGAACAAAAAGGTGATTAGTCGCAGGTGGTGTCGTGGTGTAGTTGGTTATCACGTCAGTCTAACACACTGAAGGTCTCCGGTTCGAGTCCGGGCGACGCCAAACTTAAAAGATTTTTTTTTCCTTAGATATTCATTCACGCTCATAATGTTAGAACTGAAACGGGTTTGAGAACTGAAACGGCTTCTTAGAAAGAAGCATTGCTATGCTCAGTTATGAATGCAACTTCCATTCTTCTAGAACCTTCCAATTTCAATATGGTATCACAAGTATTTTTCCTTTCTTTGAACCCATTTTCCTCTGTTTTCTGTCATTTTCTTTCTCTCCTCCATCTTGCCATGCCTTTTACCGTTGATTAATTATTGCACACTCATGTCGGTTAAGACAGTTAGTTGGAAGGCTGTTATTCATCTTCTGTTAGTTAACTTTCAACACTATGTATGTATCAGTTACTATGAAACACGGACTCTGACACGGACACCGGACACGACACAATACGAACATCGGGACACGGTTGATGTCCAAAATATAGGACACCGGAACACCATATATATATATATATATATATATATATATATATATATATATATATATATATATATATATTGCTAAGACACTTACATATAGAAAGCACAATGTAGTAACAAAGCACAATGAAACAGCAAACAACAACACAAACCCACAATCGAACACAGAAAATAGCAAACAGTAACAGAACACAAATCCTATTTCAGAAACATCAAACACAGAAACAGAGCACAATGAAACAGTAAAGCACACAGAAAAGGACAATGAAACGGAGCAAGGAGGAGGAGGAGGAGTGTGGTCTGGACAGCTTGTAGAAGAAGGAAAAGTGAACTTAAACGTTTTTCATTTTTTAAGTAGTTTATTTTTTTATTTTTTAAATTATAATTTCTGTTCAGTTTCAATTTAAAAAAAAAAATTATACAGTGTCCCAGCCTTATCAGCGCGTGTCCGAGCGGATAAAAAATATTTTTTTAATTCCAACACTGGAAGACAAGTGTCCGACACGTGTTCATGGTGTGTCACACCGGTGTCGGATACCCGGACACTCCCCTGCACAGGGGTGTCCGTGCTTCATAGATCAGTTATCTAAGGTTGAATGTAATTTTCATTTTTCCCAAACCTTCGAGTCTTATTAATTTCTATAAACCATCAATGTTTTTTTGTTGAACTCTACTTAAGATCTGATGTTTCTTTTGCTTCTTTCCCCAACAAACGATTCAAATTAAAGAACTTGATAGTTTTGTTATTACAGTGATTTCTATGACCTTTCAAGAATTAAAAGTGTGGGTTGTTTTTGTGATGTCTTGACGTGTTGATGGCTCCAAGGCTTTGATCAAATCTCCTTGATTTGGAGCAAATTTTATGGAGGGCGTCAGAAGGTGGAGTTATCTTGCAAATTTGGTAAAATGTATAGTTTGTATTTTCGGTGGTTATGGTAAGAGATTCTAGTTAGATAAAAAATAAAATTAGTAGTTAAAATCATTTAATCGGTGTTTGATAAGGTAACTTTTGTAGGTAACTACTAACTATTCTTGAAAAACTATCTCAAGTTGCTATTTTAAAAAAACTCTAATTTTCAACTACTACCTGAAAATTTATTAAAATTTTATCTCTCAACCACAAAATCTCATCATTATTTAATAATTAATGATGCATCTTACCATTTTTAGTTAGTTTTACCAAACATCTCCAATCAAATCAGTTAGCTTTTCAACTTTAAGTTAATTTTTCAACTTTTAGCTAAATTTTCAGTTAGTTTTACCAAATACAGTCTTAAGTGTTGTTTAGTTCGCATGCTTTATTTGTGTGCTAGTTGTTGGGTACCAGAGGGGAAGAGAAATCTTCACTCGCGGAAGCACACACACAAGAGAAACAAAAATAGAGGAACAAACTCATAAATTAACGTGGTTCGACACCTCTTGCCTACATCCACAAACACACACACACACACAAATTTTTATTACTCCACTTGCAATTTTTTAAAAGGAGAAAATTGCAAACCCTTTTACACAATTTTTGCACGGAAAAATTGCAAACCCTCTCTTGACACACAACTACTCAAGTCCCCAATACACCAAAGACTAGTGTTGTTGTAGTGAGTATACCCAAACTAGGACTCCTTATTTATAGTAGTTTTCTACTCCTTCCCTTCTCCAAACTACCCGATGTGGGACTTTGGAGGACACCCACACACTTTGGGCACAACATATCCTCCCTTCATCCAAAGTCTCACATTTATTCACTGGTTATTAGTTAAATAAAGTCATTATCATGACTGACCACATTTACAGAAGAAATACTCTCCAGTTTCTCCGTCTTCTCCTTCATACATTTCAAGTCCTCCCTGAATTATGGACATTTAACTTGTATGTGACCAAACTCTCTATAATAATGGCACTGAACAGTACTCATATCTCTTGGCTGGAGTCTTCTACCATGTTGGTCACTATACTTCTTCCTTCCTTGCTCGCTTTTAGCTAGTAGTATCTGACAGTCTTCAGAGGATTTATCATCACCCATCATTTGTTGACTCTCTTTCAACGTCCTTATCACATCATCTAGTCGCAATGTACTCTTCAAAGGTAACATTGATTGCACTAGTGATTTATGAGATTTGGGTAGTGAAGCCAACAACAGTAATGTCTGCTCTTCATCTTTGATAGTCTCATTTGCATTCATTAGTCTAAATACCAACTCATTAAACTTATTAATATGATCAAACACTCCATCTTCCATCTTCAACAAGTACAGATCCATTTTCATCATCAATCGATTGGTCAACGTTGTTGATGCAAACTTACTTTCCAACAAATCCCACGACTTCCTTGGGGAAGTTTCTTTCAACACAGTCACTTTGGTTTGTGGAGCTAGTGCCAATCGAATTGTGCTCACTGCCTTTTTCTGGATTGTACTCCATTTTTATTCTTTCATCTCACTTGGCTTTTCCTCTCCTAAGGCACAATGAAGACCCTGTTGGACTAAATAGTCTTGGATTGTGCATTGCCATATGGAGAAGTCCATCCTCCTATCAAATAAAGGAACATCTAACTTCAACGTAGTCATAGCACCGCACTGCACTGGCCCACTGCTTCTCTTCCTCCCTGGCCCACTGCTTCGATCTCTTCCTCCCTTGGTCAGAACCTCAACTATTTTCTGATGTGGAAGATAAGACAATGTTGCAACCACAGAGCATACTAAGAATTTAGAATCCCACCACACCAATAGCTCTGATACCACTTGTTGGGTACCAGAGGGGAAGAGAAATCTTCACCTGCGGAAGCACACACACAAGAGAAACAAAAATAGAGGAACAAACTCATAAATTAACGTGGTTTGACACCTCTTGCCTACATCCACAAACACACACACAAATTTTTATTACTCCACTTGCAATTTTTTAAAAGGAGAAAATTGTAAACCCTTTTACACAATTTTTGCACGGAAAAATTGCAAACCCTCTCTTGACACACAACTACTCAAGTCCCCAATACACCAAAGACTAGTGTTGTTGTGGCAAGTATACCCAAACTAGGACTCCTTATTTATAGTAGTTTTCTACCCCTTCCCTTATTCAAACTACCCAATGTGGGACTTTGGAGGACACCCACACACTTTTGGCACAACACTAGTGTCCGTGTATGTTTTTATGTTACTTACTAATTAATGTATCATGTGCGATCTAGATTCTCTCTAGTCGTGCATCTCTCTCAAATAAGTTTAACTGGAAAATAACTACAGAATAGCTACAACAATACCGGTAGTTGTTCCCTAGCTTTTTGGTAGCTAAATCAATATACTAGAGAGAGACAACACCACACAAGAGGATCCATACACTTGACATGATGGAAAGAAATTGAAATATTGTATAAATGATACTAACTTAAATTTGGGAAATGATATGTATATATATTATTCACATTTATCTATTTGAAAAAAAAAAGAGGATTATGTGTTGGGAAAGTATTTTAATTTTTTATTATTTTAAAAATAAAATAGTATAATAATGGAGTAATAAAGAAAGTGAAGGGTGCACAATATATAAAATTCTTTACTTGCATCCCAAGAAAAAACTGTCCAAAATAACAATAATAGTGATATGTAACAAAATGATCTGATCCTCCACATGATAGAAGAGAAACTAATTTCGTGAAGCAATGGGTGTTATTCCTTTATATTCGTGAGATTATAGTTCATTAAAAATAAGCATTTCTAGCATTTTTTTAATAGAGTGATCTTAAAAAAGATTATCATTAATTGTGGTGACAACCCGCTTAAACGATTAAGACGTATTAAATTATTCAGAGTTTAAGACTTGACGCTATATACATTAAATGATAGTGTGACGCTACGCTACACACAAATTATTAAGAGTGTGACATTATATATTAATTTAATTAAAAAAATTTGCAACAATTTAACAAGCTGATAGTAGTCACAGACGCCGCACAGATGGATGTTATTGGTCCTTCCTCTTATATGGTTTAAACACAATCAGATGCTTAGTTTTTGTGGTTGGTAATGGTAAGTATAGTAGTTTCTGTGTGAACATAATTAACTCCACTAATTAATAACAATGAGGAATGACATGGTACTCCAATATGAGAGGCTAGTATTTCCCTAACACCCTCGAACTCATGATCAGTTAATATATTTTTTCCCTTTATGTCTTTAGCACTTAACATCATAGTTGCAATTACCTTAAATTGTTTGATAAGGATGAACGGCCTCCTTTTCAATATTATAGGTTTGATGAAATTAATCATTCAACTCTCTAAGTTTATTAATTTTATATTATCATTTAAGTGCTCAAAGTGGAAATTAATTTTTTTCTCTCTCAAAACTATTCAAAGTGAGTGTATATAATGATCAATTCTATATTTCTGCATTATCCACTCAATAAATTGTATTAAATTATCCATTAATTTCAGGATCTGGCCATCAGCAACCCATCCCAAAAAGTCTAAGTCACAACTCACACTTCCTAATTTTTTTTGTATGGGATCATGCTTATAATTCTGGCTATGATCTCTTGCCAACCAACTTATAATGGATACACACATATAATTCGAAACATTTGCACATTAAAACTTAAGAACGCCAAATATTTTTCCAACTTGAATAGAATTCCTTCATTACTCTTTTCGTTGCTTCTAATAAAAAAATATGTGTATATATCTTATGTGTTTTAAGTAACAAATCCATTTACGCTGACAATCTCCTTCTGACAACGTGTTTTAAGTAATTGACTGGAAACCACTGTGCCTAAAGAAATTAAATTGAGAAAATCATAATTATGTTATTTTCATATCGATGATTAATCTGATATAAATATTTTCCCTGATGTTATTGTATATATCAGAAGCTTTCAAGCTAGTAAACATTTTTCCTGATGTTTTTCTTTTTTTGGTTTAATCACAGATATATTTTACGGAAGACAACCTACTCAAGTCGAGAATATTATATTATAGTGGGACTAACTCTTTTAGTAAAGATTTTTTTTTCATCCACGAGACTTGAACTCGATTGAGAACCAATGGTGATTTCTTCTTATATCATTTGACGTCCTTGATTTGTTTCGATCTCTCTTCATCATGTACTTTTTTTTTTTTGTTCACCCATCAATTCGTGTGGTAATTAATTAAAGAAGGATATTTGTCATTTTGTAACAGTTAGTTAATTTTAAGAATATATTATAATGTTTCCATATAGACACAAGGAGAAGGGAATCTGATGTTGTAAGGTTTCCATCCATAATCCATAATATAAGCACTAGTTGCTGCAGTGCAGGTGTACCCTCTAATTAAGAGGGTCCACTACTAGTAAGTCTCACGAGCGTGGCCTCAAAGGTCAAACAAAGTTGCGTAGTGGAGAGTCCTTCAATTCTACTCTTCCACACACCTCACCTCTATATAAAGCCTTCCAAATTCACTCTCCCACATCATACACATTTCAATTAATTCTAGAGTTATGGCTGCAAATTTAAAGCCACGTTTTAATACATGTTCCCTCTTTCTATTGCTTCTCTTGCATTTTAATTTGGGTATCTATCTACTTACTCTTTGCTTATGTACTAATATACATGCATTTTGTCATGAATATAGTTGGAAATAATAATTATTGAGTGTCCTGAATAATGGACATTCAGTCATCGATTCCTATATTTTTAATTATTAAATACAATTTTCATAGAAATTCGTGTATAATAATTAATATCATGTATGTATATATAGGTAGAAGCCAACTTGAGGTGAACTATTACTCAGACACGTGTCCAAAAGCGGAAGAGATAATCAAGCAACAAGTCATCGAGCTATACAACAAGCATGGAAACACAGCCGTTTCATGGGTTAGAAATCTCTTTCATGATTGTGTAGTCAAGGTCGGTATATATATTACAAAACCCAACACCATCAGTTATTGTTTCGAATTAATTAACAAGAATTAAATTTGAAATATAAATATGTGATTTGGTTGCATGGTGCAGTCATGCGATGCATCCCTACTGTTAGCGACGGTGGGCGATGTAGTGTCGGAGCAGACATCGGAGAGAAGTTTTGGGATGAGAAACTTCAAGTACATCAACACCATCAAAGCCGCCCTTGAGAGAGAATGCCCCTTGACAGTTTCATGTGCTGACATTGTTGCTCTTTCTGCTAGAGATGGCATTGTCATGGTAATAACATATATATATATATATGACCAACAAATATTCAAAATTAAAATTAAACAAACAAAATACTCAATTTAATTAATTAATTAATTATATGGATGGTGCGTGGGTGCAGTTGGGAGGTCCAAGGATCGAAATGAAGACAGGGCGAAAGGATAGCAAAGAAAGCTATACAACGGTGCTGGAAAACTTCATTCCCAATCACAATGACTCCATTTCCTTAGTGCTTTCTCGTTTTCAAGCCATTGGCATTGACACTCAAGCCACAGTCGCTCTTTTAGGTACATCCATCAACATCAATTCAATAATGCCCTTCCTTCCAACCTTTATTATATTCCCAAATTCAATTATAAAGTCAAACATCTGAATATATATATACACTGTATTGTATTGTATGGAAGGATGCCTAACCTTTTAGGCAGAGACCAAGACAAAAACGTACTCCAATTTGTTGTAACTGTCATCATCACATGGCCACTAATAATTTATTTATACTTTTTTGCTAATTAAATAAATCTTCTGCTGCCACCTATATATAGAGAGAGAGAATTAATCTCAATAAGGAATATACCATCTATGAAATAAGACATGGGTAGCGCTAGACACAGAGCAGTTCTATTATAACATCATTTTTTTTAATCTTATATATGTTTCACTTTTAATTAATGCTGATGGTTCAGGAGCACACTCGGTGGGAAGAGTTCATTGCATGAATCTGGTGCACAGGCTATACCCCACAGTGGATGAAACTCTGGACCCTGCACATGCAGAGTACCTGAAACGACGGTGCCCAACACCGAATCCGGATCCAAAGGCTGTGTTATATGCGAGGAATGACCTGAAAACGCCGATGATAATTGACAACAACTACTACAAGAACATATTGCAACACAAGGGACTGTTGACTGTGGATGAAGAACTGGCCACTGACCCAAGAACCGCACCTTATGTCCAAAAAATGGCAGATGACAATGAATACTTCTACCAACAATTCTCAAGGGCCATTCTTTTGTTATCGGAGAACAATCCTCTCACTGCAGATCAAGGTGAAATCAGAAAGGATTGTCGCTTTGTCAATGCCAATTAGATATAATAATATTAATAAGTTAGCCTTCCTTTTTATTTTGTGCCTCAATTAATGTACATGTGCATATATAGAATTAATAATGCACAAGTGAACTCAATCAAAAGAAAATAAATGGGTGGGCGGTGAGTGCAGGGACAGGGTTATCTTAATCAGTACCATAGTATATGCCATTTGGCTTAGCCACAGATATGTAACTTCAGCCAGCAAAGGCAAGGCAATCAATGATTAAGTACCTATATATATCAACACTTAAGCTAAACATCTTAAATGGTCTCATTGTCATCTTTTTGAGCTCCTTACCAAAGTCCCCTTCAAATGAAAGCATATGATCGATCGAGTGCATTGGTCATTTTAATAAAAAAGATCGAATATTTGGCTTGGCTCTCCAAATACATTAATGGAATTAATCAAGGTTGGGTACGTGGTGGGGATATATATATATATATATATATATATATATATATCTGAATTGACTCAACTACAGTCACAATATTTCTTATTCCTCAAATGAAATAATTGAGATGGTGTTTGTTTTAAATTCCTATTAATAATAACTGAATTTGCTGTTCCAAAGGAGGACCTGAAAGTAAAAAAGCAATAAAGTTTTGCCTCCAACCCCAAGTAGATCTCAATGGAAAAACAAATAGTAGCTGATTAATGAGTGCGGTTTGTGTCCTAGCTGTAGCTAATTAACCTATAGAACTTGATAGCTAATAAAAGTAGTACATGTCAATTTAAAATTCATAGATCGTTTGATAACTTGCATGGTTGGCCAGTTCCCTTGGTTATATTGGTTTCGTTTCTTTTGCTAATTAAGACCTTGAAACATGTGGTAAAAATATATTATAACAATGTCGTCTTATAAGTACAAATGTATTGAATAGAATTTCTCCTTGTTTTAGAAGGAGCAGATTGAATACTTTGAAAAAGGTTTTTTTTTTTTGTGTATTAACTGTATTTGTTTGAGGCCAATAGAGAAACACTGTGGTGCCTGCTTACCAACATTTTTTTTTTCTGGCGTATATTCTACTTGCAAGAAGCGATTGGGCCAGGCCAATTTGGCTCAATTAAGAGCAGTCTGATCTAAATTAGGCAAATTCCATGTATCATGCAAATTGATCTGATATTTCCTTAAAATTAGGTGAGCTTTCATAAAATTGAACTGAGGTAAGTCAAGTTGACTAATCAAGTAAATGATTAATTTGATCAAAACAAATCTTTATCAGAATACTCTTTATTAGTAAACTCTCAATTTAGTCCCTGAAAAATTTGTGATCGGTCACATTAGTTCCTGAAAGATGGAAATTACATTTCCGTCCCTGAAAAATGAAAAGTCATTCAATTTAGTTCTTTTCAGGGACTAAATTGACATTTAAAAAAATCTCTCAAGACTAAAGTGAATGGTTTTTTATTTTTCAGGGACTAAATTAAATAATTTTTCATCTTTTAGGGACGAAAAATGTAATTTCATTCTTTCAATAACTAATATGACCGACATCAAATTTTTCAGGGACCAAAATGAGGGTTTACTCACTCTTTATTGTTGTTTGAAATTTGTGAGTCTTACTAAATTATGTGTCCTATTCCCCATTTTATTGGAACCACATGAATTTCAATTAATAAAAATATTAAATATATTAGAAAGAGTGTGTTAAAAGTGCATTGTTAGCATTTTTCTTTGGTTAATTTCTATGAATTGTTAGTGTGCAGTTTTTATTTTGGTGTATAAGGCTGGTAATGAAATTTATATCTATAATCTCATGTTAAGTATCCAATTTTTTTGTGAGTGCATGGTTTGTATATTAACTCATTCTGTGTTCAAGATTGTAAAAGATAATAATGGGATTATTCCTTAAAATTTAAGTTTTATGAAATACACACTTGAACAGTAAACACGTTTGGTTCTGATTAAATTTCAAATTTTTTTCTGTTATATTATTCTTAATAGTAAATAGTTTGTTTAACATCTCTCTCTTTTATCTAATTAAATTTTGATCCAGCCCGAACCTAGCAATTGGGCCATTCTGACCTACAGAAGACAAAGGTCCCAAAGGTGAGGCCAGACACCAATCCAAGATTGGAAAAAAAAGAGAGAGAGATAACAATAGGGCCATTGCTTTTCCCAATACGTGTTTTTTGCTATTCCCACCCCCCATAACTTTTTGAAAAATTATAAAACCCAAAATTGTCCTTCAATTAAAAGGCTTACGGACAAGGTTGTTCCGAAACTATTCCCGGACAAGGCTGTCTGGGGATAGTTCCCGGACAACCTTGTCCAGAAAGTCCTCCAATGGCCTTTTTCCCTTCCTGAATGGTACCTGCGGATTCTACTGTTACCATAATCGTCCAGCTACCTTGTTTTCCACGTGTCACTCACAATCTCACCATTCCCACGGCCTCCTTCTTCCTCATCCTCACGGCCCCCCTGTTCCTCCGCCTTGCTTCCCCTTCCACTCCGTTCCAGCCGCGTATAACTACCAACGCTACCGCTGCAATGCGCAACCTCCTGAGCAGCGCCACCTCCTCCTCACGGCCACCGATCGGGCCGCGCCTACGCCGATGCGTCCAAGCAAGGCCGCCTCCATGCTCCCTTCCCCCGCGTCTCTCAATCTGTCCAACCCCAATTCACTCTTCCTCGCTGGCTCCTCTTTCCTGGCCTTCATCTTCTTCCTCTCACTGCCAGCAAACTTGAGCAACTTGGAATTGAAGCCATTCTCACTCTTGCCTCCGCAAATTGTCTTCTCGGCATTCGGTAACCTCTCCATAATATATTGCAAAGGCATGCATGCGAAACCGCCATTGTCCGTAAGGTTGAGAAGTGAAATAAAATGGCCATTGGAGGACTTTCTAGACAAGGTTGTCCGGGAACTATCCTCGAATAGCCTTGTCCGTAAGTCATTTTATTTTAAAAATAAAGGCTGACGGACAAGGCTGCCCGAGAATAGTTCCCGGACAACCTTGTCTGTAAGCCAATTAACTGAAGGGCAGATTTGGATTTTACAATTTTTCAAAAAATATGGGGGTGGGAATAGCAAAAAACACGGTGGGAAAAGCAATGGTCCAATCCAAGAGTCATGAGCATGGTTTTAAAGAACCGGACCAGCCCGATCGGTCATTCATTTCCAAAAATTCAGTAGTTCTCAGAATCGGTCTAAAACTGGTTGAACCGGACCAAAATCATTGAAAATCGTTAAAAAAATGATACCAAAAAACCTTTTTTAAAAAAAAATATTTTTTTTTCAGTTTTTATTTAAACTTATATATTTTTAAGACAAATGAAAACATATGCTTAAGAATTTCACATACATATCTATTATATTATCAATTTTTTATCTCAAAAATATATAATAAAGTTATTTATATTAATTAAGATCTTTATATATTTTAATTTCTTATAAATTTATGATACTCTATTAATTAAAAATTTATATAATATTAAAAATATATATTTAATTAATACTAGTTGGACCACAGATAGATCAATGAGTCGTGAATAATGTCTTCACTGGTTCAATTACTGATCCGATTTTTAAAATATTGGTCATGACCCATGATAAAAAAAAATCCACACGAACCTTCCCCTACGAATGCACACACAATAACTGGGCCAATTAAAAGCTCGTGCGAGAAATGTCAAAACAAGGAAGGAAATCCTCGCGTTATGTGTAGGTTATAAGTTATAACAGATTAGATATTTTTTTTATCGATCAGCAGAGCAGGTAAAATGAGTCGACCCGGCCGACCCGTCCGAACCCGCGTTCTTATAGGGCATGGGCACTAAAATTATAGGCCCTTTTTTGCGGGCTTTTTACCCTGCAAAAATTAAACCCCCACTTAATTCGAGCAGTATTGAATTAATAAAACTTTATATAGAATAAAATATATGTGCTAAAAATTACATAAAAATATTTTTAAAATTTGAGAAAATTATATTGTAATTTTTTAATATTTTTTTATAATTATATTATAATTTTTTTTAGTTTTGTAAAAGTATAATTTTTTATAATTTTTAATGAGCCACATTTTTTAATAAATTAGATTTTAATCGGGCCAACTTGCATGAGCCCGCTACCCCCCATTGGGCCGAGCTCATGCCTTAATTTTAGAGGAACAAATTTTTACCGGATTTTTTAGCCCAACCCGTAAAATATCGCTATCGGCCGAGCCGGGTCAGGTAGCCCATTTTGTCATCTTTATCGACCAGCGGATGACTTGCCCGCACTTGAATCGTATAAATAGAAAGTAGGACAATATATTAGGTATATCTTTTATAATACATTGTAATCATGCTAGTTCACCATCTGGTTTGAGCGTCAAAGAATTTTCTATAGATTCTACCTCGCGTGCAATAACTCTAACCACCTGAATCATTGTAGGAGAAATCCGACTCGATTATATCTATTATTTCTCCCTCCTCTTTTCTTATCTCTCTCCACTTATAAACATCTCTATTACTCCTTTGCTTCTATTTATAATATAATTTTAACTAAATCACACATATTAAGAAAACATATTATAAGTAATTAATGCATTAGTTTTTAAAAATTACTCTACGACATTCCAAAATTACCTCTATTCAAAATTAAAGTCAAGTTCCATGGTACTTCCTCCGATCTCAAATATAAGCAACTCAAAACTCAATTTTGATGGTTTAAAATATAATCAAAATCTAACTAACTTCACTATGTTAAATGATAGCATCCCTAAAATAATCTTATTTAATTCTAATTTTATTTTTATGATCCATTTTACAATAAATATTAGAAAGAGTAGTTTAGGAAATGCAGTTCATTTTTATGTGAGTTTGAGAAAATTTAATGAGGTCAACAATATTCTTAATTAGCATGAATTAGTTTATTTTTTCTTATATTCAAAAGACATGATGGGATAATTGTGTCAATTTAAAATCTTTAATGATCAGCAAGTGTACATATAAAAAAAATTAAAAACTTCTAAATTTATGTGTTTTGTCTTACAGATATGACCATCAAAACATTTCTAACATTGTCTTATAAATGTGATTGAAGGGAATATTAATTAATAAATATGCTTCGCACATCACCGACACCATTAGAGCGAATTCTAGGTACCCCTTCTGAATTATTGTCTTTTTTATGGCTGATTGTGTGGGTGTTCTGACCATTATACTAGGTTGACTTTTCGAGTAAACTAGCACATTAGTCCATGACTTTTCAGGCGTCGCACAGTTTAGTCTCTGACATTTAGAAAACCCTCTGTTAGTCTTGACGTCAGTATCCGTCATGCACTTTGGTCTGAATGATTAAATTCCGTTAAGTGTGTGCTGACATGTGATATTAAAGTGACACATAGGATTCTTAAGAACTTCAATACGACGTCGTTCACTAATGTGGATTCTCCCAATTTGCTTAACCCTCTCGAGTTGTTCCTTTCATTTTTTTGCTGCAGTAAGTACTTTTATGTAACCATTGTCTCTCTCTAGTTGTAGGTTGAGAACACATCTTCCAATTTATGTATCCTCCTCTCTTCTCCTCTCCTCTCCCTTCCTCTTTCTTTAGGCTATATGCCATGAGAAGAAAAACACTCATCAATAGAAAAAATAAGTAAAAAGGGATGTACCTTGTCTTATACGTGTTAAATGCTCTTTGCTTATTTGGATGCATGTTTTCTACCTTTTATCTTTTGATTGATTGGATGTATAAACAATTACTATCTAGGCTATCAGTTTGAAGATGGAAATCAGGGTAATGATCATTTAATGAAAATTTTTAGAAGAAATTATGCAAAGCTTGATGAAGGCTGAGTCATGGCAATAGATAGTTTTAAAAAGAAATATGTGAGCTAATGTTCTTCTTTTGTTCTGGCACTGTTATATAAATGAATGTCATTGTTTAAGAAGAGAATCCAATCAACCTATCAAAGCAGAGTCCTTGTGACTACTCACTGTGTTATTATTTCTTCACAAGGTTCTTCTTTTCTAAATCTAATGTTCAATATAAAGTGATATTGTGACAACATCAAGTATATTGGAGCTTCCTTCCATTTTTCACACACACACACATATCATGTCTCTGTTTCTGAATATTGCACACACACATATCATGTCTCTGTTTCTGAATATTGTTGCCAAAATGGAAGCTTAACACATTACCCCTCTTTATTCCATCCTTTTAATAATATATGGCAATGAATTAGTGTCTTTATGCACTGCATTGCTGCCATGACTCAACCTTCATCAACCCAAATCTTACCAAAATTGCTCCCATGAAAGTAAACCAGAGATGCAGAAAAAAACCAGAAGATAATAGAAATAGATAAATGGTTAAGAAGAAGTATAAGAAAGTAAGAAATAGATGTCAGCAGTAAGCAAAAGCAAGGAAGAGGAAGGAAGAAAAAGACAATGAAAAAACCTATGCGCAGAAAAGGAAAGAAGAGGGATGAACAAGGAGAGCAAAATGAAATGACCATGAGGGAAGGTGTAACACTTATAAAATGCACACAAAATGACGTCGTATTAAAACACGCAAAACGATGTCGTATTGAAGCTCTTAAGAATCCTACATGTCACTTTAACGTCACATGTCAACATACACTTAACGAAAGTTAAGCCTTCGTACTAAAGTACATGACAGATACTAATGTCAGGAACTAACAAAGGGTTTTCTAAAAGTCAGGGACTAAACTGCACGACACCTAAAAAGTCAGGAACAATTGTGCTAGTTTACTCCCCACTTTTCTATAAAGCATGTGAAAGACTGACTTTAAATTTCTAATAATACTTCTAATTACATTAGATTCTAAAAAAATTATTTAATATTTTTTCTTAAAGAATATTAAAAAAATTAGTATAAAAAATAAACACTTTTCTCTAAAAATATAGAATCATTATATCACAATTCTCTTTTTAATTAATAAATACATTGTTAATCTTATGAATTAACATTTTATACCTTATAAATTCTAATTAAAATTTATATTTTTTTGTTCGAGGGTCGAACTCAGTCTTAGGTCGCTTCTGGTGAAGTTGGGTTAGACCAGAGTCTTACTGTCTCGGATAAGCTTGATGATATGGGACAGATGAGGGGGTGACGTTGGTATTACATCACATTAATTTATAGCCTATTAAATGAGGCTGACGACGAATGGGTCGCTTGCGATAAGGGTGGAGTCGTGATCCTGTATGACACTGGTACAACTTGTTAGGACGTGCTCACGATGAACTTTTCTACTATGTGTGATTGGTTTCGGTTGTTGTATCGAGTGGCCCGATCTCGGATCCTGATCTGTCAGTAGGTCTGGATCTTGGGATGTTGGCCTGCTTTGGGCTAACCCAGAACAAATTTATTATTTAATATTATAAATGTTGAAATATACTAAAATCATTCAAGTATTTATTACGGTAAATAATATTTATCTATTAATAAAATCTCAATAATATCTAAACAGAGATTAACTAATGGCCTGTGTCTGTTTTGAAAAAAATAGTTAATACACTGACCAAAATCTAAAAGCTATTTTTTAATTAAAATTTCTAGTTATTAAACTAACTAATAAATATAAATTGACATAAAAGAATATGTTTATATGGTTTTTTTATGTAATTTTTGTTTGTAGATTAAAATTTATTTTTAGACAACTATGACTTTAGATTTTTTAATTGATTAATTTTAAACTCTTGTCATTTTTATTCAAGGATCAAATATTTTATTAAAAATTAAAATAAATAGTATACAATTAAAAAAACCCCGAAAAAATATTAAATAAAGAATTTTATCAAAATATTGAGGAAAACATAAAAATGAGCTATAAGCTATGGTGTGATAAATTCAATTATCAAGCATCTCTATTTTAATTTATCAAATAAATTTATAAACTAATCAAATAAACAATAAATAACTTTAAATAACTAGTCAAACATAATATATATTATTGAATGAAAAAATTATACAAAATTAATTATAATAATAAATTATTTTATATCTCACAAAATAAGAAAAATAAATTTTAAATAAAATGATAATAATTTTATTAAATTATTTTAATTAAGTTAAGATAACTATTAGGCATTAAGCGTTTTTTATTTGCTTTCCTTCTCCCTTTTTACTCAACAAATTTATTAACGTCCTATTTGGTGGATAAGAGATTATGGGGGAGAGAAAAGAAATAGTGAGAAGAAAAATACTTATATCATTTGGTATATTTAAATTTCTCTGTAATTCAACTGAGAAAAAAATAAGGAGTGCGAAGAAATTTATTGGACTGATGAGACAGAATGAGTTAGAATTTATTTTTACCACAACTGCCCTTTTTTACTTAGAAAAAGCAAGTAGTCACTATTTTTGTTCCTACGGTTTAGGGGTATTTTGGTATTAATATATTATAATCTAATTTCTCTCTTTTATATTTATTTCCTACCAAATAAAAATATCATTTCTCTCTAGTCTATTTCATCTCTATTTTTTTCCTATCAAATAACCCAATTTTTTCTTTATTTATCACCTAGTTCTCTTCACCTCATTTATCTCTCATATTTCTCTTTACTCTATTTCTCCCCACCCTACCAAACAAAGCCTAAGAGTTGCATATTATCAAATAATACAGAAGTGGGCACCCCACTCATTCCCTCAGGGTGAGGTAAAATGTAAGTACCTCTGCTATTGCTCAAAGAGCCCGGAGGCTTTCACTGCTTTAGACTTGGGCACCATCCCCTCACCCTAAATTTCTATTTATAAAAAAAATAATACAGAAGTGGGCCACAAAAATATATATTTCCTTTTTGTTTTAATTTTTTCTTTTTTTTTTGTGTGTAAACTACATGTATCGTCGAGGGAGACCATTATACTCAAGTCGGATTTGGGAACATCCATATCATGATTGAGCTAACTCTTCCCGCAGAGATTTTTTTTCCAATCCACAAAAACTCAAATTCGAGACATTGCTAAAGGGTAGGGGTGTTCATATCCAATTCAATGCAAATAGCAAAAATCGAACCGAAAACCGAAATCCAAAAAATCACAAATCGCAAAAATCAAATTTTTTTGTTGGATTGTATTGGTTTTCGGATCCTATGTTGAAAACCAATCGAATCTAATCCAAAACGAACTTATATATACATATATTATTACTTATAAAATAATCATATATTTATATTTGTATACATATATATTTATAAAAATACTTATACTAATATATTTTTTATGATTTTACTATCTAATATCATGTTAATATTTATATAAATATATCAATATAAAACTAGTTTCAATTTAGTTTGCATGTCTCATGTCATTTTTTTATATAATTTTATATTAATTTTAATAAATGTAAGTTTTAATAAGAAAATATTTACTATTATTTTATTATTTTATCATTTTTATCAAATATTTATTGTCGTTTTTAAAAAATCGAAAATCGATCCAACCCAATCCAATTTAAATTGGATCAGATTTGAGAAAATATCAAAACTGATTGGATGATAAAATGATAAAATTACAATGATCAGATAAGATGATTTTTTTATCTCAAAACCGATCCAAACCAAACTACGAACGTCACTACCAAGGAATGGATAATCAAACATGTACCACAAGACTCCTTATGGGGATTTTTTTATATAGTAATTATTAAGTGTATTTTTTATTATTTTATCATAAATTCAAAGTCACCCACAAGTAACTTTTTTTAGAAAAATAAAATGAATCAAATCCAGGCATGCGTCAAATTTTAAAGGAGTTACAACAGAATTCTCTTCAATATCATTTAAAAGACGGAATTTCAGTGATTTTCTAGCAGTTTCGTACTACTTTCTCAAAATGTCTTTCTAATTCTCATTAAAGAACATTAAATAAAAAGTGGATATATAGGTTGAAAAATTAATGAATATCTAAAATATTTATTAAGAAGTTGACTAGAAAGGTGTGAATTTTTTTTTTCTGACTCCATTGAAAAAAAAGGAAAAGGAAAAAAAAAAACTGGGTGAATATATGTCAGTTTTTCTTTCTGGGACCTTTTACAAAGTAGCGGTCCCTGTTTGACACAAACAAACACCCACCTACCCTCCTCCGTCTCCTCCCCCTTCCCACCTTAGATCTCCCTCCATGGCTGACGACTTCAATAAAGTCCCTCCTTCCTTCGATCGCATGGTACGTTCCATTCTTATTTTCCATTCATCAAAACTCCCTTCCCCCTTTCTCTCCTTTTTTACCCCTAATTTTAATTTTGTTATAATCGCGGATTAAATCGAATCTTAATTTGAATTCGTGGTCCAAAACACGCTTGCATGAGGACTCGCATCTTCTCTGAAGCTCAGATCCTTGCATCCATTCATGAATTTGCTTCAATTGTTTCTATTCTGAATTTTCTATTATTGTATACGCATTTTGTTCGCGATTTAATCATTATTATCTGCTTGTTTGTCACCCTAGAAGTCTCTGTCCATTCCATGCGGCACTTAATTTGTTTGATGTGTGGGTTGAAAATTTCTATTTGTTCAATACATTTTAATTTGAGTTTATGTCCATCCAATCCATCAATGCTTTAGATGCTGACATGAAAATAGAGCAGAATAGCCCATTGCTGTGTTTTCAAGCAATGCATGCTCTTTGAATATGATTGGAAATGGCTCTGATAATTTGCACACTCACCCAAGGCTCAGTTTTAATATTTTTTCTTTTCTCAAGTCTCAATGAAATGGGACATCACATGGATATTAATGAGTTGCCTTTCCTTGGATGCATAAAATTCTTCTTTATCATTCAACGTTTTAAACCAATAAGATTTGAATAACACCACATTGGATTTTTAAATTAGTGGTGTGTATGTTTATACGGGATCCACGTTTCAAACATGAATCGCTACTCTTAGAGTGTGTTTGGATTAGCGTTTGTAAACTTGAGTTTGAATGAATGTAGATTTAGTGAACGTGATTTATGATAAACTTGAGTATGAGTAAACGTGATTTTATGTTTGAATACTTTGCTGCAAACGTGAGTTTTAGAAAGCGAATATTAAGGAAACTCAAGTTTCACACGTAGAAGCTACAAAAACCTGCGTTTTGCAAACTCAAGTTTCAGAACCCAAACGTGCGTTTCATGTGGGAAGCCAAACAAGATGCATATTTTGCAAACTCACGTTTACGGTCCAAAACATGAGTTTAACGTTGTAAAACGCCAATCCAAACATATGCTTAGTAGTGTTTGTCTGATCCATATTTCAAACGTGTTTTTGGTGTAAACCAAACAAACAGTAGGAATAATATTCTGACATATGCTATTTATTTGATAGTTTTAAGTCTTCTAACATGTCATAATAATTTCCTTCAATTTGAGTTTACCTTACCATAAAACTTTGTTGGAAGTTATCATTTCTGATGATGAATTCTCTGAAACAGCTTACAATTTTATGTACACACTATTTGAACTTCATAAAGCTCTATCACCAATCTCAAGCAAGTGCAATCATAAAATAGTTCTGGGGATTTCTTCCTTTTTTTTAAGAAAATGTTTTACCTTACCCAGACCATATAAAACCACCTTTCTGATCCTGTGGACATTTCTATTTCTCACTTGCAAATTGCAATAAACAGAGGAAGAAAACTATAATTATATGTTATCATATGCTTGGATGGCTTTTGAAAATTGTTATTAGTGGTGGTGAATTGATTTTTTTTCTTCTTTCTAAAATAAATGCCTGTATTTTCATTATACTAATTTAGCAATTTCTTTATCCTGAGTGCTCTTTGATGTGGCCTGATGGAAGTGTCTCGTTTTTGTTACACCCAGGATTCTGATTCAAAAGGGTTCAACCCGGCATTAATTGTTCTCCTGGTTGTCGCTGGGTTGCTGTTGGTATTCCTCGTTGGAAATTATGTACTCTACTCATACGCACAGAAGACCCTCCCTCCTAGAAAAAAGAAGCCAATCTCGAAGAAGAAGATGAAAAAGGAGAGACTGAAGCAAGGCATCTCGGCACCTGGGGAGTAGAGACTTTTTACCCACTTTATATGATCTGTTGTGTTAAAATATATACTCTTAAGAAAAATTTTCTCCTTCTGTGGTCTCTTGAGTTATGTTAAATTTAATCTTTATATCCTATGTGCTACTGATTGAAAACTTGACCACCTAAATTAGTACTTTAGCAAATATATTTTGGACAAATTATTTCGTGGTTAACTTATCAGTTTGCTTGTCCACATTATACAATATCTTAGGGAGGGGCTATATTCTCCCAATCAGTTATAGTTAATTGCAAACATGGTAAACACTAATAGCCCGTTTGGTTTTGAGTTTTCACGGACCATGATTTTGTGAAATTGATTTTAAATCACTTTGTGTTTTTTAAGATGTGTATCACTCATTTCAATCATTAATTTCTAGAATCAATGTTACTCAATGCTAAATCAAACATAAATTAAATAAAATTCTCACTAAATAAAATTCTTGAGGCGGCCGATATCATATATATGGAAGGCTATTTTATTTGTTGTTTGAAATCCTTGATATCTGGAAATTAAACTAATCTGAATTAAATTAGGTGGGATATTTATCATTATTATTGTCCAAAAAGGAGATATAAGATTATCAATATGTATTATTTCGAGTGGAAGGAACTTTGATTTTATAAGCATGTAATTTTGGGTTCGATCTTGAATGTATGGGTAAGGGAAAAACACTAATGGAGTGGAAGTGAGTCATTAAAAAAAACTTGTTTTTTAGGGAAATGATAGAACATCTATTATAAATTGGAAATGATCCTTAATTAGGGTTAAATTTGATTTCTATACTCAATGCTTCATTCGTTTTAGAGTGTGTTTGGTAAGTCATTTCAACTAGCTGAAAGCTGAAATTAGTAGCTGAAACCATTTCAGCTGTGTTTGGTAAGGTAGCTTTTTTAGGTAGCTACTTGCTTTTCTTGAAAAGGTACTTTAGGAGTGTGTTTGGTAAAGTTAGCTGAAAGCTTAAAGCTAACTGAAAGCTAAAAAACTGTTGAATATGTTTGGTAAAACTAGTTGAAAATGGTAAAATGATATTTAAGGACAACATTAATTATTAAATAATGATAAGTAAGGGTGGTTGAGGGCTAAACTTGTAATTAATTTTCAGTTAGTAGCTGAAAATTGGAGCTTTTTTAAAAAAACTACCCCAAGTAGCTTTTTAAGAAAAGCTTGTAGATATCCAAAAAAGCTACCTTCTCAAACACTGCTGAAATGGTTTCAGCTACTATTTTCAACTTTCAGCTAGCTGAAATGGCAAGCCAAACACACTTAGGTAGCTTTTTTAAAAAGCTCCAATTTTCAGCTAGTAGCTGAAAATTAATTACAAGTTTATCCCTCAACCATCCTCACTTATCATTATTTAATAATTAATGATGTTCTTATATGTCATTTTACCATTTTCAGCTAATTTTACCAAACACATTCAATAACTTTTCAGCTTTCAGCTAGATTTTTAGCTTTCAGTTAGTTTTTCAGCTAGTTTTACCAAACACACTCTTAGTTTATACTTTTTAAAAGTTGGAGATAGCCCCTTCTATTTGGTAGGTTTGATACTTGACTTATTTAATTAAATAAGTTTTTTTTCAAAAGCTTTAGCATGACCATGTATTTATTAGCAGTGTAAGCGGGTCCGACCCAACCCACGAACCCGATTGACCCAACCTAACCCATCCCGAAGGATATTTAGCGGTTCGGTTCGGTTCAGACATTTTCTTTCAAACCCGATCTGGTTCGGTTCGGGTCTCGGGTTTGCCTATCTTGAACCCGATAGACCCGAACCAAACCAAACCAAGAAAAGAAGCCTTAATCTTATTTCATTTTCCTTCCCAGAGAGAATAAAAATAGGCGCAACGACAGCACAAGCAGCGGTGGTTCCCCAAACCCTATTTCATCTACTCCTCTCATTTTATGTTTCCCTATTTCTTTTCTTTTTTTTCATTTTATATTTTTAATTTCATTTCATCTTCCACATTTTTCTAAAAAAGGGAAAATGTTCATGACCCGATGACCCAACCCAACCCGGACATATTTGGGTTGGTTCAGGTCGGGTTACTCACCAAAAAAATTCAAAACCCGAACAAACCCAACCCACCATCATTCTATCGGTTCGAACTTGATGTCACCCTAAACCCGACCTAATCCAACCCGATTACACCCCTAGTATTTATCATATATAATAAGGTAATGGCTTTGGTTAGGGTCCAACTGCCTTTTGGGTGTTGTACTTATCCAACTTCCATTGCCTAATGTCAGATTTAATGTTGTATTAATCAACGGTCATGATTCGTGATCGGCAACTTATTGGTCCTAAATTTATGAAATTTCAACTTCGTCCATCCGTATTTTGCAACAGTGTCACGTCTTTGTCAACTTTATGCTATTTTTATTTTTGTCTGTTTGTGGTTCTAATAGCATTCATAATAGAGTAACTTCATTTGAGTGCTTCCAATGGGACCTATATGTATACATCACTCATTTTTACTCTTCCCAATACAAGCACCTCCAAATACTTTATCTCTACAATGGAGCAACTCTCTTTAGGTGCTTCCCAATACATAGCAACCCATTTTTTATTATTTATTGGTTGATTTATAAGTTGTTTTAGCTAGCAACCTTTGCCCAGGAAGCAACTTTTTTCAATTGCTTTCAATGGCAATTGCTCAAGAAGTAGCATTGCTTCCCTCACATAGTTGCTTCCCTAGCTATGATAAAGATGCTCTAAGTTGAGGAAGAATTGTTTCCGAAATAGATAAATAAAGCGCAATGGTAGTTCTATTTCTTTACATAAAACGCTTGTTGATGTAATGATCAATACATTAGCACATAATACAAACTCAGAGTCATACAAACTTAGACTCCATTACTAATAAGAAGGGCTAGAAAAAAAATGAGGAGAATGACAAAAATCACAATTCTTTGATTTGAACCCTCGAATAGCTTAGTAAAGATCCTCTACATTTCTTATAAGAAATGGACATCTCCATTTTGTCATTTCTGCTTGTGACACCTGGCTTAAAAATTCAACAGTTGAGATTTATTTTTAATTCAATTGAAAATAAAAAATTAAGGGAAACAAAAAGGAGATGAACACAGATTTTTTCAGCAGGTCCTTCTTCCATCCTCCTTTGCATTTTTCTTATGTTTTTCTTCTCTTTTAACTATGATTTGTAGGCTTTGTTGTTATCAATGTTATAAAACTCGGACCGGTGACCGACTCGGTCAAGACACTGGATTAATAGATTATTAATTGGTCCAACCAGTGAGTCATTGGTTGAACCGGTTAAACCGGTATATATATATATATATTAAAATTTATAAATTTTATACTAAAAATTCTAAAGTGAAAATATATAAAATTACAAAATAATATAAATAAATATTTTTAATACCAGAATAATAATTGAATAGGTAAAACCACTAATTCATATTTTTTAGTAAATATTTACATTTAATTTTTTAATACAATAAATAATGATATAATCAAATAATATGAAAATATGTTTAATAATATGTATTATAAACAAAACATATTTTATATTATATAAAGTTTTTAAATATATATTTATTATATTAATTCAAATTAAAAAGATTAAAATAAATGCTCTAGCAAAGAGAAATAATATAATTTATCAAAAATAAAAACAAAGAGAAAGAATAGAATCTTTAAAGCGTTTGATGAAATGGAGAACAATGCGAGAATAGTATATATATTAAAACTCACATATATATTAACAAGGAAGTTTTCAGCGCAGTGGCAAATGCATTTCTCCATCAATATAGCTGTCACGGGTTCAAATCTCATCTTGGAGCGTTTTTGAAATTTCTCTCGGCGAATGTTCAAACGTTGTTGACATGAGCGAGCGAATCGAGCTGGTTTGATCGAGTGAATGATGTCAGATGCGGTACCGGACCGGTCATTGATCCGGTTGAACCGGTCCGACCAGCTTGTTCGGTCCGATTTTCATATCACTGGTTGCTACTTCCTTTCGATGAGTAAAAGCTTTTTATTTATCCCATACATATGTGATATGTTCTCAACAATATTAAGTAGAATAGAAATGTTGCACAATCACAAATGACAAATCTAATAATTGAAAGAGACCACAACAGAGTTGTCTTTGAGAACTTACTCACTCTTTTGGAAAGTGGTAGGAGTCTGAGCAACAAATAAACAAGTGGTGCGGTGGTCACGGAGGGAAATGGGACGTGGTGCAGCACGATGGCATCGCAAAGGGGCTGGGTTCGTCGAAGTGGAACCCCCTTTTTTCCTATTTTGGACACTGCAACGTGGGAGTCGCAGGGGAGGGCGACGTCGGCACAATGGCGGCGAAGGGCGGTGGCAGCTCAGCCGGAAAGGACGACGATGTACTAATGGATTGGAGAAACAACAGAGACCTTCTTTTCATAATAGTCGTATTGTACGTCATTATTTTTTTTTCAACTGAATTAAAAAAAGCAAATCCCAACCGTTGATTTTTTTTGAAGCTGCGTGTCAAAAGCATAAACAAGAAAATGGAGAACTCCATTTCTTATAGAAATGGAGAGGATCTTTACGCCCAATAGTTACAACTGGGTTTAACGATTGGTCCCTAGCCTTCACCTAGGTCAATATGTTATGATGTAGGCAACCAACAAGTTGTAATTGGTCTACTTTTAGACCTAATTTTAGATCCTAATAGCTTGTCTGGTTTATCATTTAAGAGACCATTATGATCAAAATTGATTTTTTTGTTAACCACAAGTATCCCTTATTACCACTAATAATTGTGTTCGAGGCTTATTCATAATTAAGACTCTTCAACCCTCTCTAAGAGTATGTTTAGTGGAGATCGAAATCAGGATCTCTTCCCACAAATTCAGCCTACGTTGCCAACTGAATTACAACTCTTTGGTATCAAAATTGACTTTGTCTTTAAACTTATGTTTACTCAAACGTATATAGTAAGCTATAACGTAAACTATAACTTTTGCATTTAGTTAAAAATTTTATACTGAATTTTACTATAAACTTACTTTTAGGAGAAAAGTTTTTAAATATAAAGTATATCACTCCAAATTCACTTTTAAACAATTTCAATTTTACAAATTCCAATTTATTTAAACTCAAATTTACAAAGATCGATTAAAACACATGTGGTGGAGCTTGTACAAAAATTTGAGAGACAAAATATATTTAACACCTATATATATATATATCCGATTTTTTCATTACGTTGTTGTATATTTTTCAACTTAATTTTTTTCAGCCCCTTTAAGTGAATCCCGGACCATTTTACTATATTAATAGTTGGGTAAAATATATTTTTAGTCCCTGTAAATGGACCGAGTTTTATTTTTTGTCCTCGTAAATGTTTTTTTCTTTTATGTCATTACAAATGCAATTTTTTTAAATATATTACTGTCATTAAAACTCAGTTAATGATTACCAATTCGAGTTTTGATTTTAGTCCTCGTAAATGAATTTCTTTTTTTTATTACATTCTTACAAATGAATTTTTTTAAAAAATGCATCATTGTCGTTACAACTATAACTTCTTCTCCTCCTCATTCTTCTCCTTTTGTTGCTCCATCTCCTTGTGATTGTCCTCTTCCTTTTGCTACTCATTCCCCTTCTCCTGTTTCACGTGTGATTTAATTCTCATTTTTCAGAGTTGTGACTATTTGAGAAGCATTTATTTAGTTCCTCTAACTCTATATCTATACAAAAAATTGTCAGTTTCAGAAAAAGTATGATAAGGAGGAGGAGGGGGAGAAAGAGGAGGAAGAGAAGAGGGAGGAGGAGGGGTCGGGGAGGAGGAGAATCGTTAAAATTAACACGATATTTAATAGTAAGGACCAATTTAAAAAATTACATTTGTGAGGATGTAAAAAAAATATTTACGAGAATAAAAATAAAACTCAATCCATTTACGTGAACTAAAAATATATTTTATTCTTAATAATTTTACTAATTTTACGTGTAAATTGGACAATGTAGGCTCAAGTATGGTGGTAAGGCGGTGAGCACGTAGAAGTAAGGAAGATTTTTTTTTTCTTCCCACACAATGCAACACATTTTTCAAACTGAAAATAGATGAGGTTTTTTTTTTTTTTCTGCAAAAAAATTTGAACATTTCCATTGAACATCAGAAATCTGAAAAGCTATGGTACCCCACCATAACAACTACTGCTTATGCTAATCACCATGCCCAACGCACATTTCTCTCTTTCAAAGAACAATGATGAAACAATGGTAGACACACGTAGTGACCCAGAGACCCAGAGCAAGTTCTTCTTCTTTGTTTTTCTAGATGTTGATTCAATGGGTAATTTTTAAAATGCTGATTCTTATTTTGTTTTTTTTTAATTTCAATTGGGCACATTTGATAATTTTATAAACTTTGGGTTAGACAGCAAAAAAACACTTTTAGTTAACGTGACCTCCTACCACAGGTAATTTTCGCTGCATTAGGTGTGAACTACCCCACCCTCGTACTTCACCCTAGCACCCTGTTATTTTTGTTACTTCCCAACTCACCAAAAATTATACTCTTATTTTTTTATTAATGTTTTTATAAAATAATAGGAAGATTTATAGATGAAACAAAAGGCAATATATAACTTCTATATGGAAGATGGTGCGTGTGTTTTGCTTTTGCTCAGAACTGAAGATTGTTCTCTTATGCATTTGAATGTTGTGGTTTCCTTTGGGTTAACAAGGCTCTGTCTGTAGCTACGTTGCTTCTTGTAAATTTTTGTTATCAAAATCTAATAAAAATGAACGGTTTTAGGAAGCATTAATATTGAGAAGATAAGCCTCACTGGCTTGGAGTCCAGGTGGTTCCCTGGATGGCATCCAAACATGCACTTGTGGTTCCATGTTTCTGTCATTCACAAATTTCTAACCAATCCTACAGCCCAATTTGGATATATCCACGTTTCTCATTAATTATTCTTGTAGGGAATCTGAAAAATTATTTTAGAGGCCCAATATTGGAACTGCACCTCGTATTTATATAATAATAATTTTTTAATATCTATGATATTACATGAGATAATAAATTAAAAGTAAAAATATTTTATTGTAAAATGTAATATTTAATATTACCAATGTATTGAATGTTCTGACAGTTGCATTTTTCAATAAAAATTTTCACTTTTGACTTATTATCATGTGTAATGTTTAATATGTTAGAAAAACTAATATAATAAATTAAAAGTGTAAAGATTTTATTAAAAATTATAACTATTACAACATTCAATGCATTAGTAATATAAAATGTTACATCTCCCAATAAAATATTTCTACTTTTAATTTATTACCCCCTCCGGTTTTATTTATAAGACAATTCAGACAAAAACACATATATTAAGAAAAACAATTAATATGTTGATTTTCAATAAATTACTCTATGAGATTACAAGTGTACCCCTATTTAAAATTGAACTCCATTACCATGGTAATTGTGTCACTTTAAAGCATTTAATGGTTAACAAGGGCAAATATGAGAAAAAACAATAAATGCTTCTATATTAGTGTACTTTATCTTGTAAATAGGACCATGAAAAAATTTCAAACATTGTCTTATAAATAGGACCGGAGGAAGTATCATGTGCAACATTTCACAAGTTAGAAAAATAGTAATAATATATCACATTTTTTTACTATTGAAAGAATTTTAATTAATTTTGTTAGTATAAATTAAAAAATATTATTAACGTTTATCATTAATTTTAGTTAGCTTAGTAATTTAATTAGGATTGTTTCATAAAATATAAAATGATTATATTATTATTTGGAAGAACAAATTATTTTAAAACCCTCATTGTCACTAGATGATTTTTTATTGAATACTCTGTTTCTTTTTATCGGCCGTTTAAGGTTTTTGTATAAGGATTAAAAAATATAATAATTATATCTTTTTAACCAATTTTTCCTCCAAATATGTCATTTCTCTTTCTCTTATTAATGCATTTAATATCTCATTTTTCAATAAATGAATTCTTTTTTCAAATTTATTTTACCTCTTATCATACTTTTTTTGTTGGAAACATAAAAAATACATTTATCAAGATTCTGAATCTGTATAACATTTGTTATATAACTTCATAATAAATATTTAAAATAAAAAAAATCAGATTAAAAAGGGATAAAATTGAAAAAATAACATTTATTATTGTGAAAACGACACTTATATAGAAACAAATTTAAAAAATGATAAATAAAAAACGAAAATTAAAGAGAATTATTTATAATTACAATAGAAATTGAATCAATCTAGCTGCTATAATTAATGGTATGGTATGGTACATTTGATTGTTTATGAAATCAACTCGCATAGTTTCCTGGTGTTTTTTTTTTTAAAAAAAACTTGATATCATTGGATAAAAATAAAAAGGAAAAATGTGAATTGTGATGAATAATGTAAGGAGTGATAAATAAAAAAAACTATAGGGGAAAAACAATGTGGATAATAATGTGTAAAAATATAGTGTTACATTTATCAATGTTTTTTATCAGATTGTAATTAATTGTTGCATTGACAATAAAAAAATCTAAATTTTGTCATGTAATTTGATGGAGAAACAAAATCTGGTTGGCTTTTAAAAATATGCTTGATTTAGCATTGAAATGTGGTAAACTCATGTTTCTAATACTAAAAATAATTACGTTGAGTAATCTAAACTTAAATTTAATCAATTTTTAAATTTTAACATCAAACCAAACATCCACTCAATGACTCTACCATGTATGATTTATCAAATCCCATTTGCAACACATGGAGTGTGTTTCATTCTGTTTTCACTTTTAACCTTTTTAAAGCTATTTTATTGTTAAAACTGTTATTAAAAAAAGGAAAAAAAATCTGTTTAGTGAAGTGAGATTTTTAAAACATGTTTTCTATTCTATATCCACTTCTCATCCTCATACATTCAACTGCCGGGCGTCCCACACAATTGGTTGACAAGTAGATAGCCACGTGGATGGCTAAGATTGCACACACCACGAAGAAACCATAGAAGCAATTTTATGGCAAAATGTTGCTTTCTCTTATAATTAATTTTTCAATTTTTCTATCGTAACTCTTATTTCCTCCCATCTATTCCTATTGCTCCTTTGAATGAATTAAATGGTGTGCAACCACCAATTTACGGTCGTCCGACTAAGTTCAACCATATGATCTAGGATTCTAATCTGATATTTTAAACATTAATATATATATATATATATACATTCAGATTCTTTTTTTCTATTATCAATTATAGATATTAGCAAAGCATGATACAATATCCCAACTTTCCAATGATTACATTCTCTAAAGTCTAATCCATTTAATTTGAAAAACTTCCAGCTCGCTCATCCATGGACTTTCTTAACCTGCAGCAGTAAATAAGAAAATTATTACAACGCTAGCTTGCAGCAATTACCTGAGATTGCTTAATTATAATATACATAAGTGGGTCAAATTAATGGCAATTAGGTAACTTTATTAATGGTTTAAAAATGTAACTAGACTAGTCCATTGAGAACTGATCTGATCAGAAGTTAATTAGCTACGTCTTTAGTTCAAATATTATCCAACTTATTTTTCTTTGATTACAAATTACAATTTATCCGTACATTAACTAATTGAACTAGCTAGGAGAACCATTATCTAGCTACATGAAACATTGACATGAGCTAGCTCTCTTACTTGATATGATTTTTGAAGGAGCATGAAATGAAAGACTTGCCTTATTTTGAGCAGAACCCATTAAGCCAAAAGCCTTCCCTGCTCTGAGATGACTATGACTATGAGGCTTACCACCGGAATGATGAGGAGGAGGAACCGAAGAGTGAGTCTCAGGACCTCTATAATCAATCTCATATACCTCTGAATTCAATGCTTCCGATTCCCCTGCTGCTACAATTACAATTACACCAACAATTAAACGCCTTAATTTAATTAATATACCTACCTAGCTATGTGTTTGTAAAAGATATATTAATATAAACAAACTAATTACAAACCTCTTGAGAAAAAAGGGAGAGCAAGGATGAGAACTAGAAAGATGCTAGTGGTGAAGGTAGACCTAAGCTCCATATGCGCCATATATGCTCAATTTCTTGATGCTTAAAACTATAGTATTACAAGTATAAGAAGAAAAGGGTAAGCTTATTGGAATGATTTATAAGGAGGAAAAAGAGAAGAGAAGGGTTTTAATGAATGAATTATTAGGAGTACTTGTGGGGACTCAGTGAGGCAATGTCTCTGATCTGTTTTATCTTTAATTTTTCGGAATATATATTCAAATCGTCGCCATCTACACACCAATAACTTGCCAGATGCCGTGTCGGTTTGGGACATTAATGCAATTCCATAACATACCCAAATTTAACACTCTCAACGGTTGATCAATTTTGAGGTAGCTAGTGTGTGTGTGGAAACTTCCCAATATATAGAAACATAAAATTACATATTCATAGACACCCAAAAATTTTATACATCCATTTAACAGTCCCTATCTTTCTTCTCATCACTTCACCTATCATATCTCTTAAGTGTACACAATCCATAAATGTTTACCAACCATTATCCATAAAATTACTTTTAGTTGGGTAAGCTTTTAGAAAGGTTTAGGCCAATTTTTATAATGTCCTAAATTTTAATGAGCTTTGTTAATTTAACTCATTTTAGGAAACTTACAATCTGCTAAAACGGTGCTGCTGGGGCTTCAAATTAGTTAAGGGAATTAAGTAGATATGAAGTGTGGATGGGACAACTCCATGTGTGTATAATTGAAAACTGTAATGAGGAGGGACATGGTGTGTTTGCTTGCATTGTGTTATATATATGCACACTCACACTGCAAGTATTACTAAACACTGAAACATAAGTAATATATTGAGACGTTGCCACTTCACCAAACATGCATGTGATTACCCATTTTGTTCAAGTATCAGGTATGTCTTTGCTTTTTATCAAAATCACGTTATAAACGTAGATCTAAATTAACACTACTAAGAGTGTTGACCCTGATCCGGAGGAAACCAAACACAATATTCAACATTGCTTGTGTACTGTTTTGGTTCATTTCTCAAACTAAAACATGTAGAAGCATGTTAAAAGACTTCAATTTGGTTATGAATTCCATCTAGCCCTTGTGTGCATATATATAATATATCTAATGTGACATAGGAAATTATTTATTGAGAATTTGAAATCATTGGTTTTGAAGTTTTATAGCCATGTTAGCTGGTCATGACGATGTGTCAAAAGGAGAGACCTACTGCTATTGTATGATCCACTGGTGAAGTACACACTTTGAAAGGTTTGATTTTTGACAAAAAAAGAAAAAAGAAAGGTTTGAACAACTATGGTACATAGCTACTCTTTTTTTTTTCTCTCTGTTTTCAATTTTAGAGGGTTGATTCCATGTAAAAACTTCAAGACTGATTACTATGCATGTTCTTGTATACGTATCTATACTCTGTCCTCTTGCACCTCCGAATCCAAAAGACCCATGCTATGGATTGATTTACTTAAAAAGTAATGATTTTTTCACTGTACCTTTATAAAAAAAAAAAACTTAGCTTTCATAATTAATTACAGAACCCTGCTCAATTTCACACGGGGGAATCATTTTTGTTTTAAATCTCCAAAAGATTGAATTGGTCAATTTTTGGAAATAAATAGTGGGCCTTTCACTTTAATTTCAATATAAAACTTTATGGAGTAAATGACTCCGAATGATGGAAAATCCTTGGCTCCTTAGACATCTAAAAGCTTATGACAAAGTGTTAGTTGAAATACTTATGAGAGAGTGGTATAAAATAAAATAAATTAAGATGAAGACTTTGAACTTCAGTTAATTTTTTAATTAGGAAACATGTAGTACATGATTCTATTTTTTGAGTGCATATGTCAAAGATTTAAATCAAGTTGAATGATGGTGTTGATGTTGTCTGAAATCCACTAGTTGATGATATTAATGAGCAGTTGGGTTTGGGCCAAGATGAACAGCTAATTCGTGGCTGGACTGGGGGCATGCCTGTTGCCTTTTGCAAATGTGCGATCAGTACCCTTTGCCTGTACTAGTAGGAGACGCATCTCCAAAGGAGCAATATTCTAGTGGTGTTCTCGGGTCGGGTTTGGGGTTTTTTTGGAATCGGCCTGAGAAAATGAGAAGGGTTGGGTCGGTTCGGGCAAAAAATATTAGGTTCAAACCCGACCCGAGGATATATGGGTTGGGTCAAGTGTGCTAATCGGGTTGGGCTTTTGTTTTGGGCCAGAAAAAAACACCAAAAACAATTTTTTGAAACAGCTTTTTGTTTGACAAAAAAAAATAGCTTCTTTGGCAAAAAAAAGGCCAAATACAGTTTTTTTTTGCATATATGTCTCCTCCTTGACTTAAAAAAAAAATTCCTCGAGTCGGATTGGGTTAGTAAAACCCAAGCCCGTTACCCGAACCATCCACCTCTGATTTATTTTTTTTCGGGCCGGGTCTACCCGAAAACCTGACCAACCCGGACCCACCAAGCCGGGTCGGGTACAACCCGTCGGGTTAGTCGGGTTGCCCAAACCCATGAACACCCCTACAATATTCATAAGAGTTGTTTAGATTTTATTTTAATAATTTTTTTGGACCACACATACAAATAACATTTTTTTTTACTTTTCATAATTTAAGCACCTCTCCAAGAACTGATAAATGAATACCATAAATTACCTTATATTCATTAATTTTATCCCATTTTCTCTATAAGTATCTATTGCTTATTTAAGCAACTCGGTTCTTTAAATTAACAGCTTTTGTAAGAACCAAATCCAGACCACACTTGGAGATGATCTTACTCATCACATGCTTTGAAAGTTTAATTAAAGATTTAATTTTACTACTTAGTGTGTGTTTGATTTATCCCAAAATCTCATTTTAAATGTGGATCCGGACAAACGTTATTGAGAATAGCGTTGACCTGGATCTACGTTTGAAACGTGATTTTCAAATAAACCAAATATGCTATAAATCAAACACACTATAAGATCCCAACTGAATAGTCTATATTTTTGTTTGACCCAAAATAGAGATAGTGATTGAATCTAAAATGTAATGTATACTTGCAAAAAGTTATTTACTCCCTCCATTTCTTTTTATCTGTCAATTAAGGTTTTTGCATAAGGATTCAGAAATGTAATAACTATGTCTTTTTAGCTTCTTTTTTTTTTCCAAATATATATGTCATTTCTCTTTCTTTCATTAATGCACTTAACATCTCTTTTTTTCAATCAAATGATTTTTTTATGGGTCAGTCTAGGGTAAAACACCTCACAGGTGTGTCACCTGTGACACACAAGTTAGTCACTGTTAGATTTAACTTATGTTGATTGAAGGGCTAAGATCAATTACCTAAGGCTAAGATCAATTACCTGAAACCTATTGTGTGTTTATTTTCATTTATTCAACATTGGTCCCTCCATTAAATGTTATAAAACTCATTGGGTTCTTACAAATTGTTGTCTGCACCATCGTCATTCTCAAAACATTGGTTTGACGTTTTGCGAACATTTTCATTATGCAGTGTGTGATAAACAGCTCACAGAACCAAGATAGTTTCATTTTTGAAAGAAGTGAAGCTTTGAATAGCATTGGTTTGAATTAGTTTTACGTTTTTCAGTTTTCAATTTCCTTTGGGCAACGAAGCAAAACTTTCTTCGAGCCAAAGTTTTACTGGGAATGGACCCATGATTGATGAAGCCACTGGAATGTTTTCCACGCCTTATGATTTCGGTGCGGGTCATCTTAATTTGGGTCAAGCTATGGATCCTGGTTTAGTTTATAATATCACTAATAATGATTATGTTAAGTTCTTGTGTGGAATTGGCTACGGGCCTAGGGTTATTCAGGTCATTACTTGTATGCCGGCGAGTTGTCCGATGAGGAGGCCGGCGCCGGAGAATCTGAATTACCCATCATTTGTGGCTATGTTCCCGGTGACGTCGAAGGGGATAACGTCAAAGACATTTATAAGGACGGTGAACTCAAATAGAATAAAGGATAGATATTTAATTTTCCTGTTCCATTGTGTTGCAATGATAGAAAGCTCAACGGCATAAGAACTCAATATTTATGAATTGCAGCTAAAGTGAAGGCTTTGTTCCATTTGAACCATCCCAAACCAAACTGTAATAGTTACTGTTACGTATCAGCTAAGCTCGTACTTTCTCCCAAGTAGATCGGTTAGGAGGAGCTCGGGATAAGACCGACCTGGCACACCCTAGCAGGATCCTTGGCTTGACTAAAGGAGGGAATCAGACAAATAAGGAAATGGTTGATGTTAAGCATCCTGACAGCAAGATCAACGCATATTGTCTCCCAATCAGCAAATCATGCTATAAATGATAGATACCCCGCAACGCCTATAAAAGGAAGGGCGTAGGCAGTATTAGGACACACACTAGCTTCTTCACTTAGCCTAGTTATACCACACGAGTAGAATTTAGGCTTTCTAAGAACAGTTACCTCTCCTAATTGCGTTTCTAATTGTCCAAATATTTGTTCTATTTTCTAGATTACTTGTAATCATATATTCCCGTTCCCAGTGTCAAGTAGTATTACAGATCCTCGGTTTCTTCTCTTCATGTAGAAGTCATTATATTAGTTGTGTAATAATTAAATACTAAACCAAAACCGTGGGCTAACCTCGTTTCTTCTCTTCATGCCAACTTGTGCCAACCTCGTTTTGAAGCGTTCTTTTCTGGGTATGCACTATTGCGGATTATCTGAAATTGAAACACAATGCCCTTGCTTCTGGGTCCCTCAAGTAACAACGAAAATAATTTTAAGCTTGACATAAGACCTGATCACACTTACATATATTAGTAGGACAAAAACCTAAACTAATTAACCGGTGACCAAACCCACACTGACAAGTAAAAAGAATAAAAAATGGTGTTCCACCGGTGACAGACTCGCGAGGTGTTTCACCCTAGAAGCACCCTTTTTTTAAAATTTGTTTTATCTATTACCATAAATTTTTTGTTACAAACATAAAGAATACATTTATCAAGACTTTGAACTTGTAGAACATTTATGATATAGCTTTATAATAAATATTTAAAATAAAAAAGAATCATATTAAGAAATAGGTAAAATTGAAAAATGACATTTACTATTGTCTTGATATCTGAAAATAACACTTATATATTTAGAAACAAAGAGACCCTAAAATGACATATAAAAAGAAACGGGGGAGTATTAATTATGAGTAAGATTTTTACTTATTAAATAGATTTGGATAATTATTCATTATTTTATATTAATTTTTAATACTCATTCTTAAAATTTATAAAACCACGTCACATTATTTTTCTCATAAAATCATGTATTTTATATTATGACACGTATCTCAAGTTTTCATATTAAACAAATAATTAATTAAAAAATAACTAATTTGAATCTGAATTTGTTATTATTATGATCTCTGAATTAGTTATTTTGTATGAATCTGAATTTATATAGTTTATATAGAGTGAGGGGAAAGAGAACAGAATTTGAATATTCTCATCTGAAAAAAATTATTATTTTTTATTACTGATTATATTTGAGGAATTTAAAAATTTAGTTGTGAAATTCAGTAACAACTAAATAAATTTTTTTATCAGTAACTAATTAATAAATATTTAACAACTGAAAAAGTGTAACAATACTTTAAAATTAAAAAGAAGAAAAAAAAAGGAACCTGAATATATAACATATGATCGCCCTTGAAACGGAACTAAATTATTGATATAAGAAACAACTCATGGGACAGTGTCAATAATATAATAACCTAGGGATGGCACCCGTGCGGGGCGGGGATACCTCCCCACTCCCCGTCCCCGCCTCCCCATTTTATCCCCGTCCCCGATCCCCACCTTAAGGTAATTTTCTCCTTCATCCTCATTCTCCGCATCCCCATGGGTCCCTATGGGGACCCCATATTTATAAAAATAAATAAAAATAATATAACATAAAAAATAAAATTAGTAAAAATAATATAAAATAATTAAAAATTTAATTTTTAAATTTAAAATTAGGATAATATAAAATAGAAATTATATATATTATATTATAATATATTATATATATATCATATAAATAAAAAAAATTTTATATATATGTAGTGGGGCGGGGAGCATGATCCCGGTCTCCATCCCCAAATCTGTCTCGAGGGAATTTTAGTCTTCGTCCCCATCCCCACGGGAGAAAATTCTCCATCTTCGGGGCCCCATATGGGGCAGTCCCCGCGGGTATCCGCACTTGCAGTACAAAATTGTCATCCCAATAATAACCCCTTGTCAAAAGTTCAAACTTCTTTGTGACTAAAATCCCAGTCTCCTGATGACCAAAAATGTCTTGGAAGAGATGACCAAAAGAAAAAATCATACTCTCCCGTGAGGTTCAACACGTGTCGATCTAAGGATGATAAGAAAATGATAATAACGAACAAATTACATCATATAGTTTCGTCATGTTCATATATTCATGACCCCTTCATTGATTCATAATGGATTTCAATGACACTGAATTCCCTAACTACCAATGGATGGACTGAAATAGACCACCCTTGTCATCTCATAATCATCAAGTTTCCTATCTCTTCAAAGTTCATTCTACTTATTATTATGCTATAGATCTCGATAACAAATTGAACAAGAAAACTAGTATAATTTTACAACCATGTCCTTTCATGAGGATAATAGAAATATTTATTGTAAAACAAATATAAGGAACAAGGCACAAATTAACTCATAAAAATTTGCTATACTTAGGTACAATATAAACACCCATGCAATTGTAGGGCTACTGTTGAACCCGGTTGAGCAAACAACTAAAAAAAAGTAACTAGACATACCAAAGTGGTTCGGTACCTAATCCAACTCGATGTTTGTTGACCTATGTGTTTCTTAGCCAATTTGGATTGACAAAGGCCACATACCTTGTCCCAAAACAAGAAAATTGCAAACCAAGGCTTTAGAAAATAATTAAAAAATCACCATTATTATAATTATCATCATTTAAAGTATGCACAACTATACATTCGGTTTTTTTTAAACGCATTTCATGTTGATGGTAGAATTAAAAATAATTTAACACATGAAGTAGTTCACAAATCCATAAAACTAAGATGTGATTCACCTCAAAGTCATAAAAGATAATACTAAATTAACCTTCCACTTACTAGTTTCTATTTAGTAGGAAAGTTGGTCAGAGTATCCAAAGATGCTTAAATTGGAGGAGTTCCATAACCACAATAAAAGCCAACAACACATGGATATATGGAAATTGCACCCGACAGAAACAGCAAAGCACAAAAGCAAAAATAGAAATCAGAGAAAAACAAACACTTTAAACTTGTTTAATAACAACAAGGTATTAATTAACCTATTCTCTTTGAAAACTCAGAACAAGTTTCCATGTTTCTTCCTCTATGTACATGCACCACCGAGGTTTTTTTTTTTTTTTAACATTACCATAGAGCCATTGAGATTCTCTCATTCAGCTCCAAATGTCAAAAAGAGAAAATATATCAAGACAAATTAAAAAAAAAAAAAACTTTTTAGAACTAATTCTACTCAGTAATCAGAATTAGGTGATAGATAAAGTAAAAAGGTGAAAAATAACTGAGCAGAAAAAGTAACTGAGGCGTGAAATTAATCAAAACCATGTGGAGAGCAGTATCAGCAAAACCCAACCTTGTCTTTTAGCTCAAATCATTTACCTCAGGACCAAGTTTCTCTGCGGTTCTCGCCGGTTCCGATTTGCACCTTGTGAGCACCAGAGGACGTGCAGAGTCACCCTCTTCTGCATCTGCTTCTTCTTCTCTTCTCTTCAATTCATGAACTTTTTCTGACTCCAGTATTCTTTCCCTGAGTGAATCTTCAAGTTCTTTGAAAAACCTCAACTTCAGCTCCAACTTTGGGTCTTTCACCCCTTCTTGTTCCGAAATGGACTCATTGGGTCTCTGTTTCTCAGAGGGTTCTCTGTTTTCAAGCTCTGTCTCTTCATTCCTTAATGGGGAACCCCAGAACCTGCTAGCCAGAGACGAAGAACGGTAGGGCGCGGATCTGCACCTCGTCAATAACAGAGCATTTCTCGGTGGCGTAGAAGAAGAGTTACAAACAAAAGCGTTAACTCTGTTTTCACGTTCTGTTTCTTCTTGCTCTGAATCTTCTTCATCATACCTGCCCCTGAAATTCAACCCGGTTTTCGTTGAAGTTTCGGAGGCTTTTCCTCTTCTTCGAAAGAATCTCCAATTGGGTCGAACCGGTTGGCACTGACAGTGGCAGCAAGAACCAGGTTTCAAGCGGTAGCAAAACAGAGCATGTGGGACCCACCAGCAACAGCGGCAGGTTGTCGGAGCTCCGGCGCCGGCAGAGGAGGAGGAAGGGCGTCCCTTTTTTGCGGTGGCTTGTTTGGAGGAGCGTCTAACTCGCACTTGGCCCATGCAGGTGACCTTAGGGGAAGAAGGTTCTTGGGTTTCAATGGCGGTGTTCTTCTTCCTTAGGAACATGGAGCTGGACCTTGACCTTCCCCTGCTTCTATTCCCTGCATTGGTTCTCAAGAATCTCATCAATGGTGGTGGGAACTTGTCCGTTCTTCCAGGACTAGAAATGGGTTTCGTGGAGAGCTTCATGTTCATGTTGTTTTGTTCAGTTCTATTGTATTGAGAGTTCACCCTCTGCTCTGCACTACTCTGTTTTTTTCACCACTTGTGAAGTGTTGTGTTAATGTGTTGTTTCTTTGTGTTTGTATTGTTGGGTGGAGAAAGAGCGAGAGAAGATATAGCAGTATATCTATCTCTTTCTCCCTTTTCCCCTCTCTTTTTCCAACTTTTTGGTACACTTGACTTTTTAAGCTGTGCCATGCTATTTAGTGAAACGCACTCAAGATATGGTCGATGCAGATGGGAGAGCTTGTCTTTCTGCACAAAGGAAAAAAAAGTTTTTCTTTTTTTCCTGATATTTTGTTTTTATGTAGTTTGATTTTTTCCATATTTCTTTGCATCGCATCACACGGATGGATGAGTGAATCTGAATCCCCTGTGACTGTGTAGATTTTCTATTTGATAACGTGAGGTTCTCCTTGACCTACCTCTCGAGGTACTTAATTATTTATTTATTTGTCTGGGACATGGCTGTAGCATACGCAATAAAATATACCTATATTTAATTATTACCCCAAAAATAAATATCCACACACTGACACACATCTACATTTCAAAAGCTCACATTGCATATTTTGATTAAGCTAAATCAAGTTAGTACATCAATTATAACGAGTGTGATAACATTGATTAAAGATATATAACAAGAAATTTTTTATTAAAAATTACGATATTAATTATATATATAATATTAAATATCACACATTCCAATAAAAAAAATTATTTTTAATTCTTTAAGAAGTGTCTTAAAACACTCTTTAACATTTCCCTTTCACTTTCAGTTAAAAATTTAAAATATCCTTCAGATTGTTTTATTATACTCCTTTTCACATATTATTTATATATATATATATATATTAATTATTATATTTCTCATCCTTTATATTTCTATTTCATTTTTTATTATATATATCTCTTTCTTCTCAACATTGCTCACACACCTAATTTTAAATTTTTTTAATGTCAAACTATTTTTTTTCCTTTATCTCAACATCTGGTAACTCAGGGTGTCTTTTTATTTTTTTTTACAAGGAGTGACTTTTTATATTAGGATATGTGAGGGAAGGAAATTTATTCTTCATCAATTCTTCTTCTTGGCAAACATGATGGAGATGTGTGCCAAATTGTTGTACAGCCATGTTGCTTGGAACGTTGAGCTACGGTGGTTAAAATCTCCAACAAACAAGTACTTAATAGATATAGATTTATGGTTGGGTATATATAACTATAGGTTAAACCAAACTTTGGGCCTACATATATGATGTTTAATTTTAGCTTTCTAAAATAGTCCCTAATGTTTGGTAAAGCCATGTCTCAATTTTTTTTTTTTTTCTGGTTTGGTATTGGAGTCCTTGGTTATGGTTATTGACAATGTAGTGAGATCGTCGAATATGCTTGATAGCTCGCATTTTATTATTTTATCTTAACTTTTTTTTTTACAATGTTTTATATGCTTAATTATTAAATAGGTAGCTACTAGCTAATATGTTGTGGGGGTTCATAAGTGGTCAAGGCAAATGAGGAACACGCTGTAGAGGCTCAAGCCTTGGAGGAGGACAAACCACCATACCCTATGCACACTTCATTGTGCATCACAATGGTAGATGGTAAGAGTGAATGATTTCACGTGTAGGGACCAATTTAAACAAAGCTTTCATATGGGGACTAAGTGTAAGAACAAAAAATTTACACATTTAGTCAAACATAAGCTGATAGAATGTCAAATTATGCTAGACATATAAGATGAGTATATGACACAGGACTACGTACAAATGTCGATTAAGAAAGCGTTTTTCGCATATAGACGAAGTAGAAAATAAATGTTACATAAGAGAATCTAGAAGTTTAGTTTAATTTAACCTTAAGTATATATACGGAAGAGAGGGTCCGGGTCAGTTCGTATCCAAGAAGAATGGAAGAAGAATAGAAAGGAGGGTGGGTGTTAAGTCACTCGAATGTTCTTTCACTAGATTGCATGATTATTTAGAAATGATATTTCCTGTCCCACCTTGTTTATTTGTCTGAATTAATTCCAAAAATTCTACACTGGAGAGGTGGAATTCCTGTGATGGAAGAGTCACAAGCCCTAGTTTTCATTTATAAATAGGTTGGTTTTTTCCGGATCATTGTTGGGTGGAAGACTATCCAGAATCAATTCTGCAGAATTAATTTTAAATCACTTTCATCCAACGTGTTTCGTAAAGTGTGCACACTCATTTTCAACCATTGATTTCTAGAATCAATTCTACCCAACTGTAAACCAAACGGACTTGTTGATAATGTTTTTTGCTTTTTCATATCAATTCAACGTCTTTCATATATTATTAAATAAAATTGATTCTAAAATTAATGATTAAAAAATAAATGATACACGAATTATAAAACAAGTTGAATGAAGGTGATCATTTAAAATCAATTTTATGAAATTGATTTTACACTCTATAGAATCTAAATCAAACATGTACTTAATTGTTTGAAAGCAAATATTATATGCTTTAGTGTAATGGTTTCCCAAAAATAGTAGTACTTAAATCCGGTTAGAACAAGCTTCTGTCTCCTTAAGCTCCATTTATTTCCCTTACTTTATTTTGTGTCTTTGTATGTGTGTGTGTTTCATTCAACACACATGCAAAGTAATTGTTTCTTCATATTAAAAATATTTAGGTTATGTTTGTTGGTAATTCTTTTAAAAATTATTATTTAATTAAAAGGTGTATTTAAAAATATCCAATAAGTCAATAATTACATAAGTTTTAAAATATATTATAATACTTTTCTTTTTTTCATGATATACATGATCATGAAAGTAATATAATATGATTCAACGGTTAGATTGGTCAAATTCACATTTTACAAAAAGTTATTAAGTGGTGTGACTGTTAAAGTTTTACACACGGTGTCAACGGATCCTAACTCAATTTACTTATATACCTCTTTACTTTTATAACACATAGTTTTATTAATATGAGTGTAGGGGTATTTAAGCCGTTTTAATTATTTAATTTAAACTTTCCTCTCCTCCCCTCCAAATCCCCCCATTTTTTGAGGGGAGCAAAAATAGCCTTACAGGGGATTTTGGCTCTCTTTTCCCCTCCAAATCCCTACAACCAAATATAGGCTTAGTTAAACACGGGTTCAAATGTTTAATAATGCTGCTCTGAAAATAAAAAGCTTAGCCACATGAAGCATTGCTTTTATATTATTATTATTTGCAAATATTTTTCCTTTATATTTTATATATTTATTAGTTTTTTTTCCTGTACATTTAAATTTCATTCAAAAGATTAAAATACATCAGATTTGGATATACATCATGTAGATAAGAAAATCTTTAGCTCAAAGTGATTTTGGGATTAAACCCCGATAAAACCACTATACCTCTTTTGTAACCAAACAAAAAACATATGCTCTTCTTGACTTCATAAATTATAAGACTTCCTTATTCATTCTATTGGTTTCAGTTCACAATCCGGCTTAGTAGATTTCTCCAAATAGTCAAACTTAAATTTGGATTCTTCGATACAAAGTATTTATAGTCTTGAAAAAATGAATTTATCATGCTTTAACGTTAAACCAAATTAACATATAGTTTCAGCACATATTTTTTCTTATTTTGTCACCCTTTTTAGCATGTTGTTTACTCGTCTAATCTCCAATTCAACAAATAGTTAACAAAAGATCGGAAAAAAAAGAGAGAGAGAAAAAGGAGAAGGCAAGAGTGAAGTGAATGGATTATCGAGTGAGCATTAAGATTTTTATATTGGGATTTTGAGTTAAAAAAGCGCAGCACGCAACCCTCCAACAAGTGAAACTCTACCCACCATGATGGCCTTTCAGTAATGTCTCACCACCACTGATTTCGCCAATAACGCTTCTTTCCATTCCAATCTTACCCTTATTGGATGAACTTTGAAGATCTCAGTATATCCTAGTTTTGAGTGACATGGCTGACCCCAACCAAGTGGACTGACCCGTAATCTTCCCAACAAAAGAACTGAAAAAGTCAACAAAAGGCTGAAAGGCATCCCTTTTTTCCTTCTGTTACTCGTAAAATTGCTTGACCTTTAAACAGGAATGGCCCTAAAGTCAGTTAGGAATCAGTCTGACATCACTTCAGTTCGGTTCAGTCCAAAAAGTAAAGGATAAAAACATCAAATAATAAGATCTATTATTACTATATAAATCAAATTCGCATGTTCATACTTAATACTTAATAGTACAGCACTACTTTGCAACTTGCATGTATAAAAAATATGAATATGGGACAACCTGATATTAATTACTATGGCATATACAAAATTATGAACTATCAATATCCGAGTACTAGTTGCTAAATTTTATAACTATATCTACCAAAATAATATATACAAAAGGCCTAGTATTTATAATCTGGAGACTGGAATGAAATTGCCTGCCAAATTACCGTTTTTTCTGTCCACTACAGAATTGTTTATATACCACCTTGTATAGTTGTATGCCCACAGAGATCAGAGTCGTTTCACATGTAACATGACCAAGATTCAGAATCAATAGGTCTTTTTGCCCCAACAATTGATTGCTTTGACTCTGAGGCCATATTATTGCTGCTCCAATCGCTGGTTCCCTTTGAATCAGTGAGGGCCTGAGGGTCTTCATCTGAAAAACAATTTAGTATATAGTCAGGGAGATAGCTTCCCCAAATAAAGCCTATTGATGCAAAATGATTATTTAAAAAAACAACAAACAAAAAAACCTCAAGGAGATAAAAACAAGTGAACAACATGGCATTGTCTTTAGATAAAAATGATCAAGGATAGAGATAAAGAAAATAATATTTGTACAGACACTTTTCCTCACAAACTCTTCACATTCTAAGATGAATTCATTTTGACCATACATAACAAGTTACATTGGGACCAAAATGTTGTCCAATGACTTGCATGCTAGTCTATGAGGAGTTTGTGAGCATGAAGTATGTATTATTATTCTAGAGATAATCATGCCTGAAACTGTGGATATTGAGAGCTCAGTAAGGCCTCTGACACAGTCCTTTAGAGTCTGGAGTTCAGCTTCCTTCTCATGCAGCTTCGATTGAGCCTGGTGAAGCTCAGATTCCAGCTCCGTGATCTGGTTTTCCTGCTGTCTTATCAGTAAGTGGCTTAGTTTCTGATTCAGTTCGAATGCCGAAACTCCATGGGATTGAGAATAGTTGAAATTCTGGTCATCTGTTCCATGACAGCCTTCATCTGGAGATTCAAACTGCACAGCATTTTATTGATCAAACCAAAACTGAAATCATGAAGCTGAAAATTTGCTCAACCAAGTAAAAACAGATATGTAAGGACCAGTGGTTCTGTCCCCCAAGCTGCAGTGGGAAGTGACAGGGAATTAACAAGATTTAGGCAGTTTAAAAGCATATTTCTTTCATGATATATAAATCTGATTGCAGTCATCAGAGAAGACTCAAAAAATTCTGCTTCATCAATATGTGTATGAGGGCAAAACATAAATTGATTAAATTCTCCAAGGAAAAAAAAAACATTTTACATGCTATTTGAGTTTAGAATGTTTTCTCTAGTAAACCATAGTGCAAAGAAATTGACCGCCCATGCTAGCAGCATGAGAAATGAGAGCAATCATACAATTTGAATGGTTAATTAAAAAGATTACTCAGAAAAGAAAGCCCAAAGCAGTGAAAGAACAAAACTACCAAAGCCTGGGATGATCAAAAGAAAGAATGTAGAATTGACAACATACACAACTATCTCAAATTCTCAATAAAAGCAGGAGCTGGAGACTACATGGAGGGCTTATGACAAACAAAAGAAAGAATACCCAAGAAGTTCACCTCATCTAATTTTGGCTTTATATCTTCATGGCAAGGGCTGTCAATAATACATCCAGAAAGCTTTTGGAGTTCAAATTCTAGTTCTGCTTCCAGTTGATCCATTTCTAGAACTTGTGGTTCTGGTTCTTCAGTAAGAACACTACTTCCACATTCACCACAGTCATTTACAGCAGGACTCCAAATTTTTACACCAGTGTCTCTGAGCTCATTGTTTGTCTTCTTGAGCATTGTGTGAGAGTTCATATCAATATTGCCAGCTGAATCCAAAACTTGATGATCACACGATGATTTTCTTCTATTGAACTCAGACTTTAATTCCTGAACAAGTTTAGCTGTCTCGTCCATGGTCTTGGTAAGCTTATTGATCTCTGCTTTTCCAGCTGACATCATAAACATGATGCCAAAGCTAAGCCCCCAACCAAATAAGGAGTTATCTGAAGGACACAATATGATGCTAAACTCACTTTTTGCAAATTAAGAACACTGATTTTTCATATTTAAAAAAATATATCTTAATACAAGATTTTAGAGAAAATAAAGCATATTATCGTTCAAACAAATTATTAATCTAGTCATTGTTATGTAAAAAAGGCACATTGGTAGAAACTAGTCTTTGTTGTCCACCTTCTCCATAAGCTCTCTCATTTAACTTCTCCATAAGTAACTAATTTCAACTTATGGAAAAGTTAAACTCATCTTATCTCATTGATTCATTCTATTTTTTTTCTCTAGAAGTTCATCTCCAGAAGTTGTATCCAAACTGGGCCAATGAATAGAGAACCAGGAAGAGTGATAAATGCCAAACAACTAAAAAAAAAAACTCTAATATGGTTTTTCAATTTTTTATTTTAAAGCAGTGAGCAAAAAAAACTATGATCTCTACTCTAGTTCTCTACACATCTACACGTGCCTCGGCAGCTGGTTTTTAAGGGAAGAGATTCGAAATTCCAATTGCATTGCATTGTACCTAATTTTGCCATGGCAAAACAGAACTAGAAAAACAGTAATCTGACCTTTAGAAGAATAAAATGGAGCCTTTGCAGCTATGTTGATGGTGATTTTCCTCTTCTTCAGGCGAAAGAGTAATCTCCTTCTCCTTCCACACTTGCTCTGCTTGGCATTGGGAACCCGAAGTCCTTTGTTGGGTGTGTTCGGTCGAGATCGAAAGCGGTCTTGTGTGAGGGAAGTGGTTTTGGATTCGGAAACATTGGGGTGGTGAAGGAGGAAGTGCTTTGTGGCGAAACAGGTGGATCCGGCCAAAGCAACGGCTAAGAGAAGGTGCCACATTGAGAAGAGAAGATGAGTGTGCAAATTTCAACTGACAGCCTCACAGTTACTGCACACCCAAACCCAACTAACTGAGTGCAAGTAAGTGTCAACGAATTGAATGAAGACAGCAAAGAGAAAGAGAAAAGAGTTTTTGGACCAAAAAAAAGAGAGAGAGATAAACGGGTTTACATTTTGTTAATACGATGTGCTACAGCTTTGCCGTCACGTGGTTCCCGCTTCTGTCCAATTTTGGATCTTTACTAATTACAATTCTTATTTTTTTTCACTATCTTAAAAAAATCATTATTTCACGGTCCAATTAACACTCCAATCTATTAACAATTTTTTTCTGTAAAAAAAAATTAGATAAGGGGATAATACCTAGTCCAAGAACATTTATAAAATTTCAAAAAAAATAAATATTTATAAAAATACTTACATTTATTTTACTTCAAATAGACATGTCAAATCCAGAACTCTATCTTTCTCTATTCGACTAAACCATTGAAGTTATCTATTAACAATTTATCTTTTTATTTTTTTTATTATATCATGAGAAATGTTAACCGTGTATGAAGTCATTAGTTAAATAATTAAAATTAGAAAAATTTCAATGAAATTATATAATATTTAATATTATAAATATAATTAATATTATGATTTTTTTATAAAAACCTTCTATGTGAATTCATTAATTAATAACACTCATTGTAAGGACCCTTATATTAATTATCACATTGTTTCTTTTTCTTTCTACCTCTCTGTTTTCTGTATTTATCATAATCAAATTTTGAGTGTTGAGGTATCTTAATACTTATCAATTATTGTCCACCTCCTCAACGTTGCAAAAGGTGTCAACAACTAAAATCAATTTTTAAAACTAATTATTTCTAAAAATAATTTCTGAAGTGAAATGTTTAATTGGAAGTATCTTCAAATAAATAATTATTTAAAAAAATTGTTTAAAGTAAGAGACACTAAATAAATATCCTTTTGTTATTTTTTTCCTTGTAAAATGACCATTCAATTTTCACAATAGGAGCACAATACCTTCCTTATAATAAATTATATAGTATACACTAAACCCTAAATATGTAGAAATATTACAATTTATGAAAACTAAATCAGGTGAATTTGACTGAAAAACCAGTTAACTGGCAAGGTGTTTACTCCATTCTATCAAAAAAAAAATTGTTTAGTTTTAGAATTAGATGAAAATTAATTTAAACCGACTTGTTTCAAATTTTTCAAATTCTTTTATTTTTTTAATCTAAAACATTTATAGATGAATAAAGATACATATTTAAGGATTATGCATAAATGTCCATTATTTAGCTAATTTTTTATTAAGTTTAATTTTTATCTTTTAGAATATAAAATGACGTTCTTTTATATTAATTTATAATTTTCATACCTTGACTTCTTTTTTTTATATTATTTTATTACTTGAGTTATTATATAATATTAAAAATATTTTATTATTACCAATTCGATGATCGAATGATGTTTAAACTAATAAATTATTAATCAATGTTTTCATTCATTCAATTATCGATTTGATTTTTAAAACACCTTATTTGTCAAAATACATTAACACTTATCGTTTAAAGTATATTGCTTAAATAATTTGCTTCTTTTATTTATAAAATATGTTTATATAATTTGTGGTACTATATCTCAATATTGAGTTTTAAAAAATGTTTAAATATATTTTTGAATAATAAAAATATCTTTTTTTTTTGTAAACTTTTAAAATCTTTTAAATATGTCATTCATAAATTATTTTTTATTATATTTACTGTTTTGATGACATCAATCCTAGATAAAAAAACGTTCAAAATGGTATATGCTTGATTCCCCTTAAGCAAGGTCTCGGGTTCGAGTCTTATGGATGGAAAAAAATTCCGCTGGGAGAGCTAGCTCCACCATGATGTGGATATTCCCGGCTCGAACAAAATTGCCTCTCTTAGAGAATACATGTGGTTAAACAAAAAAAAATAAAAAAGTATTATAGAAAAGTAAAGTATTTATTATAGTAAAAACATAAAAGTGCAATAAATAGTTTCTTTTTCATAAGAAAAAAATATTCTATCTGAGCCTCAGTTTTGTTGATGAGAAATATTAAAGAAATAAAGTTGAGAGCAGAGAAATGGGAGAAACTTAGTACACTTCTCTCATTTGGTTTCTCACTGAAATAAGGTAGAAGTTGAGTAATGCGGTGGGACCCATGCATTTGTAATCTCTTTGCTAATGAGAAGAGAAATGTGGAAAAATGACCAATATCAACGTTCAGCTTTTTGTTGGTCTTTTTTTTTATTTTTTTGCCAGTGTAGCATTGAGCTTCACCATGAAGGAAGACTCGGGAAGAGCACCAGGAATACTTGAGAAATTAATAAAAAAAACACAATTTCTCTCCCATCACTCTTAAACCAGATAATTAAATTTTTTATTTCTCTTATATTTCTTACTTATTTCTCTCGCACCAAACAATCTTTAAACCATCTCTATCTCTTATCTATTTCTTTCTTCCTCATTTCTCTTATTCACATTTCTCTTCACCCTATTCCCCTAATCACACCGAACAAAACATAAATATTTGTATCATTAGTTCTTAAAAGCAGTGTTATCAAAACCGTTAAACTTATTACATGTACGTGAGTTCTTTGTTTCATATCATCATTAAGTACATACATTATTATGTCTTGTATGGATATTTTAATTATGACATGACATCTAATTTGACTAATGATATGACCTCATAGAAAATTATCTTATAAACATGGTAGAATTCCTCAAATTTCATCTGTTATTAAACAAGTTCTATTTTAAACCTTGCCAAGCTAAACAATCCTTATGATAAGTAATGTAAACAACAACTAGCTGGTTCACTGACATCAAATCCTAGCATGAATTGGAGATTATGTTACTGTGACAAGAAGATCTCCTATTTTGACAATTTATATAACTGCAGTATTAATTTATGAGTGAAGCTTTACAACTTAAAACCCATTTTTAGGAAAACTCTTTCTAACATGTCTCTGTTTTGTGTTGTGCACACCCATGGGGTTTTCGCTAGTTAAACCTTACATTAGGCCATGATTCAAAACTAATTCAACTCGACTTGATTTTTATGTTTAAGTTGAGGCTCAAGATTTTCACTGAGGTGTCATCCTTTAAAGAAAATGGAATTTGGGAGTTTCAAAATTGGTGTGATTATAAAAGTTATCCCTGAATTTATTATATATCATTCAAATAAGACACCGAGTAGAATTGAAGACTTTATGTATGATTTCATGTGTTCATTTAACAATGATGTGAAACAGAGAATTAACGGAAAATCATTTGGTAAGGAAAAACAATTTCATCATTAAAAAGTAATACAAACTCTATTTAATCGAAATTACATATGAAGATCAAACGAAATCCTATAAAATGTCCATATTTTTTTTTTAATAAAAAGAAGCTGAGAGCCAAACTACTGGACTACCCTTCTAAGGACAGCACAATCACAACTATTGTAAAATAAAAATAAAGATAAACCACTAGGAGGCCTAAAAAGAATATCAGCTTCAAAGGAAGAGGAATGGTCCAAAACGTAGTCAGCAACAGAGTTTGCTTCCCTCCAAGTATGAGTTATCTGTACACACCCGTCTCTATTCAAAAGCTGACGAATTTGGTGAACAATAAAGAAATAAGGGTGATAAGCAAAAGTATCCAGCTTAGTTAGCATGACAGTAACTTGAGAATCACATTCCACCAAAAGTTTCTTAACTCCATGGTCCCAAGCAATATAAAGAGTTGTTAAGACCCGTATAACTCAGCCATTAACACTGTAGAAAATCCCAACCACTTAGAAAATCCGAGAATCCACAACCCATTATGATCTTGAAGCACACCACTCAGAGGCTGCAAAGTTACCTTGATCCTCATCAGGAGGACTCCAACGCACATGAGTGTCTACATACTTGGTGCCTGTTGGAATTTTAGACTGATATGCAGTGTTACAATCATGGACCATATGGGAAATTCTGAATAATAGATCTGGAACTTGAGGCACAATATGATTAAAAACATAATCATTTCTAACTTTCCAAATTATCCAACGCGTGACAGCAAAAAGAAGGGGCCAATTTCCAACTGCAACATTATCTCGAACACCAATATTACTTTCCATCCAGACCCGTAAACTAGTACCGGTCCAAGCACAATTCACATTAACACCCATCTGCATCCATATTTAATACCACGTGAACTAAAGAAATAAATATCACCAATGAGAAAATAAAGAAAGAAAAGTGTAAATTAACTAGATTGATGATTGTCAAGCATTAACTTTTGACCATATTCATTGTTCTTCTTGAATCCCTTACTTGTTTTCTTAGAAACCCACACAAGAAACTCAAACTAATTCCTTTATGAGAAGAAGAGAGAGACAGAGCCATCCTTTTAAAAATATAAAAATGAAAATAATGGATCGGATGGTTAGGAGTGTTGTGATTTCATTGCATTATTTTGATCATGCTATAGACTCAAAAGTAAATTTCTAATAATTATACATGGCATTATACCTTGGAGTTAGTAAAATGATTTTTAGTTGTTTAAGAGATTATGAACTCAGGGCAATAACTCTAAGTGTTATCTAAATATTTTATTTTTTTACAAGTTTTGTAGGCTTTTATAATTTTTACGGGTTTTTATGGGTGATGAATTTTATTAGACTAAGTTTTTTAACTTAACAATTGTTCAAACTTTTGAATTAAAGACTTCATCTTATATTTTTACAGTTTTTATGGATCGGCCCAATCAAGTCAGCTTATTTTACTAACTCTACTTTTTATGAAGGGATAATAATGGAAAAAAGAAATCGTAACTGATACAATTTAGATTGATATAAAAAATTAAAAATTAAGTCACACAATATAAAAATGGAAAAACATAAAGTAATATTGATAACATAAAATTAATAGGGATATTATGTATAGAAAAATAGTTTTAAAATTATATAAAAAATAGGGAAAGATATTTTAACCAACATAAATATAATTTATAAATTATAAACATTTTTGCTTTTGAATGAGGGACAAAATTCAACAAAGAAAGATTTTAAGGGCTATTTATTTATAGTTTTTAATTTTTTTAATTTTTAAAAATAAAAAATTGAAAATCATGGTTGGCATACTATTCTTAAAAGTAATTTTAAAAAATGACTTTTTTTAATTTTAAAAATTAAAATTCTAAACCAACTCTAAAACATTCTAAAAAAATATTATTTTATTTTTCTATTTTATAATAAAAATATTATAAATAAATCATTTTATTTATAAAAATATCTCATAAAACAATTTTAAAAAGCTAAAAAAAACACAACTCAATCAAACAATTCTCTTCCCTCATTTTCAAACTTCTGAACTAAAAGCTAAAGTAAACCCACTGTGTTGCTCTTACCAAACCCTTTTCTTGTTTTGGGTCTCTGCAAAATACGATCGTTGTAGGTTCATAGGCTTTAGCTCTCACAGCCATGGCGAGCACCAAAGTTCAGAGGGTTATGACCCAACCCATTGTAGGTTTCTCTCACTCTTTCGCTTTCCATTTTATTATGCGTTGCTTTAACCTAACCTCATTCTTTCTTGGTTTCGTCAGAACTTGATTTTCAGGTTTCTTCAAAGCGTAAGTCCTTATTCATAATTCTTTCTGGGCTTCTCCTAATTTCCCTTTCTTTATCTAACTTGATTTTCTTTCTCTCGTTGTAATTTTCCCAGAAAGCGCGCATTCAAATTTGGCTCTTTGAGCAAAAGGATTTGAGGATTGAAGGCCGAATCATTGTGAGTTTTTTTTATCAATGCTTGTTTGTTATCTTACATTGATGCTCATCAAAATTTTGTTTTGCCAAGAGATGGAAAGCATTGTTTCTTTATGCTAACTTAATGGTGGTGTTCCATTGTTCCTTTTAAGTTATGCACATGCAACAATGTTGTTTATTCAGATAGAGAATTCTAAGTCTTACTTCGATCTGTTTTGCTTTGCTGGGTTTTGCTGGGTTAGTGCCTCTTGGGGCGCTTGATTTTTGTTGGCTTGCAATGATACTGATGTCAATCGATGAATTAACAAGATTGAGAACATCCAGGATCATTTTAACATGTTATAACAGTGTTAGTTGGACATTGATGATAGCATTTTATGGCTGTACAAGGACTTGAAAAGTTGGCCTTGAATCCAATGAATTTCATGGAGAATAAAATCCTCTCTGGTAGCCTTTTTTAGTATTGGAATTTTGATTTCCTAAATTGTCTTCAACTATTTTCTCTATTGTGAAGAATTACGTAATCTGCTTTTGACCGAAGTTATAAATAGTGCATTTGCAGCGCAACGAGGGTCTATGCAATAAAACATGTTTGAGCTTCATGTTGCTCTTATGTGGTGCACAGTGCACTGCATGATGTGCAACATGTTGTTGGATGTTTTGTTGCATGCTGCATGGGCAGCATTCAAATGGTAGTAGTAGCTTGTAAAATTTCACTCAAATTTGGGAAAAATAAACTTGTTATTGTTCCTATCGTTAAAGGGTCTAAAGGTCAAAAGACTAGCCTTTTGGAGGACACTCCCTAAGACCTTGAGACCTGTGACACTTCCAGCTGTCCACCTGGCTTTTTCATTTTTCCCCTTTCTTTGTATGGGAATGTTGGCCATTGCTGGCAGCAGATGTCTTGCCAACAGGCCTGAAACCTCCTATTCTGTTTTAAGTCTTTTGATTCAGAACAATGTTTGTTTGTTTGTTTGTTTGTTTTTCCCTATGTGCAACAGCAACTCTAGAATGATTTTGTTTATTTTAAGTGGAAAAACAAATAAATCACTGTTAAATTTTTAATTACTTAAACATCTTACATATTCTTATGATGCTTCCAATTTGGCTTCCTAACAAGTACTATTGGATTTAGGACCATTGCTGCAGATGGTATGAGTTATGTTTTGAGAATGATTTTTTTCGTTCATACATACGCACACTGATAGGAAATAGGAATCCACCTTAGAAAGTTGGTTTGGGCCAACTGGTAGATCAAATCAGTCATGGACACCTTGGAAGGTTTCCACTAGGAAGAAGAAAGGGACACATGGCAAAGAGGGGGGGGGGGGGGGTTAGTTGTGGGGATGGAAGAGAGGGAGCGAGGATAGGAGTTGGCAAAATTAGTTATAGAGGGGGAGAAGAGGGGAGATTGAATGTTTGGGTGTGATTCGGCTATTATGGCTTGGACTCATAATTCTGGGAATTGAGATATTTTTGCTGACATGTGCATCTGCGCAAATTGAGCTGAATCTGAACTTACTTGTGTCCCAAGTGTGACATGCCTCCTCATTTCTTCCCTTCGTACCACTGAAAACTTCACCAAGTGAAGGAAGACGTGTCCTGCTATTGATCCTTCCATCTGCTGCAGAATTCCATTCATAATCATGGAAGAGATCCATGCCTGCCATATCCTTTTTAGATTGTTGAAGTATCTTCTGACACTATCTGTTCCTTGCTGAATTTCTGTCAGCTTAAGGGTTAACTCATAAACTTGGGATTTGTTGCCCAGCTCTAAGTACACCATGTTCACATTATCCCGGAGTTCTTTGGCTGTATGATAGCACATCTAATTGGAGCCATTTTCCTCATCCATCGAATTCACCAGCTATGTATTGATCATTTTCATGGGAGTTCGTAGCATCCCATGTTGCACACTGTCTTTACTCTTTACTATCAGTTTCCTTTGTGTTAGCTGTTAGATAACCCATCTTTCTCTACCGTGGATATACATACATACAGACTGAGACTATGGAAGGAAATTTGCTCCATTCAATCAAATTGAGGCTGAATCAGTTATAGAGTTTTTGGGATCAGTTGTCTTGTTTGTGGATGTGAGAGGAGCTAATCCAGAATTAGCACCAGCCATTGTATGGAGGCAGAGCTAGGGTTTTTTGTGCCTAGCTCTGATAACAACTTGAAAAAATAATTGTTTTTAAACTGATACAGAAAATTAGAATACAAAGTCCTCTCTTATATAGAAGAGAAGAGATAAGACATGAATCGGAGGTAGTTATCTGATTATCTACATCCCTAAGATATAGGAAATTACACTTATCATTATTTCCTATTTATCTTTATTTATCTGATGCAAGGTCCTGTTTTCTGGGACATTGAATTTGAAATCTTTTTGACTCTTTCGACACTTCAGGATTTTTGTGAACATTTTGGTTCATGAGGTCATATCTAAAGGGGAAAAGGCTTGGTTATTGTTGTTGTTGTAGAGCACATCCTTGTAAAAAATTGGATATTTGAGTAGATGGTTGAGGATCCTGTGATTTTATTGTATTTTTAAACAGGGTTTTGATGAATACATGAATTTGGTTCTGGATGATGCTGAAGAAGTAAACATCAAGAAAAAGAGCAGAAAGACATTAGGTATGCTAAAGTTTCTCAAATTTTTGTCTTTTTATTGTCTTTGCCACTTGTGCATTTTCTGAATGATGTTACTGTTCTGATTAGGGAGGATCCTTCTTAAAGGAGACAACATAACTTTAATGATGAACACGTAAGTGAAATTAAAGTTGAATTTCAATCTTTTTTAATGGTCTTCTAAATTTAACTAAAATAATTTTCTCTTAAAATTTCAGGGGGAATTGATCGTGAACACATTGGGACAGTTGTGCTATCCAACAAGGCAGATTTATCTTTCCCTTTTCAGTTTAATTACCATTTCTCTTATTAACATGTTGAATATGCTGTGTGAAAAATATTATCATGTATGACAATATGACATTTTTATGCACTAGATAGATTCTTAATTGACCTGCTTAACATCTTGGTTTGTTGGTCCACTTAGCTATGCCTTCTTATCGCCTGCATTAGTATCCATATTTCAGCAAGGAAGCTAAACTGTATTATGATCGAGAAAGTATAACACCAATATTATAACCTCCCCCCATTTATTGACTTTTAGCCTTTTTATCATGTATATCATATTTTTAGATTGATTTCTTCAGGACATCTATTTGTTGTGTTTACTAAGATTTTTCCAAAGGCGGATGCGCATTGTGCAGGATATTTATTAGTGCATTTTGACAGCTTTCATTATCCTTGACCAAATTCACACTTTGGTCTATTGATTTGGACTGTTTCCAAAGTGCTGCGCGTATCACTGTAATAAGATGACTTAAAGTATGGGATAGTTCTAGTAGCGTTTATGTTGATGCACAGTTTTTCAACATTTCAAGTGTGAGACTTAAGATTCATAGGATTCAACTCATGACGTCTGTGAAAATACTTAAAAATAATCCCACTACAGTACATTGTAGTCTGTGGTATCCCTTTAGTCTAATCTTGAAATAAGGTAACTTCTTTCTAAACTTTGTGCACAAAAAAAAATTATGTATGATGAATGCTTTTGCTTCTCAGCAGGAACATACAGGAGAAATAATGAATAAATTTCTTACAGTAGAAAAATAGTTTCTGCACAGGTCCGTTTTTTGTTTTTGCCATTCGTTATTTTGTTTGTCTTTCCCATTTGTCCTCAGATACTATCTGATGTAGTAGTCAGGGGTTTAAGATTTGAAGTGGTGCGGCCATGAAAATTGAAACGCCAAAGCAAGATTCTTGAGCAGTCCTTTGATGGAATTCCCTTCAACTTTGCCTCATCCTCTAGAACTACTTGTTTCACTAATTTGATTGAATTCTAAGAAAACCGAATAGAAGCCCAATTAATAACAAGAATATTAATTGCAAAAAGAAGCAAGGGAGGGCATTCGTATTGAATAAGTTCTAAATGATTTCATTTGCATTTTAAACAGACTGCATTTATAATCAATATGACATAGAAATTGGTATATCCTACAACAAACGGAAGTGCATTATCACTATCAGCCAGACAGTGACATTATGCTAACAATTAGAATTCTGATTAGCTAAAATGATCAATCAAAATGTCATTGTTACCTAATATGTTACTGTTTGTTGTGTTTGCTTTTCATTTTTTTCTTGTTAAAGTAGTTGGAGATTGGCCAAATGTTAAGTAAACGTAAGTAATAATTCAAAGTTCAAACACCGAAGTTATTATCATATTCATTAAGGTTCGGAACAGAAAAAATTGATTTTGACGCGTACGTTAGTGTTTATTAATTCCTTATTATAACATGTTATTAAAAATATTTGTTAAACATTAACTGTAAGTTATAACTCAAGATCTAAAATGTGATGACATGGACACCGAATATATTTTTATTTGGATAAGCAATAAGATGAAATGCCACGTGAACATGATTTAATGGGTGGAAGACAATTTAGATTTGACTACCCAATTTATTTGTTTAAAAAATCCATAGTAAAATTTTGGATATAACTATATAAGATAATATGTACCTGAAAGGTGTCTTGAACAGAGGAAGTGCGACCCCATCTCTCAGGATCCCAGAGGATGGAGCTATTGAATGCAAAACTTGAAACATGAATGGGAGGAGTGATTGCATCATTTTCAATGTTCACATTCCTTAGATGCCATCCTATGACTTGTGAAGAATCGTCGCATACAGGTCCTTCAATTATCACTTTCTTCCTGTTTGCTGCTAAAAATGCCACTGGCCATGCTCCAAATACCCTGCTCAGTTGCCAAATCAGTGCATAATTAAAGGGCATGTTTCACATAGTTTAAAATCACATAAGAAGTGTGAAATATAATGCATGATTGTTATCATTTGTGTATAGTATGCCCCAAGATTTGGAAGCTTGTTTATTTTTTAAGCTTCCACATTTCACCCACTAGAAATATTTTATCCCTTTTCTTTTCAAAGCATGGTCCTCACTCCTCAAGACATACCAGTTAATCAATGTTTATAATGATAGGAAAAATAATAAGAGAACTAGAACTAGTGCATAACATAGAAGGGGAAAAGATATACCCAATATGCCTTAGTTGTTGAAAGAATTCGAGATCATAAACATTGGAAAGCCCAGCAAAGTGTACAATCCCACTCAGCCTGTGATGCTCAATGTGCTTGAGTGCAAGATTCCTCTGGTGATTCAGTTCAGCTTCTATGTTGGTAAAGTTTTCCTTGGAAACCAAATGCCTATACATGATGCCAGTATTCCTAAGTATCTCTGAAAGTTCTGTAGAATCTGTTTGCCCTTCCACAACAATCCACAGCAATGGTTGAGGAACCAGCTTTATAGTATTTGCCAACCTTCTCAAAAACACTGCTTGGAAGGGAAGTTTTGTGCTTGTTGGAGTTACAATGATTATGAGTCTTCTAGGCTTCAACTGGGGCCCTGGTTTTACATGCAGTTTTGTTGTTTGTTTATGCTCTATAGACCTTGTGCTTGTTGGCTCTGGTGTTGGAGCAATCCAACTTCTATTGACATTTGTTGTCCTCTGTGACACTTCAATAGGTTGTGGTGCAAATTCTGATCTATTTGAGGCAGCAACATGGTGGGGATATATAGATTTACTTGTTGGAGCAAAGCCTGTAAAGAACCCCATCACAAAACATAGAGAAAAATGCACCATGGCTTTCTTCCATAGCAGAACTTTCTTTTTTGATCTTTCTAGTGATCCCATCTTATCCTAAAACTCACCACTATGACCACCTGAAGGCACAATCTTCAGGGGTGGAATGATCTCACCAGCTGCCACAGAATTCAAGTATTTAATATATTGATGTATAAAAAAGAGGAAGGATGTGTAATATAAACTCAAAGTTTTAAGGGCACAGCATGTTTGTTAAGGAAAACGTTTGAACTGTGGAAGGTTATGATTGGTACTGCCAAACTGAATTATTATAATTTTTGTTTGCAGGTATTTCATTGGTAAGGTATTGCTTCACTTGTATGTCACTTGAAGAAAAAGAAAAATAAAAATAGCTCATGTGAGAGCAAGAGTTGCTATCCATACCACATAGTAGTTGAGATGGCACCCTTCTATCCCTATCTATGTATCAAGAATATGTACTCTGCCATTTAACTGATATTACTATTAGTGTTATAATTAGAGGTCTAATTATTAATTTGGAGTGGACCAGTAGTCCGACTAGGGAATTTCAATAAAATATTAATAATTTAGCAATGAACCTCAGGATCTCGTCAAATAATTATGATTTTGCTGAAAAAGCATCAGACTGAAGGAATTTGTGAGCCTGACTAATCATTATAGAATTACAGGTAGCGTAATTCTCAAACTATTCTTTATTAGTTTTTACCCGGAATTTTCATGGAAATGCACACACAATACCTCAGCAAATAATAACGAGGATAATTTACAATGAAAACTCTTGAAATACATAATCCCAGTAAAGAGCTGAAAAAACTAACATGTTTTATTCTTATTTAGTTTAATTAAATGAATAACCAATCCAAATGGTTGTTTGGCTATTTATCACTATATAATAAATTTGAGTTCTTATCATGGTTAGTGGAAGAATTTTTATAAGCATTTTTCTTTTCAAGTAGTTGTGGGGATAACAATTTTCTCATGGGGATTGCCCTATATGAACCTGAGTTTAGGGGTTGCAAAGATGATAATAAAGATAAAAATTCACTTAAAACATATTTGGAGATGGTGATGAGAATCATACGCCTTATTCCATTCCATGGGTCCTCATACCAAATCTTCTGGGCTTTGGTATCATATTAAATCAAATTAATATTTTTCCACTTTAATGAAGTATTCATTTAAAAAAATACTTTTTCATAATTTCTTTAATTAAGGTTCAATTTTTTAATCAATATCAATATTAGATACAATGAAATGTTTATAAACCACTTGCATAAAATCTTGTATAAATTGTTGAACAAACGCATCACCTGAAATCCAATGGGATTCAAAATTTAACAATCTAACTACGTAAATTTTACCAACACATACATCACCTTGCACTTGCTTCTTCAATATACACGTTGCAAACCCTGCTGATCAAATTGCAGAAACGAGTATTTTTCCAATCATGTGGGCAAACTCACTCTAATGAGTTTCCTATGTGCAATTTGAAAATGTGTTTGCTTGAGCTGTCAGGTGAGAATGTAAACAAGATCATTGTGCAATTAACGTGCCACTTACGAGATGTTTGGACCAGATTACAATCAAGGTTAATGGAAGGAAGGTTCAGAACCGAACTAAAAACTCAGGAAGTTCTGGGACTAAGCTGCAGTCAGTTGTAAATGGTATCTTTTTCAGTACAAAATTATAAAAATGTAAGAGAACTTAACCTAAAGTACAAACAAAAATTTACATTTCCAATCTATCATGTAAGTACTCACAAAAAAACGGGGCTAATGAAAAGAGTACACCCATAAGCCCCTGAAGATTTTATCAAACATCTCAATAACTTACAGATTCTATTGGCCTTTGATGAAGAGTGTTCAGCCATGTCAGTTACTTAAAATTGCTCCACATGACAGGAAGCTGAGGCAAGGCAGGCAATGCATTACAAGGACAAAAACGATTGTTGATCTTGCTATTCTGATCCCTACTACTCATCAAGCCCGTAGTCCTCTCCAAAATACTTGTCAACTAGACTATTTGCCATAGTTCTTAGATCTTCATTTTCGTGAAACTGAAATCTTTCCATGGCTTCAATCCCATCTTCTTGTTCTACAAGCTTTGGGCCCTCACCATTTGGCATCCCCCTCAGCACCTACAACACAAGAAATTGTAAACAACCAGGGGTTTAGATCTCAAAGAACTTGGTATTTGCTAAGAGGTGGAATTTTATCATATTGATTACACAAACTAATTGGCCTGACTCTGATAAAACAATGTTAATAAATCTGATCTAGCCAAAATCTATGAATTATTTATACAACCATCAAGATCTCTTACCAACTCTATGAACTGAAGTCCTAGCCTAGCAGCTTCAATATCAGCAGATCTAACCAAATCAATAAAACCTGGCAAGCATCCTTTTTCAACAAGTGAAACCAGGTGCTCCAGGATAAGACTTGGCTTCTCGTCACCTTTAATTGGGTTAACACAAAGGTTGCCCAATACATAAGCTACTTCCTTTCTTATATCAAATGGAGCGGCAGAAAGAAGGTGCAATAACAAAGGCACTGCCTCACGAGAATATATCAATTGCTTGTGCTCAACAGAACCAGCAGCTATATTAGACAGCACCCAGGCTGCTTCCTGCATAGATAACAAAGCTCATGTCAAGATCGATCCAAAGTTAGATTATAGTAATCAAGGATTAAATTTCATACCTTCTTTAAGACCCTGTGTTCACTATTCAGACATTTTACCAGGACTTGTATGGCATTATCTGAAAATGTAATTATATAATCAGATGTAAGAAATTGGTCCATACTATTTGATCAAAATGCATGTCTTTAGCATAGCAAGTATTAAAAAAATTACTAGCCTGTAATTTCAAGTCCAGGTACAAGAACAGCATAAGTTGCATGGGAATCACCAGCAATGAGATTACCTAAACTTCGCAAAACCTATAGGGGATTTCCCATTGTTATTAGAAACAACAGATCAATGTGAATAACATAAGCATTGTGATTTGTTTGTAATGGTATATGCTAATCACAATAAAATATTACAGATGTAGAGAGGTACATTTTTACAACAAATCAATCAAAAGTTCTGGAGAGCATTACCGGAATCAGTAATTGCAAACTGTTTGATGTTGCTAATCTATTTACAAGCAATTGAAGTACATCACTCTTCACCAGCATGCTGGTAGCTACATTTGAAAGCGCTGATAAATAAACAACTACCCATGCTACTTCAGTTGCTAATTCATCATCCCTGACATGATAAAAAGAATTTAATAGACATAATTAGGGTGGCCTTATAGGGGTATAATGTCAATGAGTAAAAGAGCTGGTTATTTCTGTAACGCTTCCAGGAAATAAGTTTCCATATAGTCATAATACTAAAAAAGGATTTGCACTACCATCACTTTTGATTTTAAGCTCACAAACCTATAGGAAAGTGAACATTATGATTATAGTAGTCACAGGCACACAAATTTCAGGAATTCATCCAAAATATGTTTAAAAATCATATAGAATTTTGGTTAAAATAAATAAGAAATGGTTTAATGGAGGCGAAGGAATGCAGAATATATAGGAAGATTTTCTTCACTGAGAAACAAGATCTGGCCAAGGTCATCACTCATCACTGATGTTACATTCAAATTGTTGTCAACTCCTTATTTTAAATATATAGGCAAAGCCATCACTGACACAATTCGGTAATTGTCAGATTGGCAGATTAGGGAGATTACTTTAAGGCTAATCACTTGTATTCTTAGTGGTTTGATTAGTTCTTGTATTCTGAATACATTTTCGTGTTAAGTTTTGGTGATTGTATGTCTTCTGTTATGGGAAAAGAAAAACTGGATTCATCAGAAACTATGAAAGTTTGGTTACACTTAAAAATCTAAAATAGTAATAAAGTAGACATAATTTGCTGAGGTTGATAAGTTTAGAAATGGAAACAGAACTTCTACCATAGAAATTGTTAATAGACAAGAAAGATCTTCATCCCGAAAAGAAGGGGACAAAAAGAAGAGGAAAGGAAAGTTGCAATTTCAACACCCTCATAATTAAAATGACCACACCGATTTTCTATATAATAAGTAGATTGGTATGGTGCAAAAATATGATTATATTTATCCATATATACTTTACAAAATTTCCTCTTTTCGATGATGTTAATTGTGCTTTTTCTACAAAAAAAAGGAACATAATAGTATAAATACATGATTAATTGTAGTAGCAATTTAAACAACAAAAAGAAAGAAGAGAAGGTATGAGTCATCCATGCACACTTGCACAGTAAACCAGCATATAGATATTAAGCATGCATGTCAGAAAGCAACTGCAAGTCTGAAGCAGCACTAAAACATCTTGACTAGGATATGCCACAAGTAATTCCAGAGGTACTCACGCTTTCTTCAAGTGTCGAATGATTGCATCCAAGGCTCCATCAACAAGAATGAGTTCGTTAGCAGCTTTTGGATTTGGACCCTACATGCAAACATGCTGAAGTCATGTTATATTTCTAGAAAGGATTTCATGCCACTTCAACCACAAATGCACATATAAAAACAAATGCATACAAAATATTCCACCTTCCACAAAAAGCATAATGCACAAGAAATCGCAAAAGCTGATGACTACATAGCACATCTACAAATTTACTGACACATCATACAAGTAACGGGGATATGAATACAGTTATACAGATGTAGAATGACAGCAATTATTAAAATGATACAAAATAATCAACCACTCAAACCAAAGGTTATGTAATATACAACAACTTATTTAATTGATGGATTTGAAACCTTGATTAGGTTAGACAAAGCCCAGGCAGCTGTTCTAACAGTTGAACCTTTGTTTGGTAGCATCATTCTTGCAAGAGGTAGTAAGGCCCCTTGAATTAGCAAAACATTCCTCAACTCTTCACCTTCACCAGCCACATTTCCTAGTGCCCAAGCACACTGCTCAGCAACAGGCGAGGAGCTCTTTTCTGCAGAACAGGGACATTCATGAATTTTACAGATAATAGTAAATAGAAAATTTATTAAAATAGTTTCAACCTTCAAGAACAACTTTATTATAAATAAATACAGTTGCCAAAGCTGTGTGCATAAGAGGTAGACATTTTAGGGCAAAAAATAATATGCCAGTAGCCCAGTAGGTCTAAGTTCTCTGCATCCCAGTTTTTCCTTTAGAAAATACAATGCTTTAAAGTATATGAGAATTCCTCTTAATCTTTCTGTACAAGTATTAATCAAAAAAATTAATTCGTTTCTTGACATGCAAGAGGAATCACAAAGTGACCACTCACCCCCAAGATGAGCAATAAGCAAAGGAAGTCCAGGCAACAAAGCTTTTGTTTCTTCTGGATTCCCTGCAGCAATATTTGTAAGACACCAAGCAGCCTCAAGCAACTGCAGAAGACATTCATGACAACATGTAAGTAATAAAAAAAATTAATTCTTGCCACTACTGATTCCATATGGTCTGCATAAAATGCACAAAGAGATATGCTTGGTCAAGTCTTTTGGAAGTACAAGACACTCATAGAAGAAATTGAACATCATTCAAAAGAAATGAAACTTTAGACCTGTTCATCTGGGGAACCAAATGAAAGACACTGCACTAGCATGGGTACAGCTCCAGCTTTAAGAGCAGACTCAACAGGAGGAAATTCAGATCTTGACAGCAAACGCCTTAATTCTTGAAGAGTACCCACTCTTTTCTGCATTGCAACCCTTCCCCCTATCAATTACAAATATATATAGTGTAACCCTTATGCCAAAGTTAAAGAAAATGTGAACTTGCAGTTAACATAAATGAAGCTTTTATCAGTGTGTACAAAAATATGGCCAAGACAATACTAAAGATTTAAGAGAACGCCATTCTAAGATGAGAGGGGGGGGGGTACAACAGCAATCTTAGTTCCTCATTGGAAGAATCCTGCATCTGAAAGCATACAAAAATCTCAGATGGTTAAAAAGCTTCCCACCTTAATCAGAAGATTCAAAACATGCGGTGGATATTATTTTTCCTTAGACCAACAAAACAATCAGTTAATCATATGCCAAACATGGTTGTAAGATACAACATGATATCAACTACACAATTTCAATCAAATTTCTTCACAGGATTGCAAGTACTTTGCCTCCATTTTCTCACAATAGTCCTCTGCCCTCATCATAAATTACAAATATTTTACTGGAAAACTGTTTTATGGCCTTCCCACAACCACCTAGTCTAGAGCTGTCATGAAGTCCAGAATCTCCAGATAACAGTAGCATGTTACATACTAGAATGCCAGCATTTATTTCAATGACCTTAACCACCAGCAAGATAAACAGCAAACATTGAGGCCCAAACGTAAGATATAATCCATTCAAACAATAAAGAGCATGTACTATTGTACTTTGCATGCCTTGTTTAGGTACCATGACATATTAACAAATGGCATGGAAAGCAACAACAAGTGCATTCAAAAATAGATTTCCGCCAATTCCAAGAGGCAAAGGAACTAATTTGCAAGTCACAAAACAAAGCATACAAGAAGAAGTGAACTTTTCAATAATTCTTGTTCATTGTTTTTTAATATGTCCATAAATGCTAGAAGCTTGGAATAGCTTACTTACTGATAAGCAAGGGCAGATTTCAAATTTTCCACTGCCAAGGAAGTTTGAGACTCCAAAATGGATTGTTCTTCATCAATCATCATCTCACTGTCAAGGGGAACTTCGCCATCACCACTACCAATGCCCACCCTACAAAGTCTTTTCGCACGCACCAACGATTCCCTCCTTTCTTTCCCAACTGTGATTGCATGTTGTCGCCTCCTACTAGCCGCAGCATCCCCAACTGAAACAAAACACACCATTGATGAATGCAAAACCCAAAGTTTCTGAAAGCAAAAACCTAAAACTCTGTTCATCAAATTAAATATGTAATCAAAAGCTAGCGTTTTGTCTCTGGGATTCAAATTCGCATGAAATAAAAACCTAGGGTTGAATAAAAACTCACCTGAGGACTTAATAGGGTCCCTTTTGTTACTAACGAAGCCAGGATCGGCCATTGCAGTGGGAACAGAAGCTGAGTATCAGTTTCAGTGTGAGACAGCGGCTACAGGACTTCGTTTCGTGCTTTGTCTATTTTTACAATAGTACCCAAGGGAATGTTATATTACACATGAAATTGAAATGTTCAGTTGAACTCAAACACTCGGACATAACTAACCTAAAGCAGCAAGAAAATTTCTTTCTTTTCCAAGTATGGAATAGTACTACTTATTAATATTTAGATTAAAAATGAATAATTCATATTATTTTATTTTATTTTATTATTATTGAAGGGGCCTAAGGCCAAAAAAAAAAAAAAACTACAAGATTAACACTTGTCTAGGAAAAACTACCCCTGAAAATCAGCTTTCGGTATAGGGATTAAAGAATCAGAACATGACAACAAATTATGAACTCCTAAGGAGACCGAATGCCCCATATTTGCTAGATGATCAGCGGTTCTATTGTCTTCTCTAAATGTATGAACAAGCTTAACTGTCCAATCTCATGATAGTGCTTCCCAAATGTCTCTGACAAGACCATAATAGTGATGTTCCAAAACACATCCCTCGGTGACTAACTCAAGAGTTGTCTTTGAATCCAGCTCATTAATTAACTTTTTGACTTCCTGATGCTTTGCTAGATTAAGGCCATGAAAGAGAGCCCAAAACTCTGTCTTAACTGTTGTACACACACCAGTGTTGCAAGTAAAACCATCCATATATCTATTGCCAGTGTGAGAGCCGGAGGCTGATGAGGGCGGGGAGTGATCGCCGGTGCAAAGAGGCACGGACAAGGAGCGGCTCCTGGCAGGCTTCTAAGCTAGAAGGGACACATGGATGAACCGAGCCCACACCCGAATGAGAGGGATCTAGAGGCTGTGCAGGTATGGGACTGTACTGTTAGAACCACAGGAAACACTAGAGGGGGGGTTGAATAATGTTTTAAACTTTTTTATAGTTTTTGGAAATCTTTGATTTAAATCATGAAAATGGGCACCGTTAAAAACAAGTCTTAAGATCAGTGATAGTTGAAACATGTGGAAGATAAGAAAAACAGTGTTTCTTCTAAAGTTTAAGATTGTTTTAAATAGAGGCTTCTCAAAGTATCTTATGAAGATTATTACAAGGAGTATTTTCAGAACGGTTTCTGAAATACTTCAGACGACTAGAGGTTGTCTGAAGTATATTCCTGATTTCTGAACTGATCTCTTTTAGACTTCAGAGAATTTATTTCAGAAGTTCTTCAAGGAACATTCTTTGTAAAGCTTCAAATGATCTAAGAGACATCTCATGTTTTATTCATATGAAAGATCATTTTATTGAAATAGTTGTGTTAAGTTTATTATAGAAGATACTTTTCAATTTCCAACTTAAATATGAAAACTGGAAATAAAGAGATTAAGAAAAAGGAGAACTTAGGCATAGAGATTTCAGACAGGTTTTTAAGGGGCTGTCTGAAGTTTTCAGAAGGCTGGTAAAAACTAATTTTAAAAGATGTTTTGTGCCCTTTACAAAATATCTAATTAATTATTCTGACCCCTTGAGTAGTATAAAAGGAATTGATAAGAGATAAGGGTAAGAAAACTTAGTCAAGGAATTTATCCTGGTTCACCCACAAACCAGTGAGCTACATCCAGTCCCAGAGGCACACCACCACTGGATTTTCCACTATCTGAATCCACAGATACAAGTATTATTCACAGCCTCTTCAGGCTAACACAAGTATTACTTTGTTTTCAACTGCCTCTTCAGGCAACATATGCAGTATTCTTTTTCAGTCCAGCCTCTCCAGGCTTTGCAACTAAGTATTCTTTCTTCCACCAAGCCTCTCCAGGCTCTCTGACACATAAAGTGTTTACAAATTAAACTAAGATTAAGTTTCCACGAAACTTAAACTTAATCTTTTCCTGTACTAGAGGTTAACTGAGTACTACTCAGGGTATAATGAATGAATTCTAAGTACAAGTTTAAGACAGTGATACAAGAGTATAAGTTTAAGTACAATTCCTGTCTCTGATAAGAGGAATAACATCCTCTGAGAATTGGCTCGGTAGATACTTGACTTTAAGCTCCAGCCTGGTTGGTTGTTAAACTGAACAACTACAATTTTGACTAACTGATCAATAGATCAGCAGCATGGTTGATTCAAGTAAGCATGGTCAACAACCAATAAGATTTTTCTGATACATCTTGATCAACTGATTGAACCAAGTGAATGAGTTCAACATCTTCAAATTCTTTCTTGAGGCTATTTATATGTCCTGTTGGAATATAGTCGTTTGAAGATGATTCATAATACCGTTGAGATGTTGATGATGTGGCTCATATAGCCGTTATGTAATAGTGTCTCAAACGGTTGCTTTTTCTTAAGCAAATAAGTGTTCAGACAGTCTTGTTCTGACACTTCTGTAGATGAGATCTTTAGAGAGACTTTCTTGATATAATTTTGCATGTTCTCTCTCTTGATATCCTTTTGCTTTTCTTCAGCTGACTTCTGATTTCCTCTGCTTTTCTTAGGAGTGTATATGAGGAGGTATCCGTTGGATTTGTCCTCTTGCTTATTTTGTATATGTTCCTTTTCTGTTTGCTTCCTGACACCATTTCTTCTTTCTTCTTTGAGTGAGGTGTCTTGTTCAGTGGCTGTTTCTTGCAGATGATAAAATATGTTTGAATTAAAATATTTCATTCAAACATTTTTCTTTGTTGCTTCTGCTTAGTCTTCTGAGCTTTTCTTGTGCTTTCTTTCGGATTGGTGATGATGATATTTCCGTTGTGATACCACCGTTTAGAGATAGCATTGAATGCTATTCAATCCGTCGTGAGACACGCTTCTGGGTGTCTTCACAATTATGACAAAGTACAACGTTGGTGCTGCTATAAAGCTGCCACCGTTGTTGTTGCAATTTCTGCGTTGCAGAGATTTCCTCAGTGGTGTATGAAATTCAAAATCGCCAGAAAAGGTCTTTGTGTTCCTTGCTATAAACGTGTTTGAAAAGGTACGTGCAGCAGAGGTTCAGAAAAGTCTTCACAAGCTTCAGCAGAGGGTGCCACGTCATAAGTGAGACTTCAGACGGCACTGATACTTCAGACGGGTTGAACTACTTCAGACAGCTTCAACTCTTCAGACGAGTTTTGCTTCTTCAGACAGCTTCGTTGCTTCAGAAAGCTTCTTTGCTTCAGATAGCTTCTTTGCTTCAGATAAGTTCAATCTTCAGACTGCTTTATGTTGTCTTCATTCCTTCAAGTCTTTATGTCTTCAGATGGTCTTCACGTCTTCAGACAGTCTTCACGTCTTCAAACGGTTTGCGCACTTCAGACGAGTTGCATTCTTCAGACAGTTTCTTTATATTAAATCTTGCATTTGTTCTTCTGATCCTGATCTTCTGATTCTGATAAATATTTCATCCTGAAACACAATCAACAAGCCAATACCTTTCTCAGTAGAATCTGTTTATATAATCTTATTTGTTCTTATTATGTTCTTATATAATCTTATTTGTTAATCATTAAAACTAAAGGATATTAAGTCTTTGAGTCAAGTTTGAATGCTCAAACTGATTAATAGACTTCACATGTACAGTTGAAAATAGCTTAAAAGAAATTGTTGTAGAGAACTATATCAACAAGATGCATCTTCTTTTCGGAAGCCCATAACATAAGAACTCCATAGTTAAGCGTGCTTGGCTTGGAGCAATTCTGGGATGAGTGACCTTCTGGGAAGTTTCCTGGAAAGTGTGCAAGTGAGGACAAAGCATATTGGAAAGACTCGTGTTGGTTTGTGGGGACCTCCATCAGTCCTTCAAGCGGCTCGGGGGCGTTACAGCCAGCATAACGCAAAAGCCCACCATCGGCTGCCTGGCCATAAGAGCCTTTCATCAAGCCATCTACGTTAAGCTTAACATGATCTTTAGGAGGAAAAGTCCAAGAGATATAAGCCTCATGTCTTTTGTATTCCACTCTGATTAATAGTAGGATTACCAAAACCATTTTGAACCATAGAAACATAAGTTATTGTTGAGACAAACTCACTCCTGAAAGTTTTTAATATGCCAAACCATTAAGTTTGACTGTGTGCTAAAATGAATAAGATGCATCTTGTTATTACTAACTGTGTGTTCAAGGATGTGGCAAAATTCTCTAGACTATGCTTGCAGATTTTAACCAAGTATTTGATGATGATCAAAGAAGTTCTTTGAGGAACAAAACACAAAAGTCAGAAATATCAAGTGCCAAAGAACAAAGACTTGAAGTCTTAACAGTAAGCAAGAAAGAGATTCAGGAACAGCTTGAGACGTCATCTCAAGATCAGATGCAAGCTCTAGCAACAAAAGATCATCTCTTAAAACAAAACAAGGGTTCAGAAAATTGTTTGATGATCATGCACCCAGAAGATATAACACATAAGACTCAGATCCTAAATACGCAAGAGATCAGTTCCAGCAACTGTCATCTCAAGAAGAGACTCCAGATCAGCTCGAGATGCAAGCTCATGAATAGACGCAAGAGATGAGATCCAAGCTCAGATGCAAGTAATGAGAGCTAAACTCAGAGCTAAAGATGAGACTCAAGTACAACATGAGAAGACATGACATAAAGTCAGCACAGGGTCAAGACCAAGTACATAGTATGCTGACACAGTAGACTCTGAAAAAGCTGCTTTGCTCTCAACAGAAAAATATCTTTCTTCAGCAACTGCTTTCAACGGCTAGAAACGGTCATAAAACGGCTAGTTTCATTGGAATAAAAGGGTGAAAGCTACAGTGAAGCAAAGTGAGAGACTACGCTGCATATTGAACAATCTTTACATCTCATCTCAAGTACTCATCTCAAGTCTATTATTCATCAGACCTGATCTCAACTTGAGAACATTTGTAGTCTCAACTTATTCTTTCTCTTCTTGATCTTAATATTGTTGTATCCATTTAGAAGAGACACCTTCTAGCTAAGACTCACTGTCTATCCATACTGTGTATGATTGTAAGCTAGACTCATCTTATACTATTCACATTCTTGTAACCTGTCTCATCTAAGATAGGAGTGTGCCCAGTCTTAGAGTGAGCTGTGAACGTCTTGAAGAGGTTGTAAGAATACCTGTGGCTCAGCTAAGGTAGGAGTGCCTATGCTTGGTGTGAGAGACGTCCTGAATAGGCTGTAAGAATACTTGTAATTGACGGGTTGTCAATAGTGGAAATCTCACGAGTTGTGAGGACTGGACGTAGCTCAAGGTGTGGGTGAACCAGGATAAGATCCCTGTGCCATCTCTCTTTCTTATTTCTTTATCTTGCTTTACACGTAACTCATCTCAAATTTGTTAACAACTAAGTATCTGCTTTAGAATATAACTGAATCTGATTTGAGATTTTAAGACAATTTGAACATAATTGAAACAACTAAAATTAAGACTACTTATACCCCGTCTTAATAAAGACCCCAATTCAGCAGACCTGAGATCACGTCTCAACTTTCAATTTTAGTGTGCAAATTTCAGGAACAAATTTTTAAAGTCTCTATTCAACCCCCCTTCTAGAGACATTCAACCAACTTCAGTTATAACCTTGTTAAGCAGGGAAGAAGAAAGCTCAGTATTCTGTTTGAAAACTAAGTTGTTTCGGTCATTCCAAATCATCCAGATTAAGATTGGATAAATAAGCTTCCAGTTTATCTTCAAGTTGTTGTCAGCTAAGTCTTCATCCAAATTTAGGTAGAGCCATCGATCAAGACCAAGACTAAAAAATATAGCCCATCGATCATCCTTAACAATAGAATTTCATATTTCCCAAACACTTGGACAATCACGAAGTGCATGCATAACAGTTTCAGGAGCCTCATTACATCTAGGACAGAGAGAATCATTGGTCATACCTCAGTGACAACGTTCATCATTTGTAAGGATTTTGCCATGCAAGCATTTCCAGAGAAGGCATTGAATTCGTGGGGGGCCTTTCCAATCCCATATACATTTACAGAGTTTAGGATCCACATCTTCACTTTTACGAGCTCCAATTAAGTCATAGACAGATTTGAGATTAAATTCCCCATTAGGGGAGGCAGCCCAAGTAGGAGTATCGATATGAAGGTTATCTCTAGGTGTCGAAATTGCACTAAATCTGAGCATAATATCTTCAGGAAGAAGTCTATCAAGCTCCAATAAATTCCATCTTCCTGCTGTAGCAAAACAAACGCTAAGCAGATTCTTTTGCCAATCAGGAATCTCGGCAATTGAATAGGAGATAAGAGGCCTCAAACCAGGTATAAATGATGTTGGTGTATGCCCTATAGGCCAATGGTATATTGAACCATTTTAGTATACAATATATGTCATGTTAATTATAAAAGACATTATTTATTATACTAATTAATTAATATGATAGAGTCCTTAGAATGACTTGTTCGTTGCTGTAAGATATGAAGTTTGACTTGATAGTGAGGTTCTATAGACTACTTCAGAACGTCATTATCAAATCATCCCTAATCAAGTATTATTGTGAAAAGGACAACAATAATACGTCGAGACTAGTATGTGAGTAGATTGATGACTATGTCTCAGTAGTCATGGATATGTGATATCAAATCTTTCACACAGATGCATATTAAATGGTTTTAATGGTATACTGGATTGACCCGCAATGAGAATGTTACATGGATTATTATGTATGTCATTAGCGATTCTCATCGTGACAATGGTGTATGTGGTGCTTTGACATGATGTCATAACGGTTCCCGACATAAGGAGTCATATGCTTTAGTTTCATCAAACGTCATGCCTAATCCGGTGACTATAAAGGTGGTTACCAATTTACACTTGCACCTCCAATATTATTTTATTTTTTATCTAATTAAAATTGTTTAGATTTAATTGAACTATATTATAATTTTTATTTTCTTTTGCAAGTCATTATTTTCATCGCTTTTTTTACATGGTATAATGATATCTCACTTCGAAATAAGAGATTCCATTCATTATATGTTTGGGCAGCATCACAGACTTGATTTTACAAAAAAAAAAAAAAAAATAGTTGTAACTTTTTTCAATTAATTTTTGGGTTGAATATGTTTCTGGTCCCTAAATTTTCACCCGAATTTGATTTTGATCCTTAATTTTTTTCGTTGTTTTTGGTCCATAACGTTTTCAAATCATTTAGATTAGTCCCTGTCGTCACCCTTATATTTAACAGAGTTGACGGCAGGGACTAATTTCAATGATTTGAAAATGTTAGGGACCAAAAACAACGAAAAAAAATATTGGGGACCAAACCCATATTCGGGTTTGGTCCCTAAACTTTCACCCGAATTTGGTTTTGGTCCCTAAAATTTTCAGATAATTGAAATTAGTCCTCGTCGTCACCCCTATATTTAACAGAGTTAACGACAGGGACTAATTTCAATGATTTGAAAACTTTAGGGACCAAAAACAACGAAAAAAATATTAGGGACCAAAACCAAATTCGGGAGAAAGTTTAGGGACCAAAAACATATTTAACCCTTAATTTTTTTACGCAAAGATTTTTTTTTAAAATTAAATTTTTTTTTGAAAGTTGACCACTCAATATGAGAACTTGGCTTATTTAGATAGCTGTGAGTTTTTAGTTTTTTATTTTTAAAAGATTTTAATCAAATTTTTATAATTTAAAACTAAAAATTGAAAATCAACAGGGGTTGATTCAAGTGGTACATACTTGATTTCCCTTAAATAAGGTCTCGGATTCGAACCTTGTGGATATGGAAAAAATCTCCGCTGGGAGAGCTAGCCCCAGCAGGATGTGGATGTTCCCGGCTCGAACGAGATTGTCCCCCGTGAGGGATACCCCTGGTTCAAACAAAAAAAAAAGAAAACTAAAAATTGAAAACCTCTTTTTGTGGTTTTGAAAACGGGGGCTGTTTGGGGTGGTTGAGAGTTTTCAGATTTTGGTTTTCAAAGAATTTCAACCAACTTTTTACAACTGAAAATTGAAAATCATTTTTTTGTGATTTTCAAAATAACTGTTTTGAAAACTACAAAAACAAGTTTTCAGATGTTCATTTTGAGTTGTAAAAACTTGATTTAAAATTTTTAAAAACAAAAAATTAAAAACTAAAAACTCACAACCACCCCATTGACCCTTAGTTTTTAGTTTTTTATTAGCGGTGTAAAATTTAGTGTAACTTACATTGGTGTAAGTTGAACCCTCCTCTTTCAATTTGAGGAGAGATCAAATTATACTAGTGTAAGTTACACAGAATCTTACACCATTGAATTATTTTTTAATAGTTATTGTATTAAGTAACACACTGTTGGATTGAAAGTTAATATCATATAGATCACATATATAAAATTTTACATTAATCCAAAATTATTTGATATGTCATTGAAATGTCTCAAAATTAACGCTATATATATATATATATATATATATATATATTTGAAATATATGAAAAAAGGGACCATTTGATTATCAGTTTATTAGTCTTCAAATTTTATGAAATTTACACAAATAATCAAGATGATGAATAGATTTAATATAATGTTTGGATTAATAAAAATCACATTGGATCTAGAGTTATTACCGGTGTAAGATTTGGTGTAACTTACATTGGTGTAAATTGAACCCTCCTCTTTCAATTTTTAGTTTCGAGTTGTAAAAATTTGATTGATTTTTTTAAATAAAAAATTGAAAACTTGCAATCACTCTGAAAAGGGCATTTAAATAGTGATTACGTGCTTCATTAATAAAACAACTATTTTATTATTTGACCTATTAATAAAATATTTAACATTCCAAATTAAATAAGAGGGACTTAAAGACAAAATACTCTCTATATTTTGCAATATGTTTCCTATTTTCAAATGTGTGACACATGTTCTCTTTCACTTTCCACCTACTTCCCTCCTCACCAAACACACATTCCTTCTCCATTTCTCCACACTTCTCTCCTCCCTCCTCCATCAAACACACATCCCTACTCTATTTCTCCACACTTCTCTCCTCCCTCCTCCACTTCACCCATACCAAACAGGGACTATGTGTTTCCATTCCTCAGAGAACTTGATTGGGGTTATTGAACCTAGTACTTAAATACATATTTTACACATTAGTTATCTCTCAAATTTAACATTTTAAAACTTCTTTTATGTTTAGTTAACAAATCAGACATAATTTTGCAAATTTAGGTTCATATTGGGTTTAATTGCATTTTTTAACATAATTGACAAATTACACTGTGTCAATATTTCAAGCATAATTTGAGTTATAGACATATAAAAATTATGAAATTTATATTGTATAGAGATAGAAAAAGCCCTACAACTTTTTTATTGAACCCAAACGCTAAATCTGATACCTAGTGGATCAAAATAGATTTGGAAGTCGAAATAGTCATCCTGCCATGAGAACTTAAACATCATTCAGAGATTAAGTCATAACTTGGGCTACACACATCCTTTTAGGCTGAAACCAACAACATTGGGAAGCTAACATCGAGTGTTTCAACTGTTTTGAAGACAATTTTTTGGATTCAGTTATGTTAATGATGTAATTCTCGGTGCAAGTAAGAGACAATTTGTTGAATGATAGCTATGAAAAGAAATAATTGATGAATAATCTAAAGTAATGGATAAAAATGATAGATAATTGATAAATAATTCCGTTAGTGGATAAAACATGTTGAATCATGGCTAAATGATCAACATAAGAAAGGTATCTTTTCGCCTTTATGAATAAGAGGATTTGCTAGATAGGAAAGCATCCAAATTGTAGAATTACTAAGTCTTTGATCTTCATATAAGGCTAAGTTTGTATTAATTCGAGAATTCAAGCTTATTTTCATCTTGGTCATGAGATTTGATCTTCATTTACATGCATGTTGAATTATGTCTATTTTACTTTTTTACTTTACTTGCTTCAATTTCACTTGATATTGAATAACTCAAAACTCAATTTTGCAATAAATATTAAGAAAAAAGGTTAGAGAATATATTTTGTTTTTTACGTGAATTAAAAATAATAATAAATTTAACTAATATTCTTAACTAACCTAAATTACTTATTTTTTTCTTATATTTAACATAAAAAAGTACATGAAATAAGAAAAATAGTATAACATCGTGACATTGAAAAATGAGTAAGTCGATAATATACGAGATTGTTTTTGGTAGAAATAACATACAAGAATTGATTGATGTCTCTTAGTCTTAGATAATTGTCCATACATGTTGTTTTGAATGACAAGTGTCATTTTTGTTTGTGCCAGTAGGTGTTTGCATCCGTGTCTGTATCCGTCGACATCTTTTTTTTAAAAGAGAAAAAAGTTCGTCGGCAACAAGAATAATTTCAATGTTCATCGGTCAAATACCTGTTACTAGATATCAAACGTGTTTTAATTTTTATATATTATCCTACTATACAATATAACATGTTATCCCTTATTTAGCAAAATTATTAATATAACAGCACATTGTTACATTATCATACTACTCTAGTAACCCATGAACTAGTGTAAGCTTGGAGGAACATTTATAAGTCTGAGTTTAATTTTAACTTGATTTTATAGAGTGAGTCTGTCTAGAGTTTCACCAATGACAGACAGCTTTATGACCATTAGATTGAGTAACTTTTTAATCTAAGGCTAGGATCTTTTACCTGACACCTGATGAACCAAAAAATTAAAAATTGCAATTAAGTGTCTTCGTGTTTTGCTTTCTTAAATGATTTAGTTGTTTGAATTTGTCAGCGTACCCTTCATTTTGCGTAGAGCTATAGACTACGTTTAGGAATTTGTGTTGATGGTTGGTTTAAAGCTTTTTTATCCTGGAAATGCCTTTTATTTTGTAATTGAGCAAATTCATGTATTTAATTATTTTGTTTTTTCTAATATTGTAATAGAAGTAACGACATATATAATTTGTGAAGTTTCAAATAAATGGATTTCCATCTTCAAATCTTTCATAATTTTGGTTGATTAATTGATTCATTTCTAGTTTGTTAAGCAAAAATATGACTAATTTGATTCATTTATTCATTTTCATATTCGATCTTTAACAAAAGGGGGAAAATTATTCAAATCTTTCATTGAATAATGACTTTTGACGGTAAAAAAATCCAATTGTTTTTAGTACAATAAGAGTAATTAGAATTCCCATGATGACAAAGGGATCTTTCTTATATCCTCATTATATATAGAGCCGGTCCAACGTATATCTAGACCTAAAGCGAATTATAAAATGAGGCTTTTTAAATTAATTAAATAATTTAATTAAAAAATATTATAATTTTATTTAAAAGTGATCTTTTAGGTTTTTTAAAATACAAATTAATTAACTATTAAACTATCTTAACAAATCCTATTTAATATTTTTTATTTAATAATAAAATAAATTTACTTAATCTTTGTTGATATTTTATTAATAAGTATTAAAATTTATGATAATCAGTATTTTAAAGACTTTAACATATTTTAACATTTACAAAATTAAATAATAAGCAATATTTTAGCCACTCATGCAATGTATTTTTTAATTAAATATTTTAAAATTTAAAAACAAAATCTAAAGGAAGAACATTTTAAATTTCCGTAATAAAAATTTAAACAGGAAAGTCACTTGAATAAGATTGAATAAGGAGAAATTGAAATTTTTACAATTACAAGAAACTTTTCAAATTTTATAGTTTTTATTTAAATAAAAAAATTCACGCTGATTAACGTGGGAAGTCCTTTGATGTGAGGGTGATTATGAGAGTTCCATTAGAATTTAAATTTAATATATACATAGTAGATGGAATGTAAATTTTAATATGGATTAATAAAATGTAAAAAATCAACTAATAAAATTAATAAAGTATTATTTAATAATCAAGAGAGAGTGATAAGATGAGGGACCTAATCTTTTATAGAAAATATTTTACTCCTAATACTAATTTCATTTAATTTTTTAAAAAATATTTATAACTAAAAAAATTCGGGGACCTAAAATAATAAAATATTTTCGAGGCCCTAAGGCAATGACTTAACTAATCTTATGCTTGGGCTGACCATGATTATATATTAGTCATTTCACGGGTTTTTGACTTCGATGGGGCAATTTTATTTCTAAATTACTGGAATGATGTAAAAAAATTTACCAGAATGGGGTAAGTTGCATATGCAGTACCCATGAATTGGGTGGGTTGAGCCCAAGTCATTTATTTCCAATACGACTTTGTAATAAAATTTAAAAAAACACAGTACTCTAAATAAGTTGTATATTGCATATGAGACTTCTATTTTTTTTCATAAAAAGCATATGTTATACGATTATTGAAATTTACATTAAAAAAAATAAAAGTCTCACTTTCAATGTGAGACTTCTGTGCGTTAATTATTAAAATAATAAACCTTACATTGGATGTCCGACTTTGATATGGAAGTCTCACTTTGATATACGACTTACCTAATTATTTCTCACTTTATTAGTACATTTATATTATTTAATAACATATTTAAACATTAGATTACTTGTTGTATTTTATAATATTAATATATTGTATTTCAATGTACGTAAATAAATTGTTATGTAGGTTATATTTAATAATTATGTTTGAATGATTTTAAAGTAATTTTCAATTGAGTTATAATTTTTTAAATTAATATTTTTATTGAATTACTAATTTTTCATTTAATTAAAGTACATGAAACGAATACAGGTATGAACATATAGGTGTTCAAGAGGTGTCGAGAAAGACACTAAAGTTATGGTCCATGTAGGTATGGGCGCGAGGATCGTCTTTTTTTAAAAAAATGTGTACATGTGGACAACCACTATAGTAAAATCAAGGACCATGAAAAATTAATACTCTTTTTGGGAATATTAAAATTTTGAAAGTCCATTTTGGGTGCAAGAACCGTAGAAAAAAAGAGACAAGAAGAAAAAAATAAAGTGAGAGAAGGTAGAACTTAGAAGAAGTATCATTGATGTGATTGAAAAGAAAGAGAGATAGAAAGAAAAATGAGGTGTGAAAGGGTTTTATATATTTTATAATTAAACTAGCAAGTATCTTATATATTAAACAATTTTTTTGTGAAATTAATAATAAACTTAAAAATATAAAATAATAATTTAAAAAATTAAAATTTTAAATATTTAATAAATAAGTTTAACTAATAAAAACTTTATTATAGTTAACTTTTTGTGTGAAAAATATTATTCTTTTTTTTTTCGGTACAGAAAATATTATTCTCTTGAGATTATAGTTAACTTTAATATAGTTAAGTTATTTTTGTGAAAAATATTATTCTTTTGATTGTGTTATTATATATAGTTATATAATGTCAATGACAAATATTATTCTTTTGATTGTGTTATTATATATAGTTATATAATGTCAACGGTTATTTTTTTTATTTAAGATTATAGTTAAGTTATTTTTATAGTTAAATTTTTGTAATTTTGTGTTTATAATTAAGCAATTTATTTAAAAAGTATTTTTTATTTTATCATTATGTTTACGTTGTTTAGGAGAAAAATAATTTTTTCTGTTATTACAGTTACTTATTAAATTAAACAGTAATTTAATTATCAATTTTGTTATTGTAATTAAATTAGTTTTTATAGAGCTCCTGTAATCTGTATGCATTTCTCATTAATGTTAAGTTAATTCTCCATTGCGTGTTTTATGGTCCTATTAGATTTTTATCACTTTGCAAAGCTTTATATAAAAAGACCTTAACAGCAAATAAATATTTTCGGGGACCATATTTAAAAGCTTTGTTTTTTAATTCTAACACGTGACTTTACCTGTAATGATAGGTTAAAACACTTCAAAAAGGGTGTTATCCGTGAAGTGTTCCACCCTAGAAGGAGCCGAATTTATAATATTTGGTTTATCCCAAAATTACGTTTCAAACATGGATCCGGGTAAACATGACAATGTCCGTTTAGTTTACAGTTGAGTAGAATTGATTCTGAAAATAAAAAATATTGGACAGAAGTGATTTAAAATTAATTTCGCAAAACCGTAGTTTTGATTTTTGTAACGCCCTACCAAACGGGCTAAGAGAGTAGCTTTTGTCATATCCACGTCTGAGACGTGGTTTTTGGGGTAGCCCAAACACGCTCAATATGAAATGTAGTAAACTCTTGTTTTCAATGCTAAAAATAGTTATGATGAGGAATCCAAACTCTTGAATTTGACCCGTTTCAACGTCAAACCAAATACACACTAAGAAAATAAAATCACTTTTGGTTTGATTTCCATCAAAATAACATTTGAAACATGGATTCAAGCCAACTCTACTGAGAATAACATTTGCCCGAATCCAATATTAAACCAAACATGCTATTATATTCTTTTAATGAAATATAATATCTCAAAAACATAAATTAACAATAGAAAATAAAAAAATCTATTTTTGACATTAAATAAAATATAATTTTAAGAAAAGAAAAATTCAAAATTTTTATTTAAACATTATATTTTTACTAAAGAGACATAGAATATCACAAGATTAAGAAAAATTTGATAAACCCAGCACGTATTAAAATTAAAAATACGTGATCACTACTCACTAAGTCACTATCTTTTCTTCTTATATATAAAAAATCCTTAATATGATGTTAAATATTAATAACGGAAATGCATACGCGTTAGCAGCCCCTGCCCGCTCGGTTTTGTTATTGGTCGGGACCATGAATGACGTGGTGGTCCGGTGCCTCTAATAATTTTTCATGCCGAATAAGGCAATAGCACATCACAAACACAAAGGCAGCAGCAAATACTTCACTTTTCAGTTTCCTCCTTTCTACTGTTCTTATCAACAAACAAACAAAACCAAACCTCTCTCTGTTTCTGTTTCTGATCTCAGATCAGATCTTCCCCATGACGATGCCGTCGCCGCTTAAGGCCGTCACGTTAACCCATGTCCGTTACCAAAGGGGTGACCGTCTCGGCCACTTCCTTGCTTGGGTTTCCCTCGTCCCCGTCTTCATCAGCCTCGGCGGCTTCGTCTCCCACTTCATCTTCCGTCGCGAGCTTCAAGGAATCTTCTTCGCCTTCGGTCTCATCATTTCCCAGTTCATCAATGAACTCATCAAAACCTCAGTTCAACAAGCTCGCCCTGAAACCTGTGCCCTCCTCGAAATGTGCGATTCACACGGATGGCCCTCCAGTCACTGCCAGTACATGTTCTTCTTCGCCATCTATTTAACCCTTTTATCTTCCAAAGGAATTGGTTTCTGGGACATGAGAAACAACCTCGTTCTTAACCTCGTTACCTGGTCTCTTGCCCTTTTGACCATGTATTCTCGGGTTTATTTGGGTTATCACACTGTTGCCCAGGTCTTTGCTGGAACTGCTTTGGGGGTTTTTCTTGGCGCGGTTTGGTTCTGGGTTGTTAACACTGTGTTGTTCCCTTATTTTCCTCTCATTGAAGAGAGCGCGTTTGGGAGGTGGTTCTATGTGAAGGACACTTCCCACATCCCCAATGTGTTGAAGTTTGAGTATGAACAAGCCAGGGCTGCGAGAAAAAACATGGCCTCAAACTCTAAGTCTGATTGATTGGTTGATGGGTATGTTTGGAAGCAATCCCTTTTCCTCTCTCTCCATTCATCTGTTTATCCTTTGGATTAAATTTTACAGCTTTGATTGATGATTGATTACTTTATCGCCCTTGCGTCTTGTGTGTTGTTGTTGCAATGAAAGTTCTTAGGATTGTAGATTGGGAGTTTGAAAACTGTCAGACCTGAATTTGGTCTTTGAAAATGTTTGTAGAGTGAAAGGAAATTATTGCGGTCTTGCTCTGTATACCTGAAAGTTTGAGTGCAATCTTGTGTTTTATTTGATCATATAATTTGAATCAACAACTCTTGAGGTTTGCTTTAGTTCTCATGCCTACACGTGCACAAGTAGGTATGAGAGGCGTTTTTATGGAGTGTTGTTAATGTTATTAATGTAATTTTTATGTTTTTAAATGTTCTTGCTTGTCATTCTGCTTTATTTGTATTTCACAAGATTTATTGATCTTGTGAATGCTGTATATTTTAATTTAAGTTGCTTTTAAGTTTTTTTTTTTCAATGGTAGAGGAAGCAAGTGCCATAGTGCTTGCTTTATTTTAGATAAGTGAAAATTTTGAGGTATGAACTGACATGTTTGAAGTTAAACAACTATAACATGATCAGTAAACTGTGTAAATCACAGATTAACACATCAAATCTGTCAAAATAAAGCGTGGAAATCTTGTGAACTGAAGCTTTAGGACTTTAGGTTATTTGATTAGAGTCCTCCTTCCCATTTACTATTGTAGTGCTGACACCTTCTTTAGTTCATGGTGTGCTCCTTGTTGAAACTCATTGCACTGATGATGTTTTCTGGTAATGTTTCTAATTTATATTTGTGATAATAGGTATTTTGGATACTTAGTTTATGGCATTCTTTTGAATGCTGGGATACATTTCATGGCATAACATAGGATCTCCAGGTGGTGGTTCTCAGTAATATATTCTGACAATTCATTGTCAATACTTATTATCCTCTCTTCCAATTTTTGCCCCAACTATTCAAAGTCAGCAGCCTGTCCTCTTATCTATGATTGGTTGCTGATCAGACTGAAATGCTGAACCGAGAGTAGTGGCATACATCTTTCAGGGTGTGGAGATCTGCTTGTGTTTTGTAATTTTTTCTTAGTTTTGGCTAGAAAAGAGGGGAGGTTTATTTAGGTTGATCATAGTAGTTATTCTTAGTTTATGTTAAATGGTTGATGATAGTAGGTATTAGAGGCTTTCAAAGTTATTCTTAGTCCATGATAGTAGTTATTTCTGGAATTCTTTATTTCTCATGCCTACGCATGCATCCTGGTATTCATGTAAAGCCATGGTTATGTTATCAGTATTTCCCAGGCAGAACTTAATATTTTATTCTTATGAGTGAAAGAACCTGATGTGCAGTGTGCATATTCTTGTTCTAATAAAGAAGCTAGATTTACCTTTTTATTATAAATGTTTTCGGCTTAAGTTTACTTGCTTTCCATTCTACTGTACCTGGGTATGGGTAATTAAAGGCTTATTTTTATTTTAATTTATTTAAGACAGTATAAGATGTGTATAATCAGAATGTGGTAAAGTACTTTTTGTGTGTACCATGATTGTGATGCAAAGTTCACTCAAATATTGGTATTTGAGGATCAATTGGGATAGCCGTGAATGATGGTGTGCTGCTGGACCCTTTGTATATGGATTTTTTTATCTCATATTGAACTTCACAGAGATTTAGTTTTGAGGTATAAACTGACACATCTCAAGTTAAACAAGTATAATATGATCAGTAAACTCTGTAAAACACAGATTAACACATCAAATCTGTCAAAATAAAGTGTGGCCATCTTGGTATATGTGATGCAAAGTTTACTCAAGTATTGGTATTTGAGGATCAATTGGGATGGCCATGAATGATGGTGTGCTGCTGGACCCTTTGTATAGGGATTTTTTTATCTCATTAAACTTCGCAGAGATTTAGTTTGAAAGGTGGAAAAAATAGGTGAACTGTAAATGGAATTTTGAGAATAACTAAATACATAGGAAGTAAATTTTAGGAAGAAACCACATAGAACATTTATGTGTTAACAGATTGCTTCGAACCACCTACAATTCCATCAATAAAGACTGTGTTGCTCTTTGCAATTGGTTGTGCTGCACCTTAATTACAGATTCTCCTTGCAGCCCTGCAACTTAGGAACAAGAAAGCATAGGTACATCAATTTTATATATACACTAGCCCCACCCAGCCTCTGCCATTTCATTTGCTAGTCAATATGTAGCTGTAATAATCCATCCTGACAGCACAGCAGCAATAGTTATAGGATGCAAACTTGTACTATCTGCCATTGGGTGCTAACTTGGAAGGACATCGTTTTTTGGGGTCTGTTGTTTCCTCATCCCCATTTATTGTCAGTAACATATTCACTTGAAGACATTTTCGTGATTAGTGTACATCATGTCTTTTTAATTCAATATTCTCCATTATTGAGTTTCTATTTTGTGCAAAAGACAGAAGTATTCAAAGTCATCTCTAATATAACTATAAGGTTTACATATTCTTCGGTATGTTTTGTTTCAACTGACTTTGCTCCTTTTCTATTTTCCAGGCAGATTGCTCTGAATTTTTCTTCCAGGATTTGTTGTCACGGGCATTTATGGCAGTAATGTAAAATAGTCTTCTTTTCTGGAGTATTCTACTTTAGAGGCCAGTCAGCTCAGGTATAAAGGATATCTGTTAAAAGAGAAGCATAGCGCACACTGATATTTTTGGCCTATGATGCGTTGATGCCTATGAAATAGAACTGATGTAACAATAGGTGGTTACTAAATATTATAGATAGACACTTGAATATTTAATGTTGTTTTCTCATACTTGGGGTTTGGACAAAGATACATTGATACAAACAAAACTAAAGCAATAACTTTTTTCCCATAATTGATCAGGGAGTTGTGTAGCATGTTTTATCTGATTTATTGGTGCAATTTTACATGGAAAATCCGGCTATCTAAGGACTAGGGCAACACTGAGCATAACCCCTTGTTTAAGACAATTTAGTCGTGATAGTGTCTGAGTAATAAGTTTTACAGTAATAACTGTGGGGATATGTTATGAGTCTCACATTGAGTGAATCAAACACTCATTGTGGTATTTAAGTCATGAGACTCTCTCACCTAATGAACTAGTCTTTTGAGTTGAGCTCTCCTCATGAGCTTAAGTCATAATAATTGGTGTTTTCATTGAGAGTTGGGCTACGGAAAGGGCTATCTATAGGCTGGATTAAGGTATTAAAACCCAAATACTGATTCCGACAAAAAAAAAACCCAAATACGGATAGGTGTGTGAAGCCGCAAAAAAAAGAAAGAGGGCTACCATCGAGTCAGTGTCGATAGAGTGAAAGCCGCTGTGGACGTCGGCTCTTAAAGGGGCAGCCATATTATGAGTCCCACATTGAGTGGAATCAAACACTCATTGTGGTACTTAAGCCGTGAGACTTTCCCATCTAATAGACTAGTATTTTGGGTTGGGCTCTCCTCATGGACTTAAGTCATAACAGAATACGGAGTCATACACATTAAAATAAAAACTCTTATAATTCAAGGTGCCAATAATATTTTTTGCGATTTTTTAAGGGAATGCATAGTTTCTAAAGGAATAATCATTAATTCAAGGCACTTATAAATTAACCCGTGCACCAACTTAAGTATCTTGATTTGCCTTTTTTTTTTTGCTTTGCGTTAAATTATTGTCTGTTAGGTACTTACGTTTTAAATATATTTTTATTTGCTGAGCCGTGCTATATATGGCTCGAAATGGAAGTATAAGAATTCAACAAAAGCCTACTTTTACTTCAGAGATTTTTTTTTTAGAATTCAACGGCTGGGTGGTGTTTTTAAAGTGATTTTTAGTATTAGCCAATCAGAAAATTCGTTTTCGTGGCTATTAGTATTTCCCAAAAATTATATAACCTATAAGTTGATTCAAAATACCTTTTTTCCCAATTACTTTCAAATGACTTTTTTTTTTTTTGATAGATTCAAATGACTTATTTAATAGAAGGGACGTGAATATTATAAATTACAAATTTTATCTGAACAAAAGTTACAAAATCCTAAACTGCATAAATAATTTTTACACAATACTTGATATGCAAAATATTACTTAAATGTTGTCATTCCCATAATCTAGAATTTAATATGTATTTTTAGTGTATCAGGATTTAGGAGGATCCAAATTCATTTTTAGTCTAGAATAATATATATCTTTAATGAGAGGTAATCAATTTTTTTTGGTCAATTTAATCAACTCTGTTTAAGAAGTCGGGACGACAACTCCCCCTAAAACCAGTGCGGGTTTGAGTTCGAGTTTGAAGAGTGTGTATAAAATTATGAAACCCAATCTCATTCTTGCGCGTTCCCATTAGGTTCGGGGAAATCCACGGGGATTTCACCTTCTCAAATTTTCATTTTTTTTTATTTTTCATAACTTAAATACATATTTTTAAATAAACTATATATCTAATATATTATAATTCAAATAATATGTAAATATAGACATTAATATGTAGCCAATTTTCACTTACTGTTGATGGTAGTGATTCTAGTAGTAGCATAGCATCCCATGTGGCCTTATAATCAAATGCCACCAATGATGTTGATGAAGATGATGCTTGGGAGGATGAGTTTAGGGAGAAAATGAGGATGAAACGAGGTGATGAGAAGAGGAATGAGTTGGAGGGGTACATGGAGGATGACATTGAACACATTGATAAAGATAGTAATGATTTTGACATTTTGAAGTGGTGGAAAGCGAAGTCAGTGAAGTTTTATATTCTTTCTCGCATGGCTAGGATATATTGGCTATTCCAGTGTTCACAATATCTTCTGAGAGTGCATTTAGTACTGGAGGTCGAGTTCTTGACCCATTTCATAGTTCCTTGAATCCCATTACGATTGAATCTTTGGTTTGTACACAAAATTGGCTAAGGAATCCTCCTAAGGTAATGGATCTACATGCTGAGATTGATGAAGTGCAAAAGATGGAAACAAGTATAAAAGCTATATTTTAATTTTAACTCTTTAATTTGATCATTTAGTTAATTAGTTTGTTTAAATTTTACAATGCTAATGTTTATGTTTATGTTTCTATTTGTAGAGTTGTCTGGATTGCCTCTATCTGCATCTGGTGGTGGTGGAGATGGAGAGGCTGGCAGGATGCTGTCGAACTAGTCTACTAGAGCTGCTCTTGAAGTCTTGAAGAATGGTTGGAGATGTTTATGATTTTCATGATATCAAGCTGTTTGAGGACTATTTTTTCTATGATATTTAATTAGTAATTTGGTTATGTTATTACACTTGATTGTTAATGTGTTACGCATATATGTTGGTTTGTAATTTTCATGATTGAATGTTATTTATGCAAATTATGCTTGACATTGGTTGAATTGGTTATGTTGGTTGAAGAATGGATGAATTTTATTATAACACTTAATTAGTAATTTTCATGTTATTTTTTCTTGACATTGGTTGAATGGTTGGTGCAAGTTTGAAGCAACAAAACATAATGTCTTATGCCTTTTTATATCAGGTTATAGTATATTTTTTAGGCAAAGCCATACATTTTTTCTTTTTTTTTTCCTGAACAGGTACAAAATGGACATTATTGAGTTTCTAATCCGATTGAACCAAATTGAACCAACTTGTATTTAATTGGTTCGGGTCAATGTAAAAAAAAATAAGGAAAACTGAAAACTTTTGTTTGGCTTGATTTTTTTTTTCTAAAGCCAAACCAAATCGACCCGTGAACACCCCTAGAGCTAACTAATTAAAAAATTTTATAACATTGCCCATTTTTTGGCTTCACCTATTTTCTATAAGCGGAATTTAAATATAAATATGGCATGTCCTACTTTTTCTTTGGGTTGTTCATGTGTCGAATTTTAATGCGATACACATGTGACGAAATCACTATCTTGGGGCCGCAAGATTGGGGGTGTCCATAATAGCCACACAGCACAACTGTGTTGTTTTCAAACACCAATTCAAATAAATTTCTTCAAGTTGACCAAAAATTTTTTTTTCTCTTCAACACAATCACAATGTGTAGTACTACATGCTATGAAATGCTAGTTCAACTGATAACTTACCCCTTCACATGTGATTTTGTAGTCTTGCTACTTTTTTTGTATTTTTCAAGATTTATAGATCCAAACTCATTTGCAGATTACCGCCGAAGAATGTATATAGAGATAGATATACACCAAACAACGATTTTTAGTCTTGTTTCTTTTCCTTTCGATTTGGCTCCTATATAAATTACTTGTAATAGTGACATGCGGTTGTTCTATATATTGGCTTGCTAGAAAATGTATTCTCTACTGTTGAACTTTCATTGATTTAATTGAAGATTGGTTGAATGATATTTTAACATGTTATATAATATTTAATTTGTAAACAATGGATATTGAATATTACACAATAAGTGTCTAAATAATATAACCTAGTTGCATGAATCCATAAAAAAGAAAGTCATTTTTTTTATTAATTATGTGGGTTTTATATAAAATACTTTATCAACTTTTAATTTGATCCTTTAATATTACATCTTTATTAACCTATTATTACTAGCTATGTATGTATTTTTCTTTATTTTTTTAATAAAGTCTGAACTTTTCTTTGTTTCATTTTTATTCTCATCTTTATACTACATATTTTTTTATTTGTTTCTTTTTTTTTTTGACGTCATTATTTTATCTTTTAAATATCAACTTATCTTCTAAAAAATAAGAAACAGATTTATTTGTTTCTTATTTTTTAGAAGATAAGTTGATATTTAAAAGGTAAGATTTTATAAAGCATGCAAAAACGAAGTATTCGACTTGGTACTTTTGGAAGAACGATCGATTTAACCTAGCATCCCTATCTTTTCTCTCTAGCAAACCTAGCATCCCTATCTTTTCTCTCTAGCAGAACCCAACCGCCGCAGCATCAGCGCCCCTTGGGGGGCTTTCTCCCTCCATGGGAGGGATTTTTTCCTCCATGTGAGGGTTTTTTACTCACATTAGGTGAGTTAATCTCTCTTTTTAGTGAGAGTTTTTTTATATTTTTTCCCTCTACCTCCTTCTTCTTTCTTCCTTCTCCCCATCTCTTTCTCCCTCCTCTTTTTTATCCACCACCTCCATAACCTCTAACCCCTCCCGCTTAAAAAAAAATTCTGTTGAAGTCTTTTAGCATTGTGCAACACTGTTCTACACAGATCTGTTGCCTCTATACACTCTCACCACAAATAGCACTGATCTACTCAGAATGACTGCAGTTGATGATGTGATTTTTGCTTTGAGGGAATGCTGGACATGTGCCTATCCCGAAGGAATAAAAAAAGAGGAAGGAAGTCCAAGACTTTTTTCAAGAATTATGTATTAGGAGGTTTTTTTTCTGTTGTCAGTAGGATTGCTAAATTGATTACTTTATGAGTATGCATGCTTAGATTATTGTATTGATTTGTAGTGCATTGATGTAATACTCTTATTTTAGTATCCTATAAGCCTTGTAAGTGCCGCTGGACATTTTTTCAATGAATCCGTGATCTTTTGACAAAAAAAAAGACTTGGTACTTTCGTCAAAAAAAAAAAAAGACTCGGTAGTGGCTCAAATGTAGACCATAAACTATAATGGCCCGAGAAAAAAAAAGTTTGAATTTTTAAGGTTGGATTTAAGCTTAAAAATGATACTCAAATTCAATTATACGAACACTTTTTTCACCATTTTTAACGGATTTGTGAACCAAACAAACCCACCAATTTTTATAAAAGGGCCAAATTGAAAATGTCCAAAATTAATTTAAACTCAAAATTTAAAGCTCGAGCATTAAAGGATATACATTATTATAGTATAACTCATATTATTTTGTTTAGTGTATATGCATATCAAACAATACACACCACAAAATTGCTTGTATTGATTGACCGTTAAATAACATACAAAATAAAAAATTATCATGTAATTTCACCTGTACTGTCCTTTAATATGCCCCCAAATAATCATGCCAAAATTCACATGACAATTCTTTAACGTGAAGGCAATAATTTTGGGTTGGATTATGCCTTAAATATTTGGTCAAATTGATGCCGCCACCCCCCGGCCCACGGTTGTCATTAATCATCATTTGGTAATTTGGCTTTATTATGCAAACAACTTCACCTACAAAATAAATGGATGAATAGAAGATTATATTGGTTAAGTGAACTTTTTGTCCTAATAGGGATTGGCACAAAGGTGTACTTAGAGGTTAGGTCTTTAAAAACATGTGAACTTGTTAAATAAGTGGATTTGTTGCCAATGTGCTATACTTTGGCATTAATTAAGCGTAAGTGTTACACATAAAGTCACAAATTTTGGGTTGGACAATGCCTTAGAAACTAGGTCAGATTGATGATGCTACCCCACCTCTGCGATCAATAATATTATGGTAACTTGACTTTATTAGACCTTTAATTAATTTATGAAATAAACGGAGGAATAAAATATACGGTTGAATTGGAGTGGTTGTATGTAGTATTAATTAGAGTGGAGACCATGTTGTCTCAACTCCATGTGAAATTTCAACCTCCTACTAAGCACAAGAAATGAATTAGAATGGTCAAGAACCCTATTATAAGATGGTGTACCTTATCAGAAACTTTAATTAGCGAAAAATTGCGATCTAATACTATATAAACTTTCTTAACAACATTTCTAAAAGTGAATTGACTTCAGCCAAGTTTATTTAGCAACTTCACCCGGGATATTAGTTCTGTAACGGTTCTATCTGTGATATTGATATATTCATTGCTTGATGCAATTCAAAATGTTTGAAAACGACTTGATTCATATACTGTTGCCGGTATATATATATATATAAGCTTAATTTTATGAACTATGACAGATTTTTACAATAGTGTATTCTATACAAGTATCCAGTAATGAAAACTTTTCACTGAGTAAAAGGCAAAAGCAAAGTTACTAGAAATTCTTGTGTTACGTGAGCTAGAGAAAAGCATGAAAACAAAAGATACACACATGAAATAATTAGCAAACATAAAAACAAAGAAAGAAAAGAAGAAAGGAATTCAATTGGAATCCAATCTTTGTCCAGCAACAGTGAATAACTTCATAGTATATTTGATTTATATCAAAATTATATTTTAAACATAAATTTAAATAAAAATTATTCTTTATAGCGTTGATCCGGATCATGTTTAAAACCTAATTTTAGGTAAATCAAACCTAAGAGAGATTTTTACATAAAGTAAACATCTAACAAGTCATGTGAATTGTTAATTATGCTTAATTTCAATCAATATATTTAATTTTCTCAATACTACTTAAATAGTTGTGCCAGTGGTCCAATGGGGTATAGAGTAACTGACACCTAAAGATTTATTCATCAACAATGAAAAATCAGTGAGCAAAAGGTAAGAAAGGGAAAGTAGTTGAATAAGAAGGGGTAAGGAGTGGCAATTGGCAACTACTTGGGGTGAGTGGGACCAACATCAACATCCATGGAAAGAGGCATCACCGTTAACTAAACAAACCTTGGCTTGGAATTGGATGAATCATGTATGATAATTGGGTAGGTCCCACTGTTCCAAGCAGTGTAGTGGGGTCACTGTATTAGCAGAACCAGCTGGTCCTTCTTCTCTCTCATATTCTCTTATCATTGAAACCCTTTGTCCCTTGCCAAGATCTGATCGCATTCCCCTTCTTTACAGGGGAGATAGTGCAAGCGTCATCTTCAAGTTCTCATCTTTTTGTTGAGGGACATAGGGCCACTAGAACTAACAAACATTTTTCAGATCTGTCTCTTTGGTTTCACTTCAGGTATAGTCTCATTTTCTCTTTTCATCTTACCCTTTTTAAAAAAAATTTCCATCTGTTTACGCTCTCTTCAGTCGGTGTCGGTGAAATGTTGTTGGACCTGTTATTCTCGCAGTGTCGGTATCAGGGTGTTGTGCTATTCTGTTTAGAAATGCTAACTTGACTAGATAAATCTGCATTCTCTGTTACTTTGCTGTAAAATGCAACAAGGTAGATTGTTCAGTTGTTTATTTATTGGAGAATGAGGATTAGAAAACTACACTTTGGTTTTTCAGTTGTTATTTAGATTCCTTTATTGATACATGGTTGATAGGTAGTTACTGGTTAGGGATTAGGATTTTGAATGAGCTTCTCTAGCAGAAGGTTATTCCTTTTTTTCCTTTTCTGAAATTATTAAAAGAAAAAAGGCAAGAGAGGCTTATTCTTTCCTTTTCAGTATCAAATTTCACTGTTCTAATGGTAATGTAACTTAATAGTATCACTATCAGTAGATGGCATTAGATTTTGAATTCAAAGGCAAACCTGAATCCTTGAGATCTTAAAATTTACATATTTTCTGTATAAAGGGTCAAATTGAGGAATGCCAAGAAAATGGGGAGGAAGGGAAATTGGTTTTCCTCTGTGAAGAAAGCTCTCAGCCCTGAGTCAAAGGAGAAGAAAGAACAGGTTTGTATAAAATTTATATTTAACCTATCTCAGTTATCTGAAATGTTTCTTACTTTTAGTGTTTGCAACTGCTTTTGCAGAAATCAAGCGGATCAAAGAAGAAATGGTTTGGGAAGCAAAAATTGCAGACTTCAGAATCATACTCGGAAACGGATAGAGCACCTCCTCCTCCTCCACCTGAAGAGATTATTTTAACTCATGTTGAGGATGAAAACAGTCATGATCATGATCACGTTGAAGTTGCAACTGCTATAGATGCTGAGAGGCCTGTTCCTGCTGTTCAGACAGAAGTTGCTGAGGTTCAAGCCACTATAATTGCTCAGCCTGCCTGTAAACCAAAGGATGAAGTGGCAGCGGTCAAGATTCAAACAGCTTTTCGGGGATACATGGTATGTTTTACAACTTTCATTTAAATTTTTTGTAAATTATTCTATTCATCTGTCTTACCATTATCTGTTGAAAGATTTTACTACATATTAAAAACCTCAGTTTCAATAATGATATGGCATTTTCTTGTTTACATTACTCTAACAGTGGACCAGTTTAAACTCTTATTATATTTGAATCTCATTAAATGTCCTCTTTATTTACACTAAGTTATGATGTCATCAGCAGTAACCCACAACTGCTGCAAATGAGAGCTGCTTAATTCAATGATAAACTACTTTCAAGCTGAATTTTATTTTGAAATCTTTCAGGCAAGAAGAGCATTGCGGGCTTTAAGGGGGCTGGTCAGGTTGAGATCACTGATGGAAGGGCCAGTGGTGAAACGACAAGCCATTAGTACCCTCCGCTCTATGCAGACATTAACTCATGTGCAATCTCAGATTCGTTCTAGGAGGCTCAGGATGTTAGAGGAGAATCAAGCTCTGCAAAAACAGCTCCTACAGAAGCACACAAAAGAACTAGAAAGCATGCGGGTCTCTGGGTTTAATTTCCATGATATATTTTAGAATGATAATATATTGACATGGAGATTATATATATATATATATATATATATATATATATATATATATATATATGCTTGAATTTTAGCTTATGGATTTTGGAATGCTTTTAACGTGTTTCAAATTCTCATAACAGATTGGGGAGGAATGGGATGACAGCCTACAATCCAAGGAACAAATTGAAGCCAAGTTACTAAGCAAGTATGAGGCTGCTATGAGAAGAGAAAGAGCAATGGCTTATTCATTCTCTCATCAGGTTTTCTATTTCTCTTAAGAATTTGCATTTGTTAGGATAGTGAGGCAAAGAAATGAGAAAATGAAAATTTTAGATGAACTGGAAGATAAGAGGAAAACTGGCTTAGTAAGTTACATTACATAAAAATAATACGCAGTATAAAGAAAAAGAACTACAATAAGAACCCCAGGCATTAGTGTGATGTTGTTATTAACTTATTATATTAATTTATCCTTTGTTTCCTCGTCTCAATGTATAATAAAACTATCCAATATATATACTGCGTGGCATCTTCTGGTGCATTGTTTTCCCACCTTTACCATTGATTATTTTTAATGACTTTTATGGCATTTTTTTATTTTTCAGATTGCACGGGTTGTTTTCTGTGCGCTCTAGTTTCATCTATAACCTAGGCTTGAGACATGAATCCTTGTCTCTCTTGTCCCTATCTTCAGAACCATATCTATCCTCTGCTTAAACCTCTGCAGTGTTGCCTTTCTCACTGCCATAATGATTCCCTTTCCCTGTCTTATTGTGTAAGGAAGTTAAAGTGGATCAAGTCCTTTTCAGTTAGACATTGTTCTTTTTTGTTTTAAGGGAGTAAAGCACTTACAGATAGTGGAAGCTGGAATCATTTCTTTCCTGTTACCTCTTTCAGATCTGGACCTGGCATGAGCCAATTTTGCTGAACAATGAACCATGAGTGTTCCTAGCTGATCCACAACTTTATCTGACACTACTTAACACTTGGTCTATTTGAACTTATTTTCTTTTCTGCCCATTGCCCCTAAAATAAAAATAGAAGAGAGTCTTTTGTTACAACAAAATAGATGTGTCACAAATCCTTTAGTCAGCTTTAGCTCGTGGAAGAGAAAACATTTGTTAGTGATCATCAGAACCCTGACAACAAAGATGTCTAATTAGGAATCCTTAAGAATGTTTATGAACTTCCCACGTGGATTAATTTGTTAAGCTTCTCCTAATATAAGTTTATCGACATGGCTTGTCATCTGCATAAATGCTGATAAATGATCAGCAGTCTAATGTCTATGATATATGGCTACCAGTTTGAGCTCCTTGATATTAAGTTCAGAGTTTGATCTAAAACAAATTTGTCTATATATTTGACAGCAAAACGGGAAGAACTCATCGAGATCTATGAACCCAATGTTCATGGATCCAACCAATCCTACCTGGGGTTGGAGCTGGTTGGAACGATGGATGGCAGCGCGGCCTTGGGAGAGCAATAGCCAGGTGGAGAAAGAGAAGAATGACCATTCATCTGTAAAAAGTTCAAGTCGCGGCATTACCAGTGCTGAAATCAGCAAATCATTTGCTCGTTTCCAGCTCAATTCTGAAAGGAATTCTCCAACTGCCAGCCAAGCTCCAGGCTCACCTAACTTCCAGTCCCATTCAACTCCTTCCAAGCCAGCAGCTGGTAAGAAAGTGAAGAAGGCAAGTCCAAAGGACAACTTGGTTATGGATGATGACACCAAAAGCATGGTGAGTGTGCAGTCAGACCGGCTCCGAAGGCACTCCATTGCTGGATCAATAGTGAGAGATGATGAAAGCCTTGCAAGCTCTGCATCAGTTCCAAGTTACATGGTGCCAACTAAATCTGCAAAAGCAAAGTCCAGGATGCAAAGTCCATTAGCTCCTGTAGAGAATGGAACACCAGAGAAGGGGTCCTTTGGGACTGCAAAGAAACGCCTCAGTTTCCCAGCTTCACCTGCCAGACCAAGGCGGCATTCAGGTCCACCAAAGGTAGAAAGCAGCTTGAATGCAGAAATCACTGTTGGCAATGGTGTGGCTGCTTGATTATATAACCAGATGAAAAAGAATGGCAAAAACTCTACTAGGATTGGAAAAATAAAGCAACAGTTCATTTGAAGTGTCCATTTATTTATTTATTTATCCCATTTATTATGTGTATCTTATCATTTCTTTGAGGCTGTTGATTTGGGGGGTAAAAACTGTTTTACTTACTATGTTTATCTGTTTGTATTTAATCACAAATGTGGCTCATGATTGTATTATGACAAAAGAACAAGTCAGCTGTCAGAATCCTTTCGGAGCTCTCCCCATTTGGGAATTGCCACGACTATCATTCTGTTTTCTTGATTTATTTGTGATATAAAGTGTATATTTTAATTTCAGTGTGTCATTTCTTTTTTGTTACATTGTTTTGGTAAGCTATGATATTTTTGTTGTGTATGGCTTGATTGAACCGTTATACTTTGTGATCTGGCAATAGGGTCTTATCCCTATGTATGAAAAATAAAAAGATTTGATCAATAAGTTATGGTCCTTCCTAATGCACTTCAGAGTTATAGAAAATTAATTGGCGAAATTATTGAGTTGTATCAAGTCTTTTAAAAATTGAAAGATGTATCTTGTTTTGTTGCTGGCTGGTGTTATATATCTTTTAGTAGGTTTTTACTGTTTTGAGATGTCAAGATTGTCTAAAATCATTACAAAAAATTGAAAAATTTAAAAATATTGTTTGTTTTGAAATATTATTGTACTAAGTATATATTCTTTATGGATAAACTTGTCTGATTATATAATATTTAGTTAGTGTGTTAATACTTAATCTACTATAATTTATTGAAATTGAGTATCTATTCTTGAACGGGAAGCATTTTTAAACTAATGAAACTTCTATATTTACTTACAGAACTCAAAAATTGAGTCTTCATTGAAAAATTCTCAAGTCAATGATGCTTATGTTAAATAATATCAAGTTATCAACTCTTTTGTCACCAAAAAAAGTTATCAACTCTTTTCCAATTTATTAATGAGTTGTTTTTATTATACTATAATTTAAATTAAACCAAAATAAAATAAGAATATCACAAAAATTAGCATAAGAGTTTTTTTTTTCATGTTAAATTCCATTGATTTGAGAGTGTCTCATTGTTTATATTTTTTTAAATGTGTTTATATTTAATTTTAATATATAAATATTTTATATAATTTTCTAATCAAAATTAAGCTACTATAGTAATTGAATTCTTTATGTTAAAATAATTAAACCCTCAAAATAATTAATATGTATGTACTCCATGACTAATCAAGCATATAGGACTTAATCAACCACTTACTAGTATTGGTTAAAAAAAAAAAACTGTAATCTAAAAATATTTCAGAACAAATGTAATTTACACTGAATAATATATTATTGGATAGGCGGCTGAGAAGTGGCGCAATAGAAATTACGAGAGAAATCAGACGTGCGGAGCAAGGCAATTAAAAAGAAAATTACAAATAAAACCTTAGGCTTAACACATTTTCATTTCATCCATATTTCTTAACTCAAACCCTCCAAAACCTTAATCGAATTCGCCATTTTCAGGTCCAAGGTTTTGACATTATGGTAAGCCTTTCGTTGTTATTCTTCGAATTACATTCCTTTAACTTCGATTTTGAACTATGAAAACATATTTAACCTTGTTTCTTTCTTTGGTTATGTCTGTAACCCCACAACAATTCTCCTTGCTTTCTTTTTTCTTTTCCCCTTTAGAACTTCATGTTTTCCACTCTCCCGCTGTTCCTTGTAAGGATTTGGGCTTTTTTTATTTTATTTTATTTAAGACAGTATAAGATGGTTGATTCAGGGTGGTGAAAGATTGTTGTTTTCAAATTGTCTTTCTTTTGTGGAATTGAAATTGAAATTTGGAACAGGCTACACCGTTTATGACAGGGCTTGCTGTGGCTGCAGCAGCCTATGCTGGTAGATATGGTATCCAGGCTTGGCAAGCATTCAAGGCTAGACCACCTGGGATGCGTAGATTTTATGAAGGTGGATTCCAGGCTACCATGAATAGGAGGGAAGCAGCTCTCATACTGGGTATCAGGTAGGTACTTGCCATTTTCTTTCTTTTGTGTTTTTATTTTTCTTTTTTGGAAGGTTCTGATGTGTTGATTGTGTTAACTCATTGCAATGATAACTTAACAGAAAAAAACTTAAAATATTAAAAAAAAATTCATGACTGCCTATTGATTGATTGTATTTAATTAATGATATTTCCTGGTTTGAAAGAATTAGATTCCTTTGAAATGAGGGATAATAAAATGTGGAATTATAATTGTTATTTGGACGATTAAGATTGTGATGAATACATATAAATGTATAACAAACTACGAAGTTGTCAAAATCTACTCTGCTAATTTTTAAGCTATGGCTATAACTCCATATTTTCCCCTCTAAAATGCATCTCGATTCCAATTTGAAATACTGATCTTTCTTGTGACATCTTTACAACCCTGCATTTATGCATACCTAACAATCAATATTAGAATGTTGAATACCAGCCTTTCTTGCAGCTAGCAAGTATGTGCATCAAGTGTCTATGATTTATTAGTTAAAGACTCTCGGGCATATAGCTTATGATCTGGTTAATCAGAATATTAGAAATTGCATATGAAGCAGAAGCACCAAACAGCAACTTCAATACCAGTCTGGTATCTATGCTGTCAGTTTCCTTCATATTCACATTTCAGATTCCCCTAATTTGTTTCTGTTCTTTTTTTCCCAACTTCATTCGTCTCTATTTGATGTGTTTTTTTTTTTCTATTTATTTATTTTTACTCCATTCCTTTGTTCTCATTGGTCTTGACAGCCATGGCATCATCACCAACCACAATCACATTGCTTTCATTGTTGTTACTAGTTAATTGTGGCTTAGAGTGATGGTGGTTGTGTAATTATGAATATGGCTTAATTATGGGTAATTTTTTTTTAAGCATTTAAATATGTATGGTATAAATTATTGGTCTTGTATGTATATGTAATCTTCAATCTAGCTAGTGGCCATCCCACCAGGCCACCATGTCTTTAAGAGGCTTTACAGCTGAAGTATGTCTTACTTTATCATATTTCCCTGTATTTCTTATGGAATGTTGTTGGTGATTGGTTAATATTGAATTTTTGTTCCTAGTCATGCTCTTGACATTTTTTACCAGACATTTTCTGTGTTTCTATTGCTTGTCACTATGGCAGAGAGCGTACTCCAACAGATAAGATTAAAGAAGCACATAGGAGAGTGATGGTTGCAAACCATCCAGATGCAGGCGGCAGCCATTACCTTGCATCAAAAATTAATGAAGCAAAAGATGTCTTAATTGGAAAGACCAAGGGTGGTGGGTCAGCATTTTGAAGCTCGTAGCAACCTTTCTGCCCATTATCTGGACTCTTGACTCTTCAGTCTCGAGACAGTGGTCCTTACGAAATGTTCATTATAAAGTTTTTGGTCATCTCCCAATTCTTTCCTGTAGACCCAATTATATAGTGAGAAAGTTGAACATGCTATGCATTTATTGAGATGATAAAGTTCCATTGTAACTTGCTTGTGTCATTGAAGTTGAGTTGAGAAGGCTTTCTATCAATAAAATGATACCAGTATCTCTTGCACTTTTACAACCAATTCTTGCTCTTTTCTCTGCCCTCTGGTTAGGTTTATGCCACTCAACCATGATGTTTGACATGTGTTTCACTTCGAATGTATCGGTTACAAATTTTTTTTTTTTGGGGGGGGGGGGGTGTGTCCTTGCTTACAAATTATTTAAAAAATCTGAACTGTTTCAAACAAGGAAATATGATAATTTCTTACAGTTTCAACATATAAACAAATTCATATTTTAATTGTTTTAAACATAATGTAAAATGTTTCGTGAGAATGGTTCTAAAAGATTCACCAATTCTGCAGATACTATGAAAGAAATATTGGAAAAGTGCCGAAAGAAAAGCTTGTGGTTTTATCAAAATATTAAAAAAGTAGGAGACACGTTGAGGGGAGGGATATAAACAGGGCGGGGTGAGTAATACACTACATGTATTCATACATGTTAAAATTAACGGGTAACCATGCGGGTAGAGGAAACTATACCCACTAAAAATTATTAGACTTAATTATGTATTTACCTTGTTAGTATTTATCAATACTTCCCGAATGTCATTAGCATCCCAGACTGTAGCTTCCAGGATCTTCAGTAGACTTTCAGAAATAATCACAAGAGCTTTGTGCTGTAGCATTTCTAGCACAACAATCACTTAATTGTCACTTAATGTGATGTCTGCAATATGCATACACAAAGGTTTACGCACCGAACTTTTTCCCTTTTCAAGCTCTTAACCATGTTAAGTAAAAACTTTTCATTAACATTATATAAGTTTTGATTAATATTTAATATTTATAAATATATTTATTTGATTTATAAAATAAAAGAAAGAAGTGGAAATAAAAGTTAAGTTCGTGGCTTGCATGTCTTCATAACCATAAATATTTATTAATTTATTTTAAAAAATTTTAATTTAAGTTAATATGTCAAAATATAGATAAAGCAAGTTTCATATAACAATTATTTTGTTAAGTTTTATATCAGTGTAAATAACAATTATTTTGTTATTTTGTTATTTTGTTAACTCCACATATATATCTTTTATTATCTACAACATTTGTTCCTATTTATTTGTTCTATTATATAAAAACAAAGATTAAGAAATGCTATAAATGTGTTGATTTACTTTAAATTTATAGTGTTTATTCCTAATATATATACCTCATATTACTCTATTTTATTCATTAATTTTTCCATTTATTATCTCTCTTAGTAAAGGTAAAAGTAAAAAAACACAATTTTTTTTGAATTTTTAAATGGGATAGATAAAGAGAAATAAAAAAATCAAATAGAACTGATAAATAAGAACTAAAGTAATATCTTTTTAAGCTCAAAACCAATTTTACATATGATCCCCCAAATATTTGGTCAAGATCTGTCATTCTTATATATATACACCAGGTGTCAAACTTCAAGACTTACACCAATTAATAACTTTTTGTAGAATGTGAAATTGACCAATCCAAGTTTGAAGTTTATCTGTTAGGAATTGGTGTAATTTATTAATTGGATTGGTCAATTTCAAGAAAAATTCAGGACCCGTTTGGTTTACAGTTGAGTAGAATTGATTCTAGAAATGAATGGTTGAGATGGATGGTACACGTTTTACGAAGTACGTTGGACGAAAGTGAATTAAAATCAATTTTCAAAACTATGGTTTTGTTGAACCAGAATTTAAAACAAACATGCTATCAATCTTTTAGAAGAAAAAACCATGAACAAAGAAGAAAAGAGTGACGGTAAGCCTCCACCCCATTCCTTTCCTCCATGGCAGTGGCACTACCTGAAACGAGAAAGAAAGGTAAGATAACAGACAAAGATCAGAAAAAAAAAATGAGCAGAGAAAAAATTAGGAAGAATAAAAGAGAAGTTGGGAGGAGGAGGAAGAGGAAGATTCGACGTTCGCATGAGAGAAACGGGGCCAAGAGAGGTTGATAATTTTTACAGAGGAGAAATCAGAGGGAGAGGAAGAGTTGGGAGTGAGGGAGTAGGGGTGGTTAGGTTACCTCACATTTAGTTTATATATATGAGGTCTCCCAAAAACCTTCACCGGCAACTGAGCTCGGCCCAAAATTTGTGATTGTTTTATTGTGTGTCGGTCGGGCCGATTTTCGATGGATTTATTTTTTGTCACCCGAGCCCGATCACACACAACCGCCCAAACCCAGTTTTTTTCACCCGCCCATCCGAAGACCCGCCTTCATCCGCCCAACCAGTTCTTTTTCCACTCGGATTGTTCGTGCCCGGGTCGGATTGCGGGTCCGTGCCCACCTTTACCAATTTCAACGTAGGGATTGCTATTTACACCACTCTTTTTTCTTAATCACATCACCCTCACTTTTTAAAATATTATTATTACAATACATTACTATTTACTCTTTCTTTCCCTTAAAAATAGTTATTTTTTATTGTCAGAAATTCAATTTTGGAGATATAATTTCAATATATATATATATTATTTTTTAAATTTATATTTCAGAAATTAAATTTCCAAATTGCAATTTAAATTGTATTTCAAAAAATTAAGTTCTAAAATACAAATTACATTATAAAAAATCATACATTAGAGATATAAAAAAATCATCTTTAAACTACATTCTTCATCTCCTTCGCGTGCGGATCCTCTCCAGTTGGTTTTTCAACTGGAGGGCCTGCAGTTTTTCATCTAATGGTGAATGTGAGATCCCGTACATGTGCTTTACTTTTTTAAATATATAAAATAAATATTTTTTATGGCAGTTGAAAACCAACTGCAAAGGATCCAAGTCCATCTCCTTCACATCTCTTTTCATTCTTTCAAAAATTGTAGTTTAGAAACGAAATTTTTTCATATATAAATATAATATCTCACTTTTTAATAATAACACAATGTAATATATATTTTACAAATTAAATTTCCAGTACGTAAAAGCATTAGAAAAAAAAGGAACGAGTTGATAGGAGTTTAGGGAGTATTTTTAATTTTTAATATTGTATATTTTTTAAAAATGAGGGGTAGTGTCATTAGTAAAAGTGATTGGTGCGAATAGCAATTTCCATTCAAAGTCATGAATCATGATTATCGTGCGTATGTGCTCCTTCAACGCTATAAGGATTGGTGCATTTTCGAAAAAAAAAAAATTATTGACCAAAAAATAATTTGGTAATAAAGAAATTTGACATAGACATTCAACGGTGTGTCGATACATCATTTAATGAATGTAAAACTTCATACATTATTAATTTTAATAAATGATATGACATCACATCATTGGATGTCTGTGTAAAATTTCTTTACATTGACTGTGAAACTCAATATATTATATAAAACCATTCATATGTCATCCACCCAACAATTTAAGGACCCGTTTGTGGTGGTTGCGAGTTCTCCATTTTTTTAAAAATTCAATTAAGTTTTTACAACTCAAAACCAAAAACTAAAAACCAGTTTTTGTGGTTTTCAAAATGTCTGTTTTAAAAATTACTAAAAGTTTGAGTTGTAAAAATTTAATTGAATTTTTTTAAAAGGCAAAGACTGAAAACTCGCAACCACACTAAACGGGGGCCTAAACTTTTGGGATAGTTAATTCTTAACATGATATCAGAGTCTGCCAACCCCATTATTTCAATAATAAAAAAAATAATTTTAGCATAAGGTAAGTGAACTTGTACATCGTCCACGCTTAAGTCCAAAAGAGCTAGCTCTTGTGTGAGGGACGTGTTAGAAATATATTATATAAAATTTTTCATGTGTCCCGAATAACTTTAGCTGTTGGGATAATTGATTTTTCATAATATATACATTTTTCCACGAGAAATGAAAAAGAGTTTAATTAGTTTAATTCATAAGGTGAGTATAAACTATTTCATGTCTACTAGTGAACAAAAAACAATATGGTTAGACTTCACATAATTTATTTTTTTTAATGAGAAGAAAAAATATATTTGATATAAAATTACCAATTTACCTATTTACTTACATGCTTATTACTAATCAAATAAGAGGATAAAATATTTTTATAATTTTTTTTCTTTATTTTTCAATGTATATATAATAATGATGAGATTTAAACCCATGATTTCATATAAATTATCTAAGTCCCTCACAGATAGCACATTCTTTAATGACCTTTTTCCTCTGTGTAGGAGTATTGTTTGTTTTTTTTAATCATCTTATGTAAGTTATGTTCTCCCTTTAAATCCATCCAAAACATTAGAAATTACTTATTACGATGTAAAAGCACCAAAACACTCATGTGTAGGAGCTTTCTCTTGTCGGGCATCTAATATATTTGCGTATGAAAAACAATAGTTCTACACTAAAAAATTAAGGATAGAAAGTGTGAAAAAAAAGATATAAAAAAAAGAAATAAAGAAAATGAAAATGAAAAAAATGTAATAATTGATATTATGGGAAAGGAAGAGAGATCAATAGAAAGAAAAAATAAATATATAAAAAAGTATAGAAAATTTGCCGTGGAAAAATCATTGTTGTTTCTTGATTTTTCCTTCTTTTTTTTTTTTCTTTTTCCGGGTGGCATATTACACTTTAGAAACAGGTTGTCCATCGTTTGCACTAGTTACTTTACGCTTCATTGCAACTCATAAAAAATTACAAGCACATATTTTTCTTGATGCTTCCATTATAAACAAAGCAAAGGCATTTATGCTTAAAACACATGAATGCATCATCATTTCATTTACGCTTTCATTTTTGGACTTATCCTCTAAAAGCAAGAAATATGTTACATTATTGTGATGGATATATAACACTTTTATTGGTCGACCGTAAATATCCAACACTACCTTTAAGAAGCAAGATTTTGAAAGATAAAATGTTCCCAATGAGGATGGGTTGGGTTGGGAGGCTCATATCAAACATGAACAAAAATAATTGCAGGAATCTGTGTATCAAATCTCTTCTCTGTATCGTGAGGTCATGATTGATTAGACGGTTAGTGCTAGACTCAAGAAGCCCCTATTTTATTTTTTAGGTTTAGAAGGCACAATTTGAGGAACATTGTTGATTGTTGAATTCAAATCAATTGAGAAGTCTGTCATGCCTGGCCATTTATATCCATATGGTCCTTCCATGCTGGAAGTAGCAAGCACATGCTTCAAATTTGATGCTCCTACTTTAAATGGATAGACATGAACCAAATTCACTTGTTATTACCCCTACAAGTTTGCATTGACCCCCTGTCCCATGTAGTCAATGCATATTTCCAAGGACATTTTGGGATTCCACCATGCTGGGATCTAACACCGAACATTATATATTTTTCTCGAGACCTTGGCCCAAAAATAATTTCATATCCAAAGAGTAAACTGAAAGGATCAATAAAATATATATATATATGAATTAGGTTTATCTAGTTTACAATTCATTGTTTAGTGTAAGAATGAAAGCTCCTACTATTTCGCATCTCTTCTCTTTATATAAAATAATTGTAAATAATCTAATCAGTTGGTTATCACAATTAATGTATAAGTTTAATAAACATACACTATAAGTGTAAAAAAAATAGTAGTTTGGACTTTCGATAAAAAATTAAAATTTTTAAAATTGTAATAGGGAATGTTAAGTGAATTGTAAGTATAAGAGAAATTATTGTAAATGATAATGTAAAAAGTTAAAGCATGATAATAAATAAGTGTTGAAATTCTCTCTCAATATATGTCATTTGAAATTCCTCCTATTTATAATAAAATCTCTTATATTTGTCATTTGAAATTATTTCTTTTATTATTTTAACATATGAAATCTAGTAACTTCAAATTCCTCTATCCTATCATCGAATCATGTATTGACATATTATTTAATGAATATAACACACCATGTGTTATTTAACTCAATAAATAATGTGACAATACATCGTTGATAGTGTAATTTTTTTACACTAACAATACATATATTCATTAAATTCTTATTATAATATAAATATAATATAAACCCGAATAAATTTTTTAAATTAAATGAAAGAAAAAATATTTTTATAAATAAAAAAGCTAGGAAAAATACTAAAATAATAAAAAGTGATAAAAGAAAAAAAATAAAAATAAAGAAAGATGAGTGCATTTAATAGTACCATACTGAAATTATATAAAAATTAATAACTTATAATATACAATATCCTAATGTAATAAAAAATGAGGTGTGAAATTTGGGGGAAAATGTTAAGTTGGGATTTTAGGTTTTTTTTTTTTAATATGTGTATATTGAATATTTTGTGTTAGAATTCAATTATATAAAAGGTTATGTGTGCAACAGAGTTGTTTCCGTAAAAAAAATACTTGTGATTTATATAAAAAAAGTTTGTAAAATAACAATTAAAAATTTTAATGATTTGGGCATTTCCCCTATTATTAGCTAAAATAAAGGAATAAAAGAAATAAAAAACATTACCACTCACCATCGCATGGCCTTACAAATTTAATATAAAAGCAATTTGTGTTTTTCATTTATGCTTCTTATGATGACGATTAAAAAGATAAAATTCTACATGTAAAATTTTTCTCCTTAGTATCCTTTCACTCACTATCACATATTTAGAGAAATTCAAATCTCTTTTCACTCAAGCCACACTATTCGATGATTTTGATCCGAAATTTAACTATTCACTTTTAGCACCATGAGTTTAACACTTTATTTGATTTGAGAGGGGAAATGAGAAAAATAGAAAAGAAAGATAAATATAATTTATAAGTTTTTGGTGAGAGAGAATTAGATAAAAAAAATAAAAGAGAAATATGAGTTTTAGTTTTTTGATTTGATAAAAAAAATAAGAGAAAAATGATATTTTTATATTATTTTTACAATTATTCACAAATCAGATAAAAGAAATTGTATTTCTCTTTTGTCTCTCACCAAATTAGAGGAGTAACGGTGTATGAGTCCCACTCATTTTTAGGTATTTTTCATGTATTTTACCACACACTAAACATAAGATTTTTTTTTTTAACATTTCTCTTTTTTTACCCACATTTCTCAGTTACTTCTAGTACACAAAACAAAGTGTAAATGAATTCATGATGTACAAGTTTCATGAATAAAAGTTAACATAAAATCTATATATATATATATATATATATATATATAGCTTTTAAAACAATTTAATCTCAAATAGATCAACCACTAATAAAAAAAATACAAACTTTATTATAACAAATCTAACCATCAAGCTTTATTTCAAGAAAATTGATAGTTTTCTCTATCAATGTTCATGTTTTACCTATGTTGTTTTTAATGAAAACGGTTTATTTGGAACCTATTTATCGATGTTCAGTGTTTAAAATATTAATTTATTTTAAGAAAGATTGACTTTAAGCTTTATATCAAATATATAGAAATGTTATTTTACAAAATTCATTTTCTAAAAAACAAAAATAAATCTACAGATGATAGGTAACAAAAAAAACAAGACAGTAATGGATACATGGCATTTGGACACTTGCCATTTGCCAAGTTGCACAACGGGAGTTTAGGGCGGTGTAGGTCCTACTCCTACTCCTACTCCTACCAAAACAGAGCGCGTGGATGTTAAGGAGCGTAACATTCATTTATGGCGCCTCGGTTTCAAACGTATTTTGCTCTTCCCCGTTACTCCCTCTCCCTCCCTCCACTCACAACAGTAACAACACTGTGACTCACAAACAAACAGGAAAAGAAGAAAAGAAAAGAGAGTGAGAAAACTCGGGAAGTGAGCACCTGCGAAAAAAGCCGGATCATCACCCACCTGAGCCTTCTCTCTACCAATGCCAACAATCCACCCTTGACCCTTTTCCTCCATTTTTACACATTGCATCATACACCACAGCAACATTCATCCGGTAACTGCTGTCTTCTTCAGCTTTTGCCACTTTTTCCATGTATTTGCACACAAATTGGTGTTTATGTTCATTTTTATTGTTTTCCTCTGGGGTATAGATTATAATAATAATAAAAATATAGTTCCTCTGGGTGTTACTGTTAGTACATTTTGGCTTGTTTCCCATGTTTTTCCTCCTACAGGACGGCCTATAATTTTGTGTCTGGTGTGTGTTTCTTGAAGAAGCAAAATGGGTATTCATGCACATGCTTCTGATGTCAAACTGTGGATACAGCTTTCTGGTTTTTGTGTATTTGTTAAAAACTCAGAGTTTTTTTTTTTTTTTTAATTCTCCTAATGTTATCTTTGTGGTTGTTTTCTGTTTAACAACAGTTTGATTTTAAAAAGGGCCTGTTTTTATTGACGTAGGATCTCTCTGCTAGTGCTAATGCTAGTACTAGTGCCCTCTCTGTTTTTTTATTGGCTATTTTACCTTTGGATCGGTGATATTTTGTCTCAGACTGCATGTGGATCTGGGTTTTGTGACTTTTGTCTCTGATCTGCATTCATGGGGTGCTTAAAGTTTGTATCTTTCCTCCTCCTGGAGTTTCACTTACCACACGAAATGAAAAATGGGGCTAGAAAATATGCCCCCACTATGGCGAGGAATCTAGAGATTTCTCGTTAGCAACATGGTTTCTGGGTTTATATTGTGGAAAGAAACTCGGGCTTCTTCCTCTCTCTCTCTCTTTATTTATTTTTTTTTTTGGGGGGGGTTGTTGGAACATGAAAGAGCTGTGAAATTATGGTTGGCCTGCATAGCATGCTCAATCATTTCTAGTTATTCGTGTTTTCTTGACCGCGTGATGGATTCAGAGAATTACTTACATTTCAGTTTTAGTGCGGCTAGGATGCTAATGGGGTTATCATTATAGTTTGTTGCTGGTCCATGAAGGCTCAAGTGTACCATGGTACTGGAGTAAAAGTGAGGAAAGGTCTTAAACAAATTTGGAAAAGTTGGAAGATGGTTTTCCGTTAATGATAATTTACTAATTATTTTGGTGCAAGGTTGTGTTTTGAATTTGGTAGGTGGTAGTGGAGTTAGTTTACTTGGAGTTTCTTTGAAGGGATTATATGCGGTGTGTTTGTTAGTTTTTTTTTTTTTTTGTTGAATGCTGGCTGATCCGAGGTGGTCATCTACTGCAAAGTGCAAACAATTGCCTTTTCTTATAGTTATATAAATCAAATTCCTTATTGTCTTTATTCCTTTGGTATATTACTATTGCAGGAAGTGTGGGTCAGGGGCTTTAAAAGAGAGGTTGTTTAGTTTGCTTTTCTACCACCCAGATATTAAAATATGCAGACACCAAAAGCAAGGTAAGATTGTCCCATTTAACACTTTTGCAGCATTCCATTTTTTGTGCTGTCTTAAGACGAATTCTGTGTTCTAAATGAGGGAGAGGGATGAATTGCTTTTATTTTATTCATTGGGTTTGGTGTATAATTTATGGCTTGTTCCTTTGCAAAGAAACCTGAAGATTTAATTTGGGCCTACTTATTTATTTGGAGTTGATTATGAACTCCTAATGAATCGTATTTCAGTAATTCTCTTCAAACAAATTGAATATAATTACTTTTGGGATATAAATGAATGATGAATACTACATGTGGTCCATTGGATTTGAATGTATAATTTAGAGCTTGTTGCTTTCCAAAGAAATCTGAAGAACTAATTAGGGGCATATTTGTTTTGAATTGGAGTTGTTTTGTGAACACCTATATTGTGGCAAGTTTGTCCTATCCTAACTAATTATAAAAAGGATAACTAGTAGATAATTTTATATCACTGCTGTTTTTGGTCTTGTTTCTCCTTCTAAGTAACAAGCAAATTTTTGAAAAGTTTGCCCTGTTTCTTTATTCAAAATTAACTCTTCTCGTGTAGATACAATTTCATTCTGAAAATTTGAAAGGGGACTCTTTAAAATGAACTCCTTCTCACTTGACAACCTTACTGTGATATTTCAAAATGCTTTTTGATCTGCATTCTACATTTATTTATGCATGCTGATTAACATATGGTTGACTGTGACCAGAACTGGTACTTCAGAAGTGCCCCAAAGGAAATCTCCTGCAACTTCTCGGACTGCTCGCAAATTGAAGACACCAGGCTCTGATTCTGACTCAGTCTCATCGTCTCCAAACCCAGCAAGTAAGACACCAAAAGATAGGAGCCCAAAGGTCAATGAACGCAAGTCACCACAAAGTCCAATATCTGAGGTACATTTGCAGTTAGTTCATGGCTAGAACTAGAAGTCTAGGTATGTGTTTGGTTTTGCGTTGAAACTGGCCAAACTCAAATTTGGATTCCCCACGCAACCATTTTTAAGGTTGGAAACATGAGTTTATCATGTTTTAACACTAAACCAAACATGCTCTAAAACAGATAAGACTTACCTTTGGTAACCATTGTGGCTATTGGTATTTGATAATCTCATGGATTGATACTAAATAAAATTATAAAAGTCCTTCATAAACCTATCTTCTATATAGATGTATATACAAAATCCAAGATATTTAGATTATTGTTAATTGTTTAAAATTTGTGATTTACACTATCTCCTTGTTCTTTGTCATCTGGCTCTAGAAGAAGAAAACCAGTAGAGTTCAGGAATTGGAGTCTCAGCTTGCTCAACTTGAAGAAGATCTAAAGAGAACTAAGGAGCAACTTAACTCATCTGAGTCATGGAAGAGAAAAGCTCAGCAGGAGGCTGAGGAGGCAAAGAAGCAGCTTATAGCCATGTCAAAAGAGCTGGAGGAATCCCAGCAACAGCTTGTTGAGATATCTGCCTCTGAAGAAGAACGGTTACAAGAGCTTCGTAAAATTTCTCAGGACCGAGATCGAGCATGGCAGTCTGAACTAGAGGCTGTCCAGAAGCAGCAGTCAATGGATTCAACTGCTTTGATGTCTGCCATGAACGAAATCCAGAAATTGAAATTGCAACTTGAAAGAGCACGTGAATATGAAGCTACTCATATTGACAATGCAGAGTCAGCAAATGCTGAGATTCAGGACTTGAGGATGGAGCTTGATGAGACTCTCTCTTTAGTGGAAAAGCTAAAGAATGAGGTAAGCCATTGCAAAGAATCTGAATCTCGGGCTTTGGAAATAGTTGGCAAAACTCAAATGCAATTGGAAGCAGCAAATAAAACTGTAGAAATGCTCTGGTCAGAAAGTGTGAAAGCATCAGAAGCTTACCAATCCTTAGCTTTGGAGTTGGAGCAATCAAGAGCTCAAGTAAAATCATTAGAGGAACTTGTGAGCAAACTTAAGGCTGATTTGGTCAATGGAGCTAACAAAACTTTGCTAGGTCCAATCAATGAAACAGGAACTGCACTGGAAAATGTAGAAAGTGAGGAGATAAACCGGCTCAAAGCTGAGCTTCTCTCAGCCAAATCTGAAGCAGGGCAGTTAAAATCTGCATTGGATGCTGCTGAGGTACGATACCAAGAAGAGTATATCCAAAGCACATTGCAGATTAGAAGTGCCTTCGAACAACTGGAGCATGTGAAATCAGAATATGGTCAAAGGCAGGCTGAAATATATGAGGAATTGAAGAGAGCTAAAGCTGATATTGAAGAGTTAAGGGAAAGCCTGATGAACAAGGAATCTCAATTGCAGGGTGTATCAGAGGAGAACGAGAGGCTCAAATCAAGGATCATGCAGAACCAGCCTGTTGAAAGAGAATCTGAACATGTGGTTGAGCTAAAAAAATTGGATGCTGATATAGCTGACTTGAAGGGAAGATTATTGGATAAAGAGACAGAACTGCAAAATGTAACTGAAGAAAACAACACACTCAAGATGGAAATGAAGAGAGGAGAGTTAGAGAAGAATAAAATCACGGATGAGGCTGTTGCTTCAGCTGAAGCAGCAAGGGCTGCAGAACGAGAGGCCCTGATGAAACTTGGCTACATAACAGAAGAAGCTGATAAAAGTAACAGAAAGGTAGCACGGGTAACTGAGCAGTTAGATGCTGCACAGGTTGCGAATTCTGAGTTAGAGGCTGAATTAAGGAGATTGAAAGTGCAGTCAGATCAGTGGAGAAAAGCAGCTGAAGCAGCGGCATCTATGCTTTCTACTGGAAACAATGGGAAGTTTGTGGATCGAACAAGTTCACTTGACAATAGCTACAATTCTGTTAGTGGCAAGATGAGTTCACCTTATTCAGAAGACACTGATGATGACTCACCCAAGAAGAAAAATTCAACCATGTTGAAGAAGATTGGAGTGTTATGGAAGAAGAATCATTAATAGATAGATGTATCGCAGGTTGTGTATCAATGTATCATAGACTATTACATACTGCCACTGGTTGAGCAAATGGTTTAACTCACATGTTGTTACATTACATCGTGCTTGTTTACTTTTGTTTATTGTCAGGTATCCTGTGTTTGATCACCATGGACATTTGCCTTATGAAGGTTGTGTTACAAATATTTTGAAGATGCAGTGAAACTTATGAGGTTCAGTGGTTCCAGTTCCCGAACTTGCTGCTTGCTCCGGCTTTGTAATAGTGTAGCGAGTGTTTATAGTCCTTACATGTCTTTGTTCTTTCAATGAATTTTCATGTCATTGTATCCGTAGCCAGTAGTAAGTAGGGCAATATGAGGGGGAACATTGTTTTGATCTTTTTTTTCTTTGAGACTAATGTCGTTAGTATTGTTTCCATTGGTGGACAACTTGGAATTATGTATCACCACGATTCATGTATTAAATATGTTATGTGATTCATTTCTTTTTGTTCTTTTCCCCTTGATAAATACAGAGAAATAAGGGCATTGTTGGTAATTACAAAAGTCCCTAATGTCATGAGTTATAATTAATTGGTTAAATTGATTACTACAATACAGTAAAGGTTAATCAGGGTGTATCCTATGAGTTGCAGTCAATTGGTAAATTGATTATTTACAACAGAATAAACGTTACTTAAAGTGCAAGAGAAAAAAATCGATATAATGTATTTGGAATCACCTTAAAATCACATTGAATTCACATAATAGTTTCTGTTTAAATGTATTTTGGAGTCAAGGTGAATTTTTGAATCTCTCAATCTCAACCAACCATCTATTGTGACTAGTTTATGATTTTTTTATTTACTAGTTTATGAATTTACTCATACGCCAGCCTAGATTAAATTATATCTTTGGTTGACAAGTAGTTACTTCACCAAAATTGTTACCTTAACAATTAAATATTTATAAAAATTTTACTAAGTATCTTTATAACTTCAAAAATTTCAGATCTCTCTCACTCTCTCTTTTCATTTTGCTTTTTCTCCTTGAAATTTAGCTCAATTATTTTTAAGCAAAAACTATGCTTTCGATTATGTTGCTTGCACAAGACATATATAGTAACATCTTGTTAATTAATACTGCACTGTATAAAATATAGCTTGTAGTCATTGAGTAATTAGCTAAATTGATAATTCTTCCATCTTAATTAATAACTAGTGTATTGAGTACAAAATATATATATATATATATATATATATATATATATATACACACTAGAAATACTGCCCGTGCATGGGTTTATTTATAATTAGTTGAATTGATTGTTTTAGTATAATTATAAAAAATTATATTGATGATTTTATATTAAAAATCATAAAAACTGTTTAATATTTTTTAAATTAAAAATATAATCATAAGTAGTTGTGACGTTTAAATATTAAATTAAATTTGTAGTTAATTATAAGATCAAGTAATTCATTTACCTTAGAATCAATAATATTACCTATGAGTATTTTACATTTAGAATTTAATATTTGTCATAATATTTAATGTTATATATAATAGTTATAATATTTAATAATACTAATTGTATAATATGAATTAATTGTAAGAGGTGTTTAGTATTTCATATGTTTTATTTCATAAATACAACATTAATAGTAATGTTCAAGTTAATTTTACAATATATATATAGATATATAGATAGATAGATAGATATACATGAGATTGCTAATGTACTTCCACTTGATTTTTAGAAAAAGTAAGTTTAGGGGTGGGTCTGACCCAACCCGCGAACCCGACGAGCCCAACCCAACGCGAATTATATCTAACTGTCCGGTTCGGATATTTTCTTTCGAACCCGATCTGGTTCTGTTCGGGTCTCAATTTTACTTATGTTGAACCCGATATACCCAACTCGAAACCAAACTAGAAAAAAAACTTTAATTTTATTTCATTTTCCTGCTCGGAGAGAACAAAAATAGGCGCAACAGCAACACAAGCAGTGGTGGTTCCCCAAACCTTATTTCATTTGTTCCTCTCATTTTATTCTTCCCCATTTCTTTTTTTTCATTTTATATTTTAATTTCATTTCATCTTCCAGAGTTTTTTAAAATAGAAAAAATGATCATGACCTGATGACCCAACCCAACTCGAATATATTCGGGTTGGTTCGGATCGGGTTACTCACATAAAAAATACAAAACCAGAACCAACACAACCCGTCGTCATTCTATTGATTCGGACTTGATGTCACCCCAAATCCAAACCAACCCAACCCGATTACACCCTTGATTAAGTTAGCACCCTACACCTTTTCTTTGGACAAAAATTTTATTAGGTTTTTAAACAACTTACAGAAAAGGATAATACTATAATTTCATAATCAATTTTTTCTATAGCCCTTTCCGACTACTACCGAGGCTTCACCCCGTTAGAATTGTTTGCTTCAAACACATAACATTCAAGTCGGATAAGAGATGAACTCACTGTAACTCTACTTTGTTAAATCATGTTCTCACATGGAAACAAGATTACATGGAATGCGATTTTGACTATTAATCTACCATGCAACAAATAAGTGTATAAAAAGAATTTCTCAAAAGAAAAACTCAAAGATGCATTAATAATTAGTTTACTGGACACAGTGTATTTCAACAATAATTAGTTTATTGCACACAATGACGGTCTCAATGTATGCAGCAGGCTAATTATTAATGGAGTCCAAGCTCTCTCCATTTACTGGAATTTTCCAGTAGAAGAGAGATAGACTCACACATATATGTGGGTCCCACATTGACCCATACATATGTGTGAGTCTATCTCTCTCCTACGGGAAAATTTCAGTACGGGAGAGGATCTTCTCACTTATTAATGCATCTTTGAGTTTTTCTTTTGAGAAATTCTTTTTATACACTTATTTGTTGCATGTTAGATTAAAATCATCATATTCCATATAATCATGTTCCTAGGTGAGAACATGATTTAACAAAGTAGAGCTACAGTGAATTCATCTCTTAACCGGCTTGAATGTTATGTGTTCGAAACAAACAATATTATATTATTATCCTTTTCTGTAAGTTGTTTAAAAAGCTAATAAATTGGATATTTTTGTCCAAAGAAAAAGGTTTAAGGTGCTAACTTACTCCTTCTAAAAATTAAGTGGGAGTACATAAGCAATCCTCCCCCCCTCTCTCTCACACACACACACAACTTGACATAAATAATCAAGATGATAAATAAAATTCACATTCAATTTAAAGTTACCAACGATGTAAGATTTGATATAATATACACTAGTGTAATTTGATTCATCTTCATATATATTTTAAAAATATAAATAAAATGAAGAAAGAAATAATTTAAAACACGTGTAAAGTGTATTATATAAAGGATGTAAAAAAAATGTTTAAACATATTTGTAGTTAGATAATAAGATTTATTTACAATTTTATCCTTATTATGTTTGATTTCAAATCGTTAAACGAGTAAGATGAATATGTATTTTAAATTTTTACTTACTTCTATATTTTATTTAAATTACTAACTCAAATAACTTTTTTTTTTTTTTTCGAAAGCCTCAGGCTAATTTTAACATTACAGAACCTCGAGGCCCAAGTTGACCAAAAAAAAACCTCGAGGCCCAACAAAACAAGGCTAATAGGCCCCAAAGGCCCAGTGATGTCACTAAGTAATTGGCCAGTATATAATGCCCCATCTTTTGTTTTGGTGATTAGGGTTTTGCTCTGTACTGCTGTGGTTGCTCACTCTCCATAACCTTCAAGGTCAAGCGCTGCACCGAAGAACGAAGCCATGGGGTAACGCAGCTCTGCATTACATTATCAACATTCTTTATTGCATGCTTTTTCTCTCTTTACTGTTTTCGTGTTCCCTAAATCAAAACAAAAAGGATGAACTTGGCGAATGGTTGTTATGTATGTCGTGTGCGGTTGAGTTCGTGAATTTATGTGTACATCCGTTGTCAAATCAAATCTTCTCATGGCTTCTACCTATGTCAAACGCATTGGGCCTTTTACATTTACAGGAGTAGGATATAAATTACTTATTTTTTGTTCTTGTTTCCTTTTATTTTGGGTAGGATTGTGTTATGTGTTTTGCCTCTTACCTCAGCTCTTGATTAGTATTCTTTGTTCTTTCTGATCTATGCTCCAAGGCTGTGTTGTGGACGATTTTTAATTTTTTGATTTAATATTGTAGTTGTTCTAATGCATTCACCAGTATACCATATACAAGGCATTTGGTGTCTGCAAATTTTTTTTGTTCTTAGTTCATGTTAAGATCAATGGAAATGAGTTCGTATGCTTTTTATCTTTGTTCTTTGTGGGGAGGCGTTAAATTTATTTGTCACAATATATAAAATTGCAATGAACATTGAACTAGAATCTTTAGTTATCCATCCTATTACTATTAGACACGGTAGTCTTTGTGCTTGGGACATCTTTAACACTACCATTAGGGGAACTAGGAATTGGTTGATCTATGAAAGAACACAAGATAAGATATGTGAAATTAAATCTACTCACTTGCCTACAGGAAGACACGTGGAATGGGAGCTGCTCGCAAGCTGAAGTCCCACCGTAGGAGACAAAGGTGGGCAGACAAGGCATACAAGAAGTCCAATCTTGGGAATGAATGGAAGAAACCTTTTGCTGGCTCATCACATGCAAAGGGAATTGTCCTTGAGAAGATGTAAGAGTAGTTTAACTTAGATCTTTATATCTTTTAGACTTGTACTAGAATATTTCTTCAATTAGAGCATATAATGTTAACAAATTAGTGTTCTATATGCAGAGGTATTGAGGCTAAGCAGCCCAACTCTGCCATTCGTAAGTGTGCCAGGGTTCAACTCATCAAAAATGGGAAGAAGATTGCCGCATTTGTCCCAAATGATGGTTGCTTAAACTACATAGAAGAAAATGTAAGTGCTTGCCCATGTTTTATACTTATTTTGATTATTCTCTTTATACTGTAACACCTAGAATTCTCTGATCTATTTCATATGTTATTAGTAATCTGTTTTTTTTATCTATCGTAGGATGAAGTCTTGATAGCTGGATTTGGACGAAAGGGTCATGCTGTGGGTGATATTCCTGGTGTCAGATTCAAGGTAGTGAAGGTATCTGGTGTCTCTCTTTTGGCTCTTTTCAAGGAGAAGAAGGAAAAGCCAAGGTCTTGAATTTGTGGAATGCCTTTCCTCTTCGTTTTTATTAGTTTCTCTCAAGTGTTATGAATTTTGTTTCAAGGTGAAGGAGTTTTGTGGACAGTTTTGCATCTTTTTTAGCTATTTTACTGAACATCGTTTTACATTTTTAGTAACATCCCTTAGCTTGCATCTCTTACGCTTCTTCCCCATTATCTGGCCGTCGGGCTGTTTATTCTGGCCATTGCATATATTTCAGGCAACTTTCGTGTATAATGTGGCCATTAAAAATTCCTCTATACCCGTAACCATGGTTAATTACAATTATCAAACGTGTATTTGTTATAGAAGGTTTTGAGAATGGAGGTCTCCGACCGGTTTTATTGATGAAATATGACCGGGCTTTTATCAATTTTTTAAAACGTAAACATTTCGTTATAAGTATACATTGTGATTTATAATTATGTTCTATTACTTATATTAATTGAATTAGAAGAATATAATCGTAAACGCTTGAGTAGAACTTTACTCACATTTGCTATTGAATTTGAAGGTTGAGTCGTTAAAAATGTTGCGGTTTATAATTAGATTAGGGATAAGTCCAAAAGAAAAGGAGTTTATGCATGTCAAGATGATAGTCTTTTAAATTTTGAAAAGAAATCGGTAATTACTTTGTAGACATTACCTAAAGTATTCAAAATGAACGAGTAAGATTTGTTTCATGGTCTTGAAAAGATTCCGTAGAAAACAGAAGTATTGTTCTTAAAAATGTAAAATAACAATAATGAATATTTTATCATAGTTTATCTTTATTTTACCAAATTAACTAAGAAAAAGGTATAAAAAGATAATATATTAAAGAGATAAATAATGTACTAAAAATATAATTTATAATTTTAAAATAAACAGATTGATTATTTTTTTAATCTTTTTTTTTTGGTAAAAAAATGCGCTTCATGTTAAACATATATTGATTATTTAATCTTTTTTTAATCTGTATATACTCAACTCAAAAGAAACCGACTAAATAATTGATTAGTATAAAATCAAGTCAGAAATCTAAAGTAATTAAATTTATGATATTGCAAAGTTGTAACTCGGTGCTTGTATTTGTTACTTACCCGTTGGATTACACGTTAAGTATCAAGACCAACTATTCTATACCATTATGCTTAACACTTTCTGAGATATTAACTAAATTTTCTTTAATGAATAACATGTTGCTTTTGAGAAGAAGTGTTTAGGTAAGCGAGTCTGCCTTTTTTGTTCTTTCATGAACATATTTTCGTCCTTTTAACGTGCTTTCGATATCCTTTGATTCATAAGCAGATCTTTCATAAACAGATTTTCTAAGCGAATACCTCTTATTTAAAAGCTTCACAATTTACTATTAAATACTATTTATTTTTTTATTTTAGTTTAATAATTATGATTTTAATTGGATTCATTTGGTTTTAAATATCCAAATGGCATAGTCGAGACAGAAGTAAATTGTATTTGAGACAAAGTTAAGACTAGTGTAAGTTCATCTCCAACTAAGTGTTAAAGAGTTTTTTAAATCAATATTTTATAATTCCTTATACTTTCTCTTACCATATTATTCTTATTACTTTAAGTAACTCAATTAATTTTTATTTACAACTAAAAAATTACGAAAAAATTGGTAAATGAATCTTACAATTTACCCCACTATCCAATCAAAACATTAATTTTTATTTTTTAAATAATAAAAAAAATATCGTATTGCCCACAACAACGCTATCAATGCATCCAAATTTTGTAGCTTACGAGTTTGTTTGGTTATTAGTTTAAGATTGTCAAAATTGATTCCACACAAATCTCTATATATTTCACGATCATGATTTATTTTCGATTCTCTAGAATCAATTCTATTGCCGCGAAACGATAAAGTAAATGAAAATTATTTGATTGCTACCTAATACAACATCCTTCCCATAAAAAAAACTCTGCAACGCTAGCATCACTCCAAGCATCGTGTTGGAGATGCCCTTAATGTAGGATGATGAGGGCGAGCCCAAAAAGGGGAGAACTCTATAAATGGGCTAAAGTTATGGATCACAACAGTGGGATTGACACCACATCTTGACATGAATTCTTTTGACATGCCTTTTTTTTTTTTCCTTCCACATATCCTAGTCCCCTTTTATTAATCCTTTTCAATACCTTTTATTGAAACTCTCCTACACATCCCTTTCCCTGATCCATTTTTCAAAAAAAAAAAACTCTCCATCTCCTTCTCCTTCCCCCAACACCTCTCAAGCTCTCATGGGTCACCTATTGGTGAAAACATGCACCAATTTCCTATCGGTCTCTCTCTCTCTTAATCAGTGAATACGGAATCATTTTCTCAACCATACAAGGTTATATATTAGAGATTACCCCCGATATTTCAGTAGGTTTACCCATGATTAACAAATATGACCAAATGCAAATGTTTGGGCTTATAGAACTGAGAGATCAACTACTGAAGTCAACTTAAATAGGTAGATAGAATTTCAGGTTTCCTCCATAGAGTTTTTATATGAGAAGCCATGAAAGTAATAGTGGATGATTATAGGTTCATTCGATCAATTTTTTAAAATGGATTAGGGAAGAGAATGTGTGTGAGAGTTTAGATTTCGGATATTAAAGGAAATATAATATAATGAAAAAAGGGAAGGGAATGTGTCGAAGAAAAATATGGTGTGCTAAAAAGAAGTTCTCGATCTTGATCCAAAACCGTAAGGATATGTGTGCGAGTTGATTTTTAGAGGGAAAGAAGTCTTTCCTCGTTTTGTGTTGGGAGTTTGAGTATTTTACAAAGTCTACCTCTCCTCTTCTCTCATCCCTTCCCCCTCTAAATCTTTCATTTCACTCCCTTCTAAACTCACAAACACACCCTAAGGCAATAAGTATATAGGTTCTTGCACTTATATTGTCCTCACTTAACCCATTCCTAACCAATGTGGGACTAGGTTCACAGTTGAATTTCCAAAATTTTCCTCCTCAAATGTGAGTCTTATTATAATTCCTAACATTAATGCACTCCCCCTCGAGTTGAGTAATATGTTGTTACCAACCAAATGCTCCACAACAAGGGTTGACATCATATCTCAACATTAACCACCGCCAAATCTTATCTAACAACTCGTGATGGACCCAATAGAACCATCAACTTTGATACCAGAGTAAGATGATGAGAGGAGCCCAAAGAGCGGAGAATTCTATTAATGAATTAATGTGATGAACCACAATAGTGGGTTTGACACCGCATCACCAAAAACCTTAAGGTAATGAGTATATGGGTTCTTGCACTTATATTGTCCTCATTTAGTCCATTTTTAACCAATGTGAGACTTGACTAACATTTAAATTTCCAACACTTAAGTCATTTTCAAAACAAGTAACCATAAAAAATTAGAAACGATCATCAATAAAAAAAGTCACCACTAGTATCATGGTGAGTTAGAATGTCAAATTGATCGTGATCAATAAGAATGGATATGGCTTTACCATTTGGCATTGGGAGAACGATAATAATAATATTGAAAAGGGAAGACAGATAAATATTTAATGCGAACATAAACTTATTAGAAAAGCAAACAGACAGAGAAAAAGACTAAGAGAAAGTTAGATCAGACCTGAAAACATAGTGGATGGGATAGGTTAGTGGAGAATCAAATCCAAAATACAACAAACAGCTTAGGAGGGGCACGAACCAAGATAAGTTAGGTGTCATTGGACTGGCCATGATGACCGAAACAGAGGACTTCATGCACTTTCATATGCACAAAAGAGCTAAAATGGTCAATTTCTAATTAATGAATGACACATAATGGTGTATTGATGTTCTAGTGGCAGCACACCTCGTAATCTAGTTGATTTGGATATGTCAAAATTGATGGCGAGATAAAAGATGCACAAAGAGGTACATTTGACACCCAAGGTCACAAAAGAGAGAAAAAAAAATGCTAAATAGTATAAAGGAAATAGCATGAGATAGACACGAATGTAACTTGCCATTGTTACTGGTTTCGTTTATTTTTACGGGGTCACCATCCAGTTTTGGGTATTGCTATCAAGTGGTGATTATTATATTCAACTTTTTAATTGGTAACTTCGTACCAAAGTAGAAGTGCTCAAAATAGAGAAAGTGGCTAAGGAGAGGCACATTTGGGGTCGGATGGTAACACGGCTTCAAAGGCTGGCTGATCGAAGCTCAATGAAGACGAGGGATCGAAATGGCATTTTGGTGAAAAACCCATTCATAAAGGTGAACTGACACTAACAGCAACATATAGGAAGAGAAGAGACATTTACTGAAAATGAAGGAAATGTGAAATTTTGTCCCAAACAAAAGAGTTACAAACTTTAGAAAACTCGTTAAGACTAGCTTTATAGATGCTAAAATAGACAATGTCCAATAATAAAGCATAAGCCAATCTATTTTCGGCCTAGCCTAATGCAATTTGATCCACAATGGGTTTGGTCAACTTGATGGTCCAATGTTTATTGTGGTACTAATACATAATTTATAAAATACTCCCTCCGGTCCTATTTATAAGACAATTTAGACAAAAACACACATATTAAGAAAAGTAATTAATGCGTTGATTTTTAAGAAACTACTCTATGAGATTACAAGTTTACCCCTATTTAAAATTGAACTCCACTACCATGGTAATTGTGTCACCTTAAAACCTTAATGGTCAACAAGGGCAAAAATGAGAAAAAACAATAAATACTTCTAGATTAGTACACTTTGTCTTATAAATAGGATCATGGAAATGTTTCAAACTTTGTCTTATAAATAAGACCGAAGGGAGCACGTGAATGATTTTACTTTTATTCCTAATGTAGCCCTAAAGGGATTTATATCCTATTTTGTTTTAGATAATAGGATACAATCCCTTTGAAAAGGGAAAAGACAATTTTATTTCATACAATGATTTGATTATAAGGTTCAGTGATTATATTAAATAGTGCTTTGTATCTGATATAATACGGATTTAATTAGTATATACCGTTAGTGTAAAGAAGTTTTACACAGACATATAATGGTGTGGCATCACATCATTTAATGAATATGACACCTAATGTGTTATTAAATTCAATAAATGATGTGACAACACATTATTGAATTTCTGTGTAAAACTTCTTCACACTGGCAAAATATATATTAAACTCATATAATACTCCTATATAAAGTATTTTTTATTAGTTTTTGGGTTTTTTTATAAGGCACTTTGCAATTTCAAAGAAGTATTTATTACCATTTTCCTTATTTGCCTTTATTAACTTTAATGTCTTTTCATATCAAATAGTAGTGAAGTTAATTAATGATACTACCTCCAATCCTATATATAAGAAACATATGACTAAAATTATCAAGACCAAGGACATGTATTGAAATCTGTTAATAGTAATTAATAGTGTCATAAATTTAATTTTTTCCCCAGAAATACCCTCAGTATTAAATGATTGTACCTCGTTAACTATTCACAATAAATTAAGGGTATATATAAGGTATTGAGCAATTAACGCAACTAAAAAAGATATTATGTTTCTTATATATAGGACCAAAAAAATTTACGTTTTTGCTTCTTATATACTCCTTCTGAACTCAAATATAAGCAAAAATAACTTAATTCACATTTATTAAAAAGGTTAGTTAAACTCATTTAATTTTCTTGATATCATCTAAAAAGTAATTATATTGCTTAAATTACCCTACATTCAATTTTATTGAAACTTGTTCCAAGTGGACATACTCTCTTTCTATTAACATATGATTCATTAAATAAAGTGATTGGAAAATAAAATATAAATTAAATAAAGGGTAATTTGGGATGATGTTGTTAAATGGACCCAAATCGTCTGCAACAAACTCTAGCTGAGGACTAGCTACGGAATCACTAAGTAATTAAATTACGTAGTTGATCCCTAGTCGTAGCTAATGTTTGTTGTTGCAAAGAATCCTTACACTCATTAAGTATGGTGCAATTAGTTAAGTTTTGCTTTATTTCACTATAGATGGATATTTTTTTGTTTATATTTGAGTTCAAATGAGTTATAGGACTGGAGATTGGTAATATTAAATAAGGATAAAACTATAAAATTAAACTATTTTTTAAAACTTCAATAAAATTAATTAACTTAATTTAACCACTTTTATTGATATGTGTAATTCGATTAAGTGTGTTTCATAAAAAGCACCAAAGGGAGTATTTAAAAAGAGTACCTTACTTTGATGTTGTTGTGTAAAATTTGATGTTGATACATATAGAAAATGAATTTACCATTTAAAAATTTATTTTGACATTTGATAAAAACTTCTTTAAGAAGCCATCATACAACTAATTGAAAATAATTTACGTTAATCTCACGCACTGAAAACAATCCTTTCACTTGAATGCATTAATGTAATGTTTTATATTAAGATTTAATTAATATACATCGTCAATGTAAAAAAAAATTTACATGAATATCTAATGGTATATCGTCATATCATTTAATGAACATAACATAATCTCATGTGTTATTAAATTCAATAAATAATGTAACAGCACATCATTAGATGTCTGTGTAAAACTTTTTTACACTGACAATGTATATATATTAATCTTTATATTAAAACTTTTGAAAGTTATTATACTCATATATTTATTTTTTTAAAAAAAATTAAGTTATTAATCATTTAACCTTTTTAGTCACTTTAACATAAAACTGTTAAAAGTAATGAAGTGTTCATATAACCCTATTATATTAATTATATTCTCAAACAACACAAAAAAAAAGAGATTACCTAATATGGTTACCTAATTCAATTTATAGTTCTTCTCTAATTTAAGAAGGTAGTATAAATAAATATTCTAATACTAAAAAGTTGTGACTCAGTTGGCAATGCAGACTGAGATTGTGGGAAGAGCTCTCGGGTTCGATCCCCACTAAACACACTCTTCGGGAGGGGTGAGTAGCCCTCCACATAAATATTGTTCTCATTTTTTTACTATTCTCTTTACTTCTCTTTTACTTTATAATTGATTAGATCCAGTGCTTCTGTATTGCGCTGATACCATAACAAGTGGTATTAGAGCTCTTATTCAATTAGGAGTTCAAGACGTCTATTGTCACCAAGTTTGACATTGAGAAGTTTGATGATAATGTTAGCTTCCCTATCTGGCAAGTCCAAATGAGGGTCGTTCTCACCCAAAACGGATTGAAGAAAGCTTTAGATGGGAAGTCAAAGAAACTGACTTCCATGACAAATGACCAATGGGATGAGTTGGATGATAAGGCACTTATAGCAATCCAACTTTGCTTGTCCAAGGAGCTGGTTCTTTGTGAAGTAGCCAGGGAAACTACCACTGTAACATTGTGGCTAAAGCTGGAATCGTTATACGTGACCAAGAGCCTTGCAAACAAGCTTTGTCTCAAGGAGTGCTTATATACAATCCGTGTGGTTGAAGGTACTCCTATTCGTTCTCATCTTAATGAGTTCAATACTATTATTATGGATCTGAAAAATATTGATATTAAAATTGAAGATGAAGATAAAGTTGTTTTGTTGATTGTCTCTTTACCTTCTACCTACAAGCACTTTAAAGAAATTATGTTATATGGTAACAATGATACCGTATCCTTCAAAGATGTTAAATCTAACTTATTGTCCAAAGAAAAATTTGATCTTGAAATTCAATTTGAGGACAAGGGTGAAGGTTTAAGTGTTAGAGGTAGAACTCAAGAAAGAGTGAGTACTAGCAACAAAAATTTCATATCCAAATCCAGGGGACGCAAATCCAACAAAACCTGTCGTTATTGCCAGAAATTTGGGCATTACATCTCTAATTGCTTTACCTTGAAGAAAAAGGTAAACAACTCACTGAAGCTGCTAATATTGAGACTGATTCCGACGGTGATGGTATGTTATCTATTGTCTCTTCTAATAAGAGGAGTAAAAATGAGTGGATTCTTGATTCTGGATATACTTTTCATATATGTCTCATTATAAAGACTTATTTACAACTCTTGAACCTGTTGATAGTGGTATTGTCTTGATGGGCAATAATACCCAACGCAAGGTTACAGGAATAGGTACTATTCAGATAAAGACTTATGATGGTGCTGTCAGGACTCTTACTAAAGTTCGCTTTATTCCTGACTTGAAGCGGAATCTAATTTCTCTTGGCACCCTTGAGTCTCCAAGGTGTAGGTACTTGGTTGAAGGTGGAGTTTTAAAGGTATCAAAAGGTGCCCTTGTTTTACTAAAAGCTAACCGAATTGGCAGTTTATATGTCTTGCAAGGTTCTGTCGTGACAGGTTCAATAGTTGTATCTTCTTCCTTGCCTAATGATGATGTCACTAAATTATGGCACATGAGTCTGGTTCATATGAGTGAAAAGGGCATGCAACTTCTGAGCAAGCAAGGTCTTCTTGGCAAACATGGTATCGGTAAGTTGCAGTTTTGTGAACATTGTGTTTTTGGGAAACAGAAAAGAGTTAGTTTCTCTACTGCAAATCACCGTACAAAAGACGTTCTTGATTATATTAATTATGATCTTTGGGGACCTTCTAAAGCCCCCTCTCATGGAGGACGCAAATATATGATGACTATTATTGATGATTTTTTCTCGTAAAGTTTGAGTTTATTTTTTTATGTGTAAAAATGAGGCCTTCCCCACTTTTAAGAAGTGGAAAACTCTTGTTGAAAACCAGACAGGGAAAAAGGTCAAGAAGCTCAGAACATATAATGGATTAAAGTTCTGTAGAGGCGACTTCAATGAGTTTTGCGTAAATCATGGCATTGCTAGACACAAAACAATTCGAGGTAAACCCCAACAAAATGGTGTTGCAGAACGCATGAACAGAACTCTACTCAAGAGAGCTCGTTGTATGCTCTCAAATGCCGGATTATAGCATCAACGTGATTTTTGGGCCGAAGCAGTCTCTACTGCATGTTACTTGTCAATCGTTCTCCACATTCAACACTTGACTTCAGAATTCCAGAAGAAATTTGGTTAGGTAATTCTGTTGATTATTCTCATTTAAGAATTTTTGGATGTCCTGCATATGCACATGTCAATGATGGCAAATTAGCTCCGAGAGCTATTAAGTGCATATTCCTTGGTTATGCATTTGAACCTAAAGGATATCGTCCGTGGTGTTTTTAGTAACAAAAGATAATTCTTAATAGAGATGTTAGATTTAATAAGGATGCTTATTATCTTCTGGAAAACAATCTTCTGTGTCTTCTTCTAGTACACGTAATTTGCAGGGTATTAGCGAGAAGATGGAGTTAGAATTGAAGTCTGCAGTGCCTAATGTCGATATTCCATCTTCCTCTTCTAGCACCGATGATCATGGTGATGATGGTGTCAGTTCTCCTGTCCAGCCACAACAAGACAACTACTCTATTGCTCGAGATAGAATAAAGAGACAAATAAAACGTCCAGCTAGATACACTGATGAAGATAACTTAACTGCTTGTGCATTGGCTGTCGCACAAGAGGTAAATGATGGTGTTAACCCTACCAGTTATGCTGAAGCTATTTCTTGTGCTGATTCTTCAAAGTGGCTTGTGGCTATGAATGAAGAAATTGAGAGTCTTCATAAAAATAGTACCTGGAATTTAATAGAGCTTCCTGTTTGCAAGAGGCCACTGGGATGTAAGTGGGTTTATAAGAAGAAAGAAGGTATTCTCGGGGCTGAAGATCCTAGATGCAAAGCACGGTTAGTTGTTAAAGGCTTTAACCAAAGAGAAGGTATTAACTTTAATGAGATTTTCTCACCCGTTGTTCGTCATACTTCCATTCGTGTTTTGCTTGCTTTTGTTGCTTTGTTTGATTTGGAACTCGAGCAACTTGATGTTAAGACAACTTTTCTTCATGGAAAGCTAGAAGAAGAAATTTACATGGAGTAACCTGAGGAGTTTATTGTTCCTGGAAAGGAACATCTTGTCTGCCAATTGAAGAAATCTTTATATGGCCTAAAGCAAACCCTCAAACAGTGGTACGAAAGGTTTGATTCCTTTATGATTAGGCAAGGTTACTCTAGAAGCCAGTTTGATGACTGTATTTATTTCCAAAAATTTCATGATGGAACTTTCATATACTTGTTACTTTATGTTGATGATATGTTGATTGCATCACCTAACAAGTCCTTGATTAGGAAATTGGAAGCCCAACTTGGCAATGAGTTTGAAATGAAGGAGTTAGGTGAAACTAAGAAAATTCTCGGTATGGAAATTCACAGGGACCGTCAAACTGGTGAATTATCCTTATATTGAGAAAGTGGTTGACAAGTTTAATATGCGTGACGGCAAACTTGTGTCTACCCCACTTGCTGCACATTTTAAATTATCCTTAGATCTTTGTCCACAAACATAGGAAGAGATGGAGAATACATGTCCCTTATGCTAATGCAATTGGGAGTCTTATGTATGCTATGGTATGCACTAGACCAGATTTAGCATATGTTGTTAGCATTGTGAGTCGATATATGCATAATCCTAGTAAAGGTCATTGGAGTGTTGTTAAATGGATATTTCGGTATCTAAAAGGTACTTTTGATATTGGATTGGTATTTGGTAGAAACAAGGCTATGACTGATGATGTTGTACGCTTTGTTGACTCGGATTACGGTGGTGATCTTGACAAAAGAAGATCTCTTTCTAGATATATCTTTATTCTTCTCTGTAATTCTACTATCAGTTGGAAAGCTATACTTCAATCTATTGTCGCACTATCTACAACTGAAGCAAAATATATTTCAACAACAGGGGGTGTAAAAGAGGGTCTTTGGCTTCGAGGTTTAGTAAATGAACTTGGTCTAACACAGGAAGTTCTTGTTGTGTTTTGTAATAGCCAGAGTGCTATTCACTTGACAAATAATAATCGTTATCATGACAGGACCAAACAAATTGATGTGAAACGCCATTTTATTTGGGTTATTGTTTCTGTTGGTGACGTAATGGTGGAAAAGATTCATACGTCTGAGAATCCAACAGATATGCTTACCAAGCCACTTCCAAATACCAAGTTCCAACAATATTGTTTGAACTTGGTTTGTCTCTACAGCACTTGAGCGCCCTTCGGGGCTTTAATTGGCAGTGAGCAATTTATCAAATTCGAACCAAGGTGGAGATTGTTAGAAATGGTGGCTCTCATAAATGGCATGTTTTTTTAATGCTTATTAACTATTTATTTTACGACTATTATTCTTAATACAATTTTAGTTGTTTTTCCCCAATTACAGCTAGCTTGAATTCACACTTGTGATGTAACAATCATTCTTATCACTTAGCCATTAAAGAGTGGCTAGTGTATTACCTATAAATAGACATGAGTAGTGTGATGCTAAGTATCCAGGCATCCAAGAGAAGCAAGTGAGAAATACTTCTCTTAGCCATTGTGTGAGTGTGAGATTTGAGAGAATATTTTAGTCCACTAGATTTTATTTTATGAGAGAAAATTTTGTTCTCAATCCTCACAATTATAAGAGGATTTCTTGTACTCTCTCTTTTATAGTTGATTTATTTGTCTCGTTTCCGCTCGTGGGTTTTCTTTCTACACTGAAGAGTTTTCCACGTAAATATTGTTATCATCTTCTTACTATTCTCTTTACTTCTCTTTTACTCTCTAATTGATTAGATCCAGTGCTTCCGCATTGCGCTGATACCATAACACTCCAACATATTCTGTTGTACTTAGTCATGCTCTATAACTTGTGCCAAATGTGTATGTAATTGAATCCAAGATTTTAACACCAATTTAGTGGATATATATATATATGTCGTCATTATAGGTAGTCATGAAATTATCCTTGGGTTACTTCTCATGTTGTAGGCCTACCAATCTAACATTATTCTTAAAACAATGCAAGTACATGCTTACCTCCTCATGAAAAGAATCAATGTCCTTATCATGCATGATTATATCCCTTTTGTTCATGTCATGATTTACGTGCAAATTTTCCTTATTTTGGTCATCAATATTAGCTTCATTAATGGCCATAATATCAAGCCATTTCTGAGGCTGGTAATACGTGACTGGTTTTTGGTGAATGATATTCAGCTCTTCCAAATTAGTTCCATTAACTCCCACATTAATGTCCTAAACAACTACCATATAGTATCTACTATGATTTCACCTTGCAATCACTACCCTCATCATTCTATAAAAAGGAAAATTTCAATCCACCTTGGCCATTCAATTCTTTTCCTTTAATATATATATGTCTTGGATCCATTGAATTGCATCCATTGAATTGGATGGTCGTTACTCTGAGACTTTTGCTATCTTCTCCCTTTTACTTGTTAGCAACCTCTTGCAGTATTTTTAACGATAAACATGTCTCATTATGATGACTATACCTTATCACCTTCCATAATGAAAGTGGATAAGGTGCATACCCTTATACTTCATACTAGAGATTCTGTGCTCGTTTAGTTTACAGTTCAGTAAAATTAATTTTAGAATCAATGTTTGAAAATAAATGATGCACACTTTACGAAGAATTTTAGACAAAAGTGATTTAAAATCAATTTTATGAAAATTGATTCTGCATTGTGTGCAACCGACAGTAACCAAACAGACACTCTATTATCAAGCTTAGGATATGAAAAAGGAATCTTCCTTAAACCAACTTCAATACAAACTTTTGAATTTTGTTCATTACGTAAAAAGGTCACCCTTCATTCCATCATTCTCCTAGAGAGTGTTATTGTCATTCTTAATTGGAAGACTTGAGATTTAGATCCACACTACAACCCTTTTAAACACATCTTCCAAGGGGAATAATTTTGGTTGTTAGTGTATGCTCAACAACTATCCAAGGATCTCGCTAGAGTATGTTTGGATACACGTTTCACATGGTCAAATGCGCGTCCTTTAACTTTAAACGTAGGTTTGCTATTTTTTGGACTTGTTTGACACTGCTTCTCATATATGCGTATGGAGTTGAACTTACATTCAGCCAGATGCAACTCCGAATAGCTTTTGCGTTTTAAATCTGAGTATAACTATACTTGAGTTTACAATACTCTCATTTTTACCCTTCATCACTTTCCTTCCTCCATCAGTATACAATTATAAGTACAGAGCTATGGTTCAAAATTAAGTGATAGGGGGAGGAAAAAAGGTGTGGTTGTGAGAGAGAAAAAATGATAAAAATATAGTAAGGGAGGGAGGGAGAAGGAAACAAAGGTGCTCAAAGAGGCCATAAAAAAAGAGGGATGCAGGAGTCACCGGTCACAGGTGAGAGAGAGAGAAGAAACTGGTGAAAGAATAAGAGGGGGAAAAGAGGGTGGCTGTGTGGTGGCACATGCTTTTGTGTTTAGTAACAACATTTTAGGTTATTTTAATAGGAACAAGACTATCTTATCCAATGTTTATCTTTGTGACTCTCTACCGTTAGGGGTTTGTTTTGAATCCCCTAGTAACAAGATTGGGGTCATTAAAAGATGTAATATAAAATCCCAAGCTAGTAATAGAAAATTCAGAATTATATTTTATTATTTTACTAAATTTCAAAATGCAAATAAAGGAGAGTGAAAGCTAAGTTCATATATTCTATTATTTAGATAACAATGAACATTATGTTCCTTTTAATAATTATAAGTGGAAACATGATTTAAATTAATACCATTCAAACAACATCTACTTTCTTTTAAAATTATATTTGCAACAAGTAATCCAAATATAAAATCACGTTCATTCAAACTCAAATTTAAAAACGTTAATCCGGAGACATGTTAAAAATACTTGATTTCTAGATCAATTAACTACGTATCTCCCACGTGTTCCCATAATTGTAAAAGTCGAGCGTGTAGGAACTTAAACCCCACTCTTTTACGTAGCAATTTCACTATTATCACTCACTTCCATGGAATGCAAATTTGCTCTACTCTTCTATAGATAGCTCATAGCTTCATCCTCCTAGGACACAAAAGATAATCATTTTCACCTTTTCATCTCCTAAAAAAGTATAAAATTAAAATAAATAATAAAATATACAAGTGTTGGGTAAATTATAGAATCCATTTAAAAAAAGGTTTAAGGGTTGTTAGGTTGGAAAAAAAATATTGATTGAGTCATTTAAAATAATAAAAAAAAATAAGATAATATAAAAAATGTAAAGAATTATAAAATCTTAATTTAATAAACTTAAGGGTGTGTTTGTGAGTTTTGAGATGAAGGAAAGGAAATGATTGGAAGGGAAATGGAGGAGAGTAGAGGAGGGAAAGACTTTGTAAAAATGTATTTGTGAGAATCAAACTCCCAAATATCAAGGGGAAGGGCTTCTAATAAACCCACCATTTCCCTCCCCTTCCCTCCAAAACTCAACTCACAAACATACCCGCGTAGAATTGTCAGGTTCGAGATGGTATTAGCACCCGGGGGCAGAATCTGCGGACAATAACATTGTATCCATGACAGATGGAGGAATGGAATAAATCACGTGATTTTAAATAATTTTTTTTCGTTCTGCGTGATTTTGAATAACTTTAAAACGTAACTATGAAAATGCAGTAATCAAAACCTTGGGTTTTCAGAATAATAATGCACCGGTATTCACAAATATAACTAGTCAGACAGTCATACCAACTGAAACTTCAAATTTTCTTCATATTAATCTCCCAAAATAGTATATGCACCATCATAATTAAATAGTTTTGATCCTATCCCCCGAGTTTTCTAAATAACTATTAGTCAGCTATACTCGTTTCTACATATTAGCATGCTAGAGTCGCATCAGCTCATCAAAATACTAACATCAGGAATATGGATGATGATATTCACATACACGCACCAATTATTTGATGTTGAAGGATCAATGTCAAGCCATCAAACTGCAGCACCATCTACAGAACTTGTTTCTTTTTTGCTTTTTCTGCCTCGCTTTCCTGTACCTTTTGCAGGGGTACGAGGCAAAATCTTGAGGCGGTAACTAACAAGTGAAGGTCCAAATATGCTATATTTTCCAGCACTGCTAAAAGCAGTTTCCGCATCAGCACGTTTTTTGAAAACCACTCTGGCACGGTTAGTCCTCTCTAGTAGTTCAGTCTTTGATTCAATCAGGGGCCCATAGCGGCCAAAAATCCTATTGAGATCTGTTGTTGAAGGAACAGAATCCAAGCTTGTAAATTTCAGGGTAAGAGCAGTGGGACAGATGGCCTCCTTAGAACTCTCATTCTCATCCAAATGTTCCACAGACTTAGAAGGTTCTGGTCCAACATTTCTATCAGTATCTTGCTGCATAAAACCCAAATTTGTGCTGATTTCAGTAGCTGGTTGTGACTTGAAAGAGGGACAATTAGCTTCAGTTGGAGTCTCAGGCAAAAACTCCTCTCTTTCATCCTTGTATTTTGACAATGATTGCTCTTCAGGAATGCTTTGAATGATTCTATCAGTCCAATAAGAATCATTGCAGGGCTCCACTGCAGTTGTCATAGAAGTCACTGCTTCTGTAGAGGTTGCTCCTGTCTCACCATCATGTATTTGTTCCGAAGACATTCCCTGCTCCAGGGGAGCAGAAACATTATGGCTAACGAAGTTTCTAAATTCTGCAAAGAAATATACCATTTCACTTAAGCCACTTTTTCCTGCAGGATCCTTGGCAGTCAAGCACAGTTGAGACCACATCTCATCTATAGAAACATACTGTAATTGGGCGAGTTTTCTATTTTGGGCATTAGATAAATAATCACCAGAAGTATTGTAAGCTGCCTTCCGTTTCCTGCCATAAGACCTTGAAAGTGACTTGTCACTAGCTTTCCTTTCTGATGTGTGTTCATCATTTGGAATACAGAAGCTCTTATCAGACATCAAATCTGACAAAAGTTTATGTTTTTTGCTGGGCTGATTTCTATTCCGAGAGATGCGCTTGCGTGTCTGTGAATAGCCAAGATGAGTTTTCAACTCTTGTTCATCAATTTGATTATCACAATGCTCTTTCTCTGTTGCGAGTGGAATTTCCATATCATCCTTATACAATCCATCAAGCACTACAAACTCAGGCAGTTGAGGATAACCCTTTGAGCGATAGAAGGCCGACAATTGGGCACGTGCTATTACAAAATCCAGTCTATCAGATTTAGTAAGTGGTGACTGAGCTAATGATTTAACAAAATTGACAAGATTCATCAGTTCAAAAGATGTTGCATTTACAAACCTATCCCCTCCATTTCTTTTGCTAGATTGTTTATGGATTCCAGCATTACTAATTACTTGAGTTTCAAGCTTAGAAAACACTGCTCGAGGCATGCAAGGACAGGATAGGCCAAACTCAACCCGTTTCGATACCTCATCTAAAGCACAATTAACAGCATGATGGAAATCTTCCAAATTGCTCTGCTTCTCCATTTGTGAGAAATACATCTGAAATGGCTTTATCATTGAAACATCATTCCAAGCAAATGTTTGATCCCCAAAAAAAGCTACCAGGTAAGAGTCTACCTTAAGATGCCTCTTTGCCTTCTCTGATGCAGCAGAGGGATCACAGATCTGACCAGGCCACCAAGGATGGCCCCTCACCTTTCCCCATACTAAATCAGATACACAGAAATTCAGTTCTGAAAACACTGATTTCCTATTCATACCTCCCTCCTGCATGTTTCTGTAAGAATTAAAATCTACAACAAGATTGAAACCATGTTGAATATTATCGGAAAGACCTGCTTCAGCAATATTCATGCCAGTGGCTTGATTCTGAGTCATGTCTACTTGTGCATCGGCCTGAAAGGAAGGATCTACCTGAAAGGCTGGCTGTTTCAACTCATGTGAGGTTTCTAGCTCAAGGCGATTTCTCAAATACAAGTCTTTCATGTGCAAAGACTCTTTGGCATTGACATCCATGTCTTCCATATTAGAAATTCCACAGGTTGCAACCTCCGCTGTGCGAGAATCTTTGAGGCAGTCTTTAGTAACCAAACTATCAGCAGCATTGATCTTGCTGTCATCCTCCACAAGCGTGCCTAAATCTGCCAAAGCAACAATTTTAACCTCCTGCTTGCACTCAGTCAGATTATCATCAACTCCTTGAGCCTCATTACTCGATGCAACCTTAGTACTCAGTGAACCGTTTTCAGTAACTATCCTATTGTTCTCACACAACAGCTGATTCTGAACACCGTCATTAAATTCAAAAACCAAACCATTATCAGGTTCTGCACTTCCACAAGCAAATAGGCCTCCATCTGAACATTGTATCACGCTTTTCTTATTTTCATCCTTCACCAACCCACATGAAAACTCCCCTGCATTCCCATCACACCCTCCACCAACAACTTCCACTCCTGCCTCCAAACCATTCCCTCTACCAGCCAATTCAGTTTCTTCACCAAAACCCTCTTTACCACTACCATCAATCATCACATCACACACTGGGTTCATGTGAAACTCATCCACGACTGGCCCAGAAAGCAGCTCCATCGAAGCATTGGCCTCTTTTTCATCTCCAACGTGACAAAACTTCTGATCATGGACCAGAACCTCACCAAAAGCAGTGGGGTCACCACAACTTAGGGTTTCAGAATGAGAAACACCAACAGTAACATTGGACACTGATGAGTTAGACACCAGAACCTCATTTTCCCGATCAAGCAAAACGGCATCAGCATTTAAATCAATTCGGCTTGAATTTTCAGCCATTAATACGGAAAACCTAAAACATGAAACAAGGACGTGTATTTGCATTCACATTCACATTTGATTACTGTGTAAATTGTAAAACCTTGATTATAGGACAGCATGAAGGATAATACATGAGACAGAGAGTTCAAACCTTTTTATGAGAGACTCGTTGATTGTACAGAGCAAAGAGGGAATGAGGTGAATGCTGTAGCTGAGGGTCTTCAATTGAGAGTAAAAAACTGAACGGTCTGAGAAATATTTCAGGGATTTGATTGAAGAGAGAGAAAAGAGAGGAGCGTTAAGAAACTTTGGTTCGTACCAGAAAACATAGTTCTTGTGTAGAATAAGAACAACGACCCGCGTGGTGACTATTTTGGTAATTTTATTTTACATAGCGAATCGTTTTGGTAAGCATTGATTCTTTTTTCGGTTATTAAAATATTAGGAACAATATTTAATTCTTTTAATCAGTAATAAAATTATAAATATTTTCTCTATTTAGATTTTGTATTAAATATTGAAATCATTAAAAAATATAAAAATATTTTATTGAAAAAAATAACTCATATCTTAATGTATATTTATATTTGGTTTGTCATTAAAATTGATTACATTTAAATTTAAATTTTTTAATATATTTATTTTTATTATTAAAAATATAAATTTATTATATTTTAACGCTAAATTACTCTTGAGTTATGAAATGAAAATAATGTGCTTGCGTTTTTTAGTCTTGGGCGACTTAACCAAAGACATTGAAGAGTGAAAATACCCCGGCCAACAAGGTTGGCTAATGGCTATAAATGTCACAGAACCAAAGAGAATGTTGGAAGCAGCGTTTGAAATATTGAAAGGATCGACTAGAAGGGTAATTCATAAATAAAATATTTTTATTAAAAATCACAGTTTTAATTATATTTATAATATTAAATATTATATATTTTTATAAAAAAATTATGATCGTCTTTTTAACTATCTTAAGGATATTCTTTAGTATTCTCCATATTTAAATCACCGTTTGAAGATTTAAGCTTAAGTTAACATATTTGATAATTTTATAGTTTATATTAAAAATATATGTTGTCTAACTGTAAAAAACAATGAATATTACTTTTATGGTAAAAAATCCAATTAGATGTACCTTAACAAAATATATATAATTTAATATTATATTATTAATTTAATAATATTTATATACTTATATTAATATTGATAATTATACTAATAAAGGCAGTTTATATTATTATATATGAATATTATTCAAATAACATCCATTGTATTCAAGTCACTTTTCAGATAAATATTTTTAAATATAAATTAATTTACTAAAAATCCCGTATAGCTAAACTCAACTTTAGTTTATCCTAACTCAACTTTACGTAATCTATCTATGAACATACACTAGGCATGTTTCACCATGGTTTGCATGTTTGCAGGCTGCCTGAGTTGTCTTGTCTTGTTCCTGGACATGAGGCTCACGGTGAAGGCTCAAGGGAAGGTAGGCCCCAATTTTTATTAAAGTGTAAGACTTCTTTTTTTTACGGATAAGTGTAAGACTTTTATAAAGTATAAATTTATTATTCTTTTAAAATTACACCAATGCAATATACATCACTAGATCAAGTTTTTTAGTCCTAGGAATCATCAATGACTAGGTGCATGTTTGGTTTAACATTAAGAAGTAACCAAAATTAAATTTAAATCTCCCAACACAACTATTTATAGCGTTGAAAATGTGAGTTTATGATATATCTTACTATGATTTTCATGTCAAGTTAGGTATAAGTCTTTCATGGACTATATCGCTATTGCTAAAATGAATAACTAATAAGAAAAATCAATTTATTTGGAGGATCTTACGGATAATTTTTCCAATAGGAAAACGTAGTTATAGTTTAAATGTTCGATTCATTATTAATTTTTGTTAGAATATATATTATTATTCTCGATTTTGGTTAATTTTTACTGTATTATTACAATTATTTGTCATAATTATCTCAACGTACATGAACACGACTTAAATGAACATTCTAGCTTTTAATAAACAGAACTCTGTGTAAATGTTTAATAAAATATTTAAATGGGGAAAAATATATCAAGTTCTAACAAAAAAAATTGACAAGTAAATATAAATTAGATTTTTGTTTCTTATAGAAAATTTTATTGCCGTGATAATTTGCATTTATTTCCTTTTTTTTACGAAAAGAATAGACCATGAAAAGCAGAGACATTTTAGGATGAATTCATATATTTTAGGACTATAATAAACTTTTACTTTAAATAGCGTAAATTTAATATTTAAATATTTAATAATATATTTTATTAATTTAAATTTATTTTTTATAATAATAAAATGTGTAGTATACCGTATATCTAAATTTAAAGATCTATCCTAGAAGCAACCCCGAAATAGAGCAGGATCTTGACAAAAAAAAAAAGCAGGATCAGAATGTCAAGTGCATGGAAAGCCTTAAGGTTCATGCAAAATGCAAATCATATCCCAGCAATAAATGGTGCAAATAAATCACAAGATGCTTGAGCAAACTTTCCAATTTGAAGGAGGGATATCTTAGGGCTACTCTCCACCTTGGATACTGGTCAAGAAACCTCCAAGGAAAAAAATCGAACGTAAGATTTTTATTCAAGGAAACAAATCCTGATGAGAATATTACTAATCAAAATATTTTATGGGACAATATCTCCTATTATGGGTCCAGATATAATTTATTTTATGCCCTCATTCCTAGTTTTGCCTAGCTATTTGGAGAGAAATCCATGACTTGGCCTCTTTAGTGGAGGGTCCATGTTGTTTTATTGGGGACTTCAATGCTTTCTTGCATGATCACAAAAAATAAGGTGACCTTTGCTGAGTAATGGGATTTTCTGGATGCATGTTCTTTTTTTTTTTTTTTTGTCTAAGGATGCATGTTCTAATGGTTGGTTGTTTACATGGAAAAGGGTAAATCTTCATGAGATACTTGAAAGACCCATTGTCAAATGGATTTGCGTCTTCGTTTTGTACAAGCCTCTATTCTTCATTTGTCATTCTTCGTGTCCAATCATCGCCTTTTCCTGCTTATGTTGGGGAAAAAGATCCTCCAAATAGTTGAAAATGTTCTTTCCAATTTCTAACCTCTTCGATGTCTCATCCCACCATGGTGACTCATGCTTAGCATGCGGGTGCTGACCGAAATAACAATGCAGTAGCTTTACAAACTAGACTGAAGTAATGGGATAAAAAATCTTCAACAACATTTTCGAGAGGATTTCTTAAAACGTCTAGACTTCTTCTAGTCATTCCTTATTAGTGTGTTTGGAAGTTTTGAGGAAATGGAAATGGAGGGGTTAGAAGGAAAAGAAAGAAAGGGGAAGGCTTTGTAAGTTAAAGAAGGAGAAAACTAAACTCACAACTAGGGGGAGAGAAGGGCCTTAAAAACATTTTCTAACTTACAAACATACCCTAAAACAACTTCAAGTTTATCTATGGAAGTAATATGAAAAAGTTGTTGCTTAAGAGGAGCTTCTTTTGCAAGTTGTTATGGTTCGGTGGCAGAAACTCGGAAGTATTTCATGGAACTACTATTAGTCAAAGGGAGAAAAATAGAATAGAATGCCTTCAGAATTCCAAAGGCATTTGGATCTTAGATATAGACAAGTTGAAGCATATGGGTACTAGTTATTTTTCATCTCTAAATGTGGACAAGGAGGATTATATCCTTTTCTATTTTCATCTCTAAATGTGCACAAGTACTACGGACTCTTTCATGAGTTAAAAAATTGTGTTTTAATGACAGAAAGACATTTTTAGAGCAAAATAGCCACTTCTATCTTCAATACTTTTTTAGTTACATTGATTCCTACTTTCTAGTGTATACATGTCCTCTCTTCTCCTCCAATCTGTTTTGGCACGCCAAGATGTAGCAGAGGCAAGAGAGGCAAGAAATTAAACCGAATCAGAAGCAGAGTCATATCCATCAATAGGTTCTAACCGCCACTCACTTCCATAGTAAGAATTAGGCAAACCAAGCCAAAACTTAAAAGCCTCAGCTGCCCTTTTCCTCTCCATTCTTCTGTCTTGCCTAGCCCTTGAAGCATGCTTACTAGTAAACATTCTTGAATGCATTTCCACATAGATTCTAGTAAACTTGGTCTTGTTAGGTGATATCCCATTCTCTTCCATGCAAGCCACAATTTCCAAGGCCTTTCTAAAGAAAGCAGCTCTCACACAGATATCAGCCAGCGTATCTAAAAGCCCTTCATCTGGTTTCAACGGGGGAACAGAAGAATCAGATTTATTCCCCTCCTTTCCTTCCTCCCACCTCTCCTTCACTTCATTCCAAAGTATAAGTGCCTCCCCGGGTTTTCTTGCTAATGCAATTCCATTGGCTAAGCTGCCATAAGTGCCCACATCAGGGTGAAATCCATTCTCCTTCATCTTCTCAATCACTTTCTTTGCTTCTTCCACCAATCCCAACCTAGAATATCCTTCAACCAGCATATTCCAGGCGATTAAATCCACCTTCACTCGAGGATCATTGACCATCTCATCAAAGACTCTATGAGCCAGCTTTGGTTGACCTGATAATGCAAAAGCTTTCATCAAAGTTGTGTAACTAATCTTAGTGGGAGCTAATCCTCTTGCCCTCATCTCATTAAAGAAGGAAAGAGCCCCAGCACTGTCATCAACCAATATACATCCATCAATCAGTATATTATAGGACACAACATCAGGCTGAATCCCTGCATCATCAGCCATCTCCTTAAGCAACTCTCTTGCCTTGTCTATCTGTAGCTGTTTGCAGTAACCCTTAAGGAGAATATTGTAGGTTATCCGGTTTGCAGGCACACCAATTCTTGTCATTTCAGCAAGAACTTGACGAGCCCTGTCCATGGAACCCGCCTTCACAAGAGCTGAAACCACAGTGGTATAGGAAACATGGTCAGGGTGACTGGAACTATCATCCTGATGGCGCATTGCCTCAAGCATTCTCACTGTATCAGCAACACGCCCTGCCTTCATGTAACCTTTCATTAGAGTGGTGTAAATTCTAGTATTAGGAGCATATGTCTTTGACAACAAAGGTGGTTCATTCCCACTGTGATTCATCAAATTTGGAAGCAACTTGTGAAAAATAGAATCATCACTTTCAACCAAATATTCTGAATTAGACTCCCTCAGTATCCCGCAAAGATCTCTCCTTTTTTCCCTCATTGCCTGAACCATTTTCTCAGCAGTCTCCAAATCACCAAAATCAACATAAGCAGCAACAAGGGAATGCAAAGTAGTCATACACAAAGGGATATTCAACTGAAGAATCCGTTCCAACACAACCACAAGCAAGTCTTTCCTATCAATTCTACAACAAAGCTTCATGAATATGTTAAAACTCAACGCATCGGGCACAACACCAAACTGTGGCATTTCATCAAACAGTTGCAAGAACATCTTACCGTCACCGGAATTGGCGCAAGCATTGAGCGCGGCGTTGAAAGCCACCGTGTCAGGGCGGGACTCCGCCGCCATGTCGAGGTCAGACAGCTTGCGGAGGCGGCGCGTGACGGCGCGGAACAGGTTGATGGCCTCGGCGGGGCCATCATCGCCGGAGGAGGCGAGGCGACTGACGACGGCGCTCCAAGCCTTGACGTGGGGGAGGTATCCGGAGCGGAGCATGGACTTGACAACGGAAGCAGCGTAGAGGGTGTGGCCGGCCTTTGCGGCGGCGACGGCGAGTAGGCCGAGGCAGTTGGCGTCGAGGCGGTGGAGCTGGCGCTCATGGCGGAGGCGCGTGACAATGGACTGGGCGCGTGTGAGGGCGGAGAGGGTGTTCTGGTAGGACAATTGAGAGACTAAGCGGCTGAGGCAAGTGGGGTTAGGGATGTGGGTGCAGTGGGTGTAGGCAAGCCAAGCTTCCTCTGTTTTCCTCTGCTGTAAGAGTGATAGAAGCTTCTGGTCGCGGGGTTCGGTTGATGTGGATGTGGTGGTGAGTGACGCGCCTGAGGAGTTTCTGTAGCTGACAACAAAGGAATTAATGGGTTTGGTTTTGGGGAATTTGAATGGAAGAGGGTGGTGAAGTGGGTATGGGCATGAGGGTGAGGGTGAGGGTGGAGTGGAAGTTGGTGATAATGGAGGTTGCAGTAGAGTAGCGTTCATGGCTGCTCCTCCATTTGGGGAAAACAGAGCACTGTGTGTGGATAAGGAGGTGGATGGGTTGCTCTAATGGAATTGCCACTCGCTACGTTTTCGGTGTTCCTTCCTCTTGTTTTCTCATGCTTTGTTGGTTCATTTTATTTCCTTCCTTTTTTGTGTCTTAAAATAATCTAATAACTAGATATTTATTGACCATCATGTTAGGTGTACGTATTAATCTTTTTAAGAAAAAAATTAATGATAATTAGAATGTTAAAAGAATAAAAAAATATGCATAATTAGTTTTTGACTTTTAATTTTATGATATATTTAAATTTGTTGTAGTAGTGTTTGAAATATATATAATTTAAATTCTAGAAATTAGTTAAATGAATACATTTATATATGATATTTAAAGAGATTATCCCATCTACAAATAATTATATTTATTAGATTAACTCTCTAATAATTTCTTTCGTATGTAAGAATATATTAAAAATTTTAAGAATTGCAAAATTAAAGGAAGATTAATTTGGAAGAAAAACATTTGTGATTTCAGTGGTTCGTAAGAGGCATTTTAATTAAGGTTATAATGTATCAAATTTTGGTGGGATGAAGTAAGGTTAAAGAGTAATAGAATGGTAAGTAAATTCAAGAAGAAATAAATTAGAGAAAGAAATAAATGGACAAGGCCAATAGAAAGATAGAATATAATATGACACCTTAAATAAATTGATGGTGTGACAAAAATTGAGTTGATGAGATAAGTGAGATGAGAAATGATAAAATCACATTTAATGTATATTTTAGATGTAATTTTTAGTCATTTTTAATAGAAATATAAGTTTAAAATGTTAGAAAATATAAAAAATACATGTGCTTTGTGTTTAGTATAGTATTTTAGAATTTTTGTGAAAATTAATATAAAATCATGTCAATTCAAGCATGATTTTACTTTTAATGAATTGATTTTGTAATTGACAGGTAAAAACCAAGATATTGGAAGCAGTAAATGAAAAAAAATAAAGGGAAGGATTCAATGATTTTACGTTGAATTTTTAATGAAAATACAAGTGGCAAACAAAATGGACTGCCTCCTGATGACGAGTGCACGTTTTGACGCTCGAAATCCACCGTATGAACGCTCGGACACCAGAAATTAGTATAAATAGAGATAAAAAACAGAATTAATCAGTTTTTAGAGTTGTCAAAGTGAGCCAACCCGGCTCATCCGGGTTGGCTCACTTTTCTGGTAAATTGAAAAAGTACCAACCCGGCTCGACCCACCACGGGATGGTGAGTTAAGTGGGTTGACTCATCTAACTTAAAAAATTATAAAAATAATTAAAAAAACTATAAAAAATTGAAAACAAAATTACTTAAAAAATATAAAAATTAAAAAGTGAGCCAACCCACCTAAACCCGGCTCAAACCCACTTTGGCTCACGAGTTAAGTGAGTTAACCCACTTTGACCCGCGAAAACGTCAGCCTAATTTTTACCAACCCAACCCACCGATGAGCCGAGTTGGGCCAGGTTGGCTCACCGAGCTCAGCCCATATTGACAGGTCTATCAGTTTTTGACGATTCATTTCACTTCTCTGTGACTTTTCTTATTGGATCGGGGCTTAAGGTTATGGAAGCAAGTCTTGGAGCACCAATCCTTTACCATGAATCCTATCATTGTGACATTTTCTTCTTCTTCCCCTTATTCTCTCATCATGTGTAGCTAAAATCTTATGGTTAGGGGGTGAGGAATCCTAATCAACACTTGTAATTCAAATTTTCACTTTAATTCAAGTTGATTTTCATATTTTGATTGTTTATCTCTGTTCTCAATGCTTCTATGAACTCACCACTTGCAGTTGATGTTAGATTCCTCTTGACAATTGGAAGATGGTTTTAGAAATTTGATTTGGGATAAACAGCAAGATTGTAGACACTTTAGGGATAGAGATCAACAATTGTGAGATCATAGAGACTCTTGAACCTAATGTTTTTCTTAATTGAAGATTTATAAGAAATTAGGATTATCAATTAGGGGAATGAGTGTTGAGTTAAGAAATTAACCTTCATCTACAATAGTGAGTTGATCTTCAAACACATTTCTACAACTTGAATTAAAGTGAGAGTTTGGATTACATTGATAGAGATTGAGTGAACTCATACCCTAACACATTTTGTGAATTGTTAATCCTTGTTAATCATTCTTTTAATCATTTGTTTTTTTCTCATAATTGTTCAGTTTAGTCAACTGTTTTTTTTTTTTTGCTATTCATTCTAATTTCTGCGTTTTACTTCTCTGGTTGCCTTTAATTCATTGCAACTTCAATTTCAATCTAAATTTTGTCCAACTAGTTATAATTTATGTGAATTGATACTTGGATTCTCATTTTTTGTGGGACGACACTCTTACTCCCATTATATTACTTGTTATGATTCAGTGCATTTGCTGAGTGACCATCAGTCAACATTGTAGTTCGTGTCTCAGCTTTTTATATATTATAATAATAGATGGATTATTATATTCTTTTAATATTTAAATTTTTACCATACTTATATTTTGTGTAGAAAAATTGAATTGATTTTTATTTTTGATATTAAATAGGCCCAACATTAAAAAACTAATAAAATCAACTTTAGGAAAAGGATACAATTAGCATTCTTATAAATAATTTAAGAGAAAGGAAAATTACATTTAAAATTGGACAGTAAATAAAACTTGCATGGCCATATTTGGTAAGAAGATTTGCATCTCTACTTGTCTTTATATATACATGATTTAGGGAAGTAATCATATCAATATAGTTAAAGAGAAGATCTATATCCCGAATCAAAGGTTCAAGGTGTTTACTCGTGCAACAATTTAGTGGACTAAATTGATAATAACATATTAATGTATCTCTACTTTAAATTTCTTAACATTTAAATTATAAGCCAGTGGAGATCTAAAAGAAGACCCCCCCCAAGACTCAACCTTACTAAATTACATATACTCTAAGACTAAGTGACAATAAAAACACTTAACAAGCTCTATTGACTATTGCAATATCTTGTACTAGACCCCATAAACAACCAATCCTGATTTCCCAATAATAAGATCCACCAACATTGAGCTTAAAACAATATACAAAAAAGATATTTCCCCAAGATCATAAATTCCATTTAGGTAGCTTCAACATAAACAAAGTCAAGACCAGAATTGAAGGAAATGATCCTCTCATAATTAATGATGTGGAAATAAATAGTATCAGGCACTTTAGGATGGTGAAAGAAGGTTATAAATTTGTTATCATTTCATAAAAGGCAGAACATTCCAAAAAAAAAATGTTCTAATTCAAATTTAAGGAATCCAAATCCTTATTCTAATTGGTTCATAAAGACATATGTATAAAAAAAAAACATCTCCACTTGTTCTTAAGAAAATTAAATTGAATTTGATCAATACTAACTTGAATTCAATAAAAAGAAATGATGATTTTAAGTATTTACTTAAGATCAATGAGTTGACAAAAAAATCAATATATTACTAATAATCATATAAATACTAATATTTAGTTATAATTTTGAGTAAACTAGCACTTTAGTCACTAACTTTGTCAACGTCTTTCACTTTGGTCCCTGAGATTATAAAAACCCTTCATTAGTCCCTGACTTTGACCTCCGTCCTTCACTTAGGTCCAAATCACTAACGTCTATTAAATCATTGTTGAGATGTCACTCAACCTTATACGCTGGACACAATAGGGACTAAAGTGCAAGATTTTTTACAACTCCCAGCATTAATGTTTGACTACCACATAACGGTTATATCACTAGTGGTCCCTTATCTTCTTCTTCTTCCCTTTTCTCTACAGAATTCCCATTCTTATTCTTCTTCTTCGCTCTTCTCTTCTTCTTCGTTCTTCTCTTCTTCTTCGCTCTTTTCCTCCCTTTTTGTTCAGTTTTGTGAATAACCCAGCAGCCATGACCACCACCCACATGAAAGGAGGTATACTAGTGGTTGTTTGAAATCATCTCAAAACTTTCAAAGGGGGAATATGGGGTCTAAATGCCACTGCAATCTTGCTGCAGTTATAAGGGTTTCAAAAACAGAAAAAAAAATCCAGGGAGACTATTTTACGGTTGTCCAAAACTGAGGGTAAGATTTGTAGGTTTAAGGTATTTTAATTTGTGTCTTTGTGTTAATGGTTGTGATTTTTCTTCTCTATTTTTTTAGGTTCCGGAAAGATGTCAATTTTTCATGTGGGTGGAGAACCAAGATTTTGTTCCAGAAGAAAGCATAATTGAAGGCTCATCAACCATGGGTTTTGCTGCAAGTGATGATGATGAGTGGAGAGTGAATATTGCAAGGAAGGTGAAGAAATTAATGTGGGAAATTAGGAGATTAATGTGGTTCATTATGGTGTTGTGTGTGGTGTTGAGGTTTATTCTAGGTGTGTTGTGGAAAAAGTAGGAATGTTGGTTATGTAATGTTTAATTGGAGTATCCTCCACTTTGGTGATGTAATGTTTTTTGGTCATTGTAATACCTTTTAATTATGTAATGAATGGTGATATTAATGAAAGTTGGAGTATTTCAAGTAGTAACATCCAAAGTGTGTAAATTTCCAATAACAGAAAAGGACTTAAACCAGTAACATCCAAACAATAATTAGCTTAATGTTAACAAAATGTTGTTCATCCAAAATGTACTTAAAGAACTAACATAAAACTAGTAACATAAGACTAGTAACATGAGTAAATGTTGTTCATCCAAAAGTGATCCATTAACATAATTACAACCCAAAATAATGTCATGACAGTCATTTCTAGTGAAATTTTGCACTCCTAGTAAAATTGGACTCATGGTGTTGAACTGTTTAAGCCAGGTGTTGGCATAAATAGCTTGGCCTTTGAGGATTCGTCAACTGTATCAGCTGGGGCAATTGGGGGTGGATTGTTTTGTCTTGTTCCAGATGCTGCAGTTTTTCTTTCCCTTTAATTGGCAGCTTACTTCTTGTCTCCATGTTATGGGTCTTGGTTGGACTCTGATAGATTGGTGGTGGTTAAGACTGAGAAAGATCAATTTCTTTTGGATGTGGTATTTGGGTTTCAGCAACAACTACATTTGGCCCACTCTGGTTTGAAGGCCCAATACCATCAACATTAACTTCATTTGGCCCACTCTCGGTTGAAGGCCCACTCCCATCAGCTTCATTCTTCTGTTGTGCTTGTAACTCCTCCATTCTCTATTTTTTGGCTGTTGGACACCCTTTTTTGTTATGCTTTTTTCCTCCACAAAAAGTGCATGTGAAGCCAGGAAGCTTTCTCTTCAATTTACTGACCTTCCCAGAGTCCCTCTTTGTCTCACAATCCTTTCTTCTTTGCTTCTTTGGTCTTCCCAGAGCTCTTTTCACTGGTGGTGGTAAAGGTGGTATTTGGTCTATTTTTTGCAAATATTCTTCCCCTGCAGTGGATTGATATGATGTGCATAGGTTGCATGAATGGATGTCATTGTGAGCCATCCATGGCAGTAGTCCTCTAGCCTATGATTCTTAAAGGATATTGTAGAAATATCATGCATGCAAGGTATTCCTACATATAAAAGAAAATTATAAAGAAAAGTATCAACAAATGAAAAGAGAAAAATAAACAAAAATAATAATATTGTACTTGTTAATTTCCAAAATCTACACGTACAAGTTTGATTGCCCAAATTAACAGCAACTTTGGTATACCAACACTGCACCTTATACTTGTGCTCAGCCCCATCGCTTAAACAATAAGTCATGATTGGTCAACATTATTTGTGAGCCATTATTCAAACATTTTACAGCTTATTGAATTGTAATTTCAAAAGTTGAAGTATTACCTGACTACAATGGAGTCCATTTGTTGCTTTCCAGTTTCTCTTTCTCCAACCTGCTTTGCTGCACAGGTGTTAAATGTCCATTGTGCTTCTCAAGCTTCAATTTATTGGTTGTAATTGTTGTCATTATGTAGCATCTGACCTCTTCCAACATGGTTATTATTGGCTTGGTTCTTGCAGCCACAATCTTAGAATTGAAGACCTCACAGTTATTATTGTAGCTATTATCAACCTTAGGCCATTCATAGAAATATGCCTTTGTCCATTCTTCTTTAGGCCATTTATCCAAATATTACCAGGCCTTCTCATTCACCCTCTTGATCCGGAAAATTGTTGGCATTACTATAAGCACAGAAAATTTCCCATTCACATTCTTCAATTTTGCATCTTGCCCTTGCCCTGACTTTGTCATTCTTGATCCATTTTATCTCCCTTCCAAGACTGATTGTGTAATCCCTCACTCCTTGTTTGAAAGCTTCCAATGTATTGAACTCTATGCCAAGTTCAAGTTGGACATGGCCAAATGTTGAATCTCTGTTGAACTGAGGGAAGATCCCCTTATTGCCCTCTTCATCATCACTACAAGCTGGAGTCTTAAATCTTCAGAATGCCACTCATTATCAGAGGTCACATCAGCTTCAACATTAGCCTCAGTAGCATAGCTTGTTCTGTGTCCCACCACTTCTTCTGGTAACTCTAAGTCAGAGTCATTTTCTTCTATGTTTACATGTCTCCTTCCCCTACTTCCCTTCCCCATGCTTATCCCTTCATCTTTCCTTTTTTTCTTTGACTTTGTCTTTGTCTTCTTCTCTTTTGTTTCTTCAGCTGGTTCTTTCCCCTTTCCATTCTCCAGTCCCACATTTTTTTCAGTTGGTTCTTTCCCCTTTCCCTTCTCCTGACTCACTTTTTTCAGCTGGTTCTTTCTCCTTTCCCTTCTCCTCAGTCACACCTTTTTGAATTGTTTCTTTCCCTTTAACATTCTCCTCAGTCACACTTCTTTCAGCTGTTTCTTTCCCTTTAGGATTCCCCTTAGTCACATTGTTCTTTGTGGGGCTCTTTCCACTAAAAGGCCTCCTCTTTGCTGGGTTTTTTTATTCTTACTTGCTTCTTCAATGGACTACCTGCAAGTTACAAAAATCTTTAGCACTAATAGAATTTCATGACCACATTATAAAAGAAATTGAGTATGAGAATCTACCAGTAGACCCCATTGCATCAGACTTGTCTCCCTTCTCTCCCTCATGGACCACAGGGTCACCCAAATTACTCCCTTCTCCTATCAACATCAAATTATTCTAAAAAACATTAGGCAAAGTAACCATAGTCAACATAGTAATTATATTGTAAACAAATTATCTGTAAATAATAAAGGAATCATACCTTGATTTTTCTCAACAGCAGCATGCGGTTGCCTACCAGCACCTTCATCAGTCATACTCAGCACCCCCACACTCCCATCTGGTTGCCTACCAGCACCACTCCCATCAACCTTAGATCTTCCATCATCACCCCCACAACCCTAGATCACTCTCAACAACCTTGATGATTTCTTGTAAAATGGTTGAAATGTCAAACACCTCAGGCTCCTCAACATGATGCTCATAATAGATATGAACCTCCCCCCATTCCTTTTACCAACATCAATAGCCTCCAACAAGTCCCTATCCTTTTTCAACACCTTTAAACCATCCCTAAATCTGACAGAAGGATCCATCCAATACACATTATTCAAGTTTTTATACCCTAGCTCTTTATTGAAGTTCCTAAAGCTAAATATATCCAAGGTGTCAAGATCACACTTGGGCCATGCATCAACCTTGCCCCACCTGTATCTCACCCTACCACCATCCACATCCTCAACAAAATTTCCACCATGATGAATGTGAACATCTACTCTCTACATACACATTTAAAGCAACTACCTCAATTTAACAATTACTTTATTACTTAAATTAACTATAATTAATTCATATAATAATGTATAATAAATTAGGGGACCACTAACATACAATGAAGTCATATAGGTCCAACATATGGACCACTACCATCTCACCTTGCACTCTTCCCACACCACACATACTCAAGATTCCAGACACACTGTCCCACCACTAAAGTGAGGTGGAAAATCTCACAATAAAAAACATCAATCTCAACATTATTAGGGTACAACCATCTTACTCAGACATTACAAAACACAAATACGAAGGTACAAAACAAACCCCCAAAAACCCACTACAGAACAAACCCCTATAACCAACAAAGCAAGCTCATAAAACTCATTACAAAACCCAATACGAAAGATTCTGAGTATTAGAGAACATTACCTGTGATTCCCTTGGTTCAGCAGCTTCGAATCACTTCGCCTTCCTCAAAGCCACAACAGAATGCAGATAGATAGAGAGAACGAGGAACAGAAACCTTACCTTAACACAACCACGGGAAAATGCTTCAGTTCAGAGAAGAGGGGAAACTGTATTGAACGTTTGAAGTCCACGTAGACCCCATTTGAGTCCGGCGTGTAAGGTTGAGTGACACCTCAGCAAGGATTTAACAGACGTTAGTGATTTGGACCTAAGTGAAGGACAGAGGTCAAAGTCAGAGACTAACGAATAGTTTTTATAATCTTAGGGACCAAAGTGAAAGACGCTGAAATTATAAAAAAAAAAGTGAAAGACGCTGACAAAGTCAAGGACCAAAGTGCTAGTTTACTCTTATAATTTTTTTATCCTTTTACACTTTTACCTGCTAATTAATGTATTTCAACAAATACGTGTTTTTATATGCATACATTTGAGTTGCTTTATATATTGGATAATTTCCTCTAAGTATAGACTCCTCCCTTTAATTTAAAACTCGACAACTCAATTTTTTTAGGGCCTGTTTATTTCCATATCATTTTTTATTCTATTTTATATTTTTTGAAATTTTTCAAAGAAAAACCTGGAAATGATGGAAATAAAAATTTCTTGTTTTCAATATTTTCAGTTTTTCCTTTGTAAAATTTTAAAAAGCAAGAAACAGGAAATGAAAATGCATTTATAAAACTATAAAGTAGTATAAAATTAATCACTTATTCAAGTTAACGAATTTTGAACTGTTGAAAAGTTTTATACAATTAACCTATAATTAAAAGGACTTATTAGCATTTTAGGCTTACATATTTTTAAGCACCATTTTGACGTTTATGGGGTTGAATTCCTACATAATTAGTAAAAATTGCTCTCCCTCCCTATCCCTAACTAAGGACTCGTTTGGGGTGATTGAGTTTTCTGTTTTTTGTTTTTAGATATTTTAAATTAAATTTTTATAACTCAAAACCAAAAATTAAAAATTTCTTTTGATAGTTTTCAAAACAGTTATTTTGAAAACCACAAAAAGAGGTTTTCTATTTTTTATTTTGAATTATAAAATCTTGATTTAAAATTTTTAAAACAAAAAAAAAAAACAAAAAACTCGTAATCACCATGAATGAGCCTAAGCTAATTAGCAAAGTTTTCTTTTCTGGAATTTATCTAATAGTGTTGTTGGTTAACTGAGCTATCGATAGTTCACTTGCCATTGCCACTCTTTTAGCTATTGCACGGAATCAAGAATCGATACTTGCTGACAAATTACAACAATGCATATTATTCTAATTGTTGAAACTTGAAAATAAAGTGATTGATTGTGCACTCACCATCACTCAGTCAAGTTATCCACAATTTTTCTGGCAAAGAACATTGACACCCTACTAACCATACCCTAAACTCGCATATAAAGTTCCACATATATTCAATCACCACCACCATATTGTTATAATCGAATTAAAAAGCATGAACTATAATTAGTTAAGTGACTACTGACCATCAGATAAGAGAAATGAATGATACCAACTTTCACATTCAAAACTCAGTAAAATTAGACCATTCACTTAATCTGAGTACAAGTTCTGTGTTTTTCCTGTCACAGTGCATACTGTAAATAAAGGATTTGTTTTTTATAAAGTGAGGAAGCCCTATAGTGGATAAAGTGTAAAATTATAATCATTGATTGAAAAATCTAACAGTTGAGATTTTTACAACTCATAATTTATTATAGATGTGTATATATTTTATCACAATCTCATCTATTAATTTCCAATCAGAGGTTATATTTTCACTTTATCCTCTAAAATACACTCATACACCTTAGAAGAGTCAAATCAATAAATGAAAGTGAAAAAAAAGGTGGCATGAAATGTCATGAAAAATCAAATATAATAAAAATAATCTCAGATATAGCAGCACTGGAGGAGCAAAGATAACAGCTAATATCATTGCATGTAAAGGACTATTATCATTAAGGTTCCTGTACATAAAACTGTACAAAAGATATCAAAGCCTGACCCCTGAAAGTGCCTTCTGTCTGTACAGATGACACAAGTCAATCAACTAACTATCAGCAGGCTATGTACACACCCCCAACAATTGTAGTCAGTGAAGATAGGAGCTCCATCCCAAAGTAACTTGTTGTGACCACCACTGCCAGTAACTCATTGAGACCACTGCCAGCAACTCGTTAACACCCATATCTACATTGCTATTAATTAATTACCCTAATACTTACAGCTTCAAAATCCAAATACGGATCCAGTCAATGGAATTAAGTTATGAAAGGTGGAAAGATCCTTGACCCTCTGTTATGGCATACAGGAGCTTCTCTTTCATCTTTTCCTGAAATTGAATCAAGTGCCAAAAAAAAAATTCAGGTTCAAATGCAATAAAATCGTTATCTAAAATTTGTTTTTGAGTGTTTTGACTAATAATATAAGTTTGAAATAGAGAAAACTGATAAGGTACTTTTGATGAGTATGGAGGTAGCTTAAGGTAATTTGCACAAGTCATCACACTAGGTAGGTCTGTCTCTGCCCGGTTGCTACAATGCTGTTAAAACACCCCAAGAGTTATGTATAAGGATATGTTACAAAGGAAAGAGAATATGCTAAGTATAAAAGCCACATTGAAAAATAGAGTATATCATTATAAGCTATACACCTTTCGGACAATAGTTAACTTTGGATTGAGTGATGCCAATCCTCCTGGAGGAAGCCGAGGTGTGCCAGTCACAAACTGCAGAAATGCTCGTCGCTGGTCATGATCAAATTCTCGGATAATTTCCAGCAACTGTCCACAGCAATAGGTAGTTCATAAATTATGGGATTTGGTTCCAAAAAAAAAAAAAAATCAGAACTTAAGTTCAAAACGTATCTAAAAGCACATTAATGCTTACATTAACAATGGGAGGACTACTAGCAGTATACCCATGATCAAACTTAATATGATCAGCAAGTTCGATGATCTGCTAACAAGGCAATTAATACAATTAAAAGGGGCATATATACAAATTGGTCAATACAATTAAGTGCCTTTTTTAATTGCTTTTCCTCCCTCTATAAGGAAAGAAGGGCATATATACAAATTGGTAAAGAAATGAAATTTACACTTACAGCCCAAGAATCATGCTCCCCACAAAGTATACGCTCGAGTTCTTCTTCATTGAAAATTTGAAGATGATCAATGGGGAAAACCTGAAAGTTGAAAACAAGTTTATTTTTTTCAAAAAGGAAAATTAAGAATCACGATGAAGATATATAATAAATCCATGACCAAATGACTTAGAGACAATCAAGGCACAAAACATTGTTCCAATAATATATTATATCACATATAACCAATGTAATTGACGATGGTTCAAGAGTCTAAGCATCACATATCTCTTTCTCATTCTCAACCCAAGCCCCCCAACAAAAAAAATTCTAAGTTCCAGTGCAGCTAAATCCAGGACAAAACAAAATTGACATTATGAGTGTATCTCAGTCAATCCCAGTTCTGATTTGCTATGTGTTTTACCATTTAAAAGCATAATGAAAATGAGGGTACATAGTGAAAAGCATAATGAGTGTACAAGGAAATGTTATTGCCAACATCAGACACAAAGATATGCAAGAAGTTCCAACAGCTATGTATGACCCCAGGAATATTCACAACAAATGTAAAACCTGTATACTGGTCAAATTTAGACAGATTTAAGAATATGGAAGCCTAAACATCAGAACAATTGATGAGAGACCTCATAAGAAAGACCAGGCAAATGAAGGAACTGTACACAAAACTGAAGATGAAATGTACAATGGTAAACTGTAACTAGGGTTTTCAAGAGAAATTTTACCATTTTCTATCAAGTCATAAGAGTAAATTGTCCCAAAAAAAGGTGACTGAAAATGGTCAATCTTATGATCAAAGTGAAGTAGAAGACGCAAGTATTAGGCAGGAGCATAAAGGTCAAAAGAAGAAAATGAAATACTCCTGCACTTGGAGGGCTTAATATTCTATTGCATGACATTTCAAATTGAACAGAAAATAATTAAACCAACTTCTTCTCAAGCAAACAAAATTAGTTTCTCCAATCTCCATTAAATCGTATTTTCTCTCGTTCTCATCCTTTTGGCTCTGAAATTCATTTAGACCCTTAAAACTAATATTTTGAATAAATTCATCTAGTTCACAAATTGGACCTATATCTCATCATGTGACCCAAGTACAGACAATAACACTCGTATTCTTGCTTACATAGGTTAGCTTCAAGTCCATGCTCATTTTGTTCATCAGGTATTAATTATTATGTAAACCCCAACTTTTTTGGGCTCTTTTTTTTCTCTTGACATGCAATTCTCTCCAACTCTTATAATGACAGTGACTAAAATACTACGAAAAAAAAAAGGTTTTGTTTTAAACAGTAGCCCATTTTAAAAAATAAAAAGAAACTACAAAGTATTTCAACTTTTATCAAGACAAAGAGAGAGACCTGATTAAAGCCAGATTTAAAAGCTTCCACTTGTCTTGAAATTCCAGACCTCACAGTTGCATCAACAATAAGTGAAACATAATCCTCCAGGTTTCTCATATTTACCTACCAAAAAGGATGAATATATAAAGTTTATATTCAACCAACAAAAGGATTAAAATGAAAATTGAATTGCAAAATATCAAGCAATGCCTTACCATGCTGTGATCAGACCCTGAAGCAAGAACAATATCAGGATACCCAGGGAGAGTAAAATCAAGACAAAGATCCTCAATTCTGGTATCTCGAAAGCTTAGTCCATATTCCAACTCAGAATTCCCTCCACAGACAGATTCCAGATACTTTTTCCGGTTAACTAGTGCTTGAAACTCTAGCAACACCCTACCAAGCCCAGGATCAAGTGACTCGATGTCATAGAGAGAAAGTTCCTAAAAAGACATGATAATATGCAAACAGAGAAACTCAGTCAGTTAAATCATTATACATTTCACTATAAGTTGCTGGGTTGCTAGCTCATCTTAAATTCAATAATTGCATCCAAAATTGATTACCTTTCCAAGAATAAGTTTATAGAATGCTTTCGAGAAGTGGAGATCTAAGACCCTTCCATCTTGAAGTGCTTTAGCAACAACTTGGCCTAAAAGGAAAAATTTCTTTGTTACCTCAGAGAACTGTATGCAACTAGATGTATCTTGCATTGACAACCATGGACGAGGAAAGAGTCCATATAAAGAATAGATTCCCGATTCCTGGGCCTGCAAATTTGTCTTGAGAGTAAATGAAGAAGCATCGTCCCTCCACATGCCTAAGCCAGATTTCTGGAACTCCTGGCACACCAAGGTATAAAATTCCAAAGTTGGTCCAAGACCAGTGCCCACTTCTTCATCATATTCCACTTCAAGAACCACTTTAGTGACTGGCATGTAGGTCCATCATTTGTGCAGCAGACTCCAGAATCCGGTTGCGATAAACTAAAAACTTCTTCCGAGGCAGTCCACCAAGGCTCAGTCTCCTGTCACTTATTGTTCCTGGGTTGTTGTAAGACATATGAGGCTGTTCTTGTGGCTGACCAAATGCTGCCAATTTGAAGTACTTGCATCTTGCCTCAAAACTAAATAGGAAAGGACATGAGGCCATTAACTGATTACACCACAAAGGCATACCACCGATGGAGACTGCCAAAGAGTCCCTCATCTGTTGTTCCAACTTCTCCGTCAACTTACTGCTCACAAACTCATTTTGTGGGACAGAAGGAACTGTTATTTTTAGGCTATCCAGATCATCAACTTTACCTTGGGCAAAAGCACAAATTCTTTCGCGAGACATAACATGAAATATATATCTGTTCATTCCTTCCAAGCTTTTAAGAAGACACAAAATATCATAAGTTGGACTTGACTTCTCCAAATCAGAAACAAGTTCACAAGAGAACATGTCTGATAAAAAAGGAGTATGCTGATAATAAGCGAAAACTTTATCATGAGAGAAATCTTGAGGTGAAGAATGACATTTTGGAGGCATTGTATCCTCAGATTTCACAGCCCTTCTATAAGTTAATGTATGCACTTGACTCCACAGTTTTGCACCAGAAACACAATCATTTTGTTTTATTATTTGGCGAAGAATTGCCTGATATAGGCTCAATTTATGATCCAGAGCTTGTCCATCAAGGTAAAAAGCAAGTTTTTGAGCAGCATCATTGCTACAAGATGCAAGATGCTGTTTTTCTAGTTTTGATTCTGGTTCTGCATGCCCCTGTTAGACATGGGCACAAAAGTTTAAAATATATGCAAAAGTGCACATAATACTGCATTTGTTGTCACAATAAAATAGAAATTAATAAAATCAGTAACAGATTATATATACAAAGAGATACAATAACAACAGCACCTAGCAAGTGTTAATTTAAGAATACCACAATATACGTACTAAATACAATATTAACTCATCTCAATAAACTACTAGAAAATCATCCTTGGGCGTGTTCGAAACACTTTCCTGTTTTCAGTTTTTATAAACTATTTTGAAAATTATCTTGTAAATTTGTTTTATGTTGAGTTTTATTTATTGCAAAAGACATTTTTGGACTAAACATTTTTAGACTGTTGTGATTTTCTGGTTTTTAAAACTGATGGTTTTCAAAATAGGTAGTAAGAAAACAATCACCCAAACAAGTTTTTTGGTTTTTCTGTTTTCAAAAACTAAAAAAAAAATTAAAAACAGAAATCAACAAAGACCTTATATACTTAGTTTGGCACAAATAAGAACCAATAATGTTCTGCTTTATCAACTAACTAGTAATAAGATTACAACCTGAGTTCCAGAGGATGATGATTCCCCAGCATTCACATTGACTACTTGATCAGCGGGTCTAGGCTGTGACAATTTTGGCTCTTCTCCCTGCAAAATCAGTATTCAGTATAGTTGCAAAAAAAAAAAAAAAAAAACTAAAGAACCCCCTCATTCCCCAAAAATAAGATATATTTACAAGGAAAAAAACACACAGAAATAGGCTGTCAATTCAGTAAATCAATAACCATGGTTACAAATATTACTTGTGTTTTAGGGATATCTGTCGACATGTCAGGGGCTCTCAAAATAACTGGAATTTCAACTGGGCAGGAACTTGCATTTGATGGTGATTGAAGGGATGGACTTTCTGGTTGCAACACTACCTGACTGGATGATGATCTTGCATGCTCTGTGCTCTTCACACTGACCTTTGGCCATAGATATCTTTCAATGGAATGCAAAGAAGAAAAAGGGTCAACAGTAAGAAAATCCTCAGTATAGTCATTCAGGCAAGTCTCTTTCTCTCCCTTGACAAAACGGACTTTCAGGCAAGGATAAGGAATGGAACATCCATTAGGAACAGCAGCAAATGAACTTCTCAGTTTTGGTCCATTGCTTAGAATAATGGGGAAAGCTTCCAATGAAGTCAGTGCATTCTGCAGGTTCCTGACTAATACGGAAAGGGGCGTGTCACCAGAGAGAGGCGGAGATGTACATAAGCATACACTAGCCAAAGCCTCAAATCGTTTTTCTATGACAGGATTATAACAACAAACACCCTGTACCTCCTCTTTTTCCCTCATATACTGACCATGAGATAAACAATTAACAAGTGATTTCACAACTCCACTTTCAATAAATTCAAAAGTAGAAACTTGTTCCTTGCCAATAAGCTTGTCCATAATTTGATACAGTATAGTATTGATCTTTTCTTCATCCACAGCAAGAGCACAGTTGTCAGTAGACATGCTCAGCAAATCATTAGAGAGTGCTCTGAGATTCTGCAGAATATCAGTCAATCCTTTTTCAGAATCATATAATTCTGGTGCTAAGTATTTTGTTTTTATATGCTCCGCAAGACTATAAACAGAGTCTTTGTCAAGTTTGCAGTTTCTGGCTTCTGATGATGTAGGAGATTGTCCAGTTGAAAATGCATAACATAGGCACTTCAGGGCCTCTCTTGAGGCAGACCTTTGACCAGAGTCCAATGACAGCTGGATGCCACTGAATACTGGGTACATCAATTGTGAAGATCTTTCTGGTGTTAAGAGTGCATCAATGGCAACATAGACACCTTCTTTTACAAATAACTTTAAAAAGATATCTGAAAAATTTTGAAGAATTATCTCAGCAATTTGCAAGGCTAACATTAGCATATGATGATCCTTTCGAGTGAATACTCCAGCCAAAAAACTGTCACATTAACCAGACAAAATCAATACCTTTAACAAAATATATTTAATATTGAAATTCTACGAATAAGGAGGCCTGCTTCACCTTGAAATATTGGCGTTCTTAAGCAATTCAACAAGCATGTCAGATTTGCTCAAACTAACTAACTTGTACATAACAGATAGACATCCATGGCAAACAAGTAAACTTGCACCAGAATTAAACACCTGTGCAAGGATGAAGTAGGTATTAAAATATGATAAAAAATGGAAGAGTATTTAGCTAATTACAAGAAAACCAATCAACCTGGATTAACACAGGAAACACATCCATCCCAAGCTTTTGCAGGAGATCTGGGTGATTAGCTAGAAAGGATTCTTTGTCTAGCACCAGTTGATCATTCTGATTTTATCCGGGCCAGGGAGAAGTTCATTCAACAATTTGAGCACTTCATATACCTAGCAAGTGAGCAAACTATAAGTGTTTGTTTGAATGAAGAATTTAAGAATTCAAAAAATTATGATAGGGAAAATTAAGTAAATTGCAAGTATGTGAAAAATTGTAAATGATAATCTAAAAAGTTAAACTAATAAATGTTGAAATTCTCTCTCAATATGTGTCATTTGAATTTCCTCATATTTTTCATAAAAATCCCTCCTATTTGTCATTTGAAATTCTTTCTTTTACTATTCTAACACATGAAATCAGGTAATTTCAAATTACTCTATCCAAACACAAGGTAAGAGAAATCTTTCACACATCTCTATCTCTCAGATTACACAAATGTGAATCCATTGGAAGAAAAACCTTTGCATTGTATTTCCAAATGACACTACTAAATAAATTCCAAGAGCAAATTTCAACATATGTAACAAGAGTTGTAAATTTAACTCTGAATATTTTTATTGCAAGCGTACAATATAGCTCAAAGCATAAGCATTTCCTAAAGCAAATGAATAAAATATTTATATCGTTCTACTATTATTACAGAAATAAATCATTTCACCAGACACCAATCATCAGAAATCTATGCATCAAAACTGTTCACAAATGAGAACTGGCCAGTGCTACAAAATGAACCATTTCTTCCACCAAATTGATTAGAATTAAAAATGTATCATGGATACATCGAATGATGATATTCAATAAGACTAGTAGTTCATGAATTAAAGATGTTCAAAATGAATTTGAAATATATAATTGTCGTTAAGATCCCACATTGACTAGAAATATGACGAATATAGTCCTTATAAATACTCGGGCAATCCTCAATCCCTAGAGCTAGCTTTTGGGGCTAAGTCTAGCCCTAATTCTAAAATAGTATTAGAGTTTATCCTAGATCTAATATTGGGCTACCCATAAATGTCCAATCCTACAAACTCCATGATCTAGATGTGTAGTCTTGGGTGGGGAGGGGGTGTTAAGATCTCACATTCACAAGAGATATGGTCAACATAGTCCTTATAAATGCTTGGGTAATACTCACCCCTTAAACAAGCTGTTATGGTTGAGTTAGGAGGCCTAATCCAAATTCTAAGAATTTTGAAACAGCAATCAAAAGACAATCCATCAGGGTAATTTGGAAAAAACTAAAGTTCAATGCATCTACTTGCAGCCTTCAAGATACATGTTTCACTAACTTTCCTTAAGAAACACATTTCATGCTGGATCATAATTCATAAAGACTCCCCAACTTAATAGGTTGTTTCGGATGACTTTGATGGACATTCATCTGATCTTTTTATCTTTTGGTATATTGGTAGTGCAAATAGCTGGGTAAGGGAGCATAGGTAGCCAGGTGGAGGATCAAACCTCAGATATTCAATGCCAAATATGCTACAAGCTCATTGGCATTCGTGTTCTTCATTTACTTAATTCTGTGCAGAGAAAGGATACTTTTCGTTTTCAGGGCTAAATAGCAATATTGGCCTGGATTCTCAGATATGAACATTTAATTGTGACCATATATTATTAATATGAAAATATTGCCAATTGTGGAATTGATCACAACTAAATGACTATACCTATATTTTCCATTTTTTAAAACAGGAAACTTATCAAATTATGTTACTGTCACTGCACACTGATTGAAGTAAAGACAGTCAATTACAAGCCACATACCCGATTACAATGTCCACCAACAAGCTGTGACGTTGATACTCCATGCGAGAGGTCAAATGTAGATAATATATCTCTCAATATGCCGCTTATATTAAGCTCATATAAAGTCCTGAAGGCTACAACTGATCCCGATGAAAGTTTGACAAGTAATCCTATCAGTCCCTGTCAAGCAAAATAATAGATTCATATCATCATCAAAATCCATATTAAAAAATGGAGAAATTTAGAATATGAAAATAGAAGATAATAAATTGCTTACATTATAAATTAATTGAGAAAGGGTTGTCCGTCCATTTAAACTTAAAAGATGTGTGACCTGTTGAATCAATCCATGCTTACAAAGCTCATCCAACATTTCAGAGGACTGAGAAACTCGCTCCACAATTTTGATTAAGCAGGTAGCAACATTTTCGACAAGCTGTGGAAGTACATTGGCAGGTCAGTATAGCAAAAAGGTAGATGAACCCATTACAGACACAAAATCTGCATTACAATCCTCTGCAGTCCATTCATTGGTACCTGTCGATCCTCGTACTGAAGAAGATTGCATAATATGGGCACAGCCTCCATGAAAGGTGTGGGGCTTTCTGAAGGAAGCTTCTTACATATGTTTACCACAGTAGAAAGAGCCACTCTCTGGCAAAAGGGGGAGAGAGAACAGTTAAATCTAAAAATAACTCTTAACTCATCTTATAAATAATAAAATATCACCTTTTAAGGATGGCCAAAACAATGGTCACTCCTCAATCCTCATTAAAATGATGCCTTATTTTGTTAGAGTCTTACCTGTATGCTTGTTGAGAAGAAGTCAATATAATTTAGAACAGCCATAATTGCCCCAGCCTGTAAGCAAGCAAGTGGTTGCTCTCGCGATATTTTCTCCAATGCTTGGAGACACTACACAAATACATGTAAACAACATCAATGACTTATATTCCTTTCTTTCTATTAATCAATAAAAGAAAACATATATTACAGACAGACAGACAAACAAGTGCCAATTACCTGTTCAGCTACATCTTGATACTCAATAGCCAATAGTCTTTGACATAAAGCAGGAACAGCATCATGGCGAACAAGAAAACCAGCAGATCGAGGATACAGATCACATATATAGGTGATAGCCCTTATAGAAAACAACATTATATCTGGGTTACTCTCATGCTTTGCCAGCTTACAAGTAGTGGTGATAACAAGTCTGAAGTCATGCTGGAGAGTGAACCCTCTGTACAAAATGACAAGACTTCACAAAGTTCAGTAAGCACAGCCAATTGACCAGAGGGTTCAGTCTGTCCACTCAAGCTTGAAATAATATTCTTAAATTTCCCATGATCACTGGATAGTCTTCGCCTATGAAATTCATGGAGGCTGCTGTGATGCTGTTCCATGTCATCTGAATCACATGATCCATACGCCGAATCTTTCTCTGCTTCTCCTTCTGATCGGCTTGAAGCCGAAGCAGATGAGGAAGTATCCATGTCATTATCATGGGCCTCCACTGTTGAGTGTGTTGAATTCATATTGTTTTGAACTGATGAGTTTGAAGAACTTGGTCTAAAATCCAATGAACTGCAGGCTCGCTTATCAGCAGGCAGTTCATCTACCATTTCTGGGCGCTTTTGGCCACGACTTCCCATTAATTGCTTCTATTCCCCAATGGAATTGACCCCTGTGCAGTTCAAAATATTATCAATTTTCATTCATTATCATAAATTCATAATCATATATAGGCCAATTAAGTCTGAATTCCGAGCCAAAAACAGACATTTTTTCTTTAGTGTTCTTTTGGGAGGGAAAAGTAAGTTCATAACAACACCCAAACTCCAATCTGTAACAACCAAACTCTTCCCTTGTTCAAAGCTTTCCTCAAATATAAACAGCCCAAGTAGCCATTTTTCTTAATTTTCAACATCACCCCAGTTACTTATTTATCAGACTCCTTAAACAACCCCCCCCCCCCCCAGTGACAGTGCTGCTACGGGTGTTGATGATGCATTCCTATAACATCATAACAATAAAAGAACACCTTGTTTCCCACCGAGGAAATCTGCATTAGGACCCCAGTTAATTATTTATCAGAATCCTTAAACCCCACCAAAAAAGTGAGAGTGCTGCTCAGGGTGTTGATGATGCATTCTTATAACATCATAACAATAAAAATAACACCTTTTTCCCACCAAGGAAATCGCATTAGGAAAAAAAACTAAATCAATTTAAAAGTGAACAATCCGAAACCTCAGAGGCTCAGACTAAACAAATCAAACACAAGTTTTACAATTGACACACGAAAATAGATAATACGCATACACGTCCCGGGTGCATCACGAATACAGGGTCAGAAAAAAAAATCACAAATAAAGGGGAAAGAATAAAAAAAACAAAGCATTCATAATCAAGAAACAAACACACAATGACAGCAAAAAAAACACGATCAGTGAAGAACACAATCAGGGTAAGTGGAAGACTCAAAAGGGCAACAGTTACAATGGTTGTCCCTGGTGGAGTACCTAGTTATAGTTCTTAATCGGTCTTCGAGAAAGTCGAAGACCCAGTTTTCGTATGAACAAAATAAACGATGTTATGGTGATTTTAAGGCTACCCTTTACTTCTTCTTTTTCCTCCTCTTCCTCTTCGTCTTACTTCTTCGCCGAATTGTTTCTTCTGAGACAGAATAAGAGATTGAATTGAGGTCTATACGATAAAAACGATTATGAAAAAATAATAAAAATAGAAGAGAAAAATATATTGAAGAAAACCAGGGGACGGAGGTGATTGCACACGAAAGCTTGCAACTTGGAAGGCACAGGGTGGTGATAGTGTAAATATTTATGAGGTTGATTATTTTATGTTAATCACCAATTAGTCTCCTCCCTAATTCTTATTATTTGGGAATTGATATGCTACTATGGGGTGTATGAAGCTTGATGCATAGCTAAATCAATTATCATTGTTTCTTATAGTGGTTAACCTAGCAGATAACAGGTGTTAGGATTTTGGATAGATTTCTAAACTTAATAGCTCTTTTGGTGCAAAGGATAGAATATTGATATCCTATCATATTTATCTCATGTGTTTGTTACAACAATCAAATAAGATAAATTTGAGAAATAGATTAATAAAATAGGAAAAATTTCTTTCTTTCCCTATTAACTCTAGTCTTCCAACACTCTTATTTCTCAAGAATTTATGTTCCACTTTTATCCTATCATTGATTTTATTTAACTCTCTTATAATTTCCTATTTTATTAAGAGTGTGCTTGACTTTATATTTGAGAACTAAAAAAATTTGTCAACTCATTTAAATTTTATTTGGTAAAGTGTTGTGTTTAGTAGGGGTGTTTGTGATTCAATTTAGATTGGTTAAGGTAAAAAAATTATTTGATTTGGTTATTGCGATTTTATTATTTAATCATCCAATCGGTTTTGATATTTTTTAAATTTGATTCAATCCGATCCAATTTAAATTGAATTGGATTAAATTGGTTTTCGGTTTTTTAAAGAGAAAAAAAATATTAGATAAAAGTGAAAAAATTATGATATAATTGTAGACATTTTTCTATTCGAAATTATATTTATTAAAATATGTACAATGATGTGTTGCCACATCATTTAATGAAATTAATAGTACATGAGGTGTCATATTCATTAAATGATATGGCAATATGCCATTGGATGTCTGTGTAAAATATTTGTACACTGACTGTGTATAGTAATTAAACTCTTAGTAATTGAAATTTGAAAACTCTACCTAGAGTATCATTTCAAAAAATATTAGTAGTTACTGAAAGATAGGGGTATTCATATCCAATTCAATCTAAACCGCATAAAGTGAACCGAAAATCGCAAAAATCAATTTTTTTTATTAGATTGAATTGATCTTCGGATTCTATGTTGAAAATCGATCCAATCCAATCCAAATTGAACTTATATACAAATATTATTACTTATGAAATAATCATGTATTTATATTTGTATATGTATGAGTTTAATTACTATATAAGTTCGATTTGGATTGGATTGAATCGTTTTTTATCATAGAATCCGAAGATCAATTCAGTCTAATAAAAAATTTCAGTTTTTGTGATTTTCGGTTCAGTTTATGCAGTTTGAATTGAAACGGATATGAACATCCCTTTCTTTCAGTAACTACTAATATTTTTTGAAATGATACTCTAGGTAGAGTTTTCAAATTTCAACTACTAACTAAAATGACTTTTTACATTTATTCCTTAAAATTTTTTATAACTTCCAAATTTCAAATTCTATTTTGGTACCTAATGATGGTCTTATCTATTATTTTACAGTTATCAACTACTTTTATCAAATACTTTCAATTCAATTAGTTAGTTTATCAACTTTCATCCTTGACCTTCACCTTTCTTTTCAACTAGAATTTCAACTTTCAATGTCTTATCTAGTAGTTTTACCAAACACACTTTAAATGAGTCATTTTATGCTTAGCAAAAAAAAAGAGTCATTTTATTATAAAAATATATAGAAGGTAAAAGGAAGTTTTTTTTTTTTTCCATTTAAAAGTTAAGAGATGATGGTACAATCCCATTAAAAGTATATAACAAGGTTATTAACATTTTATCGATAAAAATCTTAAATTTAAACCTAAATTATGTTCATGAACATAAAATTTATAGGTGAATCAATTCTATTACGAAAATATTAAAGTAAACGAAACTGAAATTCTGTGTTGCTTTGTCGTACGATTTTAATTGAATACTATTTTTTAATAGTTAAAATTTACTATAAAAAACATCTTACTATAAGAATTATAAACAACCAAAATTATAATAAATTACAAGTTTAATTCGTATTTAATATGAGATGTGTTATTAAAAATATATAATAAGGTTATTAATATTCTGTGTTGTTTTATTGTCCAATTTTAATTCAATAATAGTTAAAAAGTTACTATTAAAAAAACATCATACCATAGACCATCACACCATGAATAATGTAAAAAAAAAAAAAAAAATGAACTACACGTTCAATTCGTATTTATCATGTGTTATTAATACTTCAATGATAAAAAGTTGAATTTGAACCTAAATCATTTTTATGAACACAAAAATTCCCATGTAAATGTAAGTTAATTCTGTTACAGAAATATTTTTTTTTTTTGACGATGTTCTGTTACAGAAATATTAAAGTAAATGAAACAGAAATTCCGTGTTGCTTTGTTGTCCATTTTTAATTGAATAATAGTTGAAAATTACTATAAAAACCATCACACCGTGAATAATATAAAATAATTGAAATTATAATGAATTAGTCGTTCAATTTGTATTTAATATGAAATGTCTTATTAAAAATATATAATAACTTTATTAAATTTTCAATGATAAAAAAATTAAATTTGAACCTAAATCATATTTATAAACACAAAAAATCCTTGGTAAGTCAATTCTGTTACGGAAATATTAAAGTAAACGAAATTGAGATTCTGTGTTGTTTTGTTGTCCAATTTTAATTGAATAATAGGTAAAAACTTACTATAAAAAACACCACACCACAGACCATGACACCATGAATAATATAAATTAATCAAATTTATAATGAATTACATGTTCAATTCGTATTTATCATTTGTTATTAGAAATATGTAATAAGATTATCAGTATTTTAACATATAACAATTTAAATTTAAAACTAAATCATGTTTACAAACTTCAAATTTTCTAGGTAAGTCAACGGAAATATTAAAGTAAATGAAATCAAAATTCCAAATTGCTTTATTGTCCAATTTTAATTAAATAATAATTAAAAATTACTGTAAAAACCATCACATCATGCACTTTATAAAATAATCGATAATAGATGTTATAATAAAGGATTAATTGCATTTTTGTCTCTCTATTATCATCCATCCGCGATTTTGGTCCCCTATTATTCCAAATTTTCGATTTTGGTCCCTCTAACACATAGATTTTGAAAACAGGGGACAAGGTTTTGAACTAAATCGTGAATTTGGAATAATAGGAGACCAAAATTGCGAAAAAAAAGTAGGGTGACCAAAATCACGGATGAATAATAATAGGGGGACCAAAGGTGCAATTAAGCCTATAATAAATTACTCGTTCAATTCTTATTTAATATTAGTTGCGCCATTTAGCATTGTTGATTCTATTAACAAATTAATTGTTATCTAATTAGCATTGATAAAAAAAAATTTAAATGCTATGCAATAATAAAACGTTTAGTTTACATTAAAAAGAAAATTTTAAAATATAAATTGAAGCATATTTTATGAAATAATAATAATGATTTTCATCGGGTTTATCCAAACCAAACTCCCCTTCTCCATTGATTTTGCTCTTTTATTTTGTGACTGATCATGGTGACAGACAAATATGATTCTAAACTTGAAGAGGCTAAAAACAGACGCATAGTAGTATTTCCTTCCCCAAGGATAAGCATCTTGTTCCTTGATGATAAAGTTTAGGCCGTTGATTAGAAGATTTGATGATCAGATTGTATGGAGGTGTTGGGCCTGGAATCTGAGGCACTAGCCCAATGTTTTGAGAGCCGTGGAGTACAGCAACACATCCTCGCTCCTTCCAGTAGTGTGTTTGGAGTGCCATTACAAATCATGTTTTATGGCATCCAGAGCCGGTAAAATGAGTTAGTCCGATTAGGCCAGCCCACAAAAGCCCACAAAAATGTAGGGCTCAGACACTTATTTTAGAAACCCGAATTACTCCCGGGTTTTTTAGTCCAGCCCGATAAAATCCGCTACACGCAAACCCCCCCCCAAAAGTCGGGTAGCCCGCAAAAAACTCGCCAAAAAATTGGGTTGCCCGCAAAAAGACAACAAAAAACATAAGGCTTGGGCACCTATTTTAAAAGCCCGAATAACTTCCGGGTTTTTTAGCTCATCCCGATAAAGTCCGCTACCCGCATTGAGGTAGGCCGAGTAACCCGAATTGACAGCTCGCATCCCAATACACATTCTTTAAAAGCAAGAGGGTGTTGCTTTGTAAAAAGGAGCTTTGAAAAGTGTATTTTAAGGTTTGCGATGATGGTAACGGAAAAACAAACACACACTAGATTTGTTTTCCCATGTTACATTCTTTTGTTGCTAGTTTATGTTTCTTATGGGTATGTTTATGAGTTGAATTTTGGAGGGGAATGAAGGGAAGAGAAGGGTTTATTGGAAGCCCTTACCCCCTTTGTGTTTGTGACTTTGAGGATTTTATAAAGTTTTTCTCTCCTATTCTCTCCCTCCCTTCTCCCTCCAATCATTTCCTTTCTCTCATCTCTAAACTCACAAACACACCCTAATGTTACGGACTATCGAGTAGGAGTACCCCGTTAAAGGAATAAAAATTAATTTTTTTATTAAATTGTAAAATATTTAATGTTATAAATACAATCAATACACGGATTTCTACCGAGCGAGTGTATCAGTTGTTGGTAGGGGGTTGTTTTAACTTAATTAGTAGTCTCATGTTCAAGTCCTAGATATGCAGTTGTGTTAAATACTCATAAAAAAAGTTTTATCACCCATAGAAATCATACCTGACCCCAATAAAATTGTCTTCCATAAAAAATACACGTGATGTTGTGAAAAAACCTGAATTTTCAATAAAGATTTATTATATATGGATTTCTTAATCCTTTAGACACTAACTATTAGACCCTTCTTTTATTTTAAAAAAAGGGTACACATTATTTATTCCTTTCTAGAGTGATTATTAGCCAAAATGAGAGAAAAAAAAACATCCTTACTATATTTTTGCGATGGAGAAAAATTAAAATACTCCCTGGAGTTTTTTTATTTGTCCACCTTTAGAAGAAAAACATATTTTTTTATTTGTTCATCTTTTAAAAGTTCAAGGCAATATTTATTATTATTTTATTAATTACTCTCCAATTCTTATTACAAGGAACATTTAATCGAATTATACATATCAATAAGAATAGTTTAATTTTATGGGTCATGTTAAGGGCATTGGTTGATGAACCCATATATAGAAGATTTTTATTGCAAATCACGACATTGTTTGCATGTATAACATTAAATATTACACACTCCAATAAAAAATTTCTATTTTGGGTTTCTTAACAAGTGCCCTTAAGAGTTAAGACACTCATTAGTGTTCCCCTAATTTTATTGGTTCAATAAAAAATAATGACATTCCATTTTTACCCTTATTTAACACCGTAAAGTGACATTGAAATCTAAACCTAATTTTAATTCACACTAACAACATTAAACTCTCACTACTTGTTTGCCTTGTCACATGTTCAATAATGCTTATAATTCATCGATAATGACCAACCAAGAAACAAAGATAGTGGAATACTTTAATATATAAGGGCAAATGACCACCAATCAAAATCTTCTTAGAGTCCGTTTGGTTTACAGTTGAATATATTTGATTTAGATAGATTTATAGAATCAATGGTAAGAAATTAACGATGCATGATTTATGAAATACACATTCAATGAAAATGATTTAAAATGTTTCTAACATGTGACCAAACGAGCACTAAATTAAATGGCGCCTTATAATAAGTTCAGGGAGCATATCCTTATAATTTACCTACTCATTTTAGATAATATACTACTATAGAGGAATAAATGAGGGTAGATAAAAGATGCATTAGGAAATATAAAAAAAATTAATAAAAACAAGAATATTAATTTCTTTTATTAATTTATGTATTACATTGTTACTCATCAAAATGGATGAATAAAAACGAAAGCAGTAGAATTATATTAAATTTTATCATTTTATTTCACCAACCATTAAATATCCAAACATAACTCACTTGGTTTGGTTCATTATTTTAGAGAATTTGGCTCTTCTAAGGTGAGGACCAACTATTAGAGGGTAAAGTAAATAATTATGATCATTAATTTAAAATCAATTATTAAGATTGTGATCACATATGTTCTTGTGATAAATTATAAAGTTTTTTTTTATTTCAATCATTAAAAAATTATTACAATTACTTACCTTATTATTTAAAGTGAATTAGATGATTAACTCACTATAGAGGATTATGATGACAATCGTGATGGATGACACGAGATGATCTCTTGTGAAAGATAACAGGAAATTTACTCTCTCCTCCCTAATTATAAGATCCCTTCTAGAGAAATTAAGTGTTCCTTAATATAAGATCTTCTGCAGATTTTTAGATAATTTTTTTTTCATATTTACCATTCATTAATATTCAACTCTTTTTAATTCCCTATATATTGATGAGTGTGAATAATTAATAAAGTTTTACCCACATACTCAGCTATATAATTGGAAAGTGTCTTTTGAAGTCTTTTACCATGTGACAATTAATGTCTCTAAAATATAGTCACTCTTAAATAGGGGTATATTTGTAATGCTATAATTTTTTTAGAAATCCAATACATTAACTAACTTTTCTTAAACTATTGAAACGGTTGGAAGGGTCTTATAATAACAAACGAATGAAGTATTAACTTATCCATTAAAAATTGTGTGTCTGGCTTGGACTATGATATATAATTGACATTACAAGAATTTCTTTCCTTTATCGGTGTTGTGAAATATTAGAAAACAACTTTTTTAATTAGGGTATTCCTGGTAATGGTAAGAGATTAATCACTTTTGAGGCGTAGAAATAGAAAACAACATATATACCAAGAAAACAGAGATCAAATTATACATAATGTCACCATGTTATCAAAATCTTTGCTTTCTTTCCTCCACATAAACAAACATTGGTTAATATACTAATTTACAATTAAAAGGTCTAGTGCTATCAGTTGGGAATTAGCGGAAGCTTTTTTTTTTTTTTTTTGGTGTGGTCTAAAGCATAAGCTCAAAGTAAGGGATATGTTTTGATGGGTTAAGATAAAATTAGACACTATATTATATAAGTTTGTTATTTTTATATTATGATTATCTTCATCATGTCTATTTTTAATCAAGGACCTTTTACTTACACTTATATTTCCAACCGTATCAACTCTCTCAAAGAATTGCTTATTTAGAATTGAATTCCAGCTAGGCTATGATTTTTCTGATAATAATATTAACTTGTGTTTGGATAGAACAATTTAAAATTACTAAATTTCATGTGTTAAAATAGTATAAGAAAGAATTTCAAATGATGAATAAGAGGGATTTGTATGATAAATGGGAGGAATTTCAAATGACACATATTGAAAAAGAATTTTAACATTTCTCTGTTATGTTTAATTTACTTAACATACTCTATTACAATTTTGAGAATTCTAAAATTCTCCATCCAATTAAAGAGTTTATTGTTTTTTCTTTGATAAAAATGTGAGAATTGAATCATAAAACCAATTACAAACTAATACTAGATCAAGACTGCCTACAACTACAACCACGGGGTTGCTTGCTTAACCAAATGTAGTCGGTGGATAAAGTGCTTTCTTTTATTACTAGATTAGGACGTTGAGTTTTAATCCTTCTCTCCATCAGAGAAGATTTATTATAGGAACAGGCCTTATTCTGTAGGCATAGCCATTATCTCAAACACTGGACATTTACTTTTCCACTTAATAGTTGACTAGGCTATTACTCTTTCTGACTAAGGAATCTATAAAAGAAATCCGTATAAAATTAGAATATGTTGTAAAGGGATATATGATATGAGACGATTATTTTATTGTGAAAGATAATAAGATTTAATCTTCATCTTTCAATCCCATATAAATAACTGATATTAGATATTTTTTAAAGATTAATTTTTTTTTATCAATCACATGTATCCCCTATTATGGGGACAATCCTGTTTAATGCATAGTCATAGTTAAGATTCTTCATCCCTTCCTAAGAATGTGTTTAGTGGGGATCGAACTCGGGAATTTTTCCCACAATCTCAGTCTGCATTGTCAATTGAATCACAACTCTATGGTAAAGATTATATAACTATGTTAAAAGGCTACATAAATTTATATTCTAATTTTAATCACATAGTTATGATCAAATAATTAAGATTCGCTGCTCTGGCTTTTACAATAAACTAGCAGGCGGGTATATTGATGGTATGATATATATTTTTCGTGCTTCGCACGGGATAAAATATTAGTTATTATAAATAATTATATATTAAGAGAATATGTTTTAATATAATAACAAAAAAGAAAGTTAATGTATAAGAAAAAAAAATGATAAAAGCAAGACTGCATCCCGTGGATGATATTTGTGATTCATAAAAAAATCACTTTACTACCGTGATAATGAAGAAGTGTGATATTATAAGTGAATAATTAATTAAAAATAAACAAAAAGAAGGAAAAAGCACTACAATAAAAGCAAAATAAATGAAGATACGATTTTGATAAAAAAATAAAAATAAAATAAAAAAGATTATACAACTTTCGTCATTGTCCATTTCAATTTTTTTTATTACATAAAAACACACATTAAAAAATATAATAAATGTGTTGATGTACATTAAATGTAATATAATAATAATAATAAAAAGAGAAAATTAATGTGTGAGAAAAATATAAAAATGGTAGGAACAGGACTATCTCCCATGGAGAATACCGACAACTCATAAAAAAATTTCTTATGTAATGAAACATATTAATAAAAACGAATAATGAGAGAAAATATGTTAATATCATAATAAAAAAATGAAAATGAAAGTGATAAAAAATAAAAGAAAAAAGAAAATGAAAGGATTAAGACCGTCTCCCCTGAAGGATTCACATGAAAAAAAGAAAGTAAAAAGGATAATAAAAAAATCATTAATGTGTGAAAACAAATAAAATGGTAGGAACAAGATCGTCTGCCGTAGAGAATACCCACGGTTCATAAAAAAATTTCTTATGTAATGAAACACATTAATAAAAACAATTAATGAGAGAAAATATTTTAATATTATAATAAAAAAGAAAATGAAAATGAGATAAAAAATAAAAGAAAAAAGAAATCGACATGATTAAGACTTTCTCCCGTGGAGGATTCTCGTGATTCATAAAAAAAAACTACAATAGAAGCTAAATAAATGGAGATATAATTTTGATAAAAAATAAACAGAAAGTAAAAAGGATAATAAAAAAAAGAAAATTAAGGTGTGAAAAAAAAATGGTAGGAACAGGACCGTCTCCCGTGGAGAATACGCGCAACTCATAAAAAGTTTTCTTTTATAATGAAACATATTAATAAAAAAATAATGAGAGAAAATATTTTAATATCATAATAAAAAAAATAAAATGAAAGTGAGATAAAAAATATAGCAAAACAAAAACGACAGGATTAAGACTCCCTCCCGTGGAGAATACCCGTGATTCATAAAAAAAACACTACAATAAAAAGTAAATAAATGAAGATATACTATTGATAAAAAATAAAAAGAAAGTAAAAAGGATAATAAAAAGAATATTAATGTGTGAGAAAAAATAAAATGGTAGGAATAGGACTGTCTCCCGTGGAGAATACCCGCGGTTCATAAAAAAATTTCTTATGTAATGAAATATAATAATAAAAACGAATAGTGAAAAAAATATTTTAATATCATAATAAAAAAGAAAATGAAAGTGAGATAAAAAAATAAAAGAAAAAAAGAAATGACATAATTAAGACTACCTCCCGTGAAGGATATTCGTGATTCATTAAAAGAAACACTATAATAGAAGGTAAATAAATGGAGATATAAATTTAATAAAAAATAAAAAGAAAGTAAAAAGGAGAATAAAAAAAGAATATTTTAATGTGTGAGAAAAAATAAAATGGTAGGAATAGGATTGTCTCCCGTAGAGAATACCCACGGTTCATAAAAAATTTCTTTTATAATGAAATATAATAATAAAAATGAATAGTGAGAGAAAATATTTTAATATCATAATAAAAAAATGAAAATGAAAGTGAGATAAAAATAAAGGAAAAAAGAAAATGACAAAATTAAGACTACCTCCATGGAGGATACTCGTGATTCATTAAAAAACACTACAATAGAAGGAAAATAAAAGGGGATATAATTTTAATAAAAAATAAAAAGAAAGTAAAAAGAATAATTAAAAAAGAAAATTAATGTGTGAGAATAAATAAAATGGTAGGAATAGGACCGTCTCCCGTGGAGAATACCCGCAGCTCATTAAAAAATTTCTTTTACAATGAAACATAATAATAAAAACAAATAATGAGAGAAAATATTTTAATATCATAATAAAAAAAATGAAAGTGAGTTAAAAAAATAATGGAAAAAAAAAACGACATGATTAAGACCGTCTCCCGTGGAGGATACTCGTGATTCATTAAAAAACACTATAACAGAAGGTAAATAAATTGAGATATAATTTTAATAAAAGTAAAAAAGAATAATTAAATGAGAAAATTAATATGTGAGAAAAAAATAAAATGGTAGGAATAAGACTGTTTCCCATGGAGAATACTCGCAGCTCATTAAAAAATTTCTTTATAATGAAACATAATAATAAAAACGAATAATAAGAAAAAATATTTTAATATCATAATAAAAAAATGAAAGTGAGATAAAAAAAATATAGGAAAAAAAGACAGGATTAAGACTTTCTCTCGTGGAGGATACTCGTGATTCATTAAAAAAACTATAATAGAAGGTAAATAAATGGAGATATAATTTTAATAAGAATAAAATGAATAATTAAAAAAGAAAATTAATTTGTGAGAAAAAAATACAATGGTAGAAATAGGACTGTCTTTCGTGGAGAATACCCGCAGCTCACTAAATTTTTTTTTATTATAAAACATAATAATAATAACGAATAATTAAGACTGTTTCTCGTGGAAAATACGCGTGATTGATTAAAAAAAGTATTATAATAGAATGTAAATAAATGAAGATATTATTTTATAAAAATAAAAAAGGATCGTGTGGCAAGGATGTGGATAATTGATTAAAAAATATTATAATAGAATGCAAATAAATGAAAATATTATTTTAAAAAAATAAAAAAGTGAGAATGGAAATGTATAAAAAGAGAGAGAAAGGGAGAAAGAAAAAAATTGAGTGGGAAAACAAATTGCTATGGAGCTAACACGTGTCAATGAGTGGGTTGATTTTAATAATAACGAATAATTAAAACTGCTTCTCGTGGAAAATACGCGTGATTGATTAAAAAAATATTTATAATCAAATGTAAATAAATGAAGATATTATTTTAAAAAAATAAAAAAGGATTGTGTGACAAGGATGTGGAGAATTGATTAAAAAAATATTATAATAGAATGCAAATAAATGAAAATATTATTTTAAAAAAATAAAAAGTGAGAATGGAAATGTATAAAAAGAGAGAGAAGGGGAGAAAGAAAAAAATTGAGCGGAAAAATAAATTGCTATGAAGCTGACACGTGTGAATGAGCGGATTGATTTTATTACAATAGAAAACTACTACCGCTATTTGAACTGCTCCCACGTCATAAATATCAAACATGAAATTAAAATGACCAACGTAGTCTTTAAATGAAGATTTTCAATAGTTTGAAGTCCTTGATGTATACTTCACCCAAATTAACGGAGTGCATTTATAGCATCTTTTGACAATTAGGAGGTAGGGCATAACTAGTTTTTTGACTCCAGACATCCGGTCTAGGGAAAATATTAAGGAAAAGAAATAGTGTCTTTGACATTAAACTTGCATTCATGTAAGCACATAAGAAATCCTTCAAAACATGATTGACATGATTTTTATAAAAATAGTTTTGATTCTTTTGAATCGAAAAAAAAAAAAGAAAATGAAGTGTGTTTGGTTTACCGTAAAATCACATTTCAAACATGCATTCATGTAAGCACATAAGAAATCCTTCAAAACATGATTGACATGATTTTTATAAAAATAGTTTTGATTCTTTTGAATCGAAAAAAAAAAAAGAAAATGAAGTGTGTTTGGTTTACCGTGAAATCACATTTCAAACATGCATTCCGTGTAGTGTAGCATTAGTCCAAATCCACGTTTAAAATATGGTTTCGGAAGAAATCAAACACACAGATAACTAGTAATATGAAGAACCATATAAGGTAAATGGCTGAGTCAACCAATTCCCACTGCAAAAGAAATCAACCCATATGGCAACCCCAGTGACAATTAATATTTTATTTTTGGGTTGAGTGAAATATGAACATGTAAACGATATACAGAAAGCGGAAAGGCAAAAGTGTTACAGGGGACAAAGATTTTGGTGTGGTGTAAAAGTTCCAATGGCAGTGCCCGGTGGCCTAGTCATCCACCACCGTCTAGGAGAAGGAAAGAGCACGCCCAAGTATAGTCATTGGGAAGCAATGCATCCTCGCACATGAAAACAAACTTGATTTGGACTCCTGGCAGATTAGCACCATTGACGGGTACCCCATTTTCCAACTAACAAATATTCCTTTTTAATAATCCACATTTCAAAAGGCGTCCAAATGCCGGCATGTAAACATCAAATTCAAAAGCAAGCAAATTAAATTAAGGTAAGGACATATTTTCACACTCCTAAGTTATAAATTATTCCACTCTAACTCTACCTAACTACAGTCCCCAGACCAATAAAAATGCTATTTGTACATCTCATCACAAACTAAAGCGGTACAGAGATATAAAGCTTGAATTTGACAAGCGACTTTAGACTCAAATGAAATGCCAGTACCACGTAGCTTTGTTCATGCAACGCGTCGCAAAGAGAACATATAACTAAGGTTATGTTTGGTTTAGCATTCAAACGTGCTAAAATCACATTTATAATACTAGAAATAATTGCGTTGAAAAATATAAACTTGAATTTGACTAGTCTCAACCAAACACATATTAAATGCCATGCCCAAATAATGACCCCAACCATGTGATCAAAATATTTATTGTACTTCGAAAAGTGAATATTACATTATTACATCCATTCAGCCTTTTCAATTTTATGCATAAATAACATCTCTAAACTCTATTCCATTGAGCGCAGGCCTAAGGAAGAGATAATATATCTAGAAGCGACTTAAGAAATCTCACAACTTTCTCTGTAAAACCCTAAGCGCCGCAACAGTAAGCAAATTCTCCCCTCCCCCATAGGGGGTGGGGGTTCCTCCTCCACAGGGGGCTTTTCTCCCATTTTAGATGGTTTTCCTCCCATTTTAAGTGGGTTTTCTCGCTTCTATGGTAAGAGTTATTTTCTTTCTCCTTCCATCTTAACACCACCTCCCCTTCCCTTCCTCTTCTCCTTCTTCCACCTTCAAGCATCCATTTTTCATCTCTTCCTTCTTCTCCTTCGTTTATACCTCATTTTCTACCGTCACTCTTCTTTTGGTTTCTTTTCCACCCATTTACTTTAGTTGTATTCAGCCATAGTTCAAAGATTTCTTTTCCTCATGAGACATCAATCGGTTTCTCTGTTACCTATGGCAGAGCCATTTGAGTAAAGCAGAGGAACAAAAAAAAATAAGAAAAAAGGGAAGAAAAATATTTTGCCTAGCAAGCAACTCCATTAACATGGATGTTTTTTAGTTGTTGTGGTATTTTTGCTGTAGTTATTTAAGTGAGCATGTTTTGTATTGTAATGTTTATTTGTTTAGCATTGTAATATCACTCTATTGTTGATCTACTGTTGTAGATGCCGTATGGCTGTCTTGGCTTAACGAACTTTTCTATTGGACCAAAAAAAAAATGTTGTGATAATATGAAGAAAAATATAAAATCGTGAATGAATACATTATTATTATAGATAAAGTTGAAAAAACATATTCAGGAAGAAAAAACTTTTAGCGAAAAAAAAACAGATGACTGAATTTTCTAATAAGATGATTTGACTTGCTCATCTGAAGAAAACGCCAATAGGAGACCCATTTAGACGATAACCATGTGGTAGATAACAAGACAGAAAGATAGAGGAAGATCAAAGAAAACTCCAAGAAAAACTAAATAAAATACCTTGATATAAATCACCCTTTCCAAAGTTTTGGTTTTTGCATATAATGTAAGTACGAATGATGAATCAAGTAAATAAATTGGGGAAATGCTCGACAAAAAAGCACAATCCCATCACGCCTGTAAGGAAAGGGTTTCAAAAACTGGTACCATCTTCATCCAATGTAAAATAGAAGAAAGAAGGAAAAGAATTTACAAATTTATGTTTCCATCAAGCATGGTTCCAGGGTTTACATTATATCTTTTGAATAATGATTCTTTTCCAAAGATAATATGTAGACATTAATAAATAATCTGGTCACAAGAACCAACATCTCCTAAAGTCAGTGTTCACCTAACATAAAATGCTTTCAATATGTCGAGGGGCACAAACTAAAGCTCCATCGACATTTAAATCACACAAGACAAACACGGAAGGAGAGTCAGAGGGAGAGTAAATATCTATTGTGGGCCTTGCATAGGAACCATCATGTGTTGAGCCTGAGGATGAAAAATCAAAGAAAGTGGAAATCAATATCACAAATTTATCATCTATAAACATTTTGCTGCTTGTTCTAACAAACATTCCTTAAACTAAGATATAAAAAAGAGAGAATTCATCCATTTATAAATAAAAGTTGCATGTTCGAGATAATAAATAGGTAATACTCATGCTAATATATGTTGGATTCAAGGCAAATCAATTCCGAATATTTTTTTTTTTAAATAATGTCACCGACTCACCATTAACCCTTCTATTAATTGGGTAAAACTTGTTTTTATATATTTGTTTTTCATTTCAAGAACTGAAAAATCCAGCTGATATTAAACCATTAAACCCAACAAGAAAAGGCATGGATCACTACTACAAAGTAGCCAGTCAGGTATATCTGACTTCTTGAGGATTAGGTAACCTACAGCTTAAGTCAGATCATCAAACCCAGTATTCACCACAAAAAATGTTTAGAATTACGGCATAATTTTGCTATGCATTTGCAGGAAATAAACATTCTCTCCTATAACCAAGTTAATTAGGTAAATCACATAATGTTTCAGCACAACCTCACAAGAGATTTTTACAAGCATTATCAAAGAAAGCCAAGCCAAGCCCCAAAATCATGCTTTAGTAACAATGCAAGGTAGAGGAAAAAGCTCCAATTATCCAAACAGTGCTTGCAACAGTCAAGCATAAGATTACATTAAAGATATGGAATACATTTATCAATACAGTATAGTCCACAACCAAATGTAAAGTACTGATGTCAATGGCATGATTTGCACACCATTAAGAATTTTAAGCCCAAAAAATACATTTATCAATACAATTTATAGACGACTGAAAATTCCTAACAAGAGTTACAACTTACAAGACTAGTTCTCCATGCCCTTATTTCATGTACCCAACTAGGTCCAAAAAATTAAGATAAAATGCTATTCCAAGATAGGCCACATATTGAATAACCTTTTATAAACCAAACAGAAGCTTAGAATGTGGAGGAGAGGAGAAAGATAGATAAATTTGTTGAACCACCAACCCATTATTCAAACAATATTTCATCAAGGACTTCATTGGGGCTGTAAATTTGTGATAACAACAGAATGTAACTAATTTGTGGTCAAGTTATCAGACATTAATTCTAACTTTTAAGCAGGGCCCTTTTAAGCAGTTACCACTTACCAGTATGTCTTCAAAATTTCAAATAACAAATAAACATGGTATTATAGTCAACATAATGAAAAGCATTTTAACTACTCCAAATAAAAAACTTTTGGGAGGAAAAGGGATTAAATAGAAGTTCCTGTAAACGAAGCACCAATATCATGTCAAAGATAAAACCGAAATCTTAGGCTCTCAGCATCTTTGTTTATCAATGCAACGCCACAGATGCACAGGAGGAAATAGATAAATTTTATTAGAGAGCATAAGTAGTTTACCTGAGAGTTCGAGTAATTAACAACTTGTGAGAAAGAACCTTGATGAGCAAGCTGTTAATGTCACAACCAAAAATTCCAACATCAGATGCCATTGCATTCTAAATATATTTCCAGCAATCCAACCATGCAGAATGAGTGTATATATGTTCTTTACCTGGGCACTGGAATTCAGATGAACATCTTTCTTAGCAGATGCATCTCCACCCTTGGCTGAGCCCTTTGTATCACCCTGACATACCACAATTTGACAAGCCATTACCATAATGTTACAAACACGTTAGAAAAAATGCAGTCAAACATAAACAATCACAAAGTAAAATAGCTATTTATTTAAGATCACCTCAATCTGCAACATTCCCAATCGGCCCATGTGAAATCCATACGCAAAAAAAAAAAAAAGAGCATCAGTGAGTATTACAGTTAAACTACATGAAACCAAAACAGCATGCCGTACTACGTCTACAAACATGAAATGACCGAATACTTAACTATGTATGAACAGTCTATATTAGAGCCTTATAGGCTTGTTGCTTCGGACAAGAAAAGAGAAAGATCCATCTGAACTAATAGAAAAATGGTAATGGTAAAAAAAAACGTAAATTTATATTACCTCTCTGTATGTGGTGAGGTAAATTTTGAGTGGATCAATATAATCCTCGAAACCCAGAGTAGCCATTGCCCAAAGCAAATCATCACCGTTAATGGTCTTCCTCTTTTCTTTCTGGCACTTATCGCTCGCCCTATGAAACATTAACATGATTCATTCCACGGAATCACAGTCAAAGAACGAAGGAACGAGCGAGGGAGTGAGTTTAGGGAAATCAAGAAAAGAAGAACGTACTCGCTAGTGACGAAGCTGATGAACTCAGAGACGCATTCTTGAACGGTCTCCTTGGCGTCCTTGGCAATTTTTCCGTTTGCAGGAAGCGCCTTCTTCATGATACGGCTGATGTTGGCGATGGGAAGGTACCGATCCTGCTCTCGGAAATTGGAGCGCGGACTGTGGTCGCCGCCGCTCTCGTGGTCGCCTCCGCCTCCGGGACTCGTCGGAGCATCGGCCATAGTCGCTGTAACCCTAATCGAAGAAGCGAATCGGGGAAATGGAAAAACATGGTGAAATTGGGGGAAAAGAAAAACCCTAGAGGGAGAAAAGAGAATAGAATTTGTGTGAATTGTGAAATGGAGAAACAGAAAGAGAGAAAAAAAAAAGAGAAATTAAAAAAAAAAGATTTGTTGGTGAGTGGTGAAGTGTCGTTACCAGTGATGTGATTTGGCGCGAGAATGAAGAGTAATCGGACGCTGGAGAAGAGAGGAGTGAGGAGGCGATGGTGATGAGCGTCACTTGTATCACCACCGTCCGTTTTGTTTTTCAATCCCTTCTCTTCCTTTGCTTCCTTCGGCTCCTCTCATTGGTTGGCTTTTTATACTCATGAAAATCTAGCAATTATTATGCGTAACAAATTGATTTTTTTAGATACTTTTAATTTATATTTTTCCATAATTTTAAAATTTATGATTTATATTAAGGAATGTGCAGCGCCACTGAGCTATTGACTAAAAAAATATTAGGGTTGGAAGTTGGAACTAAAGCGGGGGGAGCAAAATACTATTTTAAATAGTAGTACCAAATAAATGTATGAGGGAATGACCTACAGATAGAAATGTATATAAATATGATTTGTATAAATTTATTAAAATCATAATAAATATTATATTTATTTATATGAATTTTAAATTTTTCGAATAAGACATAAATTGATATATACACATATATGGAAACATTAGAGTAATGTCATTATAAAAAAATTTATATTGTTATTCAATAATTAGTTTGATGTATAACTATTAAATCCTAAATCTAAATCACATAATCAATATGGATTATAAGTTTTGCTTTATGTGAGTTGCACCACAAAGTTGAGGAGTACAAATACTATTCACATGAAGCTAGCATGAATTTTACATGGTATTTTATCATTATTTTATGTATATTTTTTTCATGTGTTATTATTCATTTTCGCTCCATTTGTTTTTAAGAAAATTGGATGGAAGAAAAACTTAAGCCCGAAAAATGGTAAGAAAATATAATACTCACATGTTTGGAAGAGAAGGAAAAGGAGAGTGGATGGAAATCAGTATGTGAACAATGGTGGTTTAGTTTTCTACTCTATTATGCCATGAAAATGCTGAGAAGTAGTAGGAAAATGGGAAAAAAATAAGGAAAAATATGATTTGTTCATGAAGGATGCATAAGCTTCTCGATGAATGATGATGACCCACTGTTGTGTCTCTTTTCTTAATTTTAATGAGAGATTTGTCGTGTCCGGTTCAATAATAATAATAATTTTAGAGTAATAATGATAGTAATAATATATATGTAAATATAAATAATAATAATAATAAAAAATATTAATAATAAATTTCCAAGTATAATAATATAAAAAGTATAAATATAAATCTATACCTATATATAAAGGGAAATTTTTTTTTTGGTTTCCACTTTTTCTAGACAATAATACCCCTGATTCACGTCTCATTCCGATATACTGAATTCTGGTTTTTTAAATGATAACTTTTTTAACACTAATCCTTATTTTTTTCAATTCAAATTCAAATCTTGATTTATTATTTTTTTCTATTCTAATTTTAATCCCTATTTCTTTATTTAAATTTAAAATATTAACCTTATCATTTAAGTAGTTAATTTTTAAAGTAATTTTGAAAAGTATAGATTAATAATTCAAATTCAAATCCTTCTTTAAGGTATTTGAAAATGAAAATAAACAAATTTTACGTTTTTTTCCCAAAAAAAAAATGCAGTAGTATAAATAATAAAAATAAATATTAATAATGTTTTTTCAAGTATGATAATAATATAAATAATAATAATAATAATTTTTTCCATGTATAATAATTATAATAATTTTTTAAGTATGAGGGTAAATGGGTAATTGTTTATCATACCATTTTCCTTTTCATCACATTTTTTTTACTTCTTTTAATCCAAACCAAACAATTAAAAAATTATCATGTGTTTCCCTTTGTTTTCTCTTCTTTTTTCTTTCTTCCATTTTCTTTCATTCTATTTTTCTTCCTCTCATTTGGTCCCCTGTAATTTTTTTGGGAAAAATAACTTTTCATCCTAATAAAATAATAGGATTTTGATTTTCGTCTCTATTTTTTTATTTCATTTTTATGAAATATTTAAATTATTCATTTAGTTCACACTGTTAACTTTATTGTTAATTACGGATGTGCCAAACACCCATCACAAACATTAATTTTGTGTGCAATACTTTACATATTATATAACGGTATTAACCTCTTTAAACTTATTCAAAGAGTTAAATTCCATGTATAACTTGAATTGAATTTCTTTGCATATTTTCTATTTTCTATATTTTACATATAATCTGAATTAGTTTAAGAAAACTAGCATTATTGTATAATGTGTTAGAGTATTGCTGACTGTAATCAACATTCGACATATCTGTAATTAACAGTAGAGTTAACAACGAGACTAAAAATAACTTAAATATTTCATAAAACTGAAATAAAAAAAAAAAAAGATTTTTGACAAAAATTAAATCTCGAGCATGTTATAGGGATAAAAAAAGTTAATTTACCCTTTTTTTTCCCTTCAATTAAGTTATCTCAATTTTCTGATTGAGTAAATGACTTTTTTTTTATTAGTATTTCACCTGATTGCTAAAAAATTTAGTGATGTGGATAAGGATTTTAATAACACTTTTTTGACAAAAAAAATCATAAAAAAAGCATCTTTGGCGTCATCCAATTTTATTATTTTCTAATTAAATAAATTTGATTCCATA